>OY294044.1:36835514-37031328 GCA_958510825.1 Brachypterus glaber
ATTTCAAAAGAAATATATCATAACATTGTCTGATACCCTAAACCAGACTGTTTTTCTTAAGTTTTTTTAGCGATTTATACAAATTTGACAATAAAAGACCTCCCTGATCCCTAATTTGTTTCAAAACCATGCGCACAGCTGGTGAAAACCGAAAATAACCTTTTCTTCCAAAAATCTTAAACAAGCGTTTAAGAGATCCATTTTAAAGGTAATAATAAATTTTCAATAAATAAAATGGTGGATTCAATATGATGGACAAAAATAATTAGTTATAATTAGTATTTATGTGTATTCACGAAAAAAAAAACTAATTATAAATAATCATTTTTGCCCACCGTTTGAATCTGCCATTTTATTTGTTGAAAATTTATTATTATTTATAAAATTGATGACCTCTTAAACGCTTGTTTACCAGTTTTGCAAAAAAAAGATTATTTTCGGGTAATTCCAGCTTTACGAGAAAATTTTGCCACTATGAGTGTAGTTTTGAAACAAATTAGGGATCAGGGAGGTCTTTTATTGTCAAATTTGTTTAAATCGCTAAAAAAACTTGAGAAAAACAATCTGGTTAAAGGTATCAGACAATGTTATGATATATTTCTTTTGACAATTGCAACGTTAAACCCCCCAGACTCCCCACTACTGGACATAAAAAAATATATGTAATTTTTTTATAAAGCATATGTATGCAGTAGTATTACATATGTATACAAATTTTTGGCTGCATCTCTATTATTTATATAAAAATTTTAATGAAATATATTTTGGTAACTCAAGTTAACGAATAATCCAAAAAATTGTATAGCCTCACTAAACGAGTATATTAATACAAGAAGACCGGAAAACTTAAAGATAGTCTACCAAATTTAATGTGAAGATTCCCTATACCGTTCTAATTTTTATAGTTTGTTATCAAAATTAATGGAGAGCCCCTAGCATAAGCTTAAGCTCTCCATAAGTCTGTAGTAATTTAGTAAATAAATAAATAAAAATAAAAAAAAATCGGAAAACAGTCACTGGAGTTTGTGGCTCTGTAAAAAAATAACTAGGGTACATATTTAAAATCTGCATGTTATGTCATGAATCGTTTTTGTTTAGCAATATTTTGATAAAAAAAACCCTGCGGATTTCTGTTGTTGCCTTGAATACATACAAAAAAATCCATTCTGCGCTATATCTCAAGATTTTGAGGGTCAATTTTTTTTTCTATTCGTTTTCAGCACCTTAAAATACGTAGAAAAAATATAGTCTGGTTTACAAAAGACTAACTTTATTTTTTTTTTGTGGTCTTGTGTTATAGGTGTCATAGGCCCCAAAACTTTCAATTTTCAAGAAAAAAATAAACTAAATATTTAAAAATTTGTAATTTCTGCCCTTCTGTTATGGGTTGGAAACTTTGCATTATATTCTATTTCAGGGACTCCAAAAACATATAATTACGAATTTTTCCTTTTTTTTTGTCTTTACTAAGTGGAAAAACTCTATCGGTTTCCCATGTTTTTTCTAAATGTGTTTTTTCCACACAACCCTGCAAAAGAGAGTCTTAAAACCACTTTAAATCCAAGAAAAATAGGAAAACTGAGGTCCTGAAATATCCAAAATATATGTGGAAGGGCCCGTTTATCATCGGGCCCGGTAGTCTTTTGAAAATGAATTCATGTCAATACTAAAATATAGTATTTTCCTAGGTTCTTTCGCATTTTTATGTTTCTTAAATAGAATTTTAAAATATTTTTTTATCGTTGACACATATAAATTATAAACAAATTGTATCATATGAATATTATTCTTATGATACTATTTTTATCATCAAATTTTTATACTTAAATGTGCTATCGCTCTCAACCGTCAAACTGTGGCCAGAATTTGCCGATTTGAAGCGATAACAAAATGCATAATTTATTTTTAAGTCTATACCTAGATAAACCTCAATTTTATCATTCTTTTAAAAAGATTTAAAATTTATAAATTTTCCAACTAAAAATAAATTTTATGTGAACCCCTTTTACACAGATATTAATAATTTTAAAACATGCAATGTTCCGTATTCCCCCAAAGTGCATAAAAATAGTGCCAGACAAAAGCCAATTTCCCTTTTTATTTTTGCTACCCGAGTTAGCCCACTACGAACTTGTCTGGATCCCCTTTTGATAGCCTAGGGCGCGGAATTAGGAAATGACTGTATTAAAACCACAAAAAAAAACAGGAAAAGTAAAAAGTTCTCTAATTCATACTCCATCTATATATTTTTTTCCAACTACCGCAGTATACTTATATTAATAGAAGTTCCACAGTGGCGTTCGTCAGTACCAAAAGTCACTGAAAGTAATTTTTCCTTCTCCATTTAAAAATAAATTTGAAAGTTGATGGCAAGAATGGACCTACATATGTGTTGATGGCAAGAATGTACCTACATAAAAAAAATAAATTATTATATTTATGTAATTTAATATAAAGTTTAACTTTCTTGCAGTCCTAAACCTACCTTTTAATGTAAGAGTGTGACCTACGAAAATGTGTTTCAAAACTCCATTTAGTGTGATTTTGTGTGATATTTTATAAATCCAAACCATAAGAAAGCAGTAAAATTTGTTTTAAAAGAGTAATTTGAAACGAGTGAAGATATTTACCCCACACTTCGGCAGGTTTACCTAAACCCCACTGATAAAATAATCTGTTTTGGGCAACCATATCAATATTTTTAAATACAGGCCAACTCTTTTTCTGGTTGCTGTAACTGGAAATCTGCTTAGGGCAACAACACAACTTTTTACCAGAAACAAACCTTATATTTTAAAGATCTGGTAAGCCCAACAATTTGTCTTTTTGCCCTTACCAGAATTTTGGTTACAGCATCCAGAAATATAGTTGTTCCGTATTTCCCTCTGTAATTATGTATACCCAAACTGATCTTCTTTTTTTAGTGCTAATATAGGTACGTCTTATAAAAAATATGTGTCCAAAGTAGGTACTAGAGCTCCCAGCCCAAAAACTATGTAACTTATTTCGTCAGCACTTTCCCCATATAATTTGAAAATACTGTTGCCGCACCCATTTATAGTCGCATCTCTGTTGCATCAAGCAATCGTTGCACTCGAGCAATTGGATCGATGCGAGACACTAACCGAAATGTGTGACTCACTCTCGATGTCGCCTCGTACTGCGACGTTGCCACGCTCTATTTATAGTGAGAGTACAAGCATGGCCTATTGGGATAGGATTCGACGCAGCAGGGGACATATTTATGCATATTTTATGGTTTATATTCCAGACTTTTCATTAATAAATTAACAGTAAAATATAATTTATGGCTAATATGGACGTAAAATCCCATGACGAACAGATATAGTGCATTCTACAAATACAGTGTCGTATTAGAATGAATAGGCCATGGCCTGGGAGCCAATTTCAAGTAACCAGGGTCGTATCGAAAGAGCTACTTTAGAACGGGAAGTCATAGAACCCGATTTTGGGCCCCGGTAATTTTTCTTTAATCCCCCTACAAAGTAACTTAGACCCTCGGTTTGGCGCCCTCAGACAAGATAAATTTCTTTAATTTTAAAAAGTAACTTCTAACAGGAAAAGTCTTCGTCTTATTAAGTTCAAAGTTTGGTTTTGATCTGTAAAACAAATCGACTCAAGTGGACTTCTGACCTGACGGGCCAATGGACGGACATGTTAAATCATCTGAACCGAAAAATCGTTTAAATTAAAAAACCAAAGTCGAAATTTAGCACCCTTGGCCAAAGGCTTTAGCTTGCCGGGTCAAAAGTTGATGACTAAAAAAATGTAATTAACCAGGTTAATTTAACTTCCATAGACTGCGCTCCTAATTCAGGGGCTCTGAACAAACTTCTAGCTGTTCCAAACATTCTGAAGGAATAAAAAAAGTCAAAAACCACGCTTTTGCGTTCCTCAGGGTATATTTAAAGGAACTTTCACTGGAGGGTCCTGGGGGTCTTCAGAAAGGGTAATGACATAAGGGATTTCAATTTTTCTTACGCCAGTTATAACTTATAAATTATAAATTATTATACTTATAAATTTTAGTATTTAACGTTAAATACTTTAGACAAAACCGACCGTCTAAAAATGAGATTATTATACCTATAGGTAATTTTTTACCAACGTAAACCAACGTTCCCTATTAAAAGAAAAAAAAATTAACAAGCAGAAAACTAAAGTAAACCAACATTAACGTAAACTAACTGCCCCGATTTAAAAAAAAGTCCAAATAAGCTCAAAACCAACGTTTGCCTCAAAAATAGGTTCAAAAACATAAAATAACCTCAAAATTCATTCATTTTCTTCTTTTTATTACTGGCTAAATATGCAAACCTGTCTAGCAATCCATCGATTTGTCGTGCAAGGTTTTTTTTTACTATAGTAATAAATTAATTTGTCGTGTAGAAATTGTCGTTCATTTCATTTTATTTGCAGTAAATTTGTATTATTTTGTCACGGATGACCCGCACGGCGAATTAACTATTTAGACTTGGAATTAAATATTCCCCGATAAATATTAGTAATGGTTCATTATTTCCTAGATACTTGGACAAATACACCATTTGGCAACGTCGTAGTCGACAAGTGCACATTACTGGGAGAGAGTGCTGGAGAGAGTAGATGAAAACTGGGACCTCAGTATACTCTACATGCATAGTTTGTTGTAGGGCAATGGGTTCGCCAACGTTGGGCCGGATTACCGCCGTTAATAGGGGCGCATCTTCCTATTCTTTTGTTTAAAATGATTATTAGAATCTGATATTATAAACTATGAATGAGGAATGCCTGTTTTCGATAATTAGATCATTTATATGAGTTTATCGAAACACATAAAGCCTTTATGATAAACGGCATGACAGAATGATAAGAATAACCTTCTAAATAACCAGTGGTAATAATTATTATTTTCTACATAAAAATGGTCAACGCAAACTAATGAATTATAAACTTTGTTTGTTTCTTTTTTGAAATACAAGACTGATAACTTGGTTTTAACCAAAAATAAAATAAAGATTAGAAAAAAAATCTAGGCGCTAATGGCTTAACCGAAAATCACATAGAAATCATCACGGAAATAAACCAGTTAACAAATTAATGCTCAGTCATAAGTGGTTTAATACTGATTTTATACAAAAAATAGAAAAAAGTTATGGGTGTTTTTTTTTTAACAATTTCACTATTAATAATAGTAATTAATAATTATAATTAACAGTATTAAGAACATCAACAGATTCGAGATCAAACATGCAAAAAAGTCAAAAGTTGGGGTCAAAAGGAGGGTTTGGAGAAAATTATCTATTAAGTACTTCTTATAAATATTGTAGAAACAAGAAAACATAACTATACTTCTAATTTGAGAGAAATGCAGAAACTAGAAATAAGATTAGGTAGTTAATTATTTTTCCTGTGCGCCATCACCCGTAAGAGTTTATTTTCTGTAATTTTTTTGGTTTGGACTTATGTGTAACAACGGTGGATAATTTTAAAAGATAAGGAGTTATTCTAGTTTGTAGTATGTAGTTATAAGACATAAAAATTATATTTTTTACGCTTAGTGTGTGGTAATTAATAATTAAATTTCATGGATGAGATATGGATGGTACTTTGTATGTGAGGAGCACTATTTCAAACTTTGGAAAGGACTTTTATGGCGAAAACTTGTTGGTTTTATGAATACCTGTGCCAAATTTTAGACCAGTTCTTGATTAGAATAGTGACACTATTTCCGCTAATTCTAAGAACGCCTAACTCAAAAATAGCTGAAACTAGATTTGCAAGATAGCTCCTCATGTGATGTCTAATTAAAAATTTAAACGTATTGTTTCGAGTGCTGCTCCAGACTCTTTACAATTAAAAAACACAAAGACCTTGCATTTTTAACTTCAAGTATATTGCATAGACGTGCTGAACAATTTCTGAAAAAAGAAGTCAACAAATTCCTTAAAAAATCCATAACATTTTGTTAAAATACTTTGTACACAAATTTTGTAAAGTTTTCTCCAAATAATTTTAAAAGCTTTTGAACTTTAACTTTTTAGATTTAAATTTAACTTGTGTAAAAATCAAAATGTCTGTGAAAAACACGGAGTACCCAATTTTTTCCCATATTGAATACCGGCTCTTTTCATGATTCTTCTCAAAAAAAGTCACACATTTGCATATTTTACGGTGAAAGTAGGATAAAACACTTGCGCTATATTATTTGTACCTCCTGAGCCTAAAATTCTGATTATGATTCGATAATCCATTAAACATACACAGAAATCAGGATTCCTTAAACCAAGGACACGTGTCTTTCAAGATGTTTAAAGCCATATTATTTTTTACATTTCTTTGAACCAAAGTCCTTAAATTATGAGTGCGGATCTTTATTCAAAAACCCTTGCTCTTTATTGAAGGACATTGACTTTGGTTTAAAGAAATGATAGCCATTAAACAAAAGAATATGTTTTTGAACATATTGAAAGACACGGGTCCTTGCAAGGACCAAGCTTGGTTCAAGAAATCCTTTTTCTCTGTATGCAACTTTTGCATTTTTTCGGCCAAAAAAACTTACAGGTTATTGTAGTCTAATTTGAAGCCTTGAAAATGTATGTCAATAAGGACATAGTAATTTAAACCAACATCCGGTACTCCGCCTATGTGTAATACCTGTGTCTATATTCCCCTACGTCTCCTAAGCCCTCCTCCAAAAATAATTTTTCCCCTACCCGGTGTCGGTGCATTTCTGTCTGGAATCCCCGACTGGGGTGTTGTCATGGTTACTAATATGCCCCTATGGTTGCATCAGACTGCAATCAATATGTGGGGTTGTCTTTATGACTCGCTGTTAATAAGAGGCCCCTAGGACCAAATAGCTAAATTTCTTTCTTTTATTTTTTTTATAAAATAGAGTTAACAGGTGGATTTTATTTTAATTTAAAATTTAAGAAGTTTTTATCTAGTCAGCTTTAATAAAGCTCTGCGAGGCGTTTTATTTTCTTGCCTCTTTCTTTTGATTTTTCTTTAAAAATTACAAAAAAATGAGCAAGACTCAAACGTATTAAGTCTTGATCTCATTTTTTTGCTATAAAAATAAATATTAAGACTAAAGCTTTTGTCTTAAAAAATACAAAAAAGCTAATTTTGTTTTTAGTCTTAATGACTCTTGCATGCGAAGATTTAAATTAGAGCCTCTAATTTTAAATCGAACAACCTGCACAAACCTAACAACAAAAAAATATGGCTAACTAAAAAAAAATACTTAAATAAAAAATATTTTCTTTTAAATGATAAATACAAAATACAAAAAAATAAATACAGTTTTTATTAGTCTTTATTATTTTCATGAAAAATACAAAATACAAATAAATACAATTTTTTTAAATTTTTAACTTCCCTCTGTATGTCGGTTGGTTTGTCCAAAAAGATATTAACCCAATTAACACAATGAGCTAAATACTTTTAATTTGGACCAAACTTTTTAATTTTGTTTCGTATCCAAAATTTTCGGCTGCGAGAAGAAGAAGGGGGTCAAATGTAGTTAAAATTATTATTTTTTTACGATAGTTTGCTTTTATCCCTTTTTTGAATATTAAAATATTCAGAAAGCGATATTTTTTAAAATGCTTTCGCACGTTTTATCTGTATTAAATATTTTTTAAATATGTGACCCTGCACCCATGAAACCCCCTTAGTGTGTCAAAGGACCCCGCACGTTTCTAATGAAAAATGGCCTCCGGCTAAATTCGCTGAAATTTCGTAGCAAGGTAGTTCCCAGCATGCTGACCAAAAGTCTCACTGGGTACTAGGCTCGAAAAATTATATTTTTCGAGAAACAGAAGAACGAGAGGGGAACGCTGATTAGGAATGGGCAATGACAAACAAAAATCGACAAAACAAAAAAACAAGATGACCGACCTGTCAAAGTGACATTTTTCGAACGGGAGGTTGTAAGTCTTGAAACTCGGTATGCACGGGTACAATGACAAACAAAAATCGAAAAAACCAAAAAACAAGATGGCCGACCTGTCAACTTGACATTTTTCTAACGGGAGGTCTTAGAAACTTGGTATCTACGGGTACAATAACAAACAAACAAAAATTGACAAAACCAAAAAACAAGATGGCCGACCTGTCAAAGTCACATTTGTTTTTTATTTTGTTGATTTTTGTTTGTTATTGTACCCCTACATACTGAATTTCAAGTTTCTACGACCACCCGTTCGAAAAATGTCACTAACAGGTCGGCCATTTTTTTTTTGTTTTTTCGATTTTTGTTTGTCATTGTACCCGTACATACCGAGTTTCAAGTTTTTACAACCTCCCGTTCAAAAAATGTCAGTTTAACAGGTCGGCCATCTTGTTTTTTGGTTTTATCGATTTTTGTTTGTCATTGTCCCTTCCCCAACAGCCCTAACCTCTTAATGTTAGGTTTAACAGCTGTGAGACTCAATATTTAGATTTTAAGGACCTTTTTAAATTGTTCTGTTACAGGGCTACTGTTTATGAAAAGACTCGCTTCAACAACTGCTTGGACAACATTCTTATTAATTTTGATCTTCCTTACAAGGTAGTTGTGTCTCATCCAGGTTTATCAGACCACAAAGCTGTGGAAATAAAACTTGACCTAGATAAAAAGCTGACTTCAGAGGAGATCATCCTGCAAAGGAGCATAACAGAGGAGGGTATGTTTCATTTACACCAACACTTGGAGGGGATAGACTGGGCTTTCGTAAGTAACCCTGAAACTAGCCTTAATTCAAAATTTGACACATTTATGTCCACTCTAAATAGTGCCATTGACTCTGTTTTTCCTCTTAAAGAAAAGAAAATTATTATAAGAAAGACCAAAAAATGCAGATGGTACAACATACATCTTGCCAGGTTAAGAGAAAATTTAAGGTTTTTTTCTGAGTTTTATCAAAATTTTCCTATAGAAAACATAAAAAACCTAGTCACTAAGTTAAAAATTGAATATAAAACAGAGCTTACTAAGGCAAAAAATAATTATTACCAAAAATATATTCAAGAAAAAGGTAAAAATGCTAAAACCTACTTGGAAATTATTAATCTGAATAGAAAAGGGAAAAAACAGAGTCAATGTCATGATATGGACATTGACGTGCTAAATGATTTTTTTGTCACTATCCCTGACAAATTGGCAGAGAACCTGCCAAAAGCAAATTCATGTGTTCATTCTTTTCTTAACAAAAATAATAACGATTCTAATAGTTTTTCCTTTAAAGAAGTTAGTTTTAATCAAGTCAGAGAAGCTATAAATGAACTAAAAAACAAAAGGTGTATGGACCACTATAATATGTCTTCTTATTTAATTAAAAACATTAAAAATCATATTATCATACCATTAACTAAACTTATAAATATGAGTATTCTACAAGGTGTTTTTCCGGAGTCTTTAAAGATTTCCAAAGTCATACCGATACATAAGGGTGGTCCTACAATACCTAACAATTTTAGACCAATATCATTAGTCCCAACTTTTTCAAAAATTTATCTTGAAAAGACAAATTTTAGAATACTTTGAGGAAAAAAAGTTATTTTATGAGAACCAATTTGGGTTCAGGCCAGGGATGTCAACCAAAAATGCATTTATTAAATTATTGGATCTGATAGTTGAAAGGCAAGAAAAGGGCGAGTATGTAGGTGTTACTCTTTGCGACTTACAAAAAGCTTTTGACTGCGTTCCTCACCCAGAGCTAATAGATAAATTAAAATTTTATGGTTTTGATTCTCTTAGTATTCAACTCGTGTCCTCTTATCTTAGCAATAGATGTCAATATACTTTTTTAAATGGTAAAGGCTCAAATTTTAAAAAGATAAAGAGTGGCGTTCCTCAGGGCTCTGTCCTGGGTCCGCTACTCTTCCTTATTTTTATTAATGATCTGAAAGTTGCCCTTCCCTTTTGGGAAAATCTTCTATTTGCGGATGACTCGAACATTATTTCTAGTAAATTTAACTTGAGATCAACTATTGAGCTTATGGGTGAGGGACTAGCATGTGCAAAAAATTGGTTTTCAACAAATAGACTTTCGTTAAATATTAATAAAACTATTCATATATTCTTTACTCATCGACCACTATATACTTTTAATAACCCTACGAATGTAAAATATCTTGGTTTACTCCTTGACCCGGACCTAAATTGGAATTCTCATGTAAATGCTGTGGCGGGCTCTCTGTCAAAAAGTGTTTTTGTTTTCCGCTCCCTTGTTAGGATGGTCTCTCCTGACGTTTTAAAAACAGCATACCATGCATTATTTGAGTCTAGGGTAAGTTATGGCCTTGTGGCCTGGGGGAGTGCTTCAGGGTTGGATAGAATTTTTGGGATTCAAAGGCGTTTAATAAGGGTTTTATGCAATATGGGTTATAGGGCTGATATAAAGCATAAATTTGTTGAACTTAAGATTTTAACTGTACCATCTTTGTTTATTTATGTTACTGCCTGTTATGTTAAAGAAAATTTTTCTGATTTTTCTCAACAATTAGATATCCATGAGAGAAATACTCGATTCTCTCATAATATTAGATTGCCCAATTTTAGACTTCAGAGCAGTAAACTTGGCTTTAACTTCTATGGACCTACTTTTTTTAATCATTTGCCATTAAATATGCGCAATCTTCCAACAAGGCAATTTAAAATTAAATTGAAGGAGTTTTTGATTGAAAAGGCCCTGTATAGTACGAGTGATTTTTTAAATTACAAATTTTGAATATATATTTGGCTGTACTAAATTGTGCCGTGAAATTTTGTATTTTGAATTTTGATTTAAATTAACCTATTTTAATTATGTTAATGTAACATTTATTTATTATTTGACGTGTGAAAACATTGTATCACAAATAAATTACTTACTAATGCCCCACTCCAACTGTTTGCGATTATATTCTATAACTTTTAGAAAAAAAAACAGAACCACGTACAATTTACGTGGTACATCGTTCTGATGTTTCTCCAAAAATATAATTTTTCGAGCCGAATGCCCATTGAGACTTTTGATCAGCATGCTGGGAACCAAACCTTTCTACGGAATTTCTGCGAATTTAGCCATACCTAGCCATATTCCATAAGAAACATATGTCTTTTTTTGCCGGATTCTTATCTAGAAAAGTTTTTTACATAAGAATCCGTTTTGTTTAATTTGATACTAACAGGATTTCTTTGGTTTGAGAGTGAAAAAGTTTTACAAAAATAAGTTAAATAAAGTATAGAAATGTTATAGAGTTTAGTTATAAAAGCTTCATATGTGCACTCCATGAAGTTGTTTTCAGCAGGGGCACATTTTATTGGGGATTTCTCTATGCAATGAATGTCTGAAGGAGAAAGAAGGGAGCTTTTACCTGTTGATTTGTTATGGTTATGGGGAAATTGACCAGAGGGTCATTGGAAAAATAATGTTATTGCAAGTGCTATTTTCCATTTGTTGGTTTTTGATCAAATGGAATATAACAAGATAGGTCACTTACCCTTAATTCAAGTAAGTACATTTACAAGTACGTGTGCAGTTGCAAATCATTCACATTAATAGTGAATTGTAACAATAAACATAAGAAATCGACATATATGATATATTTTTAGTTTTTTAGAGAAAAACGGTAGGATACGCCTAAAGGCCTTGTTAAAGAATACTCGATATTTATAATTTATTTATTATTTTTTATGTACCAAAATTGGTTTAGTAAAACAAAAAAAATAAAATTACGTTATACGTATAACAGTTTTAATAATTAAATTTGCAAAAATGGCGAAGGCGCCACTTAACAATAGAATGATGCGTTTAGTAGAGAAATCTATATAAGCAAAAACTAACGTAGATGGCACCGTGCCTTGATATCTATCTAACGTTTGATTTAAATATTAACAACATTTGATGTTATACATATACAGGATACACAGTGCTGATCATTCCCTAAAATGATGTGCATTTGACTTCAACGATAGCTAGATAATTTCTTTGTAAACACCATTTTCCAAGAGCATAGGTTTGGAGTTGGGAACTTTGTATGCGTTAAACTTTTTGGTATTTGTACCTGTGATTCAAAGCAGGTGAGGTAAGATTAAAACTGTAGGCTCTTGGTAAGTTTTTGTTCGAGTGGTTAGTTGATAATCAAAAAAACGTCAACCAGCAATACTGGTCCAGCATCAATTAGGCCCTTATTTATAACCCTAGTTTAACTGGGGTTAATAACTAAAAAAAGTCAACTAGACAAAAAACGCCCTATAATCTTTACTTCCGGGGGCAACCGCGTCGTTGCCTCACCCCACTTGATGGTGCTCTATATGCTAATTCTAATGACGAAATGACAAAATATTGGTTCGTATGAACCGGAGTTTGAAGAATCGTGACCAGTGCACTACTTGGTTCCAAAAGCCTCACAACACCAACTAAATATGTAATACAAAATAATAATAATACATAAAATATCTAATTAACCACCTATTAACGGCAAATTAATTAACTACCAATAATGGTTTTAGTGAAAATATTGCAAGTAGATGTTCACGGGGTTACTAGGTGAGTAGACTTTATCCCGGATAGTTACCATGGATATTTGTTACACGTGTCAAATAATACAATGCAAATTAAATTTGAATCCTGAAAATATGATCAAATCTAGTGGTAATTTATAAACCTATGCATACACAGTAGGGTCTCTCGGAAAACCATTGTTCCAAAGGCAGTATTTTAACATGTTTCCTGCGATTCAATAAAAATATTTTAAAAGCCTTTGGCGCAAATAAGCTTTTATTAATGAAAAAGCCTTTTTTTCTAAAAGCGTGCGGGAAGTGGTACTAGTGTTTAAAACTCGTGTGGAGTTCAGTCTTTCCGCAAATGTTAGGAACAAACATTTTTCTACAAGCGTGCGCAATTTTTTTAACAAGATTTTGTATTATTTACGACAAATCAGTTGCAAAAAAATCAGATATATTTGTAATAGTTTTACAAAATTCTACTATTGATTAGTGGTAGAATTCTTAGTCAATGATTCTAGCATAATTAGAGCAATAAACGTGCATGGCTTTTTGTTGTAAATTTTACAATAACTCTTCCTATAGTGTGCGCATAACGGGCACGTATTATGTTGAACTAATTATTTAAATCAACTATTGTAATTAATTTTATAAATTTTCTATGAAGGTTATGAACATAACACATTTTGTGATTTTTATAACCAAAGTTCGAGGGCGACTATAAAAGTAATATATTACCTACCTATAGATATATAATGCAGCTCTTTTTATTTCCGGCTTTATATTTTTAATGAATATTAAAATACCTACTTGAATAATAATTATAATAAAAGTTTTACCCAGGGTTACCAATAGTCTATTTCCCCGACCTTCCCGACCAAAAACTGGAATCTTACTGTCTCAGATTTTAATATATCCAATATACTCCGTACAAAAACTATTCTTATTTTAATAATTTTAATTCTTTGTATATAACATTAAAAATATTCGTGCCTTTGTCATTTTTAATATTTTTTTTTAGAAAAAAAAATCCAATTTCCAAAAGAATTGTTTGAAATGTACCCAAACAAAGAGACATTTCATTTGATATCCCAACAAAAAACACCGACTTTTTTTAAATCTCTGACTTTTCCATGACTTCCCTGACTTGGTGGGGACTCTGTTACTGTAATAGTATGTTACATAACTAGTGTGGAAATTGACATATTTGACGCGAGTGGGAAGGTTAAGGAACGAGCGAGTAAGGAAGTGTATGAAATACACTTTCAAATGAGTTATGTAAACTATTTTTCCTACGATCCCAAAAAATATGAAGTTTCTTATTTTAAAATTTTCTAATTTTTATTAATTTTTTAAAAAAGCAAAGCAATAATAAATAGAATACCGATTTATTAATATATGTCAAACAGGAAATATGATTTTCATTTACCTTTAGTTTTCTTGTTTAATGGGTTGCCCCTAAGCTTGTTCTAAATGAAGGCAAACTTGACAGTCTGCTACTTAAATTGATTTCTGTGATTATACTGTTTTACATTTCATAAGAAAAATACTGTGTATATAATGTTTTTTTTTATAAAATGTAAGGTCTCTAAATCAAAAATTAAGTAATTTTTATAAAATCTAGACAGTAATGGTCAAAATAGTAACGTTATAACTATAGTTTCTGTTTTTGACATGAAAAACGGAAATATTTGGATAAAAAAAAAAAACATAGAAGATATCAAAAAAGGCTGTAGCTAAAGGTGGAAAATGGCTTATAAAACAAGGGGAATAAAATTCGTAGAATCCACGAGGTAAATCTAAATAAAATTACTAAACCTACTTACATACTAGGGTGATATAAAAATATCAAACTAGTGTGATATAAGGCGTTTTCTAAAGAACAAAAAATTGTCAAATAATCACTATAGGTTTTTAGCGTTTTAATTTTTTTTTTCGACAGACTAAAATTTTTCCTTATGAATCGATTAGGCATTCCCCTAGGAACATTTTGGGCGAAAATTAAAAAAAATCTATCTGGCGCTTTTTTTTTTGTTTGATTTTTTGTACTTTTTTAACGTATAAATTCCGAATATATATATGCTGGAGTTGTTAAGGATCCAAGCAAATAGGACATGTTACATGTCATTTTAAAGGTTTTTTCATACTGAATACAATGGTGATTTGCAATGGAAATCGGTTTAGTGAATCTCGAGATAATGGGGCACAAATAGGTGATTTTTAAAAATTTGTAATTTTGCAAAAATTGATATTTATAAAAAAGTAATGTAGGACATGTAATAGCTTATTTGAAAGCTGATTATCCGGATGTTAAATTTTTCAAAATCGTTTCAAATTTTCTCGAAATATTAAACTTTATATAATTATAATTATGCACAGAAAAAAAGAATTCTTTGAACCAAAGTCAATGTCCTTGAACCAAGAGCGCGGATCTTCATTCAAAAGTCCGTGCTCTTCATTCAAGAACCGATGCTCTTCATTCAAGAACATTGACTTTGGTTTGGACTTTTAATTTTAATTTTAATTTAATTTTTTGGTAAAAACAACTATTGGTAAAATCTGAGATAAGTCTTATTACATATCATTTTAAACGATATTTAATGACAATTAAACCAAGGTTTTAATTTTTAGTTTAGTTTAGTTTAGTTTAGTTTAGTATTTCAGAATATATTAAGAAAAGCATGAATTTATTTTTTTCGAAAATATTATACATGTATGTAATTCGGACTTTATTGAAAATATGTATATTTATTATTTGCCAATGAACATGTTACTTTTTGTATGTGTTATTTTAAGATATGCCCCTTTGTAAGGAAGGCGACTATATGACCATAATTACAATTATATAAGGCCAAATATTTCGAGAACGTTTGCACCAATTTAAAAAAAAATAAAATCAACATATCAGCAAAAAAACCTTTAACATGACTTGTAACATGTCCTATTTTCTTGGATTCTTAAGAACCAGCATAGATATTTCGTTAAAAACGTACAAAAAATGAAATTAAAAAAAAAAAGCGCCAAATAGATATTTTTAATTTTCAACCAAAATGTTCCTAGGGGCATGCCTAATCGCTTCATGCAAAAAAATTTTGGTTTGTCCAAAAAATTTTTAAAACTAATAACCTATAGTGTAATGTTTATATTAAAAAAATACTTAATTAAAAAAAAATCATTTATAAAAAAATATTTTTTTTAGAAAAGCCAATTTATTATTAATAATTAATAAATTTATTATTCTTCTTCTTTACATCAATAGCCTTTTCATAGAATTTGGCCAGCTCAATATAAATTTGTATTTATATTACTCTAGAAGAATGGGTCACTTGGTGAAGTGAAGTAAATGTATTGTTTAACAATATTAGCTTTTCTGTTTGGGAGGTGCTTCCACCTAGCAGCTTATCTGTGAAGTTGGATTTGTACACGCGCTCTCATAATCTTTTTGAATTTACAGCGTTGCCATGCTGTGGTTTTTAGAATGGATTTCAGGAACTTTCTACTAGACTCTTTCCACGTCAAATCACACACAATTTTGCCGAACATTTTTAATTTGTCTGAAATTTTGGTATTGAGTAACATTGTATTAATACCGGTATGGATATTATAAACTAGGATAGAAATACACTGCCCAGTAATAGTATATGACATAACTAGTGTGGAATTTGACATATTTCACGCGAGTGGGAAGGTTTACGAACGAGCCTCCAGGCGAGTGAGGAAACCCCACGATTTATGAATCACACGAACGAGTTATGTACAGTATTTTTCCTACGATTCCAAAAAAATATGAAGTTTCTTATTTTAAAATTTTCTAATTTTTATTAATTTTTAAGAAAAGCAAAGCACAAAATAATTATAAATAGCATACAAATTTATATATGTAGGTATGTCAAACAGGAAATATGATTTTCATTTAGCTTTAGTTTTCTTGGTTTTATATTTAATACAATACATAGCTGTTTAATAGGTTGACTATTCCTAAATAAATGCAAACTTGAGTTTGCTTATTAAATTAGATTTCTGTGGTTATGCTGCCATATAAGACAGTAAAATTGTACTGTTTTACATTTTATAAGAAAAATACTGTGTATTTTGATGTTTTTTATGTAATGTAAGGTAACTAAATAAAAAAATTAAGTAATTTAACGTAACTAAATAAAAAAATAAGTAATTTTTATAAGATATAGACTGTCTAGACAAGACACTAATGCTTATATATTTTCTATTTTGACATGAAAAACAGAAATATTTGGATTAAAACACTTAAAAGATATAAAAGGCTGTGGTGAAAGGTGGAAAATGGTTTATAAAACAAGGTGAATCAAATTCGTAGGATCTACTAGGTAAATATCTAAATTAAATTAGGCAAACCTTCATACATAAATATCACACGAGTGTGATATAAAAATATAGTTCGATATGAGGCGTTTTCTAAAAAACAAAAGAGTGTATAATGAATTTTTTATTATCAGATTCACTTTTAGCAACCTTAAAAATATACCAATTTTCACGGAAACTATCCCTAGCCTCTTAGGGATGGAGTAAGATTTTTTTTATTATGAGATTTACTTTCAGCAACCTGAAATACCCCAATATACCAATTTTCACGAAAACTACCACCCATCCCTTTGGGGTGGAGTTAGAATTTTTTTATAATCAGATTCACTTTCAGCAACCTAAAAAACCCCAATATACCAGTTTTTACAAAAACTACCCCCACCCCTCAGGGGGTGAAATTAGAAAAAAATTATTATCAGGTTCATATTTGTCGACCACAAAAACCTCTATATACCAATTCTGAAGAAAATATTGAAAATATTTAAAAATATTTACTCCCTCACCCCCTCGGGGGTGAAGTTTGGACTGGTGGAGTTAGAAAAATTTTATTATCAGATTCAATTTCAGCAACCTTAAAAACCCCTATATAACAATTTTCAACATTTTCTAAAAAAATGTTCCCCATTTGCACCCCAATGTTCACCAAAAACAATCCTGAGCGAGAATTTTTGATAACATACCTGTATGCCAAATTTCAAGTCTCTAGCTTAAAGCGTTCTTAAGTCATCGTGCACGAAAAAATTCCCGGACAGACCGATCGACCGATCAACTGACAATTTTATTTGCTCGAAATTGATTTATAAAACGTCATAAAACGCAAAACTACGCAAAAAAAATTGCACGAATACAAGGCCTTACGAATTTTTGAAAATTTTCAAAATGGGAAACCTATTATTTTTTTTATTTATATAGTACACGTATACGTATAATAAGTATTTATTTTTAGTATTATACTTATATGTAGTTAACAATACTTGTACATAATATTCTTAAAATTTCTAAAAACATTTATAGTATAAATGTTATACATTAAATTAAATTGTATTTCGTAATAATTATAATTATAATAATTAATAGTAACAAAAAAGCGTAAAAACCTTTCTAAAAACTTGAAAATATCTAAAATTAGCTAGTAGCCTAAATTTCTTCTGGCCAATTAATGGCTGGCCAATAAATGAGCACTTGGAAAAATATTTTAGTATCAAATTAAGAATTATTTTTAGGAAACATAAATTCCTTCTCGTAAATATAATGATTATTTATCTGTATTAAATATTTTTGTTTGTATTTTGTTTTAAAAATATAGGTTATAAATATGATTCTAAGAGTTTTATTTAATTTTCAAAAAAATCGATTATTTAATAAAATAAAATCATATTTTTTAAGTCTCAAAATAAAATAAAAAAATAAGTTTCAATAGTTAAGTAAGTTTAAATAAATATTTAGTTTTCTCTGTTTATACTGATTATTTAAGTATCCTTTTACAGTGTAACTGAAAAACCTTGCCAACGCTTGCAAAGACTTTCTCCGTGAAACTCTGGCAACAGCGTACAATCGATTTAGCTCCACATTTGGCCTTCAAATATCGCAGGTTGTTGACACGTGGTTAGCCTGAGGATTTTCACCCCAATTTTCCCGGGAAATTTTCATGCCATTTAATGGGGACTTAATATTCGACTGTATAAATACGGGTGTACCTAGATAAAATGAAGAACTTCAAGAAAATTTTAATTGTACATACATACATAGTTATTTTAAATAAAAATGGATGAGAAAGCCTTATATGCTTTAATTCTGTCAGTCCTCCACTTCTAGTGTTTACGACTTGTCCGAGAGCAACTTGGCCTTAACTGATACAAAATCAAACACAGCCTTTAGAAATATTAAATAATTTTCGTTTGTTTTTGTTACCATCATAATCACAAAAACAAAAAAAAAACCCAAACCGTTTCACATTGAATAAAAAATTACTAAAATCGTTTTACAATTAAGCTTATTATAACACCCAAAAAGAAACTATTATGAAACAAAAATAGATAATTTTCATGGCCCCTTTGTAAAACATGGCCCTCTTCTCTGGTTGGTCAGCTGCACATCCTTAATAGGTTTTATACTATATATTTCATTGGATAGCTATAGTTCCAAACATTGCAATATATTGTATGAAAATTTAAATTTACAGTTTGAATTACAATGTAAACTGGGGCAAGTTAAAGATTTTAATTAAATACATCAATCTTGCCTAAAATTAATTAAGGGATATAATTATTTTCTTATAAAACTATGAAGTCATCTATTCTTCTTAATGAAAAGCCTTGGAATGTAAGGCTTAAAGCCTTAAATTCTAATATAGTGAATTATTGTTTAAATTTAAACGCATATAACTAGTTATACCGGGTAAGTTTCAGTCCGTGGACACCCCCTAAAATGGATTTGTTTTCACTCAGATCAAAGGATTTTTTTTAGCTTATATTCCTTAACAAGGGCTAGAAAATGCGTACAATTTTGCAATTCCGGTTTCTCCGGAAACTAAGGCAGTTTATTTTTTTTATGGCATTTTTAAAATCAGAAAATAATTTTACATCTAAAAATAACATCAATGTTTTTTAGATGTAAAATTGTAATAATAATAATTGAATATTTTTTTATTTATTAAAAAAAAAACTTAACTGCCCTAATTTTCGGAAAAAAAAACTAAAGGAAAAGGAATAAAGTACGCCATTTTGTAGCCCTTGCATTAGGGCACCAAAAATTTAAGAGCGTCCAAGGGGGTTGCCATTTAAAAAAATTAAGTTATGATTAAAAAACCATTTTAAAAAAATTTAAAGTACAAAAAAATTACCTAATTTTGGTTTTTACATAAAATTTGTATTTTCCCACATTTAGCAAATTATATTTTATTTATAAAAAAAATCTTTTATGTTAATTAAAAAATACGTTTTTTGTACTAAAAAAATAAAAAGCTGATTTTTTTAATGTAAATTTGTTTTCTGTATCCAAAAATGCAAAAATATACAGGGGAGAAATATGACAAAAAATGCTTTGATTCGATTGAAAACAACCTAATTTTAGGGCCTGTCCATGGATTGAAACTCACCCGTACACTAAAAATTCGACAAATCGTCAAATTGACCCCAATGAAACTTAAAAGTAAATAAAACTTTTAATTTCGTCATCTACCGCCTGCGACACTGATAGACGCGGATGCACATCCAGCATAAGCCAGTCTGTCATTATTTTCGGTGTTAGTGGGAAAATGGTTTATAATATACAAATTTGGAGATTTTTCCTAGACAAAATGACAAAAATCACAAAATATTGGTTTTACTAATAAAAAATTTACTTTATTCAAATATTTTATGTCATAATTTTGGATGGTTTCCTAATTTCGGATAGTAGTGCATCTAAGATACCGTAAAACGGGGTGTATCGGAACAAAGGGGGGTGTATAGGAACGTTCCTGCGTAAAATGTTTGCACATGTGTAAGAGTGCCCACATCTAGAATTCTAAAGTTTCACGAACAAAATCTTATATAGGAATATCCGTAGATTAAAATTATTCTAACCTACAACTTCAGTTCCTTAGCCCTATTCAGTAATTCAATTTTTTATTATGCAATGAAAATAGCGGTACTTTTTAAAGTGCTAAAACTTGTGCTCGAAAGTGGCCCTATTGAAAAATTAAGTACGTTTATGATTAATATTTTATAATATTATATTAAGATAACTATTCAACAGCTGATTTTTTTTATATAATTTGAGGTCTGAAATAATTTATTCTCTTGCCATGTAAATTTTAAGTTTAGTGGGGTGAATGGGAATATAGGAATAAAAAAAAGCATTGAAAATAATAAAATTATCGTACAGAGCACCTAAATTAAAGAAGAATCAAGCTAAAAGAATTCACAAAAAAATATTGAAGACCGTGGATCTTTTGAAAGGCAATCAAAAATTTAGGTTTTTTTCCGCTGATATTTTCATAATTACTAAAAAACGGTATATGATAAAAATATTTAAAATGGAGACCTAAAGCTAAACTATAGTCTCTATAGAGCCTTGAAGCTTCAATATGCTTTTCTATCATTGCTCTAGGACCATTTTTTGCCAAGTCACAGCCTTTTAAAAATCACCTAAAAATTTAGGATGTTTTTATAGTCTAGTGTATATTCATTAATGTTCAATATGTGACCCTGCACAAAGAAACCCAGTTAATGTGTCAAATTTATTTATTTTTTTCAGATTCCTTTGTAAAAAACTTGTTTACCTAATAATCCAAAAAAAAATTAAATACATAAATTTGACACACTAACTGGGTATTCTTCTATTTTTATCACCTGGCATTAATTTTTATTGTATAAATGGGCTTAAATATTAATTAATTAATTCACAGCATGAATCTTTTAAATAAAAATATACATTTTTAAAAGTTTATATTTCTTTTGTATGTAATACGAAAAAATAAACTGTAATAAAATTGTTTTCATAATAAATCATGGTTCGTTATAATAAGTTGTATGTTGTTATATAAAAAAATATCAAAAAGTAATCATCCCTATTAGCCCAAGCAACGAAGGTTTTATGCCTCAAAAATATCCAAAAGTCTTAAAAATTGGTGTTACATCTAGACCTTCCTGATGAAGGTACCAAGGTACATTTTTGCAGTTTTTTGCAAATTTCTAAACAGTCAATTAAAAAAAAATAAATAAGTTATTAGAAAAAAGAAAGTTTATAAAATATTCTACAAAATATTTGGTTAAAACTTTTTTCTGACTTACTTATATTTTGAGAAAATGTAAAAATGGTCAAAACATGTGCCAATATCTTGATTTTAAGGAACACTTTTGGAGTTTTTTGTAAATATCTTCTTAACTGCTAATATTTTTAAAAAATATGATAAAAGTCATATCTATTTTATATAGCCATACATGACTAATAAACTATTCTATTCTATTCTATTCTATATAAACTTCAATATTTGCTTAAACTAGATGTAGAATTTTCGTTTTATGTGAATTCTCGAGCATCAGGTAGACATTAAAACCTAAATCCAAAAGTTTAAGTTAAAATCAAGATATCTCCACAATTTTTGCCCATTTTCGCAAAAACTAAGTAAGACAAAGAAAAGTTTTTATTACTTATTTTGTAGAGAATTTTATAAGCTTTCTTTTTTATAATAACTTATTTGAATAAGTTATAGAAAATATTTGCAAAAAAGTCCAAACGTGTACCTTAATCAGACAATTTTTGATAATTCTCTGGTTTTCTCAAAAACTAAGCGATTAAAAAGTATTTTGTAGATAATTTAATAAGCTTTTAATAAGGCTGAAGGACTTCGGTCGATGGCCAGTTGATTGGAAAATATTTTTGATCAATAAATGTCGTTAATTATTTTATTAATAAGCTTTCTTTTTTCTTATAACCTATTTGTTTAAAAAATTGACTGTTTAGAAGTTATTTGAAAAAAAATTTAAATCAAGATGGCGGCGCGAGCTCAACTTAATTGATGAGGACTTTTCGTACGTTCATCAAAGTCATCAAGGTCTAAACTGCATTTCATTCAGATGCGCGTTTACCCAAAAATTCAAAACACCACCATAACTAAAGGGGGCATGGCGCTTTTAACCTATTCCAAAAATAGATCGGGAATTAAATACTGCTCAAAGTATTGTCGATGTAAACTTGCTCAATAAATGGTATTTTTTAAACACTATTATTTAAATAAGCTTGTCACAGAGTTTTGACTGAAAAAATTTTCAGCCTGAATTCCAATAAAGTCATCATATAAAACATTCCCTAAAATTTCGGACTGACATATTTTTATTTAAATTTCTACCTATCCAAATTGCTTTTTTCTTATATTCGAAATCCACACGTAGGTATCCTAAGGGAGCCGTTTATTATTATCTCCTTATTTCATTGTTAGTTTATTTTTTTGAAAATATACTCAAACAAATGTATTAAATAATTTATACTTTTTAATTTGATCGAGAAGGGACCTAAAGGGAAAAAATTATGTTTGAAATAATTATTTATATCCAAAAACACAAAAACCATAATTAGTACATTACGTAACAAAAAGTCCAGCGCAGCGGCGAGTGCGTAAATGATTTACAACTCGAGTAATGTACTATCAGTGTCTGACTGGACAGGTGAGATAGTAAGAAAAATCTCACGGGGCCCCCACTTTTGCCCCCCCCCTGTCTTGGGGCTCACCCTTGGGGTGATGCCAGGGACAAAAACCATAATTAGTACATTACATAACAAAAAGTCCAGCGGAGCGGCGAGTGCGTAAATGATTTACAACTCGAGTAATGTACTATCAGTGTCTGACTGGACAGGTGAGATACTGAGAAAAATCTCACGGGGCCCCTACTTTTGCCCCCCCCCTGTCTTGGGAGCCCCCTGTCTTGGGGCCCACCCTTGGGGTGATGCCAGGGACAAAGCTTCTTTTTTCTGAGGGCGTTTTTTCTTTTGAGGGGCGCCAAATTTTGTAGAAACGTTCAGGACAAAGCTTTCTTTTTCAGAGGGTGGGCGCGCCAAATTTCGTAGAAACGCTCAGGGACAAACAAAACTTTTTTTTCTGAGGGTGTTTTTTTGTTATGGTAGAGGCGCCAATGTGGCGCCAAATTTTGATCGAAAAATTTTATTTTGGAAAGGAAAAAAAAAATAAAAATTTTAATAGGTGGGGGCCCCCTAGGCTAGAAATCTCACTAGCCTTTGGCTTCCCAGTCCGACACTGTGTACTATACTTTTTCTATGGCCACGAAAGCAAATATCAAAACTAACAAAATATCTCTCCGGATTTTATAAAAATCTAAAAAAAAACATTGGAATTATGTGTATACTTTTATTTACATTTTTATATTATTTTTTATGATACGTCGTAGTACGACGGCCGTACCATTATGCAGACTATTTTTTCTGTGGAAAACTTGACCTGTTAAACTGATCCTGGCAGTGTACCTATTCTTCGTCGTTCCGTGTAATATTTTAGCTAAAATTGTTTAAAATAGAAACATTAAAGTATTATAGATATCTATATCATACCTTTTATAAAAGCTAATTAGGACTTACTTTTCAGTTTTCACAACGAAAACAAGCCGTTGTTTGGAAGTGTCAAATAAAATTACTTCCAATAAAGTTAGCTTCAAACACAAGCATCAGTAGAGTCATATAAGAAAAACTGACAAAAATTTACTTAAAAAATCTTTTGAACATTTTTTACAAAAAAAAATGGAAAATAAGTATTTTGAGTACCAACTAATCAATTTGAATCAACCAAATTCTTTAATAGTAACTTTGGCCAATATTACGCACACTGTGGGTATTTCCTTATTTAAAAAAAAAGTAGTGTGAAAGGTATTTACAAAGATCGTCATAGAAAAACTATATTTTCGACCTTGTGTTATAAATAATAATTTATAATTAATAAAAGAACAATTATATACCATATTGTATTATGTGTAAAATTAACCCAATTAACCACAATAGAAGTCAAGAACCGCGCATCAAAGAAATCGTAATTTCTAGTTAATCCAGCGATAGTACCACTTGTTGGCAAGAAAGTAATTCTTGAACGCTGTTTTCACTCTCTGTTAGAAATGGAAAGTTTCGTTTCAGTTTTAAAATAAGCCGGGGACATATTTAATTGTTTGTATTCCACATTAAACTCTTCACAGTGGGTAGTACATTGCGTTGTTTTGATTTATTTACCAAAATATACTCTTTTTTATTCGATTGTATCTAAGAGCGCTCCTTGTTCTATAATTAACCAGTACGAAAAGCTTAATTTTTCGGCCGCAAAAGTAAAATAATCGACGTTGATTGGTTGATTTTTATTTAAACTGCTGACATTTGAATTCTAAGCTCAAATTGGTTTTCAAAAATACAAATGTATTTATTAATATGTTACAATCGAATAAAATAGTGTATGATACACGGACGAAAACTGTTTTTAGAGCGATTACGGTTTCCAACCTTGCCCTAAAAACATTATTTTTAGTCCTTGGCAAGGACTCCTTGTATCATAATCTACTACACTGAGAATTCGTTATTTTAGTATATTACTTAGTATATTATTTACTCTAACAACTTTACTGTAATTAATAACAAATTTTGCCTGGGGTACCAAATAGGCAAAAACGTTCAGTATTTACTACGTTCACGAATTCTCAGTGTATTACCAAAATACCGCTATTAATATAGTTTGACGCACGGATCTGTGGCTACGGGAAATATGTATGGAATATGTGTGCAAGTGGGAGGCCTGATGTAGGCACGCACGGCTTATAACGCTCTTGACGGAAAGAAGAGAGCGCGAATGATTCCTCCCCCTTACGTCGCGTCGGAAACTTTCTTTCATGCGGAGAACTGTAATAACTATGGTAAAACGAGTTAAATGCAAAATACGGTGGTATACAGGTTAATATTCCGTTGTTGACCAAATTACAATATATTACTATAGTAAAATGGATGATAATATCATATGAAAAAAACAGCTGCACTTGCTGTACATTTGCCTCTCATATTTTCTTTCTTTCCAAATAAAACGAAGAGTATTTAAAACAAAAGAAAACATTGATGATGATGATGATGACGATTTAGTTCTAAACGATGCAAAATTATTGCCGATTGTGTTTCGTGTTTTCGCTTTTTAGATCAAGTCGTTCACCTCTCGTACCAATAACTAGAGAGTGTTACTCAAATTTATTTTAAGTAGGCAATGGTGGCGAAAACAGTTATACATAAAGGTATTAATAATAACATATGTACTATTATATATTATATTAGTATATTATTGCTTAATCAAAATTATAATTATACAAATGGCCATTAAGGTATTAATTTATGTTTTAAGGTATTAATTTATGTTTTTATGTTTTTATCTTTATTTTAATTTTATTATTTAAGTACAATGATAATTTGGTTATAATTATAATTTTATCCACGGCTGTAATTAATAGGCTAATAAATCACGGGTTTGAAAATATAAGCCCCTTAAACTTAGAAACCGCGTATAATAGCTATTAATCATTCGGGTGAATACAACACTCGCCTATCAGCTCGTGTCATAAATATGATCCTCACTGATTAATATATATTATTTTTTCTTTGTTGTTGCAAACAAAATAAACTGTCCCTAATTTTGTTTTTTTTTTTTATCCTGTTCTTCTAATATACAAGAAAAGACGATCCTTTCAGGGTCGAGAAAACAATAAGCGTTTATTCATTCTCAAAATTAAAAAAAAAAAAATAAATTAAAATTTTCTGTACAAATTAAGTGAAAATTACATGTCGGTTTATGTTACATATTGTTTCCTATATAGTCAATTTTTTACAGTGTCAATAATTAATTAACATAATAAATATTATTATATAGAACAAAATGCCTGAATTAAATCAATTTGAATAATTTCCAGAAAACTACAAACCTTTTTAATTTTTAATATTTTAAGCCCCCTTTTTACCCAATCGTATGTCCCGACACTGAAACTTGTCAGATTCTAATTTTAATACCATTAATTTGTTATTTTTTCACTGTCGCTTTTTATCATATAATGCTCCACGGTTGCTCCGTCTCTTTCCCTTTCATTTTCGATCCGCATATGTCTGTCCCTGTCGGCAATGTAGATTATTAATTGGCCTACTTTTCGCGGAGAGTTCAAGAAACTACAATTGGGTCTGAGGTAGAACTATGACGTCGCACTTTCTCATGGACACAGTATATACATGAATCGTTTATTTATAAAAGGATCATTCTAGAATAAAAACTTTTATTTATTTATTTGGTCTCTGAATAGTATAGTTCTCCGCATGAAAGAAAGTCTCCGCCGAAAGAGGAAGGAATCATTCGCGCTTCCTTCTTTCCGTCAAGGCGTGCATACAACGGGCATCCCACTTGCACACACATTCCAAACATAGTTCCCGTAGCTACAGATCGGTGCGTCAAACTATATAATACGGTAGTTTTAAATTTCCTAAAATCGCCAAACGTTCTAGAGAAAAATTCTTGGATACAAAATTTGTTTTTTAATTATTATTATAATTATTTATTGTGTTTCGTGAAAAAAATAAGAAACTTTAAATATTTGCGTTGGTCTGTCCGCCTGTCCGTCCGTCCGATGCCACGTTTTTTGTGAACACGATAACTCGAGAAAAAAATCAGGTCGACTAAAAATTTTCAGGAAAAATCAAGTACAATTGTTTTTGAAAATAATCGCCCGACGACAAAAAAGTAATTGAGGGTTAAACTTTATCAGAATTTTTTCGTTTTTCACAAAAAGAAGTTTAAAAAAAATATATACAGGGTGATTTAGAAATAAGTTACAAAATTTTAAGGGACGATTCTAGGTCCAAAAATATAAAAAAAAGTTCTTATAAGGGTTTTTTTCGGAAATGAGCCCTAAGGGAGTTACGACCCTCCTAAGGGTACATCTGAAAAGTAGTTTTTATTTAATATCTCTGGAACCCCATAAACCACAGAAACGAGTTTTGGCACATGTGCCTTAACATTGATAAAGGTTATAATTTTATGTAATTTTTATTTGGTAATTTTAACCAGGGACGTGCAAAATGGCAGGGCGATGTCTCCTTTTTGCCCCAAACTTTTTTATCTTTAAATTTTTTGACTTTTTCTCAATAAAATTAATCTTTGATTAAAAATACATAAAAAGGTACTCTTTATGTAACACCAACCGTTTTCGAGAAAATGCAATGTATGTATTTTTATTTATAGATTAATATGCTATTGAGAAAATGTTAAAAAATCTACATATAAAAAAGTTTGGGGCAAAAAAGTGACATCACCCCCCCATTTTGCACGCTCCTGTTTAAAATTTACAAATAAAAATTACATAAAATGATAACATTAATCAATGTTAAGGAATGTGCCAAAATTCGTTACTGTGGTTTATAGGGTTCCAGAGATATTAAATAAAACTACTTTTCAGATGTACCCTTAGAAGGGTCGTAACTCCCTTAGGGCTCATTTCGGATCAACCCTTATAGGAACTTTTTTTCATATTTTTGGACCTAGAATCGTTCCTTAAAATTTTGTAACCTATTTCAGGACCAACCTTTATAGGAACCTTTATTTTAACCTATTTATGCTTTTCTTGTCAATTCCATAGTACACATTTCGTGTCAGGCATTAACAAAATACATCACATATTTGAATGGCAATGAAGGTTATTTCCATGATAAATGTAACTGCAGTTACATGTAGTCATGACTAGAGAATTCAAATTTTTAATTTTAATCAAAATTATAAAAATATTATTGATTGATTTATTGATTGATTTTGTTATATTTTTTTTTGTATTGTTTCATAATATATTATATTAATATCGTTTTACAAACAAACGATTCACATGCGTACAAAAATAGTACTAAAGTATTCTTGGCGTAAAACAACTGAAAAAAAAAACAAAAGTCTTTGTTTTTCTTTTATCTTTGTTGATACTAAAAAATATTCACAATAACTTTAAAAGAAATATTTTAAACCGAAAATAAATCGTGAGAAATTTTAATCTAAAATTGATTTGTTCAACAGATCATGAATGAAAATCACTTTCCTTGATTTCAAGCGGTCTAATTATTTCAAATATTGTCTTAGAACAAAAAAACGAGATTTGCAACTCTGGAATGATGCTATAGTACAATAACTTTAACCTTATATTTTAAGACAGGAAGGTTAAAAAAAACGGGGTATAAGGTTCAAAGTGGGCAAGACTATATTTTTTCCGGTAGACCCCTCTGACACCCACACTGATAAAAAGGATTTATTTGGATATGGCCAATTACATTATTTGGTTGTGAGTAAATTTTATTTAGTTCATGTAAACAAATATTTTAATTTCAAAATGATTTATTAATGGGAACAAAATAGTTTATTTGACAGAAATAAAATTTATTTGTCACAAATAATTCAATTGGCCATATCGAACCAAATATTTTGTTGACAGAAATAAACTGTCAGTGCATGCCGACTCGGTAGATATATGTATATATACTTTCTATATATAGTAAAGTATCCACTTTAGAGAGAAAAACTTTAAATAAAAAAGTTTTTTTTTTTAAAGGCATATTCTAAAAATATTTAAAAATATACAGAATGGTCCTCTTAGGGTGGGTAACATCTGACATCATTTTTTAATGGAGTGCTATATTTTTTATTACGCCATCTTATTTGTCATAAAATTGCTTTATTTTGATACCATATTATAAGGGTCTATTATTAATACATAGATTTTGAGAAAAAAATGGATTTTTAGTGATAAGATAAAAGTTGCTCCATTTTTTTTTAAATTTTCGTCAAAGTTAATAAAATTTTGCCAGCTTATCTTAAAATGGTGTATTTAATTACCTATGTTGTACCGCGTTTTCCTTTCTAGAATAAGTAAAAACTAAAAAATTATCAGGCGCTGCCCTGGTTACTTATTATAGAAAAGAAAATGTACGGTTGCGATCGGCTAACTGGCATCAGTACGGGCACAGGGGTTCATGGATTAAAAATTATGATAATAAGCTTAGTTTAACACCTTGGGCGCCAGAATCTTGTAAACATACATGTGCTTGGCAGTTTATGTGTTAAGATTCAAACACATAAAAAATAATGTACTAGAATATTAATTATCTTTTACAGCATGTATAAACCTGAAAAATAACTATGATTTGAATAGATTTGTATATCTTGTGTTGATTATAATTTAAACAAAAACTCAAGTATGTGCTGTTACAATGTTTATTTAAAATGACAAGTAGACAACTTTAATTAATCATATCAATTAAAATAAAATTATAAATTACCAAAAGTATGGTGAAAAGACCCCATTGCGAAATATAAAAAAAAATGTGGTGAACTACCCTATTGCAAAAATGTTAAAATATGTATACCAAAATTATTATGGTGAATAACCTAAATAAAAACAGTAATATAAGGTATGTGTTAATAAGTGAAAAATAGTAATCTAGGCGTACTGCCCAAAGTTGCAACTTTGTTTACAAACCAACCTAGAATATTCATAATAAAATAGAGCACCTTAATAACTATTAAAATTTGAGAACTTGGATATTTTACCAAAAATAAATATAGTAAACCGCATTTTCATTATTTACTCTAAAACTATAAAAACCTGTTAATTAAAGTTGTCCCTGGAACAACCAAATACGTTGTCCCACTCCCTGATGATGTACGTCACTGTGCAGAACATTTCCTTGTCCTTGCCTTGAGAACTCCTTACAAATTTGAACACGTTTGAAACTCAAACGCTTGAGGATCCATTGAAACGTTTGTAAACCTCTTGGCTTAAAAACGGTACTGCAATTTACTGAACATCTTGAAAAATCTTGAAAACTCTTGAAAACTAATGTGGAAAATTGAAGAACGCCTCAATGAAAATTGAAGTTAAAGTTGAAATGGAAAGCTTCGCCATCGATACTCGTAAAATTTGAGATAACGGTAACGTTGTAAAATATAAAAGCTTCACCAACAATATTCATAAAATTTGGGATAGAGGTATCGTCAAAACATTCGAAGAACGTTAGAACAGAAATGGAAAAGCTTCACCAACAATCTAGAAAGAAAGAACAGCGACTTTAGAACTCAGCCATCGATATGAAAAATCGAAATCCGTAATTAGATTTAAAATAAACTTACCCAGTCCAAAACTGAATTAATTGGAGCAGTAAGTGCTGAATACTAGAATACTCTGCAGCCTGAAGCCTTCATCTGTACGCCTCTAATGAAAATAAAGAAAACAACGTGTTAAACACTTGTAACTTAGGTAACCAAAAAGCGACTTACTTTGAAAGATGAATATTGTGGAATCTCCATTAAAACTGCTTGAACTAATTACGTAGGATTATACTACACTTCATTACAAACTTATTGCAACATTTTTACACAAACATAAACCACGGATGGTTTCACAAAAATCAGATTCTGATTTTACGACCTGAACGCCATTGCTTGTCGTTTTGAAAAAGAACGCCACTCCCTTCAACTCCGGCAAGGTACAAAACTCCCCCCGTGGCGAAACTTGGAACTACGAACAACAAATCGATTTTGAGGGTAGGCAACACAAAAAACATCTATTCATAATCCCAATATTACTTGAAAATAAAGAAAAAGAATACTCTAAATAAGTTTAAAATGCCTAGCCATACATCTAACAATCGTTTCATATGGTTTAAGAAATGATACGACGAAAATAAACCAACTTGAAGTCATCAGCTGACCATGCAATGCATACTGTATACCTGAATGCGGGTAGAAGTAAAACTAACCTCAAAATTAGGTAAACAATCTTTGATAATGATTTTATCCGACTTCCAGAAGCTTTAGCTGTGATTAAAAAGGTAAGACTAGCTGAAAAACATCAGTAGCTAACTCAAGTACTGAATGTAGTAGATTACTAGACGTTTGTTATTATATTTTAGGCTATCAAAAGTAAACACCAAAAATAAGACAAATTCTGTAATAAAAGAAAAATGACCCAGCAAATGGAATCAAGGACCATCGCAAGACTTCCACAAGACCATACAATAAGTCTGTACTCAATCTTATATGTGCAAATAGAAAGAAATACTAACTTCTGAAAAAATGGTAACATCGTATGATTACGTGACACAGATCAGGTAATCTTTAAAAACAGTGGCAGTCATAACTGCTACACAGCCCTCCTCCGAATAAATAAAAAATATTTATTCCCAAAAATATTTTTTAACCCAGAGTATAAACTCCAATAGTTAACTCTAAATAGAACATTACAATATCACAAAGAATAACCCCTTAACCAAAAAAAATTACTCCTAACTTATGCTACTAGCATATTCTGATTCTGTAACCAAAAACTATTAAATTTACTTATTATTTATTGTAGCTTTATTCCCCTTTCCGAATATATACAAAAATAAAAATATTTATTTATTTTTCATTGCATTTCTATCCAATTTTTATGAATCAATATTGAATCAATGTTTATTGAACTTGTTATTGAATGCATTTTTATTGAATTTTTAGTTAAGCCTGATATCTACGCGTACCACACGCCTATTTACTAGGGACAAATCCATGAATTGACAAAATCGAGTTATAGTTACACAATCGGGAAGTTACATAATCGGGAAAATTCTTATTAACTAAAATTCAACAACAATGACTTTTTAATATCAATAATCCTTATTATTGACACTAAGTCCAAAAACTTTTTAGTCCATAGTTTTGACCGTTATTAACCTTTTAATTTTTCAGGTATTCTAATCAAGATCTCAATCAAAACTGAAGAACACTCACTCTACACCCATCTACTAAAATGTCGCAGCAATCAGTTCTAGACCTGATCCCTCGAGCATCAAAGAAAATATTTTTTTTTTTTACAATATTTGACTTTATTTTATTTAAAATAAAATTTAACTATTTACACTTGACTTTTACTCACTCTTAGCTAATATTTACAATTAACGGTTTTATTTTTCTTTCTGAAATTTAAAAACTCATGCATGCAGTTATCCGACGGATACATCACTATTCGAACCCAAATATTTCTTAAGATCTTTAACGTGCCAGTCTCCAATGGATTGACCGTTTTTATCCTGTAACACATAAACCAAATTTGACTTTTTACCTATTATCTTACATAACACGTACTTAGGCGCTAATTTTGACGCAAAATAATTTACTGCGCTGGAAAGAACTTTATTTCTTTTCCATACCTTCTCACCTATCGTGAACGTTACGTCACGCTTTCTAAGGTTATAGGCTCTTCTATTTCGCTCGTATGCTTCATGCAATTTAGTTTTTACATCCGCAAAAATGTCTTTTAACCCAACTAAATCCTTAAAATACATTTCCCGAGAATCCGGTTCCAACTCAACGTCTTGAGTGGACGAAACTTTGCCATAGTAAGCCCCTGTTAAAGGTACGATTCTTCCAAAATTGAGAAACGCCGGCGAATGTCCGTGGACCTCATTAACTGCGGTACGAAGCGCAAGACCTATTTTACCTATATTTTTATCCCATTCCCGGTGATTTTCTTTTATATAAGACCTTATCGCCGTTTCTACCGTTCGATTCTGTCTTTCTGTAGGATTTACTTGTGAATGAAATTTGGCATTGTACCAGATTTTTTGAACTTGATAGTCGTCCGCAAGCTTTTTGAAAGCTTTCCCAGCAAACTGAGTACCATTATCGACAATAATGTACTGCGGTACGCCATATATTAAGAACACCTGATTTTCTATAAATTTTATTACACCTTGAGCAGTAGCTGTTTTCAAAGGTTGTAAAAGTGTATATTTTGTGAACCAATCAGATACTACTAATAAATAACAAAACCCTCCATTCGATCTAGGTAATGGACCTATAAAATCTGTTGAAATACACTGCCAAGGGAAACTAATATTCTTTTCTTTACCCATCAACCCATGACGTGCATAATTCGGAACCTTTTGTTCAGCGCAAATTTTACAACACTTAACATATTTCAAAATATCTGATCTCATACGTGGCCAAAAATATTCTTGTGATACCCTATTAAAAGTTTTATAAAAACCCATGTGAGCTGCTAAAGGATCATCATGACATTCTTTCATAACAAGCACCCTACAGAGTCTCGGAACCAACAACTTCCACTCTTTAATATTCGTTTTAATACCTAAATTAGAACGATCAAATTTATATATTTTATCTTCTACAATTCTATACTCTTTATATTGATTTGGACTCTTCAATATCTTTTCTCTTAATGAAACATAGTACTCATCTTTACCATACTGTTCCGAATCAAATGATATTAAATTAACTGACGGAAATACTGGTTTTTCTGGTTCAACTTCTTCAAAAGCCCTACTTAATGCATCTGGAACTACTTGTAAACTACCCTTACGATATGTAATATTCATGTCATACTGTTGGAGTTTAACCGCCCATCTAGCAATTCTTCCTGTCGGGTCTTTAAAATTTGCTAAATACTTTAAACTAGAATGGTCTGTTAAAACATTAAACCTAACTCCTTCAATATATCCCCTGAAACGATCAATCGCGAATAAAAGAGCTAAACATTCTTTTTCACCGGTGCTAAAATTTCTTTCTGATCTTGAGAGAGTTCTTGAGGCGTATGCAATAACCTTTTCCTTTCCCTCCTGAACCTGTGTTAACACTGCTCCCAAACCTACATTACTAGCGTCACATTGTATGGTGAAAACAAGGTCGTACCTAGCACTGGTTAAAACCGGAGCTGAAACAAGAGCTTCTTTTATTTTAACAAACGCGACTTCAGCTTCATTATTCCATTTAATTGGTTGTTTCTTTCCTAAACCTTTCAGCAAAGCATTAAGTGGTGCTACTAACGTTGCAAAATTTTTTACAAACCGTCTGTACCATGAACATAACCCTATAAACCGTTTAATCTCTGTAGTTGTACTAGGACGTTTATAATTTAACATATCCTGTACTTTTTCTATATCTGTGCGTAACCCTTCTCTATCCAAAACAAAACCCAAATACTTTAATGATTTTCTAAAAAATTTACACTTATCAAAATTTATTGTAAGATTAGCTTCTTTTAAAATACGATAAACCTCTTTTAGCAGACGTATATGTTCTTCAAAACTAGATGATACTATTATTATGTCATCTAAATATACAAAAATATATGGTTCAAAGGCAGCACCAAACAATTTATCCATCAATCGTTGTTGCCTTTGCGCCGCGTTAGCCAACCCAAAACACATACGATTAAAGTGAAATAGACCATAGCCAGGTACAGTGAAAGCGCATTTTTCCTTTGACCTTTCAGTCAGTGGAATCTGCCAAAAAGCTTTTTTCAGATCGATTGTAGAAATATATCTCGCCTTACCAAGCATACTTAAAATTCTATCAATTTTTGGTAATGGATAAGAATCCTTCTTTGTTTGAGCATTTAATTTTCTACCATCGAAACAAAGCCTATGCGATCCATCAGATTTTTTCACTAACAATACCGGACTATTATAATCGCTATTCGAAGGAGAGACTACCCCTTGTGCTAACATATCTTTTAATTCTTTAACTAAAATTTCTTGCATATACGGAGACATTTGGTATTGTCGCATTTTAAAAGGTTTGTTATCCCCAGTATCAATATCATGTTTCATTATATGAGTACACCCTAACTTATCTTTTTTTAGTTCTTTGAACAAATCTTTAACTTTATTAGCTAAATGTTCCTGATCACTACTTAACTCTAAAATTCCAAATTCATTACTAGAATTAATACTATTTATTTCTACTTTATTCAAAAATTTCCAAGAATTATTTTCGAAACTTAGAGATATAGAAAATTGTTTCAAAAAATCTACTCCAAAAATAAATTCTGTTTGCAAAGTCGGTACTACTAAAATTTTTAAAACATTTACTGTATCATTGACTGTAATTGGTAACTCCACAAAACCTAAAACTTTTTGATGTGCCTTATCAGCCGTAGTTACATATGGTATACTACTATTACAAATTTCTAAATTTAAACTTTTAATCAAACTAATTCCCAAATTTCCTATAACTGAACAGTTAGCGCCAGTATCTATTAATGCTACTATTTGCTTATTAGCGATACTTGCTTTTATATAAGGCCTATTATCATTTGGTAAATTTTCAAAAGGATTTAAATTTACTAAGGAAATTAAGTGATTTTTATAAAATGCTTTTACTTTTTCTAGCCAAATTGTCCAATTGAACCAATTGTCTTCGTAGCTACTAGTTATCTTACTATCAGGTATGGCCTTATGAAGTAGTGAGCGTCGGCCGGGATTTCCCACTACTGCTCTACATTTTTTTGACAATTAGAACAATCTTTTAAAAATACGTCTTTTTTTCCACAACGGTAACAAAACTTAGTCCTTTTTGCAAGACATTTACTAAAAACATGATTAATTCCATTACAATTATAACAGACTATTTGCTTTACTTGATTACTACTTTCCTCTGCAAAACTACTATCTTGAGTTTCTACCACATTTACCCTAGGTACTGATTTCTTATAAATTGCGTTTTTATTTGTTACACTTTTTTGTTTCAAAATGTAAGCTTCATCTAACTTTTTACAATACTTTCTGAGGTCTTCAATCGAGTTTACTTCTACTAATGATAACGGAGTAAAATAATGTGGAAGTATCCTTTCCCTAATTGTTTTCAATTTTGTAAAATCACTAGGATAACGCAAAAGTCTCTTAAATAATGTCTCCATAGCCGCTGTAAAAACTGAAATTGACTCATCTGGTTTTTGATACTTTGCCCTGATGTCATCCCAAGTATGATCATCTACACTAGCAGACAAAAATTCTTTCTTTAATAATCCTATTAACTCTGACCAATTATTAACTGAACTTTTAACTGACAAAAACCAAGAGAGCGCTGGCTCTTTAAATAAGTCATAAGCTGTTTTAAATAAAATTTCATCTGAGACGTTTCTACAAACTTTTAAATAATCTACTTTTTCAATGAACGAAAGTACGTCTCCAGTACCGTCAAAAGAAACACCCCATTTATAAACAGGTACAGGCTTTATAAAGTCCGGGTCTGATCTAGCCGAAGTATTAGCTGCTGCATGAAACGTTGTGTCATTTAAAGAAATTCTTGTCATATTAGTTTCATTGACCTTATTCTCATGCGCAGTATGAGCCTCAATCAAATCCGCCTCTAATTCTAAACAAGTGGCTTTAGAAATCTGTAAAAATTTTGTCCTATCTGCTTCTTTATCCTTTACTTCCGGAAACCTATTTAAACGCTTATTTATGTGCGCTAGATTTGACTTTATACGAATGAGTTGAGAAATTGAGTACTCAAACTCCTCAAGTTCTTTAACTAAAGTTTTTACAATATCAATATTATCATTAATAGCTTTTACCTCATTATTGAAATTAAACTCCGGATCGACATATTTATTGTCCTCCGTTTCCCTTGCTATAGCTCTACTCAATGTTTTAATTTTCGCATTTCTATCATTCCTAGCCGTTAAAGACCTAATACGCAATTCATAATTTATTTGCTCTACCGTCAAATATCTAAGATCCATTTTATTTAAATCTTCCATGATTAAAATTTTAATTTATTACTAAAATTTACTATCAAAAATCTGTCAAAATCTGTCAAAAATCTTTCGCAATCTCTCTTTAAATAGTCAATATTCTTTCTAAAAATATTCACTCTCAAAAATCTTTTGAAAATCTTTCAGAAATCTTTCAAAAATCTCTCGCAATCTCACTCAAAATTTGCAATATTTTTTCAAAAATACTTGCCCTGTCCGCCACTCTTTTTTAGATTCGGATCGGAACCAAAAACTCCACGATTTATTCTCGCGTACTACTACACCTTTTTTGTTCACCCTGTATATTTCAGAATTTCACAAACTCAAAAAATCTCTCATCTTTCATCAAACTTTAATCCATTCTATATATTTTAGAATTTCATAACCAAAAACCTCTCAACTTTATTTTCTCCTATATATTTTAGAACTAAAATAACTCACTGGCCAAACTTTTCTCTCTTTATTTTACTCTATATATTTCAGAATTAAAATAATCAAAACTATGCACCAAAATGTTTGCTTTTCAAAAAAAATTCTCTCTAACTTTTATTTTTACCCTGTATATTTCAGAATCAAAAATAACCAAAAACTGTACCACTGCGTCCAATACTTTTTTTTTATTACGATCCTATATATTTTAGAATTCGAATAAAACTCAAAACTTTACCCTTTTGGTACTCTCAACCTATCCGTGGTTTCTTTTCTCCCTGTATACACCAAACTATTTTTTAAACATTGCACACCTATTGTTTAAATCAAATCAACAACCATATCCAGTTTTGTCTAAATATCTTAAAAATATCTTAAAAATATCTCAAAAAAAAATTTTTTTTTTTTTTTTTTTTTTACTTTATATTTTTTTCACAAACTTCAAAAATTTATGGGCGCCATTGTGTACCGCGTTTTCCTTTCTAGAATAAGTAAAAACTAAAAAATTATCAGGCGCTGCCCTGGTTACTTATTATAGAAAAGAAAATGTACGGTTGCGATCGGCTAACTGGCATCAGTACGGGCACAGGGGTTCATGGATTAAAAATTATGATAATAAGCTTAGTTTAACACCTTGGGCGCCAGAATCTTGTAAACATACATGTGCTTGGCAGTTTATGTGTTAAGATTCAAACACATAAAAAATAATGTACTAGAATATTAATTATCTTTTACAGCATGTATAAACCTGAAAAATAACTATGATTTGAATAGATTTGTATATCTTGTGTTGATTATAATTTAAACAAAAACTCAAGTATGTGCTGTTACAATGTTTATTTAAAATGACAAGTAGACAACTTTAATTAATCATATCAATTAAAATAAAATTATAAATTACCAAAAGTATGGTGAAAAGACCCCATTGCGAAATATAAAAAAAAATGTGGTGAACTACCCTATTGCAAAAATGTTAAAATATGTATACCAAAATTATTATGGTGAATAACCTAAATAAAAACAGTAATATAAGGTATGTGTTAATAAGTGAAAAATAGTAATCTAGGCGTACTGCCCAAAGTTGCAACTTTGTTTACAAACCAACCTAGAATATTCATAATAAAATAGAGCACCTTAATAACTATTAAAATTTGAGAACTTGGATATTTTACCAAAAATAAATATAGTAAACCGCATTTTCATTATTTACTCTAAAACTATAAAAACCTGTTAATTAAAGTTGTCCCTGGAACAACCAAATACGTTGTCCCACTCCCTGATGATGTACGTCACTGTGCAGAACATTTCCTTGTCCTTGCCTTGAGAACTCCTTACAAATTTGAACACGTTTGAAACTCAAACGCTTGAGGATCCATTGAAACGTTTGTAAACCTCTTGGCTTAAAAACGGTACTGCAATTTACTGAACATCTTGAAAAATCTTGAAAACTCTTGAAAACTAATGTGGAAAATTGAAGAACGCCTCAATGAAAATTGAAGTTAAAGTTGAAATGGAAAGCTTCGCCATCGATACTCGTAAAATTTGAGATAACGGTAACGTTGTAAAATATAAAAGCTTCACCAACAATATTCATAAAATTTGGGATAGAGGTATCGTCAAAACATTCGAAGAACGTTAGAACAGAAATGGAAAAGCTTCACCAACAATCTAGAAAGAAAGAACAGCGACTTTAGAACTCAGCCATCGATATGAAAAATCGAAATCCGTAATTAGATTTAAAATAAACTTACCCAGTCCAAAACTGAATTAATTGGAGCAGTAAGTGCTGAATACTAGAATACTCTGCAGCCTGAAGCCTTCATCTGTACGCCTCTAATGAAAATAAAGAAAACAACGTGTTAAACACTTGTAACTTAGGTAACCAAAAAGCGACTTACTTTGAAAGATGAATATTGTGGAATCTCCATTAAAACTGCTTGAACTAATTACGTAGGATTATACTACACTTCATTACAAACTTATTGCAACATTTTTACACAAACATAAACCACGGATGGTTTCACAAAAATCAGATTCTGATTTTACGACCTGAACGCCATTGCTTGTCGTTTTGAAAAAGAACGCCACTCCCTTCAACTCCGGCAAGGTACAAAACTCCCCCCGTGGCGAAACTTGGAACTACGAACAACAAATCGATTTTGAGGGTAGGCAACACAAAAAACATCTATTCATAATCCCAATATTACTTGAAAATAAAGAAAAAGAATACTCTAAATAAGTTTAAAATGCCTAGCCATACATCTAACAATCGTTTCATATGGTTTAAGAAATGATACGACGAAAATAAACCAACTTGAAGTCATCAGCTGACCATGCAATGCATACTGTATACCTGAATGCGGGTAGAAGTAAAACTAACCTCAAAATTAGGTAAACAATCTTTGATAATGATTTTATCCGACTTCCAGAAGCTTTAGCTGTGATTAAAAAGGTAAGACTAGCTGAAAAACATCAGTAGCTAACTCAAGTACTGAATGTAGTAGATTACTAGACGTTTGTTATTATATTTTAGGCTATCAAAAGTAAACACCAAAAATAAGACAAATTCTGTAATAAAAGAAAAATGACCCAGCAAATGGAATCAAGGACCATCGCAAGACTTCCACAAGACCATACAATAAGTCTGTACTCAATCTTATATGTGCAAATAGAAAGAAATACTAACTTCTGAAAAAATGGTAACATCGTATGATTACGTGACACAGATCAGGTAATCTTTAAAAACAGTGGCAGTCATAACTGCTACAATGTGCAAAAAATAAGATATTTTATACAGGGGGTTAAAAATTAATATTTAAACTTGAAATCTCTACAGCCTTTAATAGCGCGAGAAACGGGGTATGAAGTGTATGAAGTTTGGTACAATTACGTTACGTAATACTTAAACGCTCCCAAAGAACATAGCTGACTTATGGGCCAATGTATATAAACAAATTGGTAACATATACCCTCCAACCGAACCCAAATACAACTATGTAAAGCAACATAAGAAGCCTTACTTCTCTGTTACAGATGTATCTAATTATTAAACGTTTAAAATGTAAGAAGGCGGCCGGTTGGGATAATATATGTCCGGAACACCTCAAATTTTCTGGAAACCGTCTACCTGTACTTCTTAGTTTATGCTTCAATAGCATGCTTACTCACGGATTTGTTTCGGAAGACCTTACCAAAATAATTGTCGTTCCTATTTTAAAGAATAGAACTGGAAACGTATCAAACTATAGGCCCATTTCCCTGCCAACAGCTACTTCAAAAGTTCTCGGAACAATACTTTTGCATACGTATGTCTCCTTTTTTGAGTACTCAACCCAATCAGTTTGTTTTTAAAAGAAATTTGGGTACGTTTGAAGCTGTATATACGCTTAAAGAAACCGTAAGATATTACTTAGGCCGCAACACGCCCGTCTATGCAATATTCCTGGACCTTAGCAAAGCTTTTGATAGAGTGCACCTTCCGAAACTTTTTTCTATCCTCGCTAAGAGAAATATTCCAAAATCTTATGTAAGACTTCTTGAATACTGGAACTTTAGCGTACAAGGACAAGCTAGATGGGGTGGCATTAGGAATCGAGTCCGTCAAGGTAGCCTTTTCTTTCCAGACGGTTTTAATGCCTATATTGATGGCCTCCACCTAAGACTACGCATGGCTGGAATCGAATGCTACATAAATGATACTCTAATTAACTGCCTTAGCTAGGCAGACGATATGGTTATATTATGTCCCACGCTGGAAGGCCTAAGAAAATTAGTAAAAGTATGTGAGGATTTCGCAGAAGAACACTTTCTCTTCTACAATGTAGATAAAACTAAAGTTCTTGTCTTTCGCCCTACTTGCTACAAAAATATTAGAGTTTCTCCAGTTGATGTTGTCGATAACTTTAAATACCTAGGTCACTACTTAACTTGGGTCCTTTCGGACAACTCGGATATTCAACATCAATACAAATCCCTTTGCGTACGAACTAATATGCTAGCTAGATGATTCTGTAGGAGCAGTGTAGAAGTTAAAAATGTCCTTTTTCGGACTTATTGCGGTTCCATTTATATGTGTGTGAACAATGGTGCAATTTTACGGCTGCCTGGTGGAATAAACTTCGCGTGGGCTACAACAACTCTCTAAGACTCTTACACAATCTTCCCCGGTATAATAGCGCTAGTGAGATGTTTACAAACTTTTGACTACCTAATATTGAAGCACTCAAAAGAACTTTGATTTTCGGTTTTCGCGAGAGACTCGATAAAAGTTCCAATAGGCTTACAATAGCTATAGTCTCTTCCGATCTGCGTTGGGGGTCGATTTTGAGACGTTCCTGGTCTGATTTGCTTATTTTACCACATTAGTTGCTCTTTCTCTAATAAGCTGTTACTATTTTAATTTGTTATTACCTACTATTGTATTACTGTATATATTTAAATTTTGTATTATTTAACTATGGCATTCTTATACCGGAATAAAGTCATTATTATTATTACTATTACACATTAATGTCAATTGGATACCACGCAAAAACTTGAATTTTTCCTGTGGGGCTAAGGGCAAAGTTTCAACCCAGTCCTCTTTTAATTCACGAATACATTACCTCAAAACTAAAATTATTTCCCCAAAACATTTAATAGCTGCAGAATAATATGTATATATCGAGGTTATAATCAAAAGACCCAATGATTGAAGGTGGATTTATTACACAAAAATATATCAAAAATTGAAAACAAAAATATATCAAAAATTGAAAGAATTTAAATTGTCAACATTAGGCTAAAGAGTCAGTTAGTGCATAAAGAGTTTTAAATGATACATTGTTGTCAGGTTTACGATAACACAAAAATGACAAATATTTTTTTATGTAATATTTTTTTCTTCAAATAAACTTTGTAAACGGTTTTTTATATATTTTTTTTCATCATTTTTCACTCCTTAAACAAACACATATTTTTCTCATTTAGCCCAAAACTCGCCTTTAAAACGATAACCTTCTTTGAAGTTAATATCTCAAGTCGTTCAAAAGTTAGGAGAGGAGGTGACTTTTTGTCTGTATGTTATTCTGCCACTGTACCTAGATACTTAATAAAGCCATTCTACATAATTTACATTATATTCCCGTATAGTAAATATCAATATTTATAAATAGCAATATTTAATTTTTGCACAGTTTCGCTCTATTGCACATTTCGTCAGAGAACTGGTTCAGTATTAGTTACCTATTTTAAATAGTCAGTGTATTTGTGTTTAATATAAATTGTGTATTTACACCATAAAAAGTGCCAAGTTGTAATTTAAAGATGCTACACAGAGTAAAATATTGTACTTACTAACAATATTATTAAATCAATTTTAAGCCCATTGCATTGGTACACTTAGAATTTGTTACTGTACTGAAAGTTTTTGCATATATGGAACCCCACGAAAGTTAAAAAAAACATTCCCTGGTTTTTACAGTTACCAGAACTATAACAACGTTAAGTATTACTGTAACAACCAGACTGGTTCAACTTGTTTACTAAACTTTCGTGGGCTCTTGCAAAAACGTTCAGTGTGCAGTACAGTAACCAGATCTCAGTGTAAATCCCTATTAGGGTTTGCAATCCCGAAAGGAAGTCTCAATCTCGGGTCGGTCTGTCTGTACGGGAAATTTATGACCAGCATAACTCAAAAACGGTTTGAGTAAAGACATAGGGGTAATAACTATTAATTTTTATGATAGTCGCAAAACGGACATGATTATTGTTAAAGGTTTTATTTTTTTGATAATTTATCCTTCAAATATACTATTTTTATGTATATTTTTTTATTTTTTTTTTTATTTTGAAACAAGTACGTCTTTTTTAAGTGCCATGACTTTAGACCAAGAGCGAGTCTCGAGAATCTGTATATCTGCAAATATATGTTTTATCCATTTCAAATAAAGTCATTTTCTCAGGAAAAATCATTCCTTAGATTCAAGAAATGGCTCCCTGGATGTACGCTCCATGGTGACAACTTGGGACCTTGTTTAGCTGAACTACACAAATAGTCTTAGTAACTTGGGAAATCAATATATCTATTACTTTTAATAATAATATATTATTAAGTCGGTTAATTAGAGCTGGTATTTATTGCTATTTGTTAGAAATAAATTGCAATATGTAAGAATGGGTATCAAATTAAGAACCTGCAATTGAATGAATTCAATTATGTTTTGTAAAAATCATACTTTGTATAAACCAATTAACAATATTTATAATATAATTATATTATACGCTCAATATTATAAGTAACCTATACAATGTTTTGTAAATACGGTTATTTAATAGTTTTCTATTTTATATTTGGAAAATGACAATACTGGGAGAAGTTTGAAACCAATTTCTCAAACAAGTAATACAAGTTTATTTTCATGTGCACTGAGAAAAAACATATTTACCACAAATATAATTTTAATCATCAAAATTAAAAAGTATAACAAAATAGAGGACAAGTATATTGGTTATTTATCATGAATATAAAATTTATTGATGTTTAATAAATGTGTTATTTCATAGTCATATATTTGGGTTTATTATGTATATGTTTTGGGCTGTTGGGTATTTTGGGTATATTAATTAGCCTTATTGAAGTAACTATTTATCCCGATCTCGATTTATCCTAAATAGCTAATGTTGGAAAACTGATAATATTTGTTACAAATATTTATGTATTCTACTATAAATGAAAATATAATCATAGATACTAGATTAAAGTTAAATCCATAGTGTATTTGTATATAGAAATTTCTCGGTGTGATTATAATTTAGTTAGAGATAACTTAACTCAGTTAAGTTAAAAGGATTTTTTTTAGTTATAGGGAAATTATCTCAGTTAAAAGTTAAGTTTTTTTTTATTTAGAGAGAACTTATCTCAGATAAATTCAAAAGCAATTTTGTTCTGTAGTTTTATTTTTCCCGTTACCATTAGGATTTTTATTGCAAATAAATACTTACATATACATATAAAATGTTCAAAAATAATAAAAACAAATGAGCTTTTAGACCTTGAAGCTGATAAGAAATAATCAGCAGTGATATGGATAAGTCATGCACATATTATTATGAGGCTTATATTTGCAAAAATAGCCATTTTGCTTGAGTTAGATTCTTAAATAAATAGAAACACAAAAAAAAAACTAATTATTTCAACTCAAATTGAGACTCTCAATAGCATTGATTAACCCTTTGTTGACTGACGGTACTCTGAAGTACCGGTTTTTTGTTAAATCATATAAATTCCCTATTACCTTGAAAGCTTCTTATAGTCGACCGGTACTCTTTGAATAGTTGATATAACCTATTCACAGCAATAGGGCAAGACTATACAACACAATATCATTGTTTTCATAGTCGTGCAGTGACAGTTGGCGTTTTTATAGTGAGTTGGTTTGTTTTTTTTTTTGTATTTTTATTTTATTTACTTGTGTGAAGTTTTTGGTAAGTAAGGCATTATTATTCACCCGTGGGGACGTTCATAAACCTACAAAATTACTTTTTTTTTAAGGGGATGGACTGCTTTAATTTGCCTACTTTCTTCAACGTACTCACCTCAAAAATTTTTGGAAAGCATTTCCAAAAAAACCTCAAAAAATTAATGTGTACAAATTCACATACTCCAATTACTTGGATCAAAAAAAATTGTGAAATAATCGTATTTTTGATTAGTCAGGCAACAAAGGGTTAAGAAGGTACTAGTTAGTCAATGTAAACAGTGAGGTGTTGTATTGAGGATGACTTAACGGTTGTTTTGTTTATATGTCAAACTGATTAAAAATAAAACCGAAACCAGCAACTCATTAGCCGATTTTTTGTGGAGCAGTGCACTATGGCCCAAGAAACCTGCGTTTTTGGCAAAAAGTCGACAAAATTGACTTTTGAATTTCCAATAAGTAAATAGGGCAACCAAATAAGGAATAGTTCGGGCAATTATTCTCAAAATTTTATTACATATATTAAAGCGTTTGTTTTCTAAAAGGGTTTAAACTAGAAAAAACCATATAATTTTTTTAATGCTTTTATTATTAAAATAAATGCTATAGTTTTGAATAATCAATCATTTAAGTTCTGTTTTAAATTAAAATAATTAAAAAAAGTTATAAACTAATTAAATATCACATTTACTTAATAAAACTTTTTAATTCTTACTATCTATATACTTTTAAATTAGCAGAAACTTAATATTTTAAGCAAAATTTTCACTTTCAATGTAAAATAACTTTGCATAACACTACCGATTTTTAAATACCATACGTCATTTGGTTTGGACTTTTACACTAAGTAGTTTATTGCCTATATGCGCATTTTTGCGCGTTTTGCTTTCCCATTTTTAAAATGTTGAATATGTTTGGGAAAGCCTTGTATTTGTACAAAAATTTCAATTTTTTTTTTGCTAATTTTTGCGTTTTATTGCGTTTCATGTCGATATAACAGTTTCGAGCAAAAATTAAAACAAAAATTGGTGGGTATATCAGTCGAAAGGTCGAAACATTGGGGTGGGGCAAATGGGGAAAATATAATATTATTTCACAAAAAATTAAAAAGTGCTAAATTAATTAATATTTTAGGTCAGAATTAATGAATGAAAATTTTTAAAAGAATACTTAATAATATTACGTTTTTTTAATACTTTTTACCTATAGAAATTAAACGCAATGAATTTCGTATCAATTTATTTCATTTCAGTTATCAATTTCAACATCCTTAAAAACCCTTGAATACCTATTTTCATCCAAATTCAATAAAATTTAATTGATTTTGCCGCTATATTAAATTTTTGAAAACAGATTTTGTTTTAGCATCCTCGAAAACCCCTGAATACCAATTTTCATCAGAATCCAATGAAATTTTACAGATTATGCTTCTATATTGGATCTGTCATTTGCAGTTTCGAATTTTTGATAACAGATTCTGTTCAATCATCCTTAAAAACTCCTGAATTTTCGTCAGAATCCAATGACCTTTTACAGATTTTGCCTCCATATGGGATCCGCCATTTTGAGTTTTAAGTTTTTTTATAGCAGATTTAGTTTAAGCATCCTCAAAAACCCCCAAATACCAATTTTCATCAGAATCCAAGGATATTTTACAGATTTTACCGCCATATTGGATCCGACGTTTTGAATTTAAAATTTTTAAAAACATATTCGGTTTCAGCATCGTCGAAAACTCTTGAATACCAATTTTCATTAGAATTCAATAAAATCTAACAGATTTGGCCGCCATATTGGATCCGCCATTTTGAATTTTGTATTTTTATAAACAGATTCAGTTTTAGCATCCTCGAAAACTCTTTGTTACTAATTTTTACGATATTGAGGCCAAAAGCTGAGTTTTGGTCAAAAACGAAGCTGGCCCATAGTACAGCGGTTACTAACCAAGTTATGGAAACATGTATTTCTTCCTTTTTTTAACTCATCAATTAAACAGAAAAAGAGATACATACAGGTTAACCGGCGTTACTACAAAAAATTGAGTATTTTATATTTTGATAGGTCCATGTTGGGGAAAAAAGCATTTAAAAAAATCTGGGCGCTTTTAAGCATTTCTTTTTTAAATCGACAGTTACTATTTTTTCCCCTGTTTTCAAGTTAAAGTGACTTATTGGTAGAGTAAAACATATTTAAAAAATAGAATATATTGATTTTGAGCATATCTGTGGCTTGGTTCTCAAAGGGCGAATGTCACTTTGTCAATAGCAGTATTTTCAAAATATTACATCAAAGTTGACTTAAAAAAGCAAAGAGACATCCGCTCTTTGAGAACCAAGCCACATATATAGAGGAATAAAACATGCCCATAATTTCATCTAGAAAATAAGTGGTTGTCGCAATGTGATAATTATAACAAGAATTGACCTATTTTTTAATTTTTTACATTGGTATGGACTTTATCATATTCAGGGGCTTAATTATGAACAGATGTGTGTAATAAATAATATAAACCTAATTATCAAGCTTAATTACGACAACATCTTAAAAGTCGAACCACCCTAACTTTTTTATCTCTATATTGAGTTTTAAACTTTTAGGTAAAAATTCATACCAAATTTCAGCAAAATCGAAAATATAAAATAAAATATGTTCCACCCTAGTGGCGCGGAATTTTTTTTCAGATTTTTCACAATGATATTAGAAATCAGCGGTATCGAAAAGATAAGTACACAAAAATTCATTATTTTGTCAATTTATTTTTATTTTTGGCCTACTATGGGACACTACAGACATTTATTCTACTCCTTATAGAAAGCATAATTCCAAAAGATCAAAACTATATTAATATTTTCCGCTATTTTTCCTAATATTCCAGAACTCTCGAGATATAAGCTTTGAATAAAGGTACATAAAAAAATTTATTCACACATTCAGTGTAGATTTTTTGAACTCATTTCTAAGGATTTTGTTGAATGGTTACTTTTGAAAATATAAGCCTCATATGGAATTAGTAGATAGGTATAATATGGTGTTATACTTAAATATAGAAAATGTGTTCATATCAACCTCGAGAGGTTCAACGACCGAGTTTAGTGTGACCTCAAAAAATGGGGTCGCAAACAATTTTGTAATAAAAGGCTGTACAAGTGAACTGTTGACATATTTATGGTGCACTGAACCGATTTTCTAGAATGTAATTTTTATGCGATCTTTATTGTAATACTGTACAGTCTCTTTAGCAAGAATTATCTATACAGGGTGTAAAAGAGTCTAGAAACAATAAATAAAATACTTAAACATAAACTTAACTTAATTTACAAGTCCTGGGCTTAGGTGATACTTAATTAAGTAGAATAGTACGAGGTTAAGGGCAAGGGCGTATTCAGGATTTTTTTTGGGTGGGGGGGCAATTTTTTTTTCCCTAAATCTCGAAAAGAATGAAAATGGCGCGAAATTGTTTCCATGTTTTTTTTTTACTTCTGTTGATTTCCGGCCTTTTTTTAATTCCATTTACTACATCTCAAGTTTTAAAAATTTAAATAAAAAAAATAAGAAATTCCTAATGCCGCAGGTGAAAAATTTTACAACTGTGCTGGTCTATATAAATTTAAAACAGTAGTATAAGTTCTGGTGCCGTAGGCGAAAATATTGACAAATTTCAAGCTTAGGTTTTACTCCAATAAAAAAGAACGTAAAAAAGCTATAACGCAGCAGGCGATTTTTTTTAGAAATTTCATAGCCTATTTTAATTTTAGAAGTGTTACTATTTAAAGTTTAAATGCAAGAAAACTCTAGCGCCGCAGGTGAAGTTCTTTACGAATTTGAAGCTCTATGGTCCACTTGGAAAAGAGCCTGCATATTTGCTTCGCTTTGTATCCTTATAGTTCTGGGGAAAGAAAAAAAACTATAGGCCGCAGGTGAAATTTTTTAGAAATTTTATAGTCTATTTTAATTTTAAATGTGTTTAAGTGTTTTAAAAGCCAAACCAAGCGAAAATTTTTACGAATTTGAAGCTGTATGGTCCACTTAGAAAAGAGCCTGCATATTTGCTTCGCTTTGTGCCCTTATCGTTCTGGGGAAGTAAAAAAGCTATACCGCCGCAGCAGCATTTATAAATTTTATAGTCTATTTTAATTTTAAAAATGTAACTATTTAAAGGTTAAATGCAAGAAAACTCTAGCGCCGCTGGCGAATTTGTTTACGAATTTGAAGCTGTATGGTCTACTTAGAAAAGAGCCTGCATATTTGCTTCGCTTTGTGCCCTTATTGTTCTGGGAGAGTAAAAAAGCTATAGCGCCGCAGGCGAATTTTTTTAGAAATTTTAGTCTATTTTAATTTTAAAGGTGTTACTATTTATTATATTAGTAAGTAAAAATGTTACGTAACACTAAAAATTATAAGCTGGGGCATCGTATTGTTATGTATTATGCTAGTTATGTAAAAAAAGTGTTACGTAACAAATGTGGGGGGGGGTGACTTATCAAAAAAAAATATATATTCTTTTTTATTTTATTTTTTAATAAAACAAAAATAATAAATGGTCCCCTTTGTTTTAACGGGCTTACCCTAGATAAAAGTAAAAAAATTATAATAGTCCCTTTAATAATTATTATAATATAATTATAATCGCTCAAAAAATAATTATCAGTCCTCGTTTGGACTCTATCCTACACTACCCTAAGCCAATTTATTAATTTCCCCAAAATTTCTACACTCTGCAATTTTTGAGCACTATTTCTAGGCTTGCCACTCGTCTTCTTAGTTCCAGCTCGCTCTCCATTAGAAAAAAAAAACAATAATGGCGGTGGTCCTAATGTCATAAAGGGGTAGGTAACTAAAAGTCTTTCATTTAAATCTTAAGATTATTTTATGATAATGTTTTTATATTTTATGTTAAAAAAATTAGACAACCCTGTGTGTGTATGTCAAACAGTTATTTTCGGGAATATTTTTAATTAACATTTTTGAAAATCACAATCATTACATGTTTGTTTGTTTAACCTCGTACTATTCTACTTAATTAAGCATCCCCTAAGTTCAGGACTTGTGTGGACTAGTAGTAGAGGGAACCACCGGCTTATACTGACTTTGGAACCACTTTTTATAGGGAGTGTCCGCTTCACTTACGCCTTCGCCAAATTTCAATTATTAATTAACTGAAAAAGGAAAATCGGCGCAAGTGAGAATCAAATCGGATCGAATCAACAAGTGATCTATCGAAAATTTTAATTTTTTTTATTCTTTTAACTCTATACAAAATCTACCAAGTAAAAAATAGGGTGTACTTATTACTTTTAATTTAAATCAATTTCAGCGGTCACCTATATTATCTATTAATGAAAAAAATCGGTTGTTTACTTATTTTTGAAGTGATATTTAACAAAAAAAAATGTCGTCTGCTTGATAGCATAATATTTTATTAAAAGGGTATTTTTCCGATTTGATAAGACGCAAGTATCTAGATTAACTGTTATGTTATTGGATATTAGGTTAATAGCCTCGCAGTAGGGCTGTAATAAATAGGGGAAACCCTGGCAGATAGTGACACAAATTACTATCATCAGAGTTTTTTACTTTCGAGCGACCTCAGAGAGAGAAGAAAATATTTTGGCGAAAAAAAAGTTTTCCGGATTTTAATGCATTTATCCGTTTTAAGGTACATTCCGAAATAGCGATTTTTCGATATCCGTCCGTTCATCGGTGCGTCCGCTCAAATGCCCGCAGGTCATACAGTTTAACAGATCAAACCAAACTTTAAACTTAGGGTTTTTAGGGGATTGCTCAGGACGTTTTTCTTAATTTTTCTCTAATGTCAAATAAGGGTATTTTGGATAATATTAAATTACAAACATGCCATTACTAGTTTTTCCCGAACAAATCGCATTAGAGACTAAATAATTTTTTGCAATTTTTACAGTCTGACTCTGTTTGTGGTAAAAGTTTTTGGCCGGAAAGAAGATTTTCTTAGCGCCGCAGGATTTTTTTACATATTTGACATAATTTTTTTAGGAGCAATACCTTACAAGAAATAAAATTCTTTGGGTGGGCCAATTGCCATGTCAAGACATTTTATTTTTTACTGCATTCAAATTTATTTGTTATGTAAACCCGAAACTTTACAATATTAAGAATAAATATATCTTTATTCTAATGGGTAAAAAATAAACCAACTGTAGGAGCTTCAAAAAAAATATTATTGCTTTTTAAAAAATGTTGCAAACTGACAATAATAGGAACCCATGTCCCAAATATTGCCAGGGTACTGAGAATAATAGTAAAAAACAAACTTACAAAAAATTAAGAAACTTAAAAGAAAACATTGTGGCACAATAACAATTTCAGCTGTTTTTAGGTACAATTTGGGCACTTAAATAACAGTTTGTCGTTTTTCGTAAGCCCCACGCACTCTTAATATACGTATCGATTACAATGTCATATCGGCGATCCTCTTTGAACAAATAGCAGAACCAATATTTAGAACTCTCTGATTTCTTCGGTACTTTCTTTTTTTTTTTTTTTCATTTTTTTGTTCTCAACCATTGTCAACTACTTCGCATGGCAATATTAAAAACATAGCTACTTAGACCATAATCTTAAAAAATTACCTTTTCGCTTCTTTATTGAGTGAAACAAAATATGGGCCAAGAAAGTACATGTTTAGATTTTTTTATTACCTTTTTGGCCCTGCAATAATTGATGCTACCCAGCTTGCGGCAGTTTATAAGTTTTTATAGTGGAAGAGCACAAAACACTAACTACGTTGTAGTGTACGCCATAAGCAACGGGATACAGATACATCATATTTACAGACACTTTTAAATATAACACATATATTGGCAGTGCCATCTATGACCTAGAGGACGAACTAACAAGTTTAAGAGCTGGTGGCAATATTAGGAACATGGCAATAATTGGCTCACCCACCTTATTAAAATTTAATTTTATCATAATAAAAAATAGACAATTAAAATAAAAACGGGACGCGATAAACAAGGACATACGGCCAAAAAACGGGATAGTCTAGCCTAAGGAAAAACGTGATGTATGGCAGCCCGATTTATAGATACTTTTGTATGTCTGAAACTATGGCAGCTCTAACTATAGATAACTTTTTATGTAAAAAACTTGTTAGGGCTTTTCCTTTACTTTAGTTATGATTTACGATTACGCCTCTTTGACTATTATGTTTCTAAATGTTTAAAAAAAATAACGGACGATTATTTTGTATCATTGGTATGTTTTGTGAGTTTGGAAATTTCTAGCTGTGAAATCCATAATAATTAGGAAGGGAATAAAATACTTACAAATAACGGTAATTTGAGCTTAATTAACGTCAAAAAAGGTCAACATTTTATCAACAATAGAAAAATCAATAGCTAATTTATCCAGTTTATTTATATGCACTAATAATTTTTTATTGTTTTTCTGCATTTAAATTTTTTTAAAATACACCTATAGTTTTACTTTCCCTGATAATTGTTTGATGGTATGTTCTAAATAATAAATACAGATAAACAAATGCTTCTTTTGTCCTTAATTACCTAGTTTTATAAAGAATATTTAAAAAAATCACGAGGCATAAGAAATTCATTTTATAAATTTCTTTTTTTTTGAGGGCGGAATTATTTTAAGACAACAAAAAATAAAATAAAAAGGCAAGTCCGAGAAAAGTCTTTGGTTCTAGCTTAGTCAAAACTCAGAACGAGTCTCGCGGAGCTTTAACTATACGGTAAAAAAATAATGTAAAATAATGTAATTTTTTTTTACTAAACATACCTTAGTTTACTTAATAATTTTACAATACTTGACTATTTCATAAATTTATGTAGATGTGTGTAAATAAATTAAATTTAGTTTAGTTTATTAGTTTATACTCGTTTCCGGACCTTTAAGAAAGATACTCAGAGTGGAACAATTACAATAAATTTAGATTATATTTAATTTAATTCATAAATGCCAAAAGGCAATATTTTCTTAACTCTTCATCATTACATGTACATAATTTTATCCATGTTAATAATCCTCCATTTCCTTTAGAAGGACGAAAATTGCAGGTCACTTTTTTTTTTCAAATTTTACAGCCCATTTTTCTATTGTAAAATAAACCAGATGTATTTTAAAAATTTTAATTTAATGGTAAATTTATTGTAAAATAACGTAAAAGACTGGTAAAATTATGTAAAGCGCTGTAAATTAATTTAAAATTACACAAAATTTCAAAATTAATGTAAAATTAATTAAAATTACATAGATTTACAATGTAGAGTGGATCGTCTATATACAGGGTTATTCACGGGAGTGGTCTATTAAAAGTTTATGGAGAACGAATAATTTTAAAAATCTGATATTTTGTACTTTGGGGTTTTTGAATATGGCCAATCGATTAAAAATATTTTTATGCTTGTGCCACTTTCGGTTGTACCGGAAGTGGCACTTAACTTCTATTTTTTAATCTCTGGTAGTTTTTGAGTTATTCAAGTTTTTAGCGAAAAATTATCAAATTCAAGCACGCTTAAAAAAAATAATTTCTCCTTTATTTTTTAAACTGGAGAAAATTGTTTTGTAGTTTACTCAATAATACTTACTCAAATTATCCTAAGCCGAAACAGAACCCAAAAATTTATACAGGATGTCTCAGAAAGCAGGTCAAATCTAACAAATTTAAAATAGCCATAACTCATTTTTTTTAAGTTGTATTTAATGAAGTAAGCCGCTAAATGAAATTTATTTTTATTTCGTTAACTTAAATGTCATCGTGATAAATTAGAGGAAAATATTGGCATAGGCTTATTCTTACCCTGTTATTTTGGATTTATTTCCTATTTTTAGTGAAAATGATTAAATAATTAGTAGAACCTGCAATTTAATACAAAATATCCTGATTTACGAAGACTGCCTTGTAAAAAATTTAGAAGAATTCACACATTTTTTTTCCAATTTGGGAAAGGAAAGGCAGTGAAATCTCTAACAAATCCAATTAGAAGCAAGAAAGATAATCAAGTCAATTTTTGGGTTACTTTTATGCTCATTCACATGGCTAAATTCTTGCAGCTAGTTACGATTGGGAATTTCCTATTCAAGCATCTAAAGAATCTTAAAAAACCACAAGATGCACGATTACAAAAAGAAAAAAGTACAGGCCTTAAAACCTGATGATTTTAAGGTTAATATTTATGGCCCTTAAGGTAAATACCTAAATAAAAATCAACTTATTTTACTTACCTACTTGATTAACAAGTATAACAAATTTTAATAGAAATACGGCTTTTTCACAAAAATTTGCAAATAACTCGAAAACGGTTAATGTTAGGTATAAGGTATTCATTTTAAAGCAAATTTAATTATTTATTTAATTAAATAAAAAAATATTAAGGGTGCCATTTAAAAAAGATGAGTTATGGCTATTTTAAATTTATTAGACTTGACCTGCTTTCTGAGACACCCTGTATAAATTTTTTAGTTCTGTTTCTACTTAGGATAATTCAGGTAAAAAAACAACTTTAAAAAATAAAGGACAAATAATTTTTTAGGGTTGCATGAATTTGCTAATTTTTAGCTAAAAACTTTGGCAAATCGGAATTTTTTGACACACCCTATTACTCAAAAAAGCGTTTTTTTTATCTTTCTAAAAAAGTGTATCTTTTACGATTTTCTTTCAAATGGGAATTGATTTCTGATGTCATCAGTTATGTTTTAGTCCAAAAAATGTAGGGGTCTACGAAATTTTTATTTAAAATCGCCCAGGTGAACCTGTGGAAGCACTTGACATAAAAAAATATTTTTTTACCGAAAATATTTATTTTTGACTTTCACAACTTTCTGTAGGTCAGGCGAAAATTTTTTTTTTGGGTCCACCCTAATTTACATTGATTTACTCCTATTATCAATTACGGACTATGTAATTTTACAGAAAATTACGTCGGTTCATGTCGGTTCATGGAAAAATTTACGAATCGTTCTACAGTAAACCGTATAGTAAACAGTTGCATTTCTTTACAGTGTATGGGTCAATAAAAAATTATGTGCAATTTTAACAGAAAAAAGACAAAGTGCTGAGAACAAAATGGCTACCTGATAATAAAAAGAAATAAACATTTTAAGGCCTATCCAGAAGCTCGCATAAGAACATAAAACATAACAATGCGATGCCGTGATTGGCTTGATGTGCCGCCATGTATCTTGTAAGCCAATCACGGAATCGCATTCTTATGTTTTATGTTCTTATGCAAGCTTCTGGATATGCCTTTAGTTAGTGTGCTGTGCGAATATGACAAAACTTTCGTAATGTCTGCTATAAAATCCTGCTGTCGAAATGTTCTGTTTTTGATTGCAAAACGAGAAATTTGTCCAACATTTTAATATTAAAATCGTGTCTCGGTGCGCGCGATTGCAAATTTGCAAACATGTTTCCTGTACGTAAATATTGTATAGATATTTGCTAATAGTTTTTGCCATTTATTTTATTGATCTATAACAATGAAACAAGCCTGTGAGAATATATGCAAAGAGGTTATTTGAAAGAACGATACTGCGATGGCTTAATTCTACAAAACTTACTAATATCAACTTTCACTGGAAGTTTTAAGAACTTCCAGCATAAGCCAGATTTTAACGTTAAAAAATATTTCGATATGAACATTTGTTCGCCCTTACAAACTGACGCATCGGACAGGGGCTGTTAAGACGCCCCTGGGTATCGCCTGACCTCTGACCCCTGTTTCCCTAAAAAGAATTTTATTCATAGTTGCACGAACGTTGTTTTATTTTTCCTAAAAACGTTGCGGATAAGTCAAAATCTGGAAGTTAGTTGAGAACATCCTTCAGAGTGGACATTCACAGTTGTATGCACGTTTCCTGGAAGTTAGTTGGAACAAAAGCCTAACGTCATAATCATAGCCCAGCGAGAAACCAGTTATGAGTCATAAACGCCGAAAATAAACACAGATATATACACACAAATGCTATGTGTGTGTATGTTTCTGTATTTATTTTTAACGTATATGACTAATAACTGGATTTTCGCCGGGGTATAGTCATAAGTTAGCCGTGAGGGTGCAGACAAATTTGCGAGAATCGAAATTGCTTAGTTGGAAGCGTAGAAGGTTCACATAACCTTTGTTTAAGCTCGAAAGTCTCGGTAATTTTCGAAAAGTTTTTTTTTAAATCTTACCAAAAATCTCAAAAGTTTTTGACTTTTTATGCCGAAAATCGAAGTTATAAAAAAATCTCGAAAGTTTGTGTATAAATATTTTGTTTTGGTTCATCCCTCGGTTTGGAGACAAGAAAACGGCAATACTTTGTTTTGCTCTTGTTGAAATTTTTTTAATTGCACAAATACAAAATTTGCGTATTTCTTGTGCCTTTAGTCTTAATATTAGGTAATGTAGCACTACATTAACTAATATTAAGGCATACGAAAGACGGAAATTTTGGTTTTGGTGCAACACCATGTGCGTGGTGTTCTAGTCGTGTTGCCACAAAACGAATTTTATGACTTCTCCCTGTTTTCAATAGTAAATTCCATAAAAAATAGTAAAATGAAAAGTATTTAAATAATATACAGTGTATATACTATAAAATTGATTTTAACTATTATATCGTTTTTTATATTCTAAACCAGTTTTTCTATCTTTTATCTTCTAAAAAATAAGTAGGTGTTCTACGAAATAAAAATTAAGGTTATGTTTTGAAAAGATGTTTCCTAAATTATACATTCTACCATGGCTTACTCACTATAATTTTTAAACAAATAAAAATTGATACAAGGATGTTACTAATAATAGACAATGTTTTAATATTATTAATAATTTAATAATTATAATTAATGGTGTGTATATATTTTTTTTCAAAATAGAACATTATTCCAAATAAAAACAGCTGGTAACAGAAAAAGATGAATCATTTATTTCTTTTGTTTATAAACAAATTATAAATTAATATTCAATGGTTAAACTATTTTGTATTACAAGGTATTGTGTATCAAGAATAAAAAAAAAGTATATTTAGGTACTCTAAAAAGCAGGCGTGGTCTCGATTCTTGAGGGTGTATTGTCCCATAAAACGGTCTAAAAACCAAGAAAAATGGAAAAATCTAGGGCCCGAAATAGCCAAAACAAAATAAATGACCATGAAAGGGCCGGCTTAGCAAACTGTTGCCTCATAATAATAATAATTATTATTATTATTATAATTATAAGACTTTCTTATTAGAGGTCTCTGTCCTTATGGCCCGTCCGCCACTGCCAACAGGCTTATAATACTATTAATGGTTTAGGTCGTTTGCAAAACAGGTTGACACAATGATATTTCAAGAACGCTTTGACATAGACTTGAAATTTTGACCAAAAGTTTTTTTCAACGTTGAAAGTCTCTGTGTTAAAGCGTTCTTGAATTCTCGTAGTGTAAAGTTGTTTTGCAAGCAACCTCAACCATTAATAAGAATATATTATATTTCTCGCAGATTCTTAACAGAGTAGGATTATAATTCGGACCGCGAAAATAAAAAAAACAATCCAAATTGATAATTTTTTGCACTAACTTTTATTCCTTATTTTTCTAACAATATATTTTTTATTTGCAGGTAAAAAACTAACATTAGATTGGAAACCATCTGCCACTATAAGGGTAATGTACTCAATTGCAAAACATTTTCTTTTTTTTTAATTAAAATGATAAAGCGACAAATTAGAAATGATATTTTAATCAAATTTAAAGTAAATAAATATTAACTTTTTTTTTTAAAAAACTGGGTTTGTTCCTAGGGGCTGTTCAACAATAACGTCACCGCAGTTTACACAATTTTATTCAGTTTAGGTTGAACTATAAATAAGACGATTCGCTCACCGCAGTAATGAGAAGAATCTAGCACATGCGCACTGGTTTGCTTATTTTTGTTTTGACGGATGTCAAAAGTGGCTTCCGTTTGGACTTTGGGGTAGTTTTATGAAATAGTTTAATTTGAGTGGGGTTACGGTGCGCATCAGGTCCACAAAAATGAACTATATTTTTGCACTGATTTCTGGTTTTATTACTAAAACTTACTGTCTGGAATATAATTAGGTGCGGAAAATCCAGGTTTTTTGTTAGAATTTATAGCAAAAGATTGTTAAAATACTCACGAATTTCTGTTTGTTTTTTTTATGGGGGCGTTGGTTTACGTTAACAATGGTTTGGTTTGGTAGTTTGCTGGTTTGGTGTTTTTTTTTTAAAGGGAGGCGTTGGTTTACGTTAACAATGGTTTGGTTTGGTAGTTTACTGGTTTGTTTTTTTTTTTTAATGGGAGGCGTTGGTTTCCATTAATAATGGTTTGGTTTGGTAGTTTGCTGGTTTGGTGTGTTTTTTTTAAGGGAGGCATTTTTCAGATATGATATTTCAGAATTTAGAAGGCGATGTATTTTAAGAATCAAATGTTTATTAATGAATATTCCGCAACGAAAATACTATTAAAAGCGAGTGCTTTTAGCCAATTAAAAAAAACTGTTAGCTCGCAAAGAAAAAAGTAGAGATTTTTGTAAAATTCTGCAAAAGAATGTTACATAACCTTAAAATAATTTTTGGCATATGTCAAAATAAAAATAAGAAAATCAGTGCTCACTGGATTCTTCTCATTACTGCGGTGAGTGAATCGTTAAATAAGTCACTTTTTACCTGATATAATAGTCCACTTCGTATAACAAGTAACAAAACCAAAATTTGAAAGATAATGCCTATTTTATCAAGGACATATTTCCTAGCTAAGTTTAGGACAAAGCATTATTATAAAAATACAGTTTAAATAATCTAAATTATTAAAAATATATTGTGTGTTTGGAGCCAAAACCCGATAAGTGGCAAAATTACATTTCCGAGATATGATTTTGTTAACGTGCTTTTTTCAGGAATTCTTAATGTAATTCCAATAGAGCAGGCAGTCTTTTTGCAGAAAACTCATTTAGAATTATACCATAAATATAGTATTTAAAACTGGCCATAGTAAAACTTAAAGGTCGTTTTGAGAATTTTATTATCAGGTTTTGGCTCACACCCTCGATATAACAATCAATAAGCAGGGCCGGACAGAGCGAGCCCCCATTTTTCCAAAATAATTTTCCCGCCCAAGGCCGTAGCTAAGGCACTTTCACAGGAAGGGGGCACCCCTCCTGACGAAAAAGTGTCTACTAAGAAAATGGTCGTCAGCCGTTTATTAAGTTATCGCAGCAGGCGATTTTTTTACGAATTATGTTAATTTTTGAGTTTTTTAATTTATAATTGTGAAACTCAAGCTTTACAATCTTAAACAAAAAAAAAAATAAATAAAAAATCCCCAGCGCCGCAGGCAATTTTTTTTACAATTTTGATAGGTAATTTTAATTTTAAAACACTATTTCAAATTTCATAAAAATGCAAGAAAGCTCTAGCGCTACATGCAATTTATTTTACAAATTTCACGCTTAAGTTCTAAAAGCTCGAATAAAAAAAAGTAAACAAGGCCTAGTGCCGCAGGCAAAAATTTTTACAAATTTGATATTTCATTTTAATTTTTAAACAGTGTTACAGTTTCAAAATTCATAAAAATGCAGGCGATTTTTTTTATAAATTTGAAAAAGTTCATTTTAATTTTAAAATACTGTACAATTTAAACTTTCACAAATATGCAAGAAAGCTCAAGCGCCGCCGGCTAAAATTTTCACAATTTTTACGTTTAAGTTTAGCAATCCTAAATTTAAAAATAGGATAACTTAGCGCCGCAGCCGAATTTTTTTACGAATTTTGTTGTGGCGCCATTATCGTTCAGGAGAGAGTATAAATAAACCGTTTATTGTAAACTAAAAGAAACTTTCGACGCCGGGCCCCTCGACCCCGGGCCCCGGGGAATCTTCCCCCCTTCCCCCCTGCCCTGAATCCGGCCCTGTCAGTGAGGGAGAAAAATAAAATTGAGGAAAATATAATTGCGTATAAATCTTGTCTATAGTATTTGCAAAGAGTATAGGCACAGGCTTTGGTATAGGCGCATCTATTTAATAACGCACAAGCGAGAAAACACGAAGATTATTCGTAATGTTATTAAATTAATCATAATCAGGGCCGTAGCTATGGGGGGAACGTTCCCCCAAATATCTTAAAAAGTTGCATATTTCATTGATCCAAAACAAAAGTTGTATATTTTATGGATTCAAACACACAAAAGTATATTTCACAAAAAAAGTTGCATATTGTAGGGATGCAGACAAAAGTTGCAGGGATTCAAAATACAAAAGTTGTATATTTCACAAAAAGTCGAGGACCTTTTTTTTAGTCGTCAAAATTTTGGTTATGGGTAAAAAATTTTTTACTTGTAAAAATTTTCACGGACAAAGCTTTTTTTGGAGGTGAGGACCTTCTTTTTTAGTCTTTAACTTTTATGTCAAAAGAGTTGTATTTTTAGGCTAAAAAAAGTTTTAATTTTTGACCTTCTCCCGCCCCCCACAAAATCTTCGCTACGGCCCTAATAAAAAACTGTATAGTTGGTTTAAATTTATATTTTTGTTGCTATTTTATTGTGAATTTACCTATTTATCCATACATGTATAAAATTTATTAAATTTATTAATTTATTATTTAAAAAAATAAAAAAGTAAAAGTTTTGTGGTAGGTCTTTCTAAAAGACACAATCAAAACAATCTAGCAAAAAATACGTGACTACATCCGAAGAAAGCGAAATCCCATCGCGCCCCTTTCTTGGCAGATGCACTCTCACTTGAAGACTTGCGAGAATCCAAGAGTGCTTTGACCGCCTCGAAGAAGTGAGTTACTAGGTCACAGAATTGTAAGAATAACGTAAAATGCAGTAACAGACATTATTTGTATTTTACGAGCTATATTTGTGTTTAAAGTTCTTTCTTCTGAGGAGAGTTTTAATTTAAATCTTGAATCAAATTAAGGAGGGATATTATGGAGACCCCAAGTTCTCTGGGAGTTTCAGGGCTTTTCAGCTTTAGAGTATTTCTACAGGAGTCACTCTACGGTTTAACCCTTACCCTCCCGAGGCTAAACTAATGATAATTTTTCGATTTAATTGTGTGTTTTTTTTTTAATTTGCTATGCCTAAAAAGAAGAAAAAAAATAAACCAATTTTTTTGGTACAGGGACCAAAGGCCCCAGTCCCGGGACCAAAAGTGTGTCCTCAGAAATCTCTCTATAACTTCTAAACTTTAAATAACATCTATAATTTATTTGAGGCGTATCTACATTAAATGTAAAAATTTTGTATTATTATGAACTGCACGGATAAAACAGTTTATTTGTGTCAACTAGATATTTGGTTGGATATGGCCAATTAAATTATTTGGTTGTGAGAAATAAATTTTACTTATGTCAAATACACTATTTTGTTCCCATTAAAAAATCATTTTGAAATTAAAATATTTGTTTACTTGAAATAAATATTTATTTGAATCAAATAAAATTTATAAAATAATTAAAAAAGGCTTATAATCGACTTCACGTTAATTTTATTATTGAAAACAATTAGTGTGACCGCGGTTTCGCTATAATAGATATAGCATCTACGGACTTAAATACATATAATGGGACATCTTTAACATTCTGGTCATAAATAACACTAAGGACATTACACAATTAATAAAATCTGGTATTTTCGTCAAAACTTTAAAAAAATCAAACAATTTTTGTAAAATGAGTAATTTTATGATACACAACCGTAAATTATAATGTTATAGTAATTTTAATCGATATAAACAAAAATTTACAAAAAAATGAAAAATCAAACGCTTTTTCCATTCAAGATTATTTTCCTATTATATTATTTTTGTGTACCTAAGATTTTTTATGTTTCTATAATAGAAATAATCCAATAAAAATCCTATTAGATTATTTTTTTTGTGTTTTTATAGATTTATTTAAAATGAAAATATATATTTTTTTTTCGAAAACTTAGCGTTTCTTGTTAAAAAAAATGATCAAAAATTTATGATATATGCTCATTTTTTTTTGTACGAGAATGCCCAAAAATAAAAAAAATGTACACAATTTTTTTTTCATTATCGGGACCAAAATCCCAAGACCTTGATCCAGGGATTTTTATTTTCAGTCCCGGGACCAGGTCAGGTTCGCTGATTTGAACGCCCTACCCTGGAGGGTAAGGGTTAACTAAGTTTTTCTATTTTGCGACTCTTATAATCACACGCATTTTGCGTATAGGCCTATAAGAGGTTAGTACTTTTTTTTTGGGTTGGCAAGACAGGACAAAACACTATCGCTTGGCATTTTCCGTGCAAATGTCAACAACGCTTTAGTTTTCTACGAAATTGTGTTTTAAGTTAATTTTTACCGTGTTAACATTGTGACTTGGTTACTTGAAGTGAAAAAGAGAAGAGAGAGAGAGATTACTAAAAAAGATATTAAAATATCGTTTGTTCTATGAATTTCAAACAGCTAAAGTTGTAATGCCAACCCAAAACAAAAATCCCTAAATCGGTCATTAATTTAAATATTTATTTAACTTTTCTTAAATTTTAGATCAAAATAGAAAAAAAATAGTATAAAGCAGTCGTTTTATCACACGTTTTTAGCACACTAGTACTTCTACTCGCCGCTAAAAACGGGTGTTATGATAAAGAGGGAGATCGTTTATATCTATTTTTTTTTTAATACCTATACGTAAAACAGCCCTAAAACACGTAATAATTCTAAGACTAATGATTCTTTGATAAAGACTACCTAAACTTTAACCCATTCACAGAGCTTGTCCTTAATGGTCTTAAACTGTATGGGGCCCCGCGGAGTCTCAAAATGTTTGTTTCTTCCTCACAAAATAAATTTTTTTCTAATAAAGATTCTGTATTATATACACATTCTGTTTCTAACAAACAATATACAATACGGGACCTCGCTGTATGATCGATGCTTATTTAATTTTATCCAATTAAATAGTAAGTAGTTGAGAAAAATACTAAATTTTTATTGAATTTTACCCTGAGGTTAGTGTTATGTCAATAATAATTGAAGTATTGGTTTTTGTTTCTTCTTTATCAACTAAGATTAAAAAAAATAAAACGCCTTGATTTAATCAGGTTTAAAAGATGTTAGTACAATTTTCTGAAGATTTATTTCTTGTACTGCATTCTTCGGTGCTGCTCCCAATGGGAGGCTTTGGACGTGTAGCGTTCAGAATGCCATAGCTTCGCGCACACGACGCTGAAGCCTATCGCGGGCGTACAGTTTATTCAAACATTCGTTTGTTTCACAGCCAACGTGTTTTAACCAGTGAAAAACTACCCTTAATTTAAATTACGTAAATACTAGTTCCTTGTATTTTTGAACGTTTCTACATTATGTGCTATATTAGGTTATAAGTTTCGAAAGACAGTGACAAAAGGTTTTATCTTAGACTTGTTTGGCTATATTTTAAAAGTTTGAAAATATGACGGTTAACGATTTTAAAGAAACATCCTGCGTAACGGCAGGGCATGTCGAAGAAATGGAAATCGAGACGGAACCAACTTTGCAACCTCCTCAACCGCAAGATAGTGAAAATTTACTAGGCAGGGTCCTGGCAGGTAATTAAAGAAATTTAAATATTCAACAACAACAACGTATTATCTATTTTTGTACGATCTTGATTGTTTATTTATAAACCTAACCTACCCTAATTAACTATGTCAATTCAACTGTAATTAAAAATCAGTGTGATCTCAATCCAACCTATCAAGGTGCAATTCAAAACAATTGCCAAAATTGTCGTCAAATGATCACATTATTTTCTGACAGCACTTTTCTTTGTATCTTAGAACGTATAGCCTCCTGGCAAGGTATCTATTGCAGGTTATTCTGTTTTCACTTTTCAAAGACTGCTGTGTATATGAGACGGTAACTAGGGCAACGCACACCCACTACGAGACTAGTTCATTCACCTACGGCCTTCGACTGTGATCGTCATCTCTCTTGGGATATGCTTTTGTCTTTGTTTCGTTCACTCACTTTTAATTCCACCAACCCGAGGTTTAAAGATACGTGCCACTAAATGTTGCCTCGCATTGAAGGCAGAGGCGTAGCGCGATTATATTAAAAAGGGTAGAAATTTAAATACATATATGTATATCATCAATATACTAGACAAGTTAGTTAAACCTGATTCCTAAGTGTCAATCAGAATAAGGTTGGAATACTTACCCTATTTTGATGCTTCGGTTTAACCTTCTGAGCAGCGCATGATCCGTACCTAGCTAAACTAAGATAAACAATGTTCTAAAGGCAATATTGGCAGGTAAGGAAACCACATTAGTTGCGTTTAGGGTTGCCAACTCTAAATAATGAAAATAAAGGACATAGGTCTCTAAAAAAACGAAACCACTTCGGTTTTTTTTTAAATATTAAATGAGCTTGCAGAATATCGTAAAAACAGGCAAAAATATATCATACTTCTTCCACAGCTTTGTATGCGAGACTGATAGCGACGTGGCCGACACAAGTGGTCAGAGCACCGCGTAGTACCAACTCCCTACCCCGTCTATTTTTGCTTAAGCTTTAAGGCGCAATTTAACTGAAATTGAAACATAAAATCTTTATTATTAATTATTAGGTGTCCTTTTTTACGTTTGATTTTTAAAAAACAATACCTACAATAAATTATTTTAAATCAATTTCGCATTTTTTAAAATCAATAAATTTAAAGGACATATAGCGTCCTTTAAGGGTTTTATAAAGGACAAAGGACATAAGTAAAAAATAAAGGATTTCACTTTGAAATAAAGGACGGTTGGCAACCCTAGTTGCGTTGAGTACTGCTCCAGAAGAAATTGTTAATAATTATTATAAACTTTATGTAAACATTAATTATTGGCGCCCAACGCACTATCTACAATGCGATGCTTGGGTAGCCAGCAATCAAATGTTAGGAGGATGTAAAATCATACTATAATGACAGATAAATTTACTAATGACCCAAAAAAACTAAAAAAAATGCGAAAATATTTTTGTTTTGTTTTTAGCTAGGCAGTATAGGTTTTTTTACGATATTTTGAATATTGAAGGTACCTATTTACCACCAAAAACTAATAAATTTGATAAATATAAAAAAATAGCTTACTGTCCATTATGTAACGGAATAACTTATCCCTTTTTAAATAGGAAATGCACCGCTACTGGTTCATCCACGCGATCCTTCGTATACACACAAGCATAGTAGGCAAGCGAGAGCAAGACAATCGAGGTCGAGTGAACCCGGCCGCGAGGCTAGTTCGTTCAACTCGCATCGCAAATCTAGGGCAAGATGAAATTAAAACGTGGAGGTTGAGTGCGAAAACAAGCTTTGAATTATGTATATGCTGCGTATTGCGTAGCGTACTCTTCGCAAATTTATTACTATTATTATTATTACAATATATAAAGGGCAGAGAAAATTAATCATATCAAGCCCATAAAAAGTACTAAGTTAAATAAGAAAGAGATAATATAAAAAATAAACAATATAAAAAAAAAGCGTTATATAAAAAAAAAACAATAGAAGCTTTAAAATGGTCGTACAAGTTTTTAAACGTGTTTACGTTGGTGGCAGATACGATGTTTTCTGGCAGACTGTTCCATTCTTGGAAAACTCTGTTCCCTAAGTTATTTTGGCGGGACCTGGTCTTCTTTCTCGAGTTTTAAGCTGTGACCTCTTAGTCTTGGGTCCGGATTTAATGTAAACAAATGTCGCATATCACAAGGAAAGTGCCCATGAAGAGCATGGTAAGTAAATATAAGGTCGCCTCTAATTTTACGATCCATAAATGTAGGAATGTGAGTCCAAATGGTATCCTGGTTGCTCGACGCTGTGTAGCTTCCAGGTTGTTAGAGTCCCTAATGAAGTCTGGATGCCAGACAGGACCACAAAAGTCCAAAATAGGTCGGACATGAATTTTATAGAGCTTCATAAAAGTCTGAAAGCTGACATATTAAAAGCTTTAGACAAAAGATACAGCTTGGAGTTGGCCTTTTTGCAAGCTTCCGATATGTTTAGACCAGGAGAGGTCTTTGGTGATTGTAAGTCCAAGATCTTTTTGTGAGTTGACAGTTATTAGTGAAGTGCCATTTATATAGTATGGAATGTGTGGATTTTGCTTTCCAATGTGAAGGACAGAACACTTGTCTAGGTTTAGAGGGAGCATCCATTTCTGACTCCAATTGAAAAGTCTGTCTAAGTCCCCTTGAAGTGTGTTGTGTCCAGTTAACGGGTTTGCATAAAACCTAGTATCATCAGCGTAACCGGAAGAATTAGAAAGAATTAAAATGATAATTACTATCATACTATTTATACATTTGATCATTTATCCCCTCTCTAGATTAAGGTTGATTGGTTTTCATTATAACAGGGGCGGATCCACGGGGTGGGAGGGGGGGTTAATGAAATTAAGAGTAAAATTCGTAAAAATTTTTATCTGCGGCGCTAGAGTTTCTTGTATTTTTGCTGAAATTTTAAATTTAATTCATTTAAAATTAAAAAAGCACATCGAATTTGTACGTTTTTTCTTAATTTAAGAATATAAAATTTTAGTTTTTGAGTTTTACTCACTTGACCAACAAGTTTGACAATTAGGCAAGGAAGAAAGTAGTGAGTCGGGTTAGGTTAGGTTAGATGTCAAGCGTAGAGATTACCCGCCCAGTACATAATCTTAAAACTTGGTTACATAGTAGCTCTTTCTTCAACACTCATAAATGTTTTCTGGCTTGCGCGCTGCGATTTTCACACTGAAAACACGTATGACGTAGATTCCACTACTGTTCGCAAATACTTTTCTGGAAATGGAGTTGCGGGGAGTGTGGCAACACATGTACATTCGGACGGTTCGCCAATCGCAGTTGCCCTGCGCGGTGCCTAACGTTACGGAGGGGGTAACCTCGAACGGTCGGTGAGTTCAATGCTCTGCCACACTTAAATGGGTTACCTGACATGACAAACATAGATAACTGCAGATACAGGGTGCTTTTGAAAAAAAATTGCATACCTAATCTATCAATTACGAATAGGTAATTTGTGTAGATAATGTTTGCCAAATTGTTTGAAGCATATAACAAAAAGTTTTATGTCCCAATTTTCTAAATATCTGCTAAGGGGACGTCCATAAAGTATGTCACGCCTATGGGGGAGGGGGTCAAGAGCTTGTGAATCTTGTCTTGTGTGCTCTTAATTTTTTCTATCTTATCCTTGATATCCATTCAAATTAATTTTGTGTACTTCTATGAGCAAAGTTTTATCTGAAATTTAATAAAAAATTTTAAAATACAAAATTCTTTTTTTATGTATAAATTTTTAACGTGACTTGAGGAGGGGGGAGTCAGTGCCGGTGTGACACTTTGTGACAAGGGAGGAAGGGGGTTAAAATGCCTAAAAAAAAGCGTGACATAATGGGCTTCCCCCAGTGCAGCTTTTTCACCTGTGTGTGTTTAAAGATGTACTACTTTATATACGTTTGACTAACAGACCAAAAGCACAGAGCGGGTTTCTTTTTCCAAATAGCAATGAGCTTGAACTGAATTACTACAAAACTTAGTCACTCCAAATTTTGAGAGTTTTTCATTGTCACTGGAAATAAGTGGTCAAAAAAATCTTAACTGTCTATCAGAGACATTTAAATTTTTCTGTTCTGATGTTCTGATTTTAGAAAAATTGTGATTATTACCAATTTTATTTCTGTACCTGAGAGGCAGCCTGTTGGAAGTCCTCTGGTTTAACAATGGACATAAACCCAAATGCTTCTTAGGTACTAAATAATGGTTACCTAAGTAATTATTATAAGGAACACCCTGTATACAAAGCAAATATCTATATCAGATTACTAATTTTACAATTTGTTAAAATTAGATTAATCTCTATTTTTGCTAACTAAAAAGTACATGTGCTTATCTTGTCATGTAAATATTTTTGAAATAATATAAACCGGATTTTATTTTATACCCGCACAGACCCGTACATTTTCAGCAGGGAGAACTTTGGATAAGCAACGTATCATCCAAATTTAAAGTCTTTATCTCAAAGAGTTCTAAAGTTATGGTAGTCACAAGTTTCCCGGATAGACACACCGACAGACAGATTTTTTTTATGCAAATCATTGACAATGTATAAATAGTAGTTTACTTTAATTAATTACTGTTTAAAATATTTAATTGATTTCGATGCAAAAAAAATATAAATAAAAGCTAAAAAATATTTTTTTTAAATATTATTTTCGTATGTATATGGTGTTTCAAAACTATCGCAAGGTAAAAAATCCTACAAAAATTAAGGACGAATATTATTTATTAACTAACTTCAATGAAATTTCATGGACTCATTGAGGTTATTATCTAGGCAGCAATCCTAATTAAATCAGTGCAGCTTTATTCTTGACCACTGACAAATAAAATTCGCATACGCTGTTGTTATGATACAAAGACTCATATATTAGCTAGCTAGAGCTAGGATAGAATGATGCCTCAAGTTAGTCTTGGGACCGATAACTATGGTTATGAAAGCTGCTGGAAGTCTTTCTTACAAAATAGAAATTACCTATTTATGAAAAATATTTAATTTAGTAAATATACCTGTGTACCTATTTTGTTGCAACATTATTTTTGGCCAACTACCAATCTTTTAATTATATGTGGCACAACAACATTATAATTAGATCAACTAATTTTTCTGTCGAATACTTGCCTTTCATCTATAATTATTAACTGGGATATTTCTGGAAATTTGTCGTCACTCAATTCAATAAAACATTTCATTTCGAATTAGCTGAAAAGTGAGCCCAAAACGCATTAATAGGCCTCATTTTATACTTAATTATAGGTACGCTAAAATAATTTGGCACAGTTTGAAAAACTAATCTGTTCTCTATAGCATCTAAATTTGTCACTAGTTTCGCTTAAACATAACCTTAGATTTTCATTTTTAAACATCCTTCAATCAAACGTAACGGATGATTATAGTCATAGCTACTTTATTATGAAAAAGAGCAAATATAGAATTACCCAATAACACATAATAAAAAATGCAAAGTAGTAGTACTTAAAATGGCTGCAAAATTACTAATTATTAAATCTATAATAATATATTATTTATTTTGGTAAACATTCACATATCAACAACTTTGTCCAATTACGAAATAGAAATTATCAAAAAATATAATAACAATAACGTTATAAGATTCATTTTCTATTGTTATAAAATTAAATAATGAAAGTGATCAGTGACAGAATCATCATGAAGTATAAACAAACTGAAAGTGAAAATCGTAACACTAACATTAATTTCTAAATTGTTTAACGTTTAAAAAACTACTTTCTCCAGTTTAGATATTCCTTTTATTTGCAAATAATTTACCAATGAATTTTAATTAGTCCTTTATTCTGCTGAAACAATTGAAAGTGGTAAGGCGCCTTCGCCATATTTGCTAATATGGATCTGAAGAAAAAACGAGTTTTTGTGTATCATCGTTCTATAATTTTGATCACTTACGTTTTATTTATATTTAAGTTTAGATTGCCGTAAGAAATTTTTAATACCTACTGAGCGGATTTTTCTTCCAAAAGTCCAAATAATTTAGACTACTTCTCCTTCGTCGCAAACTAATTCCCAAGGTATGCCGCGGTAGCCAACTGTGGTAGTTTTAAAAAAATATTTTATTCAAGGCCGTGATTAATAGGTCTATTAATCACGTATCTGTAAAAACAAACCGTATAAAATTAAAAACGACCGTGGATAAAGTATAGAATTCTACTCGCGTATAATAGCTATTAATCATTCGGGTGATTAGGTCACTCGCCTTTCGGCTCGTGTCCCAAAATTCACCCTCATTGATTAATAGAAATTATTAAACGCTCATTGAATAATAATACTATTATCATACACTATACACATAGTTTTCTTCGCATTTGCTTTAAAGTGTATTTTACATTAGACCCTGATATATTTTACCCAAGCCTTAAGTATTAAGGGCTGTAATTCGAGCAGTCACCTTGAAAGATTTGTATCTAGAACATAGTCAAATAACCTCGTAGTCAGGCTATACAATAAACATGTCATGTATATTAGTATTAATACTAGGGTTGCTAGTTATCTGAATCAATACTTATAAGTTAACTTTAAAGTTTGAAATTTTTGGATTGAAATAATCTAAAACTATTTGAAGTATGTTTTCATTGTTTAACACCTAGTTAGTTATGAAAAGTAGGTTCCTGTCATCATAGAATTTGATTCATGTTGTGGTCTTTTGGCCAAACTGATCAATTGGTGGTTTAACTACCAATTAGTCAGTTATGAATCAAGCTCTATAATGAAATTAACCTACTTTTCATAATTAGATGGTATTAAACATAATAAAATAGTTTATAGATTATTTTAATCCAATAGATTATCTATTTAGGCATATTGACAATATTTTATAAATCTTATTCTTTTTCCTGACTATAAAGTTTTAGAAATGAATTTGTGTGTTTTGTATTGTTTATTTAATTTTTTACAAGAATTTAAATTTGAACCTTGTTTATTTGTCTCAGACATTGTCTCATTTTCTACTTTAGCCAAAAATTTGAAGCCAATTTCAATTAAAAAAAAACCTTATTATTTAAAATGAAGTTAACTTTAAAAAGTCTTTGGATAATACCAATCTAATGTATTTTGAGGCGCTGAATTCAAATCTAATGTCATCTACCGGCTGGTTTTTCAACAAAACTCAAAAAATTAATTAAAATACCCAAAAATTCTATATTTAAAATATTCTCGCACATTTGTTAAAGAATGTGACTTGTTTCCGACTTTTTTTATGAATTTTAAGTCGGTGAATTCTAATCTATTATCAGATTAGACTTCTACCGAATAGTTTTGACATTAGATTTGAATTAATCCCAAAATAAATACGATTGAATGGGTCTCCACCCACAGACTATATACACTTTTTATTTTGTGAAACTCACAAAAATCTTAAATATATCAAGGGCTTTATAACATAGGGCTTATCTTCAGTGTTTTTTAAACTAAAGATACGCCCCTATGTTATAAAGCCTCGATATATGTTTAAATCTGCTTTATTTCGAAACAAAAGTTAATGTCCTGTTGTTGGGACCCATCTATTCTTATGTATGTTAAGACGCTGGATTCAAATCTATCATCAGATTAGACTTCTCTCTTTGGTTTTTGAACTGGACTCAAAAAATGATTTGAGATTTTCTGGTATTTTTACTCATATTTTAAGTCTAGCCGGTAGATGTCCAATTTAACATAAGGTTTAAATTCAGCAAACATACATAAGATTGGATAGGTCTCCACCCCAGGACAGTACACCTTTTTTATTTTGTGGGGCGGTGTAATCAAATCGGCTTATATAAAGTGTTTGTCCGGGATATATTTTTTACGTTTGGCAGCCCTAATTATTACACAGCTTTAAAAACAAAATTCAGGTCATCACTTACTCAACTTGAGAGTAGTTCATTGCACTTTCTCGGGGTCGCTGCTAGTCTCGTGCTCGGGTATACCACGAAAGCTTGCGAATGATACAATCGAGGTTATCTAGTACCCAGCGCTGAGACCAGGCCATTGGCTTTTTGTTTTTGAGGTCGTCTTATAACATACGCCAACTTATATTCATTTCACTATAATGCCGGGCAAATATACATTGTTGTATTTGCTTGCAGGCAATTGACGACAATACCACAAGAACTACAAGGTTGATTAAATTATGAATTCAACAACGAGTTAAATGTTACGTAAATTACATTAAACTAAGCAACGTTTAGCAATGAAAAACGGAAATATTAAGTAATGCTAAAATTTGCCTTTTTAAGGATAATAGCTCGGTTAATAGAAATAATGTGCAAATACCCATAAATAAAATTTTAATACCTACCATGGTTGAAGCTTTATCCACAGGCTTGCATAACCAAAAATAACGCTTAATAACATAATGACATAATTTGCATAAGGCATAATACATAAGACTATCCATTCGCTATCATAAGCGCGTAAGATTGGTTGATAGACGCTAGAAGAAGAAAACGACGAACATATGTGAATTATATTATTATGTATTATGCGCTATATTTGGTTATACTGCTCTCCTTAGGATGAACGCGGCAAATCCAGATAGAAATACAGTCGATATTTCTGTGAACGCTTATGTAAAAATTGACTGTATTGCTATCAGGATTTGCCGCGTTCATCCTAAGGAGGGCAGTATACAAGCCTGTGGATGACAATATAAGGCTCTTGTTACTTTTGCTACAATTTCATAAAATAATCTACGATAATTTTTCTTGGCATGGCAGTATATTTACGTAAATGCAATGTTTCTCTCTCCTACATATTTATCATAAGAATGTCTATTTCACTCTGCTTTTTATAACTCACTATATATTTCTGTAGAACCAATGTCACTTTATCAAGAATATTTCCATAAATTTAAATGCATATCGACGTATTTAACGCAAAAACGTTGATTATTAAATTAAGTACCACTGGTTTATACGTACTTTACGTAAGGATAATAGATCATTTTCGTAGTTGCGGTTTGGTTTGTGGTTAAAGTCAAAGCAAAATTTTGCCAACTTTTCGATCGAAGTATTACCAACTTTTTTTTATTCTCATCTTTTTTAGGGAAGAAGTGATGATCAAAAAAATATATTATCAAATTTTCCTTTAATTTCCCATTTTCAATGTAAATGGGGAGAGGGTTCCATCTAGAGTATGTTCTTAAACAAACATACTTTTGCTTTAAACGCGTTTTTCTTACGTATTTACGATTATTTACGTACTTCTGTCAAACGGCCTTATTTGTCGGTATTTCGTGCGAAGCGGTTATTGTTTTTGAAGTGACAGTTCCTCCAGGATCGTTATTCTCATTTCGGTGATTTTTATTTACTGGTGAAAGCCAACTTCATAGTAGTTCTTCTGATAAATTAATTGACCAAGACCGTTTTGCTCAGTCCATATTTACCAAAATATCAGCCGGAAAAAATACCCTCGAAACCAGAATAGATACCCTGACATATTCCTCAACATTTAAAACAGGTTAGATTTAAATTAATTCATAAACTTTCATTTGGGATGCTTTAAAAGTTATAAATAATTTTTGGAGGTTAAATGACGGTCTCAATTTTTTTTAACTCTGGCTTAACTTTAAATAAAGTATGATTGTAGTGCAAACAAATCTTGTAACACAAACAAACCAGGCGCATTTATCGCGGAGGTTCTTATTTTTCGTTTGACCAATAATTATAATTGAAAGTAATATTATAGTTTTAATATCTAAATGTTAGGTTAGGTCTATTAAAAGTTAATTTGTTGTTGATTGACAGCTTGAAAATATTTATTATTAATTTATGTATATTCATGGCAATCATTGTTAATAGAGATATTAGTCAGTGTAATTTTAAATTATTACGCAAACTGAAATGTAATTTAAAATAATATTTATTATCATAATATTATGTTTAACCTTGCCCTTTAAAATAATGTATTTTTTGTGTATACACATGTAGTTGTTTAGTTTTTTTTACTGTGGAACTAGGTATTTAGGTTGGGCATACTTCATGAAATGAAAAGAAAAAAATTTATGAATAACTGATTTCTAGATTTTATTTATTGATTAATAATTAAAAAAAAAAATTCAAAACCTATTATATTATCGCAAATTAGGAACAGCGCATCACTCAATACACGAAATTATTAGCGCTATTTGTAATTCACAAGTGTAAGAAATCTTATTATTTTTCGCGTTTATCTCAAAATCCGATTCACTCGCGAGCTCGTTTAATTGAGGGGTTCAGAACTGGATCAAGTCCTTCGTTTCAGAGGTGAAATGGCCATTTCACTTCTGAAACGTAAAAAACAAAGTTTTCAGAAACTAAATAGAAACCGACGTAAAGTGATTCATTTGATTCATTTCTCTACTCTACTCTACTAAAATTAACATTGTTTAAAGACGATTTAATTAAAACAGTACGAAATTGGACTTGATCCGTTTCAATTCTGGACCTCTCAATTGTTGTTTATGTTATCAAAATATGGCGTATGGATAGATTTAAAAGTACTACGACCCAAAATCTTTTAATAAAAACGTCGATGAAGTCAATTATACAAAAAATTATTCTGGTAATCTGAGGAACTAAATATTTATATATATATATATATAAGGATTGCAGACCTGTATTAATGTCAAGTAAAATATTTATATTTTTTGGTGTTTCATAATTATAAATATTACTAGGCTTAAGGTTATACATATACCAACCTACTATATACGTATATTTTTATTATTATGCTTAAACAATGTAATTTTATACATTCTATTTTTAACAACAAATATAAACATAGAAGAAAAACCTTGTTAGAAAAATAAAAGTTCTAAAACAATAAAGTACCAATTATACGATTACATAGAATAATATAGTTATTTAAAACAAGCCGTGAAGATATGTAATGATACGCATTCCATTATATACTATTCACAGTAAATGGTATATTGCCTTTTTCCAAATACTTATTATTTTTTTTTTCAAAAAAAGAATTAAAAAAAAATCAAAAAATTTTTCAACATTTTTTTTTAATTTTTATTTTCTTTTTACGATGAAGAAAAAAAAACAAAATGATAGATTTTTCAATTTAAAAAAGTTTAACCCCCTATAACTGTTTTGTTTTTGGTGGGATTAGGCACTTTCAAAAATAATAGGAATCTTCCCCTCATAGAACTTAATTTTTCCTGAAAATTTCAAGTCGATCGGATTATTCGTTCTTGAGATATCGTGTCTACAAAAATCGTGACATCGGACAGACGAACAGACGGACATTTTTAAAGTTTCTTATATTTTCATGAAACACATTTGTATCCAATATTTTTTTGTCTAGGACGTTTTTTGCGATTTTGGGAAATTCGAAACTACCGTACAATACTATTCTAGCTACTATGCGCTGTGAGTAGTATAATAATAGGTTAGCAGTAGTAAATTTTTAGGTTGGCCAAAGCCCCCAGGCAATCCCAATCATTTAATAATTTGAGTCCTCCTTGAACCTGTCCGTCCTTTTAATAAAGGTCAGGATATTGACCCAGGGGAAATCTCTTAGTTCCTCTTGGTTGAGTCTTTGAGTTTTAAAGACTTGCGACCTGATCCTGTCGTATCTGAATTAGTCGGCTAAGTAATGAGAGGATGTTTCTTCCTCCCTGCATTCTAGGTATAGCGGACTCTCTGAATGCGCATTGTTGCCAGGTGCTTCCTTAGCTTATAAAGTTTTATTAATGAAAATTTCAGAAAAATGCAAAAATTTTACGCTTAAGTTCTACAGTCTTAAATAAAAAAAAACGTAAGAAAACCCTGTTGCCACAGGCAAAAAATTTTACAAACTTGATGGTCTATTTTAATTTTTGAACAGTTTTATTATTCTAAATTTCACAAAAATTCCAGAAAAGTTCTAGCACCGCGGGCGAAATTTTTTACGAATTTCGCGCTTAAGTTCTACAATCTAAAAAATACCCTAGGGCATTAGTCAAAATTTTTTAAAAACTTGATGATCTATTTTAATTTTTAAGTAGTTTTATTATTTAAAATTTCACTAAAATACAAGAAAGCCCTAGTGCCGCAGCATGCGGCATGCCGTAGGTATTTTTTTACAAACTCTAATTTTAAAACAGTTTTACAATTCCAAATTACACAAAAATGTAAGAAACCTGTAGCGCCGCAGGCCAAAATTTTTACGAATTTAAAGGTCTATGGTCCACTTTGCCGTCTAAGCTGAAAGGTCCTATCTACATAGGTTTAACAAACACAGATAGGACCTTTCAGCTTAGAAAGGCAACACGCAATATATACCTTAAAAAAAGCTCGTTTTGGCGCCCCTTACTGCTTTTTCTGGGTAGGTGGGTTCAACCTCCCTTTATTTATATCATGAAACTGCGTATTTAGAAAAAAAAATTCCTACAAATTTTACAATTATTTTATCCCCATTACCCCTCCCGTGGATCCGACACTGTTAGTTATAATACAACTACTGTTAGTTAGTTAGTTAGTTAGTTATAATACTGTTAGTTAGTTATAATACAACTAATCAATTATTAATTTAATTATAATTTTTACGCATTATAAGGTAACTAAAGATTTTTAAGAAGGCAGATATTTATTAATTTTTAAGATCTAATGGCCTAATTCTAAAATGCCAGGGGGGGACTGTCCGAGCAGATGTATACATCGTGCCCCCGGTACTGCCTTATTTCCCTGCAATTTGTCGCTTCCTGTATGGCATATTAATAGCTTACTTAAAAGGGCTATCTTTTTTTAAAATGCCCTTACCCATATGGAAAAGCAATAGATATATTAAATATACCTATTATGAGACAACAAATTTTGTTGTCTCATTTTGTATTGGGTTCCCCTAAATGTTGTATGTGTCTTTAAAATAATAGTTTACTAAATCTATCTTTTTGTCAAAATGGCAAAGCAACATATTTTTTTCCGTTCAATCTTGGATTATTCTCCCCTAAATCACTTTTACTGTATTTTGAAAATAAATTTAAGTTTACTTTTTTCATAAAATAAAGAAAGCCGATTATCCACATCATTTCAAGTGAAAGTAATGTGTGCGTGATGTACCATTTAAGAAAGTATTTTTTATTATTATACTTTTCACAGCATGTTAACGCTCTAGAAGAGTATAATACGGTATTTATAGTATTATTAATTTGAGCCATTTCGCCTCAATGACTATTTATATCGTAAAAATCTAAAACAGAAAATAAAATTAAAATGTTCTTATCAGGCGCACCTATTTCTAGATGCGCTGGTAAGGTATTTTCTTATTTTCTGTTTTACATTTTTACGATATAAATAGTCATTGAGGCGAAATGGCTCAAATTAATAATACTATAAATATATATACGCCTCAAATAAATTATAGATTCTAATTATAATACGGTAGTTTCGAATTTACCAAAATCTTCAAAAAACGTCCTAGACGAGAAATGTTTCTATACAAATGTGTTTCATGAAAAAATGAGTAACACTGAAAATGTCCGTCTGTCCGTTCTATGTCACGTTTTTTGTGTATATATCTATAACCTAACGAATTATCTAAACGACTCTAAATTTTTAGGAATATATGGTTCTATGAGAGAAAGATCCCATTGTTTTAAAAAATAATTGCCCCAATTAATTTATAGGAACTTAAACTTAAAAAAAAATGAAAAAAGCTAAAGGAAAGTCGGATTAGCATTAAATTTTTCAGGAAAAAATACTTTTATTGTTAGTCCTATCACTTAAAAAAAAATTAAAAACAAAAAAGTTTTAGGGGCACAACTTAAGGTTAAAATACTGTCAATATACTGTACTACTTGAAGAATGATAACATACCTATAGCCTCACTAACGCAGCTCCCAGTTCGAATCCTGTCACCGAAAACTGCTTTTTTTATTTATTTTTTCAATATCTTTATTTAACTTGCGTTTAAGCACTCAAAAAAAGTTTTACGATCCAATTTGAATAGTATAATGGAATGCGAAGCATTACGTATCTTCACAACTTGTTTTCTTTTACATGGTCATCAACCGATGTTACACATTTTGTACCATTATTTGTATAAAACTTTTTCATTAAATTTTTACGGTCGCAAATTTTGTATACAACCGAGGCTCCAACTGTGAACGTTATAACTAATAATGTTTAGAATACATCCAGAAAAATAGTAGAATATGCAGAAATCTGGTTACGGGACTCTGGTTGTACCAACCATTTCTCTAGCTGTCACATCCATAATTTTATAGTTGTTCCGTATCTTACTAAAATATTTGTATATAGTACGTACATGCAGAAACCAATCAATCTGATTATGGCTACTATAACACTAGTTACATAATCCAGCCTACACTGATAGAAATGTTGTTGTAATATAGGCGCCAACCACATTTTGTAATATAATATAACATTAATATGTAATACGATACAGCAACCATTTGATGAATTAAGAGGTAAACAACATAAAATTGAACCGGTGAGAGCAAGAAGGGCAAGATTGCACTCGATCCAACTTTTGGGAAACAAAAAACTTTATAGCAACCAAACCATAAGCCCAATAAAGAAACACAACATTACAAACTTGTTCATCGTAACCATAGTAACAATGTTTAATAAGTGGTTTCTTTTTAAAACCTTTAGTTTATCTCTGATATGTAGTAAAAATTAGTGCAATCTTGTCCTTCTTGATTTCAACAGACTAAAGTTTTAGGATAATAAAAAAAAAACATTTTTTACTGTTAATTACAAGACTGTCTTGTATTTAAACAAATAACAGATTATATAAGTCATATATAAATTAAATGCTTAAATTTAAATTATATATATATATATATATATATATATATATATATATATATATATATATATTCTTAACCCATTGATGTTTGCTTAGGTTTTTAGTCCTTACTCTTACTCAAAGTCATCATCTTTGGGGAACGTTCAAGTATTACGTAACGCAAAATTTGATCTTTTTGAGCTTTCAATTCAATTATAATACAACAATAAATGTTATCTTATGTCATAGTAATATAAATGTTATCTTATGTCATAGTACTATACTATAGTACAATTTGTGGTTGGCGTATATATAACACTATGTCGTTGTATTAATAACGATATAATAGTGTAGTAGTATATGTAATACGTTTGGGTTGTATTGCTAGATAATAAGTTGGTACAACCAGGTTTCTGGAACCATGGATTTACAAACCATTTAAAATAGTTCGCCGTTGGTTTTTTTTTCAGTGATGCCATTATTACAATTGTGCTGTTAAATACTATAATATAAGTATAGTATATATTGTAAACTATACAATAACTTGTCATATTAACACAACACAACGGTGCTGGCATATTTGGACCCCAAGCAACTTGTGTTTATTAATACTAGCATGGTGTAGTAAAAATTACTGTAACATTTGGTAAAATATATCACAGTTTAAGTAAGGTTTACTTTTTTGTGTTATTGATTTAGTTTACAGTATGTATTCAGTAAAATAACAATCGGTAAATAATACCAAAATTTTGATTAGTACAGAAAAAAGTGAAAAATGGGATCCGATTATTTTCTCAGTGTATAACTTGATTTTTCCTCAAAACTTCGGATATTTTGTTCTTTAGTTATCTTGTTAACAAAAAAGTGATTTTTTGTCTAGGCATGTTTTTGACAATTTTGAAAACAATCATATAATAATCTTCTAGTGGTGAGACTGTGAAGAGTATAACAAATTTAATGAGAAATTATTAGATTTCAGTTGTATTGGTGAAAAAATCCTAAAAGAGATAAATTTATGGGTAAATTATGGTTAAAATTGAATTAAAATTAATTAAAATAATTATAAGTTAAAATAAAGATAACTAGATTACAATAAAAAATATTGAAATAAAATAACTATATATGTAGCAACGTCATTAAAATAATTTTGCGTTATTTAATAAACGATAATTATGATTTCTTATATAAAAGAATTACGAAATCAGCATGTCATCTGTATTGCATTGAAGAAAAGTGCATTTTATATTTTAAATTAGGCCAGGCACAAATTAACTAGGACATTTTTGAGGGATTTTCGACCCTCTCCCCAGTAAGATTTAATAGTAAGATTTAATAAGATTTTCACATCCCAGTTTTATTACTCAAATTAAAGCATGACTTATCGTCGTGTTACTTTCTTAACCTCGTATCTTAAAAAAATCGATCAGTAATCATTATCTATTCTTGACCATTCACAAAAATAATACGCATACGCAGTTGCTATGGTACAACCAATCACATATTAGCTACCGTAGCAACAGCGTATGCGAATTATTTATGCGAATGGTCAAGCTGCAGAAATGATTAATGCAAAAGAGGGAAAATAGAGATATAAAGTTGAGAAATAACACGAGTTTATGCCATAGGGAACAAAAAAAATTAGAGTCAAAACAATTTTTTAAATTAAACAATTCTTGATCCTCATATTGTAGTTGATTTAAGTAAAACAAATTAGAAAATGTTCTCTCCAAAAGTTGAATTTATTGTATGTTACACATACATATAACTACAATTGTTTGACTTTTATAATAATAAGCCATTTTCAATTTGTTGAAAATATAGTAGTAGTAGTAGTAAAAGGTGGGTAGGCTCCGACGCCTGACAAGTAGGCCCAATGGCCCTTTTTGTCTGCCCCAAGATTACCTACCCAACCTGCTGCCTATCCTCCCTCTTCCTGAATCTGCCAGACCTTCTGATGAAGTTCATAACATCTGACCAGGCTAGGAGGCTCATCTCTTCCTTCGCTAGTGTTACCACTCCGAAGACGTCTTGTCTGAGCCTGCCCAGAGCCTCACACTCCCCTATGAAGTGGTAGGGCGTTTCCTCGTCCATCCCACACCCAGGGCAGGTCGGATCGTTTACCGTCCGCATGAGGCTTAGGTGTCGCATAAGCCCACAGTGGCCCGTAAGGACCCCTGTAAGGAGGCTTATGGTTGCTCGGCCCCTTCCTAGTAGCCAGACCGACCTAGCTTTGCTTGGCCTGGTCAGGAATTCCTTTGCCTGCCTGCAACCGCTAACGAAATATAAACATTTTTTTTAATTTTTTTGTTATTTTTTTTGCTTTTAAGCATCCAGAAGGTAGAAAAAGCACCGTGTATGGTCATATAAAATCAAAACAAAACATTTCCTAGAATTATTTTTCTGCTAATTCATCCAAATAAACTTCTTCCCACGTTTTATGTCTTTCTACAGGTCTTTAATTCCATAGAAGGTTAGAACTTTTAAGAACGAAAAATATATATTTTAACTCGCGGTTATATCGTGTGGGTTTACCAGATCGTCATCGGAGTAAATTTAAGTCAAAGATACCAGTATATACCAAGTTTGTAATTTCAACGTATGAGAAAAAGTACAAAAACTGTTCTAGTATTCTAGAACTTTTCGCAAAAAAAAAGGAGTAAGGTAAATGGACGCATTCTTCCTACATAGTCCCTAGAGAATTAATACCTCCTACCCAAAGATATTAAACTATATTGTATTTTATACACCCACACAACCGAGTTGGTACTTGGGGTAGACAGTTTTAAGAATAGGGTAAGTTTCTGATATTTTTTATATGGCAATTTGTCCCACTATTTTCTGCTAATATTAGAATATCTGGTTATGTTTTATTATTATATGATTCTGCAGGCCCGCAGGGTCCTATGTCGACTATGGTCCGCCCCCTAAAATAAATTATAAGAGCGCCAAAAGGCATAACTTAGAGATATAATTGTGGTAAAATTACTCCTATTCTTGTTTGTGTTTCAAGTATTGTAAACCTTCGGCCAATACACGCAGTTTGCGAGGGGGGGGATTGATTTTGCTCATAAATGCAGTTAAATAAAAACTTACAAAAAAACGTAGTTGTATTTTTTTCTGAAACTACATAACATCTACGAAAAAAGAGCATAACATAATATTTACAAGCATTCACTCAGATGCAATTAAATAAAAATTAGATAGTGGTTTATTAATTTTAATTGTGAAATAAATAAAATAATTGTTTGATTATAATTGAATAATATCTAGGTTAAAATTTAGGTTAAATTTAAATCAATATTATGTTTATAAAAATGAAATTTAGATCATAAGTTTTTACATTATTTCACCCTAATTTTTCAGAACCAGAGACTAAGAACAAAATATTTTAATTTTCAGTTAAAAATTGACCAAATTCTTAAATTAGTTATTATCGTAAATAGTAAGTAAGCAACTATCCACTAGTCACTAGTCAGTAATAAATGCCTTTTCAAATCAGTATTCATTAAAGAACCCTCTCTCAGCATTTCTTAAAAAATACCAAATTATTCTCATTAATTGGAGGTAAAATACTGTTTTTTTTGTCATTGCTATTAATTTTCATTTGTTTTTTTTTAATGCCATTTTGGTTACGTAAAGTAAAGATGCTAATAAGGACATAAGGACCATGACCATAAAGTTGGGGTAAATAGCTCAGTTGCTTTTTTTTTAATTTTAAGCTTAGTTTATGCATATAATATACTAATCCTAAACAACACTAAAAAAAAAATTATGGATTTTTTACTTTGGCTTTACGCCGCTTCATATTCTAAAAATTAGAAAACTAAGTAATAAATGTACTTGTTAAAACACATACATGCAGGCCCGACGAGAGGGGGGTCGGGGGTGATTCCCTCCGGGCCCGGAGTTTCTGACAGGGCCCGGATTTTAATCGAAATCCTGAAACCCGGGAAAAGTTAAACATGCATATGAAAAATTTGATTTTGAACCATAAAAAATAACAGTGGGGGGCGTAGGTTACTACCCCGGGCCCAGATTTTCTCTCGTCAGCCCTGCATACATGAAACGGTTTCATAGAAACCCCAGTTATGTTCCCCCCTTTAAAGACGAAGTTATATTTTCATGGCCGATTTTTTTCTTTTTTGATAGTGTTATTACATTCACAAAACTATCTTTATTTTAAAAGTATCGTTTTGAGTTACTAAAACAAAACAGGCAGCTGTAGTATTATAATAACACAGCCTAAAAACATCTGATCTTGTGCAATGTTGCTAGCTATGATCATATGAACACGCAAGGCAGTAAAGGGTTAACTTATTTTGTAATTTTTAGAACATAAAGGCGTATTTTTTACAAGTTGTTATTTTTATTTATTAATAATTTGGAGCCCCCAAAAAAACGTCTGCTGGTGCTTGGGGCTCTATTAATTAAAAAAAAAACAAGTAAACCTATATTATGAAATATTCAAAATTGGTTCTCTTATAGTCCTTCTTTTGTTCTCGTTTCTTATGTGAATTTCTTTTCATTTATCCAGGATATACTTTATTTGAAAAATAATATATAATTTAATAAAATAAAATTTTGATTTATTTTTCTATTTTGCATATTTAATTTCGTTCTTAGTCCTTTCATAGAACTGAAACTTTTCAGTTTTTCTATGGCTGAAAGGTAGTTGATCTCTTTATAGTACTCGTGTTTCTAGAACGACGAACTAGAACTGTGATAAAATAGAAAAGAGAGTAAAATAAAATAGAACAAAGCAGATATAGCTTCCCACTCGAGTTGGAGGGAATTTATGAAAACGCGATGAACTACCCTTTTAATAATAATATAGTATTGGGGTTAATTGTATGCGATGTTTTATCTATAATTTGATAATTTCTATAGGGACTCATAAAACAATTTAAATGCATATTTTAATTTTATTATGCATTATTTTTTATTATTTTTTCTGCAGAAATTGTTTTTCTCTGTAATATAAAAGTTCATCTACCTTTATTATTATATTACTTTATCAGTCTCATAACTTAATTTAATGTTTTGTAAAACAAAAACTCATATAAGTATGGCATTTTTAGTTATAAAACTTTTTGTCTCTTAGTATGGTTTGCAAAATATGTGTTTAAGGGATGCTTACTAAGCATTGCTTAGCAGTATGAAATAACAACGCAATGGACGAATGCCATAACTTCGAAATTATTCTTTCGTTAGGGGTAATTATTTGTTTTTCTTTATAACATTTTCATTTCCAAACTACATGCTACTTAAAGTCCAAGAATTTAAAAGTTGGAGTCTTAAAATAAATGCGACAAAAACGAAATACCCGGAGGAAAGGATACAGATTTAGAAATAAATTGGAAGAAATTAAAAAAAAAAACTTTTAAAAAATCAGAAAAAGGTGGATGCCAACTTGGCATTGCCTAGAAGAAATAGTATGCCACGTGAAAAGCTCTACAAGGCAGCTAAATGGTGTACTTTGGAGTTCAAAAATATCAAAGAAGAAAAAGTAAGAATATATACTTAATAAAAACAAACATATATTCATGTAAGATATTTATATTATATTATATTTTTGTAATATTTAACCAATAAATATAAAACAATAGTAAAAAGTATTTAAACTTATGGTTCAGAGGTATGGGAAATAAGCAACAGGAGTAAAACAAGAATAACAGCTTTGAAAATGGACTTTTGGAGAAAATTCTACATGCAGCTGTAACAAAAACTTGCTTATATATTTTCTTTTGTTCTGCATTTTTTATTTAATTTCTTTCTATGGTAAAACGTTTTTCTGAGTCTTTTTGTTATTCCGTCCTTCCATTTTATTTGTGTGGTATTTTTTTCTTTTTAGGGTTCGATTTATTTAGAGCAATCATTTTTAGGATATAACTGTAACAATATTAATATAAACATACTATTTATTGTTTAAAAAGCCCTGAAGCTCAACTATTAAAAGTAAATAAAATAATAATAATAATAATAATAATAATAATAATAATAATAATAATAATAATAATAATAATAATAATAATAATAATAATAATAAATGTATTATTAATTTAATGTTGTTGAAGCAATCATTTAATAAGTTCTCTACCCACTTGGTTTTGCGTTACGTAAAAAATATTTTTATGTGACCCTGTATACAATTTGGATTTGTAAAAGGGGTGTTGTGAGGTCGCTGGTTCATTCAACCGACTTTCGAGGTCAGATGATATGGGTCAATCGCCCCGCTTATTCGCTGACGTTCTTATGCAACTAACATTTGGTTGGGTCAAAATAACAAAATTTAATAAATCCATCTGAAACCAGCAGTCTCAAACGAGCGAGAGTACTTTTCCACAAAAAATAAAATTAATAACTGATTTTAAAATATAATTAATATTTTTTATGATTTAATTTTCTATTGATATCGCTGTAAACAATTTTTTAATGGGGAGGAGTGTCATGAAAAAAAATAATATTTTTTTTTGTGTATTTTTGTGACTCTTTAGGTGTTTTTTAATGTTTTCTTCCATTGTGAATAATAAAAAAGTTATGTCCAAAACAAAAATTTAACCCCCCTTTTAACACCCTTCCCCTTAACGATTTTTCTCAATTATTTAATTATTAAGATTTTTTTTTCTTACATTATAATTTAAGAAAAAAAATCTTTCACGATTCTTTATGAGAAAGTTAAAACAGATTTTTCAAAACAAATGAATAATAAATAAACGAATAATGCTTTATACGCTAAATAAATAAATAAATAAATTTTAAGTATTATTTAATATTATTTTAAGTAAGTAATGCTTATAAGCATTTGTTTGTACGGGTTTTTTTAATTATTTTTTTATCCTAGTAATATGAGCTTATGTAAAGTTAAAAAATAATTATGCTATGATGTAAGAGAAATAGGCGCTGTGAAGAATTTCGAAAATAATTTAAAAAACAAGCCGTAAAGTTTTGTAATGCTACGAATTCCATTATATTCACAGTAAATATTATATTGAATTTTACCAATTAAAAAAAAATAAAAAATATTATTTTTTTCAAAAGATTTTTGCTTTTGAAACACGAAATATTAAAAAAAAAAAACAAAAAAATAATTTTTCGAAAAAAAAAACTAGATTTTTTTTTAATTTTTAATTGTTTTTTTTTATTTTCTTTTTTCGAAAAACGAAAAGTTAAAAAGATTTTATATTTTCAACAAACAAAAAAAATATCAAAAAACCTTAAATTTTTCAAAATTTTTCAATTTTTTGTTTTCACAAATTTTTTTTCAAAAAAAAAATTAACAAATTAAAAAAAAATCAAAAAAAAAACTTCAAAATTTTTATTATTTTTTTTTATTTTTTTTTGCGAAAACGAACAAATTTAAATTTTTTATTTTTTTTTATTTTCTTTTTGTGAAAAACGAAAAAAATAAAACAAAAACTATTTTTTTTTTCAAAAAAACAATTGTGTAAAGTTACACATCAATCAGAAAAGAAATAGATGCTCCGAAAGGCCAAACCCAGTTAAAAATCCACAAAAAAACGTGAAATTTTTCTCCTATTTTGTCCTTGCATCAATTCCTTTTCTGATTGTTGTGTAACTTCACATATTTTTTTTAGGTAAAAAAGAAAAAAATAGCACCCCAAGCGTTTTAGTTTTTCGAAGTACGGACATCGTTTTTTTTTTAACAAAAATTTCGACAAACCGAACCCCAGCCCGAAACATGCCACAAGATACAAAATTATCATTTAGAATTTTTGAAAAAATTGACATAAATCTACTTTCAAGGGTATGTCTCACGTTTAGACGTTTGACACGAATAAACACAACTATACACGGTGTATTTGAAATAGGGTCGGAAATTTTAACAGATGATTCTACATCATAAAATATGACAAAAAGTTCCAATAAACATATGTCTAAAAATGCGTCATAAGGGAGCTACGCCCCTTTGAAAGTGGCTAAAAAAATCGGTTTTTATTGAATATCTCAGGAACCCTTTGAGATATATCAACGAAGTTTTGCACGTCAACTAATTCTACCAAGGCCCGTTTTTATGCGTTATTTTCGTGTACTTATTTCAACCAGGGGTGTGCGAAAAGGGGGGGGCTTATCAGTTTTTTGTCCCAAACTTTTTTTTGTGTAACTTTTTTGCAATTTTATTTTTGAAATATGATTCCCCAGGTCAAAATACATAAAAAAGGTACTCTTGTTGTAATACTGTAGGATTAACCGTTTTCGAGAAAAATTCATTTGAAGGTGAAATTCCACGGTTCGAGGACGAAAAATTAAATACTAAAATGCTGAAAACCAAAATTTTAATGATGCAGGGCGAATGTACATTAAAAACTAAGAAAAAATCCTCATATACAGGTACTTCCAAAAATGAATCCTAATGGAGCTATGGTCTCCTAAATATGCACCATTTTTAAAGGGCTATGGTAGCTTTAAAAGCGTTTTTTCGACCTACATGTATGGAAACTTTTTTTCTTAGTTTTTGATGTATAATAACATTGCATCATTAAAATTTTGGTTTTCGACATTTTAGTATTTAATTTTTCGTCCTCGAACCGTGAATTTTCACCTTCAAATGAACTTTTCTCGAAAACGGTTAATCCTACAGCATTACAACAAGAGTACCTTTTTTATGTATTTTGACCTAATGAATCATATTTCAAAAATAAAATTGCAAAAAAGTTACACAGAAAAAAGTTTGGGATAAAAAACTGATAAGGCCCCCCCGTTTCGCACACCCCTGGTTTAAATAAGTACGTGAAAATGACATACAAAGATGGGCCTTATTAGGATTAATTCACGTGCAAAACCTCGTTAATATATCTCAAAGGGTTCCTGAGTTATTAAATAAAAACCGATTTTTTTAGCCAATTTCAAAGGGGCGTAGCTCCCTTATGACGCATTTTTAGACATATGTTTATAGGAACTTTTTGTCATATTTTATCATGTAGAATCACCTGTTAAAATTTCCGACCCTATTTCAAATACACCCTGTATTAGTTATACATGCCTAGTTACTTTTCTAGTGCGTTCCTATATTTATATACTAAAGCCATAATTTCTCTTTAACAAAAACTTATTTAATTTCCACCCTAAGTAAAACAATTGTTGTAGATCATTATTAATGAATTATTGAAATCCTTGTACGTGTTATTGCAAACTTGTGAATATCACTATGTAAATAAAATAAATATTTCTAGAACAATCACAGTAGATACTATATAGTATCGAATAAGATTTTGTTTGGAAGCACCTGAATATTTCCTGTTTATAAAATAAAAACTAGTTTTTTTGTAAAAAATAAATATTTTGAGGATTTTTTACTTATAATTAGTTTTTTTATACTACAAACTAATTATTTCCAAAAATACAGACCACCCTAATTGCACATAGTCATAGCTTTGGTTGTGCCCTAATAAAATTTATTCTCTCATTCTAAATAATTAAATTTGTTTACTATACCTGAGCAGGAACCTTATTGGTCCAATTTTAATTGATTGATTGATTATAATCAATTACACTAATATGCACTAATTTATTTTACGTAATGACTGAGAAGGTTTTTTTCCGTTGAATACGGATTTTCAAACCATATTTCTTTACTGTCTTTTTTTTCAATCGTCAAAAAAAGGAGTTTTAGACTTTGGGAACGTTCAAGCATTACCTCCATGGACCTCCACCCTGTAACGCTATTTTCCTATACCATTAACATGGGCGTAACACTCCAAAATGACCCCCACCCCCCCTAGGAGCGTTACATAATACTTGAACGTTCCCTTTCAGTCTATTGATTTCAAAAAAAATATTTATATTTTAAATTCATCGATCCAAAAAAACTACCGTTTTTTTGTGGAATACACAACCCCAATCCAGCTGATTTTAGAAAATTTATATTTTTCTGTACAGCGCCTTCGCCAAAATTGTAAATAGTATTTTTAGAAAAGAAATATATTCAGTACATCAGATATATTTGTTAAATTGCCAAACTGCATAAACAGATATTTTGAAATCTCTTCAGAATTATATAAGAAGTGTTTTGGTTTATCAAACAAGTCTTTGTAAAGCCTGTCTACCATTATAGCATACATTGTATAGTATACAAGAAGCCGTGAAGATATGTAATGCTACGCATTTCATTATATACTATTAACAGTAAATTGTATATTGCATTTTTCCAAATACTTAAAAAAGTTAAATTAAAAAAAAATAAAAATAAAAATACAAAAAAAAAATCTTTTTTCAAAAGACAAAAAAAAAATGGAAAAAAAAACATTAAAAATTTAAAAAAATTCTTTTTACGAAAAACGACAAAAAAAATTAAAAAAAATTAAAATTCTAGGGGGGTTATTTTCAAAAACAATAGAACTTGATTTTACCTGGAATTTTCGAGCCGATCGGATAATTCGTTCTTGAGTTAACCTGTTAGCAAAAATCGTGACATCAGACGGACATTTTCAAAGTTTCTTATTTTTTCATGAAACACGTTTGTATCCAAGAATTTTTTGTCTAGAACGTTTTTTGGAAATTTCGGGAAATTCGAATCTACCGTATTATACTATTCTAGCGCTTACGCGCTGTGAATAGTATAATAATATAAAATAGAAAAACAAAAAAGTAAATGGAGTGGTTGCATAATTTTTTGCGAATCGATTTTTATTCAATAAATATAATATTTATGACAATTAAAAGTTGAGATTTTCACATTATAATAATACGATATAGGTACCATAGACTATAGACTGGCTGTTTTAAAAATAACAAATACTCTGCATACTGTCTAATAGGCAGTATGCAGAGTATGCCTCATATGCATAGACATAGACAGTACCTATGTCTATGCCTATGAAAGGCATACATCGGTGTTCAAAAGGGAATCTCCTATAAAAGGCATAATACACGCGTTCAAAAGGTAGTGGTTCAAAAAGCTTCAACAGTATTTATTAGCAGATTCTTGTTCTGAAACATAAAGGGTTGGCCAAGGAAAAAAAATAGAGTATTCGAGGCCACTTATAATCATAATAATTATTAGATGACGATATGAAGCAAACTGCTCACAGAAACTTGATGCTGCCTGGCAGTGCCAACTCAAAATCGGAAATATTGGAAAGAATATGTCCAGAAACAAATAATAGTCCACTAGATACTGACATGCTGACAAAGAGAAAAAGAGAGAGAAGCTTTTGAAGAAAAAGGCGGACCATAATTTCCATAACTTTTGGGTCTCTAGTCCCCTTTATCTAAATTCGGTATTAAAAAAAAAGAATAATAGTAAATTGACAAAATTTGTATAAATTACTATTAAACTAAAATCTATAATAAAATAATTTTAGGTATTGTGTAAAATATTAAAACATTTTTTACGTAACCTTAGGATTACCTATTTTTTAAGCGGTCAATTGTGTTATCGAGAGGGCCTGGTCCAAACCTGAACATATTGTCGATTTCTGGTAGTGGCCCAAGGCCCCAGTGAATAACTCGTCCCACTTTCCTTGCGACAAGTCAACGACCCGTTTTTGTTCGACGTTTTGCCAACAGACGGCGCCGCCGTTATTCTCGAGCTATTTTTAAACTAATAGACAAATAGATGTAAATCACAGAACTGAAGGTCTAGAACGGCTATGTGAGAGAGATAGAAAGTAATTAAATGTGTAAAATTCTCTCCGCCATTTTGACTTCTTTTCTGAGGCGGGAAATTCAAATGTTTGTTTACGTTACACTAACCTAACCTCGCAGACAAAATCTGATAAATTCTGAAAAAAAATCTTAGTAAAAAACAAAGGACCTGCAGAGGAAAATTTAATGTTTAATGCAAAAATGTAATCAAGTGCTTAAGCACATATGTATTATACATATAATATGTCGACAACCCCAACAAAAGTCGCAACTCATTTTAGCAGTTGCGTAATAAACTGCATAATTTGTTATAGTTAAATAACTGATATTGTGATCAGGACTCATATTGGAATATTGGAGTTGTAGAATATTTAATATAATAATTAGATAACTTCTGTTTTTTTGTATCAAAAAGGGGTTGTCTATAAATTATGCAACAGTTTTTTGGGGGAAATGGGTCCTCCAAATCTCTATTCACCCTTACATGGGAGGCTAGGGGTCTTACAGCATCTTACGTATAATTTTCTTATTTAGAAGGTCAATCAATACAAATCACAGAAAAAACTTTAAATAACTTATGCCTATATTATTCCAAATGAATTTTGCTCTTACATAAGGTAGGTCAAGTGGGGTAGGGGTTCAGCAAAATCTTACAAACACTTACACAAGGGGGGTGGAGATATAAAGCTGTCAAATTTTTCCTTATGCAATTTATATATAGACCTAAATCAATCACTATCCTTTTAATCAGAGGTATTAATGTATACAAGTACTTGTTATGTAATATATTTTATTCATAATATATTGTATACAAGGTAAGACTTAAAAATAGTATCTTATACTAATATTTAAACAAAAGATTACTAAAAATATATTCTTATGAATACCTACATAAATAAATTTAGATCATCTACAAAGGATCGAAAAAAGAAGCATGACACAATTTATAGATAGCCCCTTAGGGTGAACCTACCCAAGTCTCTTCGTTTAATTAGATTATATCTTGCATCAGTGATTTCATTTGTTGTCAGCAAATCCAAAAAATCTACCAATTGATTTTGTAGCATTTTGACAGCAAAGCCTCCAATGTATGTAACAATGCTGCCACAATATTCAGTGAGTCCTATGTGCTATGAAAGAACATCGTAGTCATCTGCTGAAACATTCTCATAACCAATATTGTTTTTTCTCAAATTTGATATATCGATTGCATCTATCATATTTTTATTTTTTATTTTTGCACTGGAAACGTTTAAAACTGTGGTGGTATCTAGCACCCGCCACCACTGCCGGACACGTCCGCATGTGAAATTAATTTTCTTATTGACCACATCAACTACAGTGCAGGCGGATTATTATTGAAGACGTTCCTTGAACTAAAAACAAAAAAATAGAATTAATTATAAATTTTACATATCGTCAGTACATATTACTATTTTCTAAATTAAACCAAAATGAGGTTTTTATACAACTAGCGTGTATTTCAGGCATGATTTTATCAGTTATCACAAACCAATTCGTTACTTTTTGTATTATTAACGTACACGCCGTAATTCAACTTACCTATGAAAGGTAATGTTGGAATTTGAAGATAGAAGTCTCCTAATGTTTTTCAACATAGCAATTCATTTTAAATGCAAAAAACACTTAGCACAGCATGGAAAAAGGAATAAATACAATAAATAAACACAGCCATAAATGAACTCGACACAGCTGAGTCAAATGTCATACATACATACATACAGTGTTGTCAGATATATCAAATTGACAGGAATAAACAGACTTTAAATTCACTTATGCTAATAATTTTTTTGTTAATTTAAGTATTTTAAAACACATTTATTAATATTAAATGTATCATTTATGTGTTTTTCTTAAGATTTATAGATTTTATTTGAAATAATATATTTTATTATATAAAACAAAAGAACCGCTATAGTGTGTTGGCAACGTTGGATTCGCCATTTTGACTACATTCTGAAATATATCTATACTTTGTTATTACACACTCAGAAGACCTGCGCAAAGCTCAAATTCCGTTCTAGATGTTAAGTTCTGTGATGTAAATATATCAGCGCAAAAATAGAACAGTGCTTTTCCCTAATAGATCTTGACTTTTTTTTTGTTACTGTTATAGTACTAGAACTGTATACAGTACATTGTACACAGTGCTTGTACTCTAGATAGTCTACAGTACTGTATAGAGTACAGCCACATTTGTACAGTAATACTATGTATTACTGTGAACATATGGCTTTACTTGCGATTTTATTTGTCTAATATTTCTTATAATATGGACCTCATTTAGGACTTCTTTAGCCATTGGTCAAGTATAACGTGACTTTTGGACAATTTAACCCTCCATATTTTCTCCCTTTGAACTTTACTTATAACTCAATTTTGTCAAAAATAATCTCTTAAAAAATGATTCCAGTCAAAAACTTTAAATTTTAAAAACGAAAAAAAGATAAGAAAAAAATCAAAAATTTGTCCAAAAAAGTTAAAAAAAAATAAATTTTTCGAAAAACAAACGTTTGTTTTTTTATAGTTTTTACTCCATTTCCCCACTTTTACCAAAAACAATCTCAGCCTACAAATTTTGACAATGAGGTTATGGCCCAAATATGCAGTCTTTAGCGTTAGTTATCGTGTTCACAATTTTCCACACACAGAGTGTCAGGAAATCATCTCATTTGGATATTAAACGTCGAGAAAGGCAAAAACCGCGAAAGAAAATTTTCAAAATTTGTTTACTAATGCAAGACTCCTTTATAGAGAGATGTATATGAACGCCTAAAATTAATAATTTGGTCCTTTTGAGCCGGATATTTACATATATGTCAAAAACGATATCGCAATCAAGTTTTCGGTTAATTGTTTGTCGATCGGTTATGTGAGCGCGCATGAATTGTTTTCAAATCAGGGTGTATATATAATCTTACGGAATGTACTTTATATTGGGAGTCTTGACCGCATTGCAGGTTGTAGACCCGCGTATCTGGGCCGCACTCTCGATTAGTTACATCATTACGCAAATTACAGGATCGGATTCAAGGAGAAATGTAAATTTTAATTTTAAAGTTTTAAAGTCCCTCATAATACGAAAAATAAAAAAAATGAGGAATAGATCTATTATTATACTGCCTTCCTTAATTAAAAAAGCAGTAACTGCATTTGTCTCTAGCAGAGTTTTCAAAATATTTATATATATATATATATATAATATATATATATATATATATATATATATATATATATATATATATATGTATATATATATGTGGCGCAGGGCTATCAAATTCGTATAGTTGTGAGCGCAGGGATACCAAATTTGTATAGTTGGATAAGGAATGAAACAGAAGATATTATGAATGATGTATGTATGCCTATAGTAAAAAATTATTCCTATATACTGTACTAAACATCAGCTCCCCATGCGAAGGTCCCGGATTCGAAGCCCCCTCCTGGCTACTTTTTTTTTTTTTAACTTTTATCATTTATTTTTCGTTTGCTTTGTAATTCAGAGGTCGCGGGTTCGAATCCCGCCTGGTTCATGGATGTGTAGTGGTGTTTTTAAAAATTACTTAATTACTACTTGATTGACTACATATAAATAGGCTATATACGACATGGTTGAATGCCGCGGTGTACCTACCGAAGGGTAGGTACAACCTTTAAAAAAAAAATGTTTTGTTAAGTATTTGAGAAAATGCAATATACTGCTTAAAGAGTATATAATGGAATGCGAAGCATTGCATATCTTCACGACTCGATTTATGTACTGTACTCGTCAGAAAATTTTATCTCGTCAATGGAAAAAAATATGTCCGTAGTTACTGTACTCAATTTAGAGTGACTATATTTAGACCTTATTAGAGGAAAGTCGCCTAATTTCGGATACCATTTACAATGTATTCAATATTTAATACTAGGTATTACTTTTTGATATTACCAGATACAACTTATTATAGCGAACCATGATTTATTATAAAAGCAATTTTATTACAATTTATTTTTTCCAAAAAACACGGTTAAAAAAAATCAGCGCATTTTTGTGCATTTGAAAAAGGGCTCCTAATTTCGGACATATCCGAAAAAATTTTTTCAAGAGTAGATCTGGATCCCATTGCTTATGTTTCTTGTTATTCCTTCACATTTAAGACGTAATTTAATCATTAAGCGATTTTCTACGAAATACTATAGGAACTCTAATTTTAGATTCCCAATTTCGAATATCTTAGTATCTTAGGTAATTTTTGTTTTTTCAAAATTGTTTATCTTAGTTTGTTGTATCATTATAAAAAAAATAATTAATGGTAGGTTATCCTGAATAATAATTACCTTGCGGATATCCGAAATTGGGAATCAAGTGCACAAAAATGGTCTATCCGAAATTAGGCAACTTTCTGCTTTTTAGATTAGAAATTTGTAGAATGTTTACGTTTTCAAATTGCTTAATTATGAATAGTGGATCAACTTAACTAACATCATAACTTACCCAATACAGAATCACGAACTTTTATAACGATTATTTATAAAATAAACAAGCATAATAATGCAACTGAGCACAAAACTGCTATTTGCAATATAAACGATTTGTGCTGCCATTTAAAGGGGAGAAGCTCTACCGTTATATTACAGGACGGATTTAGTTTGACTTTTGCCTTCACATAAAAGTAGGTTTCTGTTTACCTTTGCAGACAGTATCTTAAATACACTACTATCCGAAATTTGGAAACCATCCGAAATTAGGCGCATTTCCTCTATTACTTTTTTGAATATTATGGTACTGATAGTCTTACTTTTACTTTGTCAAAGTTTCTTCGCGTCGCGATCGATTAGCATCTCAAGTGGAAATAATCATTTCAGCACGTATTAATAATGACTGAGGACTGTGGTTGATTAATTCTGATTGACGAAAATTCGTATTATATAGAGTGTAAGTTACACCGTGTAAGTTATGACAGTGGGTCACGGCGAGCTTGGACTAACTTTTAATCAGAAATGTAATCACTCTTAGTTTTTTTTTTAGAAATTGATTTGGTGACATCTCTTGATTATTTTAGGAGCAAAATAAAAAATATTCCTCGGGGCGCTTTTTAAGAAAATTCGATTTTCATTTGTTTTTAATTTTTTTTCTGTGTATGTTTAATGAAAGAGTTTAGTTTTCAAACTATTTTGTAGAATATCTTTGTTTTTATTTTCATTTTTTTCTCAGATATTTAAAATCAAAATTGACAAAATTAATTTTTTAATCAAGTTTGCCATTGTAACCTGTTGAGATATTTAAAAACTTTAAAAGAAATTGATATTAGCTTAACTTTATGTTAGAAAATTACCACAAAATGGCTCAGTTTTTCTGTAAAAGAAAAATAAACCATGGCAATTTATGATAATCTGCAGATTTCGTTTGTAAATTATACATTGTATAAATATTTTTGAAATTAGCGACCTAAATTAGTTAAAAAAAAAGTTCAAATATCCAGGCTCTAAAACAAAAGTTTCTTATTATTGGCCAATTTAATAAATTTGGTCCCAAAAATACACTAAAAAAATAAAAAGTTGAATATTTATTTTTTTTTCGTCGATGGATTATAATAATTAAATAATTATTTTTAATTTAGTCCGAAATAAAAGCCAGACTAAGGAATCGTTTAAGCCTAGTTTCCCGTTGGGCCATTTTTTTTATCGACCGAAAAATTACGCTTGGGGGGGGGGGCAAAACTATTTATTACTCAAATCTCACTCACATCGGAAAAGTTACTAATACCCCAAAACCAATAAAAAATTAAATATAACTGGCCCATCGGGTATTGATATTTACTAAATATATTCTCGCCGTGAAAAACATATTTTTTTAATGTCAATCAGAAAAGATAATTAACTTTTTTTTAACTATAAAGGATAAAAGGATAAATGATAATTATTTGTTAACAGGCAGAAAATAGACTTGTTTTGTTTATTGAATCCATTGCTTTCCATAGCAGATCCACGCTAACCTTGGCTTAGTAAAAAATGCACAAGGTTGGAAAAACTAGGGTAACAATAGTTATTTTAGATTTTGCTTTTAGTTTTATACTTTTAATGACCTTTAGAAGCACGAAATAGAAAGAGTTAAGGTCTCTATAATACATTTTGTACACAGTGAGAAATAATAAGGTAGGTTTAATTGTGGCAGAAATCAATATTTTATGTCTAAATCAATGATAATCTATTGAAATAAAGTGTTTTTCATTGCATGCATTGTGTCATGTTATACTTTGTTGCTATGGAAAATATGTGAAGAATGTGTGTGCCTCTCACTTGCATCCACTAAATATCTCATATTTAGCACGCACGCCTTAAGACGGTCATGACGTAAAGAAGAGAGCGCGCTGGCCGTTCCGTGATACCTACCCCTTTCGTCGGAGCTTTCTTACCGTGTGGCAGACAGTGTCATTTTTGATTTTTTAAATCCATTTTAATTAAGTTATTACTAAGCATTGAAATATCGTCACGTCTATTCTCGCACGGTATGCCAGAATTTCTATATTCTTAAAATAAATATGCTTTTCTAAAGTATTCGTAAAAAAACTATTATATGTTATTTCTTTGGTTATAGCTCACGAAAAAATAATTATTATAAGCTTTCAATATGTTTGGTTTAACAATTCTCACGGTTGCGTGTCTCGCGTTTTGAGTCACGTGCCACGTTTCTAGAACATCCCTTTGGTAAATGATTAGATATCTATTTATAAGCTTCTTCAGGTTATTATTAGGTGTGGTAGCGACCTTGTGTGAGCAATGATTTTGACAAGCAGCAATTAAATTTGCGTCATACAGACAACTTTTGGATGAGACAATTTTCAATTAATTTTTTTTATGTTATCAACAGAACATGTGAGCAAAATTATTTATATTGGTACAGTAGAGGTCATAAAAAAAGGGAGTAATTTAATTTGTTTAATTGGTGGGAGTATTGTCTCCTTATTATACTATTCACAGCGCCTGCACTAGAATAGTATTATACGGTAGTTTCCAATTTTCCAAAATCCCCAAAAGCGTTGAAGACAAAAAATTCTTGTATATAAATATGTTTCATAAAAAAAATTAGAAAATTTAAAAAAGTCCGTCCGTCCGTCCGTCCGTCTGTCCGTCCGATGTCACGGTTTTTGTGGACTCAAAAACAAATAATCTGATCGACTCCAAATTTTCAGGAAAAGTCAAATTCTATAAGCAAAAGATCCCTTTTTTTTTAAAGTAATCCCTCCAAAAACAAAAAAGTTATGGGGGGTAAAAAAAAAACAGAAAAAAGCTGAAAGAAATTTCGATTAACGTAACTTTTTCAGGAAAAGTTACTTCTATTATAAGGATCAATTCTAACTATTTTGAAAGTAATTCCCTCAAAAACAAAAAAGTTATGGGGGTAAACTAAAAAAAAAATCTTTTTGAATTTTTTTTCGTTTTTCGCAAAAAGAAAACTAAGTTTTAAAGTCTTTAAAAAACTTTACAAATTTTTAAAAAAAAAAATTTTTATTTTTTTTTTCAAAATTTTTTCTTATTTTGTAAAAAAAATTAAATTAAAAATGTTGAATTTTTTTTTTCTTTTGAAAAATTTTTTGTAAAAAAAAATTCAAAATTTTTTTGTTTTTCAAAAAAAGATGTATTTTTTAAATTTTATTTAAGTATTTGGGAAAATCCAATATGCCATTTACTGTGAATAGAAAATGGAATGGGTAGCATTACATATCTCCACGGCTTGTTTAATAATAATATTATGTGTTATTATTATATTTTCTTTTTTAGAAAAAATTAACCTTAATTAAATTAATCATTATCTATGTGTAAATAGCTGGCAATTTTTATTAATATTTGTTTGTTTAGATATGTACGAAAAAGTCTTTGACACAGTTTTAGTTCAGTAACCTTTATATATTTTGATAAAAATATTAGATTATCTTTTGTATAATATTTTTTTCGTAAATATAGATTAGGAAAATGGAACATTTGATTATTTTGCGAATAATTTTTAGTACTTTAGTATGATTTCATAGATTAGGTGCATTAATAAAAAAGTTATACAATGTTTGCGAATATTTTTTGTGAAATTTTAACAGGTAATAAGTTATTACTAATAACGATTTTAAAACACAATTAAATTGCTATAATTTAATTCGTTAAAAATCTTGATGAGCCAAAACTTAAATGCCTAAAAAATGGAATGATAACAAATATGGCAAAAAAAAACATTTCATTTTACCGTAACTTAGAGTACATACCGGTTGAGTTTTATTCATGTCCACCCCTAAAATTAAGATAAATTTTTATTCAATAAAAACGAAACTTTGTTGATTTATATAATTTTAAATTGGCTGTAAAATGGCGGATTTATTTACTTCCGGTATATTTTTACATATTTCGATTCAGAAATCCATTCTGAGAACAAGCATGTGTCTCTTGTCAATTTTTGACAGGTCATTTTTTATTTAAATTTTCGTTTTATAGTATATTAAAGTACTAGTTTCATAACATACCAGTTTTCTAAAGTACTAGTGCGCTAAAAACGTGTTATGAAACGTGTGCTTTATACAATTTTTTCTATTTTGCTCTAAAATTTAAAAAAACTTACATTTAAATTGATGACTGATTTAGGGATTTTTGTTTTAGATTGGCATTACAGTTTACACCATGTTTAAAATTCTAAGAAAAAATGAACTTTTGATATATTTTATAGTCATCTTTTCTCTTTTTTACTGCAATTAATCAAGCCAAAATTTTAACATGTTAAAAATAACCTAAACACAAAATTTTGTAGAAAATTCAACTTTAAAGCGACATTGAAATTTGCACGGAAAACGTCAAACGGTAGGCCAGGTCTATTGCCAACCCAAAAGAACAAAAAGTACAGACCTTAAATAGAAAAAATCTGTTTTCTATTTTGAGACTCTTATAAGCTCATAATCACACGCATTTTGCTTGTTCTTATAGGCCCATAAGAGGTCTCTACTTTTTTTTCTGTTGGGTTGAAAACATACAAAAGCCTTGACGGTTTGCGTGCAAATGTCAATGTCGATTTAAAGTTTAATTTTTTACAAAATTTTGTGTTTGGGTTATTTTTTACCATGTTAAAATTTTTGACTGGTTAATTGCAGTGAAAAAAGAAGAGATGACTGTAAAATATATCAAAACTTCATTTGTTCTTAGAATTTTAAACATAGTGTAAACTGTAATGCCAACCCAAAACAAAAATCCCTAAATCAGTCATCAATTTAAATGTAAGTTTTTTAATTTTTCGAGCAAAATAGAAAAAAATGTATAACTCGTTTCATAACACGTTTTTAGAGCACTAGTACTCTAGAAAACTCGCCGCAAGCGGCTCGTTTTCTAAACTTGTACTCGTGCGCTAAAAACGTATGTTATGAAACTAGTACTTTAATATACTATATTGTTTTAATGCCAGTTCTTCCAAATAAATTATTCTTCTTGTGGACCAAAGTATGATTTTCGAACTTTTAAGGGCGCACCAAATTTAGAGTTTTGGAAAAAGAATCAAAAAGGTATTTTTCTTAAGATACTAGATAAAAAAGTTAATTTTAGGCACCCAAGATTTAAAATAAAAATTTAAATAAAAAATGGCATGACGTGTAAAAAGTTTACAAGTGACACATTGTACTCAGAATGGAGGTCTGAATCGAAATATGTAAAAAAATATTTATGCCACTACCAATGTAAAATTATGTAAATCACCAAGGTTTCTTTTTTATCGAATGAAAATTAATTTTAATTTTAGGGGTGGAAAAAATAAAATAAATAAAACTCACCCGGTATAAGCTTTAAATATTTCTTTTTCACTACTAGCTTTAGAACATACCATTATTTATCATGTTTTCATACTGTGAAATCCATTTTCTTCACCTTTTATAAACAATTGATTTCTGTCACTTTACTAATTAAATATAAGTATTGCCAATTAATACAATCCATAATTAGCTAAATATTATGAAAAAAAATATAAATTTATAAACGTCAGTTCAAAGTATTTATTTGAGCAAATGTCGTTGTTTAAGGCTACTTGATTTTTATGAATATTTCAAGAAATGTAATTAATGGGAATATTTTAGAAAAAGTAGATGAAATTAAATATTTAGGGGTTATAATAGATCAGGGGCTAAATTTCATGAGTCATTTTAAGTACATCATTAATAAAATGTATAAAAAAGTTTATTTTCTTAGACGTATTGGAAATGAAATTAGTATTAATACTAAAATTACATTATATAAAGCTTTAATTGCACCCCACATTGAATATTGTTCTTCAATTCTTTATAGCCTAAATCAAAATGAATATAGTAAATTACAATTAGTACAAAATAAAGTTATGAGAATTATACTAAATTGTAATAGGTATACACCAATACAAACCATGTTAAACGTATTATGTTTTATGTCTGTCAAGCAAAAAATTACGTACAAAGCGCTGGTATTTGTATTTAAAATTAAAAATAATTTAACACCTAAATACTTAAATAACAAAATAAAATTTAATTGTGATGTACATGAATATCCTACAAGACAAAATAATGACATTTATGTTAACAAGGCATCATCAAATAAATACAGTAAAACACTATTTTACAATGGTTTGGTTAGTTTTAATGGCTTACCGGCAAGTATTAAGTATTGTGATAATTTCAATAGGTATAAAAACTATCTTAGAAAACATATATTAGAAAACTTTTAATGTACCTGAATGTATTCTTGTTTTTAGTAATTTTTTAAGTTGACAAATTGTACAGTGGATTGTATTAGCTAGTCTAAATAAATATATTATTATTATTATTATTAAATATCATTTCTGTTAATAATTTTTTCTATTTTGTGACTCTTATAAGCTCATAATCACACGCATTTTGCGTGTTCTTATAGGTCCATAAGAGGTCTCTACTTTTTTTTCTGTTGGGTTGGCAACATACAAAAGCCTATCTCTTGACGTTTTGCGTGCAAATGTCAATGTCGATTTAAAGTTTATTTTTTTACAAAATTTTGTGTTTGGGTTATTTTTTACCGTGTTAAAATTGTGGACTAGTTAATTGCAGTGAAAAAAGAAGAGATGACTGTAAAATATATCAAAATATAATTTGTTCTTAGAATTTTAAACATAGTGTAAGCTGTAATGCCAACCCAAAACAAAAATCCCTAAATCAGTCATCAATTTAAATGTAAGTTTTTTAATTTTTCGAGCAAAATAGAAAAAATTGTATAACTCGTTTCATAACACGTTTTTAGAGCACTAGTACTCTAGAAAACTCGCCGCAAGCGGCTCGTTTTCTAAACGTGTACTCGTGCGCTAAAAACGTATGTTATGAAACTAGTACTTTAATATACTATATTGTTTTAATGCCAGTTCTTCCAAATAAATTATTCTTCTTGTGGACCAAAGTATGATTTTCGAACTTTTAAGGGCGCACCAAATTTAGAGTTCTGGAAAAAGAATCAAAAAGGTATTTTTCTTAAGATACTAGATAAAAAAGTTAATTCAAGGCACCCAAGATTTAAAATCGAATCTGAATCGAAATATGTAAAAATATATAAGGTGTTCCATTAAAAAAAATATTTATGCCACTACCAATGTAATATTATGTAAATCACCAAGGTTTCTTTTTTATCGAATGAAAATTAATTTTAATTTTAGGGGTGGAAATAAATAAAACTCACCCGGTATAAGCTTTAAATATTTCTTTTTCACTACTAGCTTTAGAACATACCATTATTTATCATGTTTTCAGACTGTGAAATCCATTTTCTTCACCTTTTATAAACAATTGATTTCTGTCACTTTACTAATTAAATATAATTATTACCAATTAATACAATCCATAATTAGCTAAATATTATGAAAAAAAATATAAATTTATAAACGTCAGTTCAAAGTATTTATTTGAGCAAATGTCGTTGTTTAAGGCTACTTGATTTTTATGAAAATTTCAAGAAATATCATTTCTGTTAATAATTTTTTCTATTTTGCGACTCTTATAAGCTCATAATCACACGCATTTTGCGTGTTCTTATAGGCCCATAAGAGGTCTCTACTTTTTTTTCTGTTGGGTTGGCAACATACAAAAGCCTATCTCTTGACGTTTTGCGTGCAAATGTCAATGTCGATTTAAAGTTTAATTTTTTACAAAATTTTGTGTGTTGGGTTATGTTTTACCGTGTTAAAATTGTGGACTAGTTAATTGCAGTGAAAAAAGAAGAGATGACTGTAAAATATATCAAAATATCATTTGTTCTTAGAATTTTAAACATAGTGTAAACTGTAATGCCAACCCAAAACGAAAATCCCTAAATCAGTCATCAATTTAAATGTAAGTTTTTTAAATTTTAGAGTAAAATAGAAAAAATTGTTTAAACTAGTATTTTAATATACTATATTTTATTATTTGAATAAAAATAGTTCAATAGTGCTAGTAGTGAAAAAACTAACATATAAAATACGATAGAGAAGACCATTATAGCACTCTTAATACGCTCGGCTATAAAAATGTCTTCTCTACCTTGGTATATAATTACTGTTAGACTCTTCAAATAGTTTAAACGAATAAGAAATAAAATATCCCTTCCTCCTCCAGAAATGTTAAAATTTAAGAAAATTTTTGTATAATTTCGCCTAATTGGTAATTTTTACTAATTTAAAAAAAATTCAAAAATTTTCGTCTTTGGCGCCAGTTTATTTTTTTTTATTTCGCCTAATTGGCCATTTTTACTAGTTTAAAAAAATTAAGCAAAAAATTTGTGCCTTCGGCGCCAGTTTGATTCTTGGTAAGATTTAGAAAAAAAATTATGCCCCCCCCCCAAAAAAAAAATTACCCTGAATACGCCCTTAAACAATAAATGATTAACTAACCTTGTTTTGACACATCCATCCATTGTAATCTCGCGTTTCACGTGGTAAAACCAACCATAAAAGCTACAGGTGAGCTTACGAGTTTGCGCCCTCGGTAAATCGCATTGGTCGCCCACGACTGAAATTACTACCCTTAGCCGTTGTTTCAGGGCTTCAGTACACGCTGAAATTTCAAACAACTCTAAACATTATTATCTTGTGTCAATCAAAAACAATTAAAAATAATTAAAATGTCCCCTAATAAAGCAAAGTTTCCCAAATACGAAATAAGCAAGTTGCGAACGTCAATGCAATGGTTAAAATTAATGGCGAAGCATAATTCAGGTAAAAAAGACTAAAATACAACATCATATACAATTTTTTTAATGTTTATCTTTGAAAAAAAAAATTAAAAATAAATTTTCAAAAAAATTTTTACAACTTTAATTTTAGTCATGCTACCAATATTAGGCGAGATATCGCCAAAAGTTAAAAATTTTACCCTCTTACTCCACACCGACTTTAACTAAAAACCAAAAACTTTGGACCACAGCTATGAATAGGTCTAAATTTAAAGGACCATAGGTTCCTTAGTAAGGAAAATAAGAAATTTTACATAATATGTAGACCATATCATGGAATTTTCTTAAACAATAATTTTTGAATTTTAATTATTTATTTTCAAAACTCTACAGTGTTGCTATTTTCGGATTTCTTTACTTTCTACTTACAAAATATATTTTAATACAATATTGCAACTATATTTTTATCTAGTAATACTCACGATCTTTAGAAAATTTAGTTCATTAAGATTGTATCATCATCACTTTCATTTATTATTTTATTAATGAAATGATTTCTAGCTGGAAGGCAAATAGTACCTAATTAAAAAATTGTTAGATGTGTAATAATATATTATTAATTTACACTCAGTTATTTTGAACAGCAGTTTTAAGCAAATAAATTTTTATTTTTATCTATTTTCTTTAAAAAAATTGCTAGTGACCTACTAGTAGGCCTGTAGAAAAAGATACTTTTTTAAATAATTTCGGGACGCGTGTCTTTTTCCAGAGAAGCCCATCCTTTTCTGACTTTTACTAAACTGCCAGGATATTTTTAAAATTTCGCTATTTTATGTATATGGGGGTATTTTTAACCACGAATTATTTTTAAGCGACCTTTAATATAAAAATCTTCGTGAAAATAATCTAAAAACTAATATTTTTTGTCCAACGTTTGCCGAGGTTAAGTAAGATTTTTTTTAACATATAAGTTTCAGTGACTCAAAAACACAGTTTTTATTAAATTATTGTAAACATTTAAAAATTATCAACTCTCGCCCCCAGTGGATTTATAATAACTATTATCAGATTTAGTGTCAGCGACCCCCAAACTCCCAAAAACCCCAAAACAAATTTCAAAAAAAATAAATATTTAAAAAAATGCATCTTTCGCCACCTGGCCTGGGGTTAGATTTTAGTTTTTATTAACACATTCGTTTTTAGTAAACTCAAAAACCTCTCACTGCCAATTTAGATGAAAATACTGTATAACATTTTAAAATTATATATTAGAAAGTGTATTTTTTTGGACTTTACTGGTCTTTTTCTAACAGTTATTTGGATACCGCTTATCGAAAAGGAACTAAGCGACATTTTTAACCAAATTTTGTTAGGCATGGGAATACACTGAACCAAAAATTGAGGTGATATCAATAAAAATGAACGTCATATCAATAAAATTACATTGAATTTGCACCGATGTACCTTTTTAATTGTGACAATAAAATTTTTATTATATCAATGCTTAAAATTGGTTGTCTTAATGTAAAATTTATTTAATAAAAAAATTCGTTGTTATAATGAATTTATGCATAAAGGCAAGGAATTTTAAGCATTGATACAATAAAGTGTTCGTCGGTGCAAATTTATTTTCAGTGTAGGTTCTTTAGGCTTACAATACAATACAATACAATACAATACAATACAATACAATGCGATGCGATGCGATGCGATGCGATGCGATGCGATGCTATGCGATGCGGTGCGGTGCGGTGCGGTGCGGTGCGGTGCGGTGCGATGCGGTGCGGTGCGGTGCGGTGCGGTGCGGTGCGGTGCGGTGCGGTGCGGTGCGGTGCGATGCGATGCGATGCGATGAAATGCAATACAGTGCAGTGCAACGCAACGCAACGCAACGCAACGCAACGCAACGCAACGCAATACAATACAATACAATATAAGTGGGGTTGTGAGGCAAGGTAATGCCTTTCAAATTACTGCGACCAATGAGATCTATTGTGAATCCCCTTTACAATTTAGTCCACATCAAACTTTAGGCTTCCAAAGAAACTTAAGAAATTTTTGGGGGCTCTTTAGGATTAGTACAACCTATTCCCATGCCTAAGAAAATTTAGTTAAAAATGACGATTGGTTCATTTTAGATACGCGGTATCCATTTTCGCTCCTTGTAAAGTGAATTTTTCTGTAAGGTCGTATTTTGTGGACAGAATCGGAGCTGAGGTCCATAAACACGACCGAAGATAGAAAAAAACTTACCTATGAGTAGCGCATTACGTTTTCCTCACTATCAAAAAGTTAAAATCTTATTTTATTAACAATATTTGACATTTATATGCGAAACAATTCAAGAAATCATTTTTTTATGGAATCACTCTATAAAATTAAAAATAGTATTCTTGTGTCTAGATGTCCCCCTCGTTAAGTGTCTGACACTTATTGTCCTTGCGCGGTAAATCGTTTTTTCTGTATTCCCTTAAAAAAACGGTCTTGTTGGGGGTCGCCGCACTGATAGAAAAATCTAAAAATAATACAACCAAACGTTGTTGTAACAAGTTTGAGGTATATAATACTATTTTTACGATTATTCTAAAACATTATAACGTTATATTAAATACACTATTAAAATTGTAGATTGATATTATTTAATAATACAACAATGGTGTTGTAGTTTTTTGAGGAAGGATGATTAATAAAAATGGCGACAATCAGCTGATTCTAATGTTTAACCAAAATATTGAAAGTAGGCAGTTTGGGCTAAAATTTGTATGTGCATAAGTATACTCAACGATAAGCATGTACATGTACATGTCATTACATGTGATATGTAGTTTCTATGTGCACATAAATATTTAAAATACATTACACCAAATTTTGAAACGCAGTAGAGAGCAGACGCACCCCAGGTTCAGCTAGCCAGCCGCACACGTACGGGTCAGATGAATTGCCTGCATTTTAAAGCGAGGACCGTGACGTAGTAAGGAGCGACAATCAGACCCTGCGGAATTGCAAGCCCCGCCCAGTTTACTCTCTGCTCGATTAAGAAAAACCTCATAGCTTAACAGTTCGTAGTTTTAAATCAAACCACTGCACTCATTTGTAAATACCGAACACGTTTACTTTTTTGTTGTTGTATTCTATGCAATATATAATAGTTGGCACATACAACTATTTATTGTTGTATACTATAACCTAATTACGTTATTATTTATGCTATTGTTCTATCTATCTATAAAAAAAGCTTTACCCCTGACGGGATTTACGCCCCCCGCCCCGTAATGGGAGCACCCCTGCATCCAGAGTGTAACATTTACACGCAGGAAATTATTGTTACCATTATTTTAAACTATGGGTGTGAATTACGAGTGTAAATATCATTCACACGAGTGTAAAAATTAACATTTGTTTTTTTACCACTCGTGAAATGTTTTTTACTACCATATCATTTTTTACTGTGTGGTTTTCCAAATTCGCTAACATTTTAGTCGCATAATGGTGTCGCCTTCGCCAAAATTGCAAATTTCCGAAATTATTTAAGAAACTAATAAAGTTTTGTAATTCCTTTTTAACAACTGTTTTAAAGATTACGTTCTTATGACAATACATAAAAATCAGGATGTTTTTTTTAAGCAAAGGCTTCAAACAAAGAATTTCCAATTAAAAAAAAAAAATTAAACTTGGTTTAAAAGTTTATGCAAAAATTATAAATTATTAACTACTTTTTTCAAAATTGAAATTCCTTGTTATATTCCTGTGTGAAAATTTCTGATAAAAAAACACCACTTCTGAAAATGATATAGGTATACCTATAAAATACCTTCCCCGTTTCGTCACTAAAAACGTTGAATTTTTTTTATTATTTTTTTACGTTTTATATACAAAAAGCTGATCTTGCAAAAATAAACTGGAATTATTTTTTGAAAATATCGGGGTGTGGCCACACGGGCGGATTTAGGGGGGGGCATGCCCCCCCCCACCGAGATATATTAGCATAGAAATATCTTCAAAATTATATTTTTGGTGAATGCGCAATTATTTTTTCTTATGGATTCCCCCCCCCCTTAAATAAAATAAATCCGCCCCTATGTGGCAATGGGGGTAGAAACTAGTTCTTTTTTAATGTTTTTCGAAAAAATAAACTTTAAAGCCTTCTTTTGTTGGCACCAGTAATTTTATATTTAATTACTATACTTAGGTAGGTATATCTCGTGCAACGTGTTTTTAAAAAGCACGTGGAACCAAACGCATGGCATTGAAAATAAACTTTGCCTCTTATAAGCTTTGTGCCATCTAATGGCACTGATATGAAGCTACAATGTTCAACAGATTAATTGTAGATGGCGGTTGTGTTGAGATTCAGAGATAACTTGATGGGAATGAACGTAATATAAATATTTGTTATACGAGCATTAATTCAAGGAATTTTTATTTTGTGTTTATAACTTATTAGAACATAACCTGTTTTAATAACACAAACTGATTTTTACTGCTAGTGGCGTAACTGAAAAATATTCCTACAGACAAGTTTTCCTCTAAAATTAATTAAATAATTTAAAAAACGAGCATTTATAGTAGACAGCATTTTTATGATAGTGCTCAACAAAATTACCACAAAAAGTTTTTTTTAAATATCAGTTTTTATTAAATTATTATTTTTATTTGCAAGAGTTTTACACATATTTGTGACTTTTTAACGGTTTTTTTAATTTTATTTTAATTTATATTAAGTATACATTTTTTATGATAAATAAATACAAAGAAATATTGTTCTTTTAAATTAAACTAGTTCATATTTGTATAAAAATTATTTCCTAATTTCACGTTAATTTAAATATGTATTTTATATGTGTATTAACTGGTACAGAGCCTGCGTTTGTATGAATCAAGTAAACCCCTTGCTTCAGGGTTCTGCCGAGGGGCGTTTTTATTTTACTGAGCTTTTTTTTTTCGAGGATCTGTGTTTTTTTTTTTGGCTAGGGGCGCCAAGTTTGTTAGAAACCGTCAGGGACAAAGTTTTTTTTCGTTGGGTATTTTTTTGGGCGCCAATTTTTATTTTATAGTTTTATAGGGGCGCCAAGTTTGGTAGAAACCGGGACAAAGCTTTTTTTCGTGAGCGTATTTTTTATTTATATGGGCGCGAAGTTTGGTAGAATCCAGGTACAAAGCTTTTATTCGTGAGGGTATTTTTTTTAGCGCCAGTTTTATTTTGTAGGGGCGTCAAGTTTTGGTTGAAACCGTCAGGGACAAAGCTTTTTTTAAGGTGTTTTTTTTCTTAGGGGCGCCAAGTTTAAGGCTTGCTTAAGGTCGCCGAAAGTCAAAGGCCGGTCCTGAGCTGGTATATACTACATTTAACAGTTTTATTTGCAAATATATTACTTAATTAGCATTAAAAAAAGAAAATTAAAAAACAATAAACCCATTATATTAAAAAAACGCATAGGTTATTGTAACAGTTTTAACGGAGGACCTACAAACTTATTTCTAGTCACACAGATAATACTAATGATAAATACAAAGAAGTATGAATTATAATAAATATTGTAAAATCGTTCATCATACATGTTTATTAATTAAATTAATTAATAGAGGAATTGTAAAAATAATGTTTGGTTTTCATTCAAAATAAAGTTAAATTAAATAATTCAGAAAAAAATCTAACGTCATTTTTTGGAAAGTATATTCAAAGGTGCAGAAGCACCAATTGTCAAAATTCCTATGATTATACATTTTACATATTTTTGAATAATATAAAAAAAATGGACATTTTCGAAGTTTTTTTTTTCAATAGGTGGCAAAAATGGTGTACCAGGTATTAAAACCTATAATATAAGCTCGAAGTTTTTTTTTCACTAGGTGGCAAAAGTGGTGTACCAGGTATTAAAACCTATAATATAAGCATTTGCTAAAGATTTATCTTAAAATATAATCGACAATCAAGTATATATATATATATAGTCAAGGAGCAAATTAATCTAAATTGCAATTTTCTAAGGTGAGCTAAAATAGGAAATAAAAGTTGAAACATTATTACTCCCAACTTGTTTTTCAAAAAGTTAATAAACTTTACGCCACACTATATCGAGGTTACTCACTTCTCTCCAAGTTCTGCCGTGCTGCGACCTCATTCGCGGTTACGTACCTCGCATGACCCGTTTAAAATACAATAAACAGTACAAGCTGTCTTTTAACCGTTTCACAGGTTTTCTGCACTCTTACGAAGAGTTCAATAACCACGTGCAAATGCAAATATTCAGCGACCATAATCAGCTCTTACATTTCAGTAAGAGCTCATGTATGTTGTTACATATTTGCTGAGTTATGGAGAGTCCCAAATAGACTTTAAACTTATAGCCCATTCGAACGGTAGTTTGACCTTGCAGTGATATGCATACTCTGTTTTTTTGTAATTAGGGGTTCGTTTGAAAAGCTTACATCCAAATTTGCACCCCTGTGCGGTTTTTTTTGCACAGTTATGTGCAAAAACGCATTTGTTTTGTTTTTGGTCTGTAACTCGGCTTTGGCTGGTCGCTCAACAAAAAATGAGCAAGATGTTTGTTCGTTATTAAATTCTGTACAATTCATATCAATAACTTTTTTGTTTCAACAATCAGAAAAAAAGTTACAGAGCGTTAAAGTTGATGAAATAGGCATCATATTCAAAAATGATTAATTTTGCAGTTGTTTACGAAAAACCGATTTTTTTTCAAATTTTCAACTTTTGCAAATTTTCAACGCTCTGTAATTTTTTTTTCTGATTGTTTAAACAAAAAAGTTATTTACATAAATTGTAGAGAATTCAATAAGGAACAAATATCATGTTCATTTTTTGTTGAGCGAGAGCCGAAGCCGAGTTACAGAGCAAAAACAAAACAAATGCTTTTTTGCACATGACTGTCCAAAAAAAAAATCGCACAGGGGTGCAAATTTGGATTTAAGCTTTCCAAACGAACCCCTTTTGATTACAAAAAAAACAGAGAGTGTGCATATCACCGCAAGGTGAGATCCTTTCACACGACCGTTCGACTAACTATTATTCTAGGAGCTAATGGATTTAAAGGGGACAGGGAGGCCACCCGCCCTCTACCTTAACATTTTACTAAGGCCCGTAAGTGTATGAGCAATTCGGTGAAAAAACAGAGCCGGATTTCTACAAAAAAAAATCAGTACGTATCGATAAACATGCGAAAACATGGTTTGCCCTCTTCGATTGATTACACTGATCTAAAAAAAACATTTTTTTTATTTGCCGGGGACCTTTTAGTTGCATCTGGCTATATTTGATGCACTGATTTCGGAACCTTTTTCCGTTTTTCTCGACCAGCTCGTTTTTTTTTTGAGATATAACTCACAGTGTTCTGAAAAATTAAAAAAAAAGACAAAGATGCAAGTCGCTTGCAAAACAACTTTACACTACGATATTTCAAGATATTGACATAGAGACTTAAAATTTTATACAATTTTTTTCTACTCTTTGCGCGAACTATATTGTTTTTCTGCTTTTAATAACTCCCCGTAAAATCTCCGTTGCTGGATTTAATCAACTTTTTTAATATTTTTACAAACCTCACGTGTGTTAGTGATGTTTATAAAAATCAGAGCCATATATTTAGTATTTATATAAAATTTTCATGAAAATATAGTGATTAAATGCGAAAAAATCACATTTTTTTAATTTAGAAGGCTATAAAAAACAAACGAATAATAGTTTATTATTTATATACCAAGGGACTAAACTGGCTGTTTTAGTCCCGCTGCATTAGTGTTTCCTGAGCGAGCGTAGCGATCGAGGGAAACAGAAATGCAAGGGACTAAAACAGCCAAGTTTAGTCCTGAGGTATATACACTATTTTTTGCAGGACCAAACATAATTTAGGTATGTAGATAAAATTAAAATTAAAAACCACGCGTCTAAAATCGGTTGTTTTATTTTCGTAATTTAATCAAGATGCCTGTAAATTGCGAAAAGTCAGTTTCATGGCTATCGCGATTTCAATTGTTTTTTAATATGGTTGACACAAACGTCAAAAAAATTAACGAAGATGATAAATTTTAGGTTATGTATAAATTGTTATAACAATGTTATTTTTAAAGGTTTTCTTTGTTAAAATCAAATAAATTGGTTTAAATTGCTAATTTATTACAAAACACCACCAAACCTAATTTTTGAACCAGCAAAGCACATAGTAAGTATAATATTTTAATATTATCAAGGTTGTCGTGATTTTTATTCCCTAGGGAGAAAAACGGCAAGTTTAGTCCCGAAAATGAAAGCGTAAAATTAGGTTTTAGTCTTGATCGCTTTTTTTGGCTTTGAGCCATATTAATAGAGAACCAATCCACCGCAAAAAAAATTAGACCTGCATTTTTTTAGTAGAACTATAGGCAAAAAAACACTGTGCGATATAACTCAAAAAAACGAGCTGATCGAGAAAAACGAAGCAAGGTTCGGAAAACAGTAGCGGGCAGTACACCGCTATGCGCTCAACCTGTGCACACCTGTGAGGGGTCGATCGGGATAGAGCAGCGGCCCTTATGTACTACTCTGAAATAGCTCGTCGGTTTACGGATCTAAAATTTTACACACCATTTATAATAGTAATAGCCAGGGGTGCTCCCATAGAGAGGTAGGGGGCAACTTTCGTTATTATTATAAAATATCTTGTTTTTTCAGGATATGTATTTAATAATTTATAAATAATTCATTTATAATAACAACAAAACCAAGCAAAATGTTTTAACGTTTTAATTAACTAGTGTTCTGATTTCATTATTACTTTGTAATTAATTAAAAAAAAGTAGATACTTTCAAATTGAAAATAAACAAAAACTTCTGTTTAGAATGTGATATGTTGGGATTTTACTTTTTGCAGCTTTACAGTGGATTATAAGTTTACTTCGGACTTCCCAAAAGAAAAAATATTATCCCAAATAAAAAAAAAGTTGTTCCAATGTGCATTATATAAATTGTCAAACAAGTATTAAAAATATCCGTCCGTCCGTATTTGGGAATTTTCGTCAAAATTTCTAAAAAAAAATCAAAAATTTTTTGTTTGGTAATTAAGTTTGTGATAAAAAACGCCTCCATTGTGGCCCATATATAAATCAAAACAATATTTGCGTTATTTTTTATGTAATCCTAACTTCAAGTTGATATCTTAAGCCGTTTAAAAGTTAAATAGGGGGGGGATACTTTAGACATGCACTATATCTTCACGGCTTGTTTAATTAGTCGAGACTAAAAATTCAAGCCATTTTCAACATTCTGGTCATATTGCGATATAATTTATTAATCACATTACCAATTTTTCTTTTTTTATTTTCAGGTAATTTACAAAATCCATATCGAATTTCGAAACCAAATACCAGTACCTACATTTTCGCCCAGTTACTGTAAGTATAACGTCTAATTAAATATTCTAATCGGTTGCAAAACACAAAACTTTTTACTATTTTGCACAAATTTATATTCCCACATAAAAACATATTATAAATTGTTGTAATGTCAGTATTCAGATCTTTCATTATTTCTATTACAATTACAAATTACAATAATCATATTAGGAACGTAAAAAAAAATTGATTTTAGCATTTAATTATTGAAGCGTTGCCGTTTTACGCAATTTTGAACGAGAGTAAAAGCCTAGACAAATTATAAAATTATTATTATAAAATTATCTTGTACATACTATGCGTCCGCACATAACCATACTTTTTTTTGGATGTATCTTCAAAGAACAAGACAGTCGCGTAGATATGGGGAGGTAAAGGGTGTATTCCCCCCCCCCCCTCAGAAATATTTATTTGTTATATTTTTTCTTTTGCTTGATTTTTTTTGGTTTAAAACAAAAGCAGTTTTATCACTTTGTAGTTATTCAATTTTTTTTATTCCCATAAGTAGACTTTTTTTAAAAATGAATGTACCAGGTGTCAAAAAATCAATTTATTAATTTTTAATAAACTAAATTTATTATTATTATATTTTAAATAATTTTTAAATTATTTAAAAATACCGTTAAAAAAGATTATGATAAAAAGATATACTGTAAAAAAGTTGCATAATAGGTATACCTACTTAGGCTATTTCAGATCTAATACCTTTTAATGCTTAATTATGTCAAAAAGATATTTCATCATTTAAGAGACTGAAGAATTTTTCTAGGTCTGCCTCTGTTTCAAGTCAATAACCTAAACTTTCATTTGTTGCTAGTTTCGTCAACATAATAGATGAATAAAATATTATTATACAGATAACTCATCAAATATTACAAAATTTTAATATTTAAGTAATAATAATTTATTGAAGAGAATTATAGACGATTATGGAAAAATTTGCCTTTTCTGATATCTTACTGGTTCCTTTAAGAACGCCTAGAGCACTGGATAGGTAGGTTTCTTAGGGTAGGTAGGTAGGTAGTTTACAGTTTAAACTTAACACACTACAGTGACTACACTTTCCTGCAAAACCAAATAATCTACTCACCTACCCTAACAAACCTAGTGCTGTAAGAACTCCAAAGCAAAATTTCGACAACTTTAAGAAGAATTAACAACTTTTTTTCGAAAGTACGAAAATCTGAGACGGTCAAAATCGTCAAATTTCGGTCATAGCTTGAATTTTAGTCTAAAAATTCATGTGGATAGATCTCGATGCGCTGATTCCAAAAATAAATATACCTTCAGATTAATATTGTTGAAAATATAAGCAAAATAAAATTTTTAAAAAAACAAAAATGGTTGGTTTTTCGTATTTAAAAAAAATCTGACGTGATGGGCCATAACGAACGACGGATTCGTGGTCAGCGACCAAAAATACACCTAGAAAACCATATCTGAATGTTTTTCAAATTTTCCTTCAATTTACCAACTTTTTCAATGTGGTTATTATTGGGGGTGTTGCTCTCCGCCTCATGGCTATGGTCTAACAATTAGTGAAGTTTCACCCGTGGTTGATAGTTGATCAAATTTGTTTTATCATCAAAATTTTTTAATGCGGAAACTTTAAGGGGTAATTGGAGTAAATTCGGCACCGAAAATATTAAAAAGATTAAATAATGAAACAATCAGCGTCAGTCCCACCTACTTCTTCCTACTATTTTAATTCCTCGCTATAAAAAAATAAAACAAATAAAAAATGCCTACTACGATATATTAATTCATATCGTGTTGCAAGCGGGCAAAAAACAATTTTAGATGGTATTGCAATATGGGCACGGTCAGCGGCCCCATACTTTCAGCTTGCAAAAGGTCGTTTAACTTTAAAAGACTTTCGTATTCGCTCTCCTTCTAACACGCTGCGCGGACGAAGAGGGCACCACTTGAACTGAGTGGTTGATGACCTTGCAGTCACCAAAGCTCACTTCGTTATTTTATCATGCGAATTTATCGTCTCGATATATGCTTTTGTTTTAAAACAGAAGAATAACTATTTAGCGTAATTAGTGGTGTTATTATAGGAATTATAAAAAATGAAATCGAGTTATTAGACATGTTTAGCTCTTTAACTTTCGACAATCTCTTCCTTAATTTATTATATATTATTAAAATATATTGGACTAAAAAGTCCAAATTACCATAAAAATGCTCCAAATGTGCAACTTTTTTCCTGAAAAAAGGACTCATAAGACAAATATTTTCTTAGAGATATCCAGTTTTACAAGTATAATAATAATAATAATAATAATAATAATAATAATAATAATAATAATAATAATAATAATAATAATAATAATACTAATAATAATAATAATAATAATAATAATAATAATAATAATAATAATAATTTACAAGTTAATAAATATACATTTGAGTTAGAGTTGCCATTTTGAACCTGGTGCATCATATCCTACGAATATTACGTTCAATACAATCTTATTTATTTTAATACATTTGTTTGTAAATAATATAAAGAAATTGGATTTTGAATCGATATATACGAATTTAATGAACTGGTGCATCGTATTCTATGAAGATGACGTCCACTTTTTTTTTATTTTTTATTATTTATAAAAAAAGACTTTGTTATTTGCAAATTATATAAAGGTTTGTATTTTTAGCCCTATGTATTTTATGACCTGGTGCATAATATTCTACAAAGATGACGTCTTTAATTTTTTATTTGTTCATTTAAAATACACTGTATTGTTTTAAAATTGGGCGAAGGTGTGGGTTCTGGGTTTGGTATATCAGTCCAGTGACGAATACTGTCGAATGCAAAATATAATTGATTGCGTAAGCAATGAGCGTGTGGCAAAATACAGTGCCAGTGCCCTGTTTGTGGGTCGGTCACCTTTTTACATTGCCACTACCATTTTACTACAACTACCAGTGTAGTACACCAAGCAGGCTATTAACCTATCCTTTCGCTAATATACACGCGAACGAGAATTGCGTTCAGTTTTTAATTTCGCGACCAGAAACCATAAGGGAATACAATGCTCTTTTACATATATAAAAAATAATAATAAAAATAATAGCAACAATTAATTAATAAAAAAATACAAATTACTTTATTAAAAAAACTTTTAATATAAAAGTTTCATGATACCTGCTGATAGCAATACCAAATAGTGTTTTTATTCAGGAAACGTCTTCAGGGATATTTTTTTATTCACTGTGTTTAGTTTTCCAAATTTCAAAAACTTGTTACCACAAGCAATTGATTTTCTGAAAGATTTTTTTTGCGAATATTTAAAAAAAATGGAATCTTACAAAAGACAGCCTTCTTCACCCATTCACATTCTGTTTTTAGACCCTTCTTCGAAAATAAAACGCCGCATTTTAAAGCGGTTCTCTTTTACATAGAATTTTATAATACTTGCAAAAGAGCTCCCAATTAAGGTACCAGTTTAATATATCCCCATATATTATATTAATAAATATTTATTCCTTTTATGTAAACTGGCTATAGTTGGCGCCATTTACATTTTGTTTTAGTCTGTTTATTGGTAATAATTATTATGTATTTATGAATTTTTTCTATTGATTAATTAACTAAATGTTATCTATGTATATCACTAATTGACAATTAATTTTGCAAATACCGTTAAATTTGGTCGATTATTAAAATATTGAGAATACTGGAACATATGTTTTCCATAATGGTCTCAATTAATTTGAACTCAAAACTAAAAAAATATATATATAAAAAATGTGCGACTAATAGTTTTTGCCCATTAATTACGCTTAGATTTTTACTAAAAATAATCCCAACCAAAAATTAAGGTAATATATGGTCAAAATTTAAAGTCCTTAGCTTAAAGCGTTCTCAAGTTATCGACGATAACTTATCTTGATTATCAATTTTTCTGGACTTTTGTTTAAAATTTTACAATGCAAATTTTTAAAGATAAAACGGATTGTTTTATGCAATAATATGTTAACCCACATTGTTGATTTTTTTCCTTGATATATTTTAAATGTTTTTTATAGGTAAAGTTATGCATTCGAATTCAAATCGTTTAAAAGATATTAAGTAAATTATTTTCTCCAACCTACTGTCATTCACAATGTGGGTTAACATGTTATTGCAAAACACAGTCCAAATAGTTTCAAAATATTTAGAACTAGGTAGAAATTTGTTTAATTATTTTTTTTTAACCAACACCTGATACATTGTTTACAGAACTGACAACTTTGCGATTTTAATTAATGCGATTGTTTACTCATATGCTTTACTTTACCTTACTAGTATTTTTATTATTTTACATCACTCATCTGAGGAAGCATCATGTATCAACAACATGCTATACCCTAGTATTGCTATGACTTTATTCCTTATTTTAGATTTACTGTAAAATATATCAAAAATAAACTTATTTTAAGCAAGAAATAAGCAATAAGCAATCAAATTAACCCGCTAGTTATGTAAATAAATATTTATATCAGAGTAAAATGCTTAAAATATAAGACGTTGTGGAAACTTTTTACACCAACTATTGGGGGAATGCATTGTTTTAACATGTAGCAGTATTTTAATCAATTATGTATACGTGCATGTAATTTTAATTTAGCATATCTGGTTATTGCACTTTAATAAATAGTTCATTGTTACCTTCTAAACTTGTATACTAGCATGGTAGTACACGATTCTAGAAATACCTCTTTAATTTACAATAAATCCACTGCACATTCTCTACTTACAGTTAATAAATTTTTATATTGGATTTAAATATTTTTATAGTTTGTTTCAATTTTTTTTGTCAGCATCAGAAGAATAAATATAATTAAAAACTTTTAACAAAAAAAAAATGAACCGACTTTTATGTCTCTAAAAAGTAAAAGAAAAAAAATAAGTTGGTGCCAATTTCACCATTCCCTAAATTAAATAGTAAAAATGATTTTTGTTGTTAAATTGTTTGCTGTGAAATTGGCACCGACTTATTTTTTATTTTTTACTTTTTAGAGACATAGAAGTCGGTTCATTTTTTTTGTTAAAAGTTTTTTTTTACTTTTTAGAGACACGGAAGTTGTAGATTTGTAACGCTATCTAAGCTAAATTATAGTTGTCCTTCCATCTCGGCAAGCTGCTGACGTCATAACGCACTAAAATAATTTTCTAAAAAATGAATTTAGTAATATTTTTTAGTGCTCAAGAGTCCAACCAACCTTATTTTAAACGAAATACTAAAGAAAATCTTTGTTAAACTTTAAGCGTTAAGTATAAATTAAATAACGCATTAAGATATAATCACAAATTTTATAATTTTCTTTTGGTATTTTAATATTACAGGTCAACAGAATCAAGTTTAGCGGCATTTAAAAGATTTTTAGCCTGCCGTAATATTTGAGTGACCCCTTAATCAAGTTATACGGCTTATCCGAGTTATCCGATATTTGGTTGATATTAGAACCAAATTAAGCCGTTTTTAAGTGAAATTGCTTTAAAATTATTAGATTTATCTTAATTATCCGGCTTACCCGGCATTATACGAAGGTAAAATTGACACGGGAACACCTCAGGAATGCCCACTTTAAAAAAGTTTCATTCAATTCCGTTCATCCGTTTTAAAGTTATGCGGGATCAAGCATAAAAAAAAACAAAGTCACATGTCGAAGTGCTAACCTCCTCATTTTTGGAAGTCGGTTAAAAATTAGTTAAAAATTTTAACTCAAGACACATTTTATTTAGGTCCAACAAGGTCCTTGTTACAAGGAAGGGTAAAATTTGCCTTTTTTTTTAAATGTTTACCAGCTTTTTATAATTACATTTTGTGTTAAATTTACACAGAATTAACTACTTTGATAAAAAAAGCATTTTGCTTTTTTTTTCAGTGTTTATAAATAAATGTAGATTCATACTTGTAATTTACTGAATTTATTTTTGACTTGAAAATATCACATTAATCTGACGAAACCTGTATACAATATTAAATTTTGAAAGTTTTTTGACCTAATGGGTTTTGTTTATCAAACTCCAAACTAATTTTCTCAGAATTCCGAACTGTAACTTGTTTATTACCGAAAAATCTACGCAATCTTCTGCTTGACGTAATATTTATTTAAGAACGATAATTACTATAAAAATTAGGGCAATGAACGCAGGTTAACCCATTGTAATGTGTTTACGATTTTGTTTATAGTATAAACTTTATACAGGGTATCCCAAAGAAGTTATTGTCAAGAACTTTATACTCCTTAGTAAATTATTTATTGGGTTTGGAAAAGAGGGCAAGACAATATTGCTACCTAAATTAAAGAAATCAGCTAACCGGTAATTAAATATTTCCAACAAAAATTTTGATCAATAAAGAGACATAAAAAATACAAAGTGGTGCTCTTTTTTTCTGAATAGGTCATATTTTTCTGACTGAAAAACTTTCCCAACCCAATCATTATTGAGGAAGTGGATATGCAAGAAAGATTATAGGTATTTTTTATTTAAGGCATTGGTGAAATGATTCAGATTATTTCACAAGAACAAATTGCACTGATAACATACTACAACAACAAAAAATTCTAGCATCAAACCAATTTTGGGTCGTAGATTTCGTTTTTCGTTTATTAAACTTTTGTAGGTTTCTATATATGCAAAAACGTTTAGTATCTACTACGGTAACAAACAGTGTAATCAGATTTTTCGGGTCACTTCAGGATTTTTTTCTTTATGCAATCATTTTATCATTTTTTGACTATTTTGATAAGAAAATCCCAAAATATAAAAAAAGTAACAGGTTTTAAAGAGATGTCGTAGTTATTTGACATATTTGCACAATATTATAAAGCTTAAAGCGTTTTTGATAATATAATATAATATAATATAATGTAATGTAATGTAATGTAATGTAATGTAATGTAATGTAATGTAATGTAATGTAATGTAATGTAATGTAATGTAATGTAATGTAATGTAATGTAATGTAATGTAATGTAATGTAATGTAATGTAATGTAATGTAATGTAATGTAATGTAATGTAATGTAATGTAATGTAATGTAATGTAATGTAATGTAATGTAATGTAATGTAATGTAATGTAATGTAATGTAATGTAATGTAATGTAATGTAATGTAATGTAATGTTATATAATATAATATAATATAATATAATATAATATAATATAATATAATATAATATAATATAATATAATATAATATAATATAATATTGTGCAAATATGTCAAATAACTACGATATAAAGCTTAAATCGTTTTTGATAATATTATATATTTTATGAATTGCCTTAAAAAAACTTGGTTAATGCCACAAACGCTGACTCCAATGCCAGAGTTTTAGGAAAAAACACCTGATACAAGTACAGATAGAAAAAATACCGACGTGACTGATTACTAATTCAAAATCAACGACCCAAAATTTGCTTAAAAAGATTGGTCTGATTGAATTTTTTTCTGTTAGACAGTGTACACCAGTACAATTATTACCTTGTTATTTTTTTTTGTGAAATAGTCTAACAAAATATCCTTCTGCTACTTAAATTATTAGGTAAATTTGTTCTGACATATCAAAAACTGCTTTAAGAAAATGATTTTCGTTAATTTCATGAACTCCAAATATTTTCAAGCTTTATTCTTTTGATGTATCAAACCAAAATGTTCAGTAATACAACATGCACTAAGGATATTACTGTTAATAATTTTTATAAATATATTTTGTAACACACTGTAAATATTATAGTATATCAAAATCTATCTATTGATAGACTCGAAGTTTAGGATTAACATACACTTAATATGTAAATAATTTTACGAAATCAATATCCTATAGCTTTAGGCTAATCACTTTTCATTAATTAAAAGTTATTCGTCATATGTGATTACGATTTACTGACGATTTGTTTAGTAATAACCATGTTATGGTTTAGTATATTACATAACGTGTACAGAAAATCATACTTTTCGACATGTATATATTTATGTATAAAATTATTATTTAACGCGTTCGCTGCGACCGCCCACGGGCACGATATTTTGTGGAAAGATGGTCTAAACCTCGTTTGGAACGAACAAAAATCGGGGATTCACATAAACTAATTCGACATTCCATACATAATTGATTAAATTAAATAAATTATCATCTATCCAGACAAAAAATTGTTTTTTTTATATAAAAAATAAATTTGTTTTTTTTTATGAAATCTGGCTTCATTTTAAAACACATTTTTGTGTGAAAAAAAAAACAATGTTTGTTTTTTTCAATTTACAACTGTAATAGTTTAAGATTTTTGACTGTCAGAAATAGACATTTTCTTGTCTTCATTTTACTTTATTTAAAATCGTTTCGTACACTCGGTTATAACGAACATTTGGGACCGCCCACAGAGTTCGTTATAACCGAGTTCTACTGTATTTATAATTATAATTATAATTTACATGCTAAAATTCCCGAATTTGTATGCGTCACCTTAATAAATCAATTCAAGTTTAGCTTGGTCTCTTTCGTTTGTTTTCTTAGATTGGCACTGATTTTGATAATATTTGTTATTAATCCACTCCCAGTGAGAGAGAGTTAATAATTTTTAAATTTTGAATAAAAAAGTCTGCCTATATATTCGGTAAACGTTGGACAAAAAAGGTTCTTGACCGTGGTCCTTCCGCCTTCCCAAATTTAGAAAATATCACTAAAAAAGAAAAATTCCAGAAAAAGTCAGAAAAATGACGGGCTTTTCTGGAAAGACACGTGTCCCGGACTTTTCTGAAAAAGTACCTTTTTCTACAGCCGTGAAATACTGCTCCAAACTGCATATTACCTAATTAACACTTTAGCGGCCGACATGATTTTTTAAAATTTTCCATCTAGGCAAAACATTTTTTTTTACCTTATTTGCCATAAAAAAAAGTTATACTGTATAATTTTTTTCTTCTGAACGATTTTTTTTAGCAAAAAAAAAGACATTTCTATTTAGAAAAGTGTCATTCATTTTCTCACCAATATGTAAATGATATTTTTAAAAATTCGATTGACTGTAATGTTTAACAGGACCAGAGCGGGCATGTAATACGGCGAAATCTTTGTATTGTCGGTCATAACAGCTTTATCTGAAAGACACTGAGCGGTCATGAGTGACCGCTCTGGCCTGGTGGGTTTGTTACTTGTCAGTCATCAGTGACCGCTCTGGCCGCTAAAGTGTTAATCAAATTTAGTCTGTTGCATAACAACTTTTTTGGCACTTAGTTGGGTAATTAGTCTAGTTTAAAAGATCTATTTTGATATAGAGGGTATTTTAATGACTCATAGAGTGTCCCAAGTTTTTAAAAGTACTATGCTTTTTTTAAATTTTCTTAACAAAAAAATTAGGTTACGTTACAAGAAAACTATCTTTTTCTGTACTCGTAAATTAATTGTTATAGCGTAATTGATCTGATTTTCTCATGGCTTGACTCCAGTAAATAAATAACTAAAGAATTAAACAATATAAATGATTCATTAAGCATCTTGTATCTTTAAAGATTCCATTACTAAATAACTATTTGTAAATTTTGGTTTTTTGATAAAATTTATTTAAATTCAAATTCATTTATTGCTTCTTCGTTATTTCTAACATGAACAAAAGTAATACAAAAATATTTCCTAAACTAAGTGCTATTAATTTATATTTCCTAAACTAGGTATTATTGGGTTATTAAAAAAATTGCAAGAAAAAAAAAGACTATTCGGCTCTAAAATTTTTGGATAAAATTTATAATTTATAATTATAATAGGCATGAATAAAACCAAAGATTTACATTATATGTTTGTTTAACCTCGTACTACTCTACTTACCACCGGCTTTAATTGACTTTCGACCAGTTTTTAGGGAGGTGTCTTTGTTTCACCGATCGCCATCGCCAAATTTCAATTATTAATTAACTGAAAAAGCCAATCGGTGCGAGTGAGAATCGAACTTACGCTAGCCGGCATGTCAAGTATTTGAGTTAGACGCCTTAAACCGCTCGTGTAGTCTTCCCAGACCTTTACTTCAAATGGTCAACAGAACATATACTTTTCAAATTAATAACATCATCTTTTGGGAAGTCGGCTAAAATAAAGTTAAAATTCTATGAATTCAGATGATATTTTAAACTCGAAGAGAACATTATCGAAACATATAATTTCCATTTCTATTTGAAATGGACCATTTAGGGTTATACTTGGGACACTGCTTTAAGGAATTTACTGAGATCAACTTGACATCAAGTCAGTATTTAACTTTCAGAATACACTCGTTAAAGAGGCTACAAAAAGACAGTCTATTACCCATAGCCGTTCTAGCAGTCGTAAGAGAGTGAGGTGAAGCATCAGAGTGCAATGCTTTCGGTGGACGAGCAGATGCTCCTTGGCGAAGGGGTAAATGCACTTGCCGTCTCGAGGCGACGAACCCACTGAACACCGTTACGTTACCTTTGCGATGCAAGGCGCACAATCTGGTGCGCGACTAAGACCATGATTATACACCCAATGCCTTGTTGCCGGGTCATTAGATAATGCCCCCCTTGGCTAAAATATTTAATATTTATCTAATAACCCTATAAAATGGCACTCTGCTCAACAGATAAAAATATTCCATTAAAAAAGATCATTTTTAAAAAATTAAAAAAATTCTATCAAGGACTGATCCATGAATTTATTGTATACTATATAAAATATTTATGATATATTACTATTTACTAATTATTAATTTACAAGTTTTCGATTTTTAGACGAGATTATTAGTAAAATATAAACAATTCACTCGCTTGAAAATAAAACCCATAATTTCTGTATATTGCTAAGCCATAAATAAATAAATTGGAAACTACATGCATTTTAAAATACTCCTTACAGAAACCTGCAAATCTGTATGGATATTTAGACGCTAGTCCCTGGGTTAATTGAACCTATGGAAATGCAGATTTTAAAATGCAATGCTGACGAGGATAAATAAGCCCGAATTTTCAAATTTTATTTAGTGCATATAATGGGTGATAAAACTTCTTTGTAGCTTTATCAAGTTTGATGTTCCAACCTATTTTGCCACTAAACGCCTTTTAATGCAGGGTAATTTATCCACTGAACCAAAATTTTACGTGATATAAATGCTTAAAATTGCTTGTCTAAATGTAAAATGTATATAAATAATAAAATTCGTTAATATAATGATTTTATACATAAGGGCAAAGAATTTTAAGCATCAATACAATAACGGTGTTTATCGGTGCAAATTTTTTTTCAGTGTCTGACAGCTAACTTAACCAAAACCTTAATCGTGTAAAACTGGACCCAGATGTATGTTTGCCGAGTTGTTGGATATATATATCAATTAAACTGACTCCTCTTATTAATACTGTTATAAGGTAATTTTAAATTTAGGGAAAAACGAGGAAAATAAAAATTATACAGCATAGAACTGATATGATATTTTGGATAAATATCAAAGGTTTTGTATCAGATCCTATATTTTAATTTTATAGTAACGAAATGTAAAAATATGTAAATAGAGAGTTTAGGGGTCATTAATCCCCAATACAAAAACTATTATCTTAATAATTTAAAATAAAACAATGTAGTAACACTGCTTTTAAAATTGGGTTTAGAAAAGAAACTATTTCGTACGACCTAGTGTACACGAAATAAAGAAAAATGCATGTGCACTATATATTCTCGTTAGGATATTTTTCTATCGCACGAGTCATAGTGCATATTTGAATGAAATGACAACTATGCACACACATTTATCCAAACGATTACACGTAGCTTTCATTTTGACAAAAGTCATTTGACGTTTATAAAATTTTGAAATGTAAAAATTAAACACAGTTAATTCATTAAAATATACATTTTTAAAGTCTAGACTGTAGATCGAACGAAAAATGCTGTTCGCAACTCGTAGCGACAAATCCTTACTCGTTACGAAAACTACTTTTATTCGCAACTGTATAATATACATATTATGTAATACATACATTACATGTATTAATAAAGTTTGGGAAGTAAGTGATTTCTTGTCCCACTGTTTTCCAAGCCTGGACCTGACCTGTAATGTAAAATAGAGACCAGTAAACTAATTATTCCAGGTGTGCCATTTAAGTCATTAATTTCCGCTAGATGGCGCCACGGATTAAAATATAATTATTAATGCTTAAAGCAAGATGGCTGAACTGCTGTTGTCATGATAAACATGAATATAATCTAATAAATTTCGTTTAAAAAACTTAAATGTACAGTTTTAGTCAATGTTTTTTACTTTTGAGACTAAAAAGGATAATAAATGTTATAAACGGGGCTATCAACAAATGTTTTTTGTGGTTGTTTATTTGGGTAACGCGTATGTGGAACTTCAGTTTTATATGATTTTCTTGTGAAATGCAGGAAAAAATATTTGTGGTAAATATAAAAAGAACTAAACTAAGTATTATAGTATTATTTTCTTCATTTGAATTCAAACAGCTAGGTTTCAAAAAAATTAGTACTTTATTTTTAAATAAAAACAGTTGCGAATAAAATAGTATACAGGTCTCTCGTAATCTACTATTTCAGTTGTTGTTAGTAATTTTTATTTGTGACTTTACATATTACATTAAATAGTTTTTAATGAAAGATTAACAAAAAATTAGTTGGTCTTACGCCTATACCAGACAGAAAATGTTGGAAGCCATTTTAAAATAAAATAATTTAGTAACTCTGCAACAGATAAATAAATTTTTGTTATGTCATTCAAAAAGCTGCTATTTAAAGTGGAGCTTTTTAAAATCAATGTAAACTGAGCTTTAGATGCAGGCAATGGCCAACGCGATTGGATGCATCGACCTAACGAGCGATGAACCCGCCAGTTATACTAGCCAGATCATTCCACTGTCGTTGTGCAAAATGTTGAGACATCGGCCTTTTTGCCATTTATACATTTAAAAATAAATTCCACCTCAATTCAAAATGCAGATTCTACCAAATTTCTAGGTCTATACATAGATCAGAAACTCACCTGGCATAAACAAGCAGATTATGTACTATCGCGATTAAGCAGTCAATGTTTTGCAATAAAAAACTTAAAAAATTCAGTATCCCTCCCAGTATTAAAACTTATGTATTATGGAAACGTACAATCGATACTTAGCTATGGAATTATATTCTGGGGCTCTTGCTATAATATAGAGCATATATTTAGCGCGCAAAAAAAGATTATAAGAACCATAGCAGGATTAGGATGGAACGTATCATGTCGCGAAACTTTTAGGGCACTCGGTATATTGACAGTGCCGTCGCTATATGTTTACTGCCTGATAGTTCATACTTACAAAAAACAAAATCTTTTAAAAAAGAGAAGCACCATACATACATATGAAACAAGACAAAAAAACGAATTTATTATACCGTTCACAAGACTAAGTGTATGTCAAAAAAACCCAAATATTATAGGAAGAAAATGTTTTAACAAACTAATTAAAATTGATGGTAGTTTCTCTTTAAATATGACAGAAAAAATATTTAAGGCTAAATTAAAAAGATTTTTTATTCAAAAAAGCTATTATTGTACAGAGGATTTTTTTAATGAATGTTAATGATGTATATATATTTATTTGTATTGTATCTTTTATCTGACGTCACCACAATGTACTTAAATTTTGTATTTTGTATCATTCTGTGTGCTAATAGAGAATTATTATTATTATTACAGGGTTACTAAAGAATAGTACTGTCTTTGAAGACATTTTTAACTACACTGAGAATTCGTTACCGAATATAGTAAACGTTTTTGCGTATATGGAACCCCACGAAAGTTTAGTAAACATTCACAGGTTTTTACAGTAATTATTACTAATTGTTAATAAAAGGTTTAGTAAACATTCACTGGTCACTGTAACAACCAGTGAATGTTTACTAAACTTTCGTGGGGTTCCATATCGCCTTGTAAATTTCAGAACGTCGTATCTCAAAAAAGACAACTTTACAGGAATGAGAAATAACTCTTTCTCGCATTATTCATAGGTTGAAAATGTACTTTTTTAATATAAACTTAATACATTTTTAATGATTAACTTACCTTAAATCATTTTATTGTGTATAAAATAAATAAATACAAATAAACACCTAATGTTTATAGATACGACATTTTGATGCTCAAAATTATTATTTTTTTTTAAGATACGAGCTTTGAAACTTTAATATATTAATATTTTAACAAAATATTATTAATTATTATAATAATATTATTAATTATTAAAACATTTAAACTTCAAAAAGTTTTATAACATGCGCATAAGATGTCAAAAAAGCGTCGCCAAATGCAAAAAGTGAGTTCCAAAATAATCAGTTAACTAGAATTAAGAGATACGAGGTTTAAAAATTTATTAATTTATAATCATCTAAGATACGAGGTTACTATTTTGCTTATATTTTTGTTATTTAAAAAAAATAGTAGGTGAAACTTATTTTTTAGATGTAAATTGATAATATAAAGCGTTTAAGTCCAAAATCTCAAAATCGAAAAAAAATGAGATACGACGTCCTGAAATTTACAAGACGATATACAAAAACGTTTAGTGGTAACGAATTCTCATTTTGCCTTTGTGTATGCTTTTAAGCATGAAATATAGCAAATAAAGCTACTATTTACTAGGACCAAGCAGTAGTACACCGGCTCCAACTACTTATTATTAGCCAGGATTTTAAGCCAGTTACAGTATCTGAGAAACTTATTCCAAGACTAAGTCGATATAGAAAAAATTAATGAAAAAATTGGTTATTTTGCCGGAACTGAGGATTGAACCCGAGTCTCTAGTACTATCTCTTGATGGTACACTTGAAGAGAAGCGGGAGTTTTCACGGAAAAGTTTTAAACTAATTGTTAATATTGATACATTTGAAATAAATAAATAATAGCACCAAAATTAGCTTTATAGGTATATACCGGGTGCCACAAACTAGTGGTACACCCCTAAAACTTTTTTGTTTATTAACTAAAATGAAATTTGGAGGATGTAAATAATTGAATAAACTGCATTTTTTGACATTGTCCGGTTTCTCGGGAAATGACCTCAACTTTTGATTTTTAAATGGAACACCCTGTATATTTTTAGATATTTTGATTCAAAATTGAATTCTGAGTACAACCATGTAAAGTATACAATTTTGAACAGAACATGTCATTTTTTAATTAAATTTTAACTTTATATCTAGTTAGCTTTGAAATATGCAAAATTATTCTTGGCTTAGTGGTTTTCTTAGAAAAAATATGAAACAAAGTTTTATTCAATTATTAACAATTTGGAACTCTTTTAAACTAGACAAAGCATTTTTTTCAATAAAACTCAATTTTAAATGGGAAGGTGCTGGTACCGTAGTACCATTAAATCACATATTTTTTTCTTAAAAAATTGATACCCATATCATTGTATTTCAATCAAAATTCACTGGGAAAAAAATAACATTAAAAAAATTAAAAAATCAACAATAAAACAACTTTTTTAGTGTGTTTGTTCTAATTGTTAATATTTTTTAAGTTAAATTTCAAAAAAATATAACATAAAACAAAAACAATGCATTTATAAAAGGAGCATTTTCTGTATTTTAATATATATATATTTTTTTTAACATAAAACTAAGTTACCTTAGAATTTCTAATAACAAACAAAAAACGATCGTTGATATGAGTAGTAATTATGTACTTTAAATAATTAATACGTTAAATTGTTAAAATTATTAAATACAATAAGAAATTAATAATTTATTAACGATAAAACGTATGTAACGTAGGTATAGCTATCAACGATCGTTTTTTGTTTTTTATTAGAAATTCTCAGGTAACTATGTTTTATGTTTAAAAAAAAATAAATATTATTAAAATTTAATTAAAAAATTACGTGTTCTGTCAAAGATTGACAAATTATAGATGGTTGTACTCAGAATTCAATTTTGAACCAAAGTATGTAAAAGTATACAGTTTGTTCCATTTAAAAATCAAAAGTTGAGGTAATTTCCGGTGAAACCGGAAGTGGCAGAATAAATTTTACAATGTCAAAAAATGCAGTTTATTTAATTATTTACATCCACCAAATTTCATTTTAGTAAGTTAATAAACAAAAAACTTATAGGGGTGTATCACTATTTTGTGGCACCCCGTATAGGTATTCACCAGACGAAATGGCATTCATCATTACGTCTATCTTATGCATATACCATATTATGGTTTCTCATATTTTGATTCTATCTATATTACACATTTTTACATTATCTGGTATTACTTTTTTGAACTATACTTGAAAAGTTGTATATTTCATTGATCCAAAACAGAAGTCGTATATTTTATCATCCAGAAAAGTTGTATATTTCATTGATCCAAAACAAAAGGTATTACAGGTATTCACCAGACGAAATTACATTCGTCATTACGTCTATCTTATGCATAATATGGTATATTATACCATATTATGGTTTCTCATATTTTGATTATTTCTATATATTACATTTTTACATTACCTTGCATTCCTTTTTCGAACTATAAGTATAGTAGTACTACTAAGTAGTACTACTTTAGATATGGAACTAAAAAATATTTTCCTCATGAAGTTTTTATAATTTTATTTTTTCTAAATCGTCGTAATATACATATTTAAAATTATAGTTTTATTAAGGCAATTATAATTTTCTTTTTTCGTTTGTTTGTTATCCAGTTCAGCTGTAAAATTTTAAATGATTTTTGTAGTCAATTAGAAAATAACAGTGGGAGGATGATACTCAACTGTAAAATTAAGGGTTTTAGGAACCTGAACTAAGTGAAATTAATGATGTATTTATATAATTCACTGGAAACTTGGCACTTGCTACTAGAGACTTCTTCAGAGTTTCCTAAAAATTCTTCAGAAAACAGTTAGTCACATTGAGGTAAAAAGACTAGATTTAAATATAAAATGCTACACAAAAATATTTAAGAAAAAACTAAAGGAATTACTTTTAAATAAATCCTTTTATAGTGTAAATGAATTTGAGCAATATATAACAACTTGCTCAACATATAAATATTTTTTGTAATACATACATATTTTAATTATAACCTTATTATATTATTTACAGCGCCTGTGTTAGAATAATATTATACGGTAGTTTCTAAATTTCAAAAATGTTCAAAAATCGTCCTGGACAAAAAATTCTTGGATATATAAATTTGTTCATGAAAAAATAAGGTAAACTTTTTTTTTAATGCCCGTCTGTCCGTCCGTCCGTCCGTCCGTCTGTCCGTCCGTCCGATGTCACGTTTTTTGTAGACACGATAACTCAAGAACGAATAATCCGATCGACTTTTTTCAGGAAAAATCAAGTTCTATGAGGGGAAGATCTCTATTGTTTTTGAAATTAATCCCCACAAAAACAAAAAAGTTATGAGGGGTTAAAATTTAAAAAAAAATCGAAAAATGCTGAAAGAAAATTCCGATTAACGTATTTTTTTTTTCAGAATTACTTTTATTATAAAGACCAATTTTACCAAAAAAAAAAAAAAACTAAAATTAAAAAAAATTGAAAATTTTTGAAATTTTTTTAGAATTTTTTTTTCAAAAAAGGGTCTCTTTAAAAAAATAATTTTTTTTTATATATATATTTTTTTTTTGAAAATTACACTAGGCAACAAATTGCAACTTTTTTCTTCCAGATCGGAAAGTAAATTTTTCTTACTAATTCGAGGGCGTAGAATCCGAATCTGACCTTAGAAAATTTCCAGCACCTAAAATTTTTGAGATATAAGTCCAGGAAATTCGTTTTTTTTTCAAAATCTTTAAAAAAAAGAGTAGGATTTTGAAAATTTTAGGGTATATTAAAAAAAATACGAGGAATTCAAAAATCTATATGTCAAGGACCTACTGTCACAGTAAGTACGCAAAAAGAAATAAAAAGCTTAAATTGAAAGTGCAGAGTTTACTTAATTGCTCATTTGTGGCAAAACTATCAAATTTGTATAAAATTTTTATAGGACCTAATTTGAAATATAATTCTCTACAAAAATATTTATACAAATATTTTTTTATTTTGCTTAATTTGTTCGTAAAAAGTAAATAACTGAAAAAGAAATAAAATTAAAGCACACAATGTAAACCTTTTTCCCGAGCCCAAAAAAATATATGTTTCTTATCAATTTAAAGGCGCAGAATCCGAATTGGACCTTAAAAAAAATTCAGTACGTCTTATTTTTAAATTTTAGTACAGGCAATTATGCCAATTTAAAAATAATTTATAAAACAAAATATTGTGTATTTTTTGTCGTTTTTTTAATGGTTCTACATCATAAAAATGTTATACTATTACATAAGAACCATATTAAATTGCATGGCGAAAAATATGTGGTGATGTGTGTCTACAGAACACCAGATACCGATATAGAAGAATTTTTTAGGAATTTTGAAAGAGCTGTTAATATTTTAAGTGCTGAAAATTGTAAGGTGATTTCAACATAAATTTAAAGGTAAGGTACAATGATTCTACCTCATTTCTAACATTACTAAACTCCTTTAATCTAAAACAGTTTTTGACTATACTAGAATTACTGCTACAACTAGAACCTGCATAGACAATATTTTTACTAACATAGACCGTTTTGAGGCAAATAATATAAATTTCCAAATTTCAGACCATCTCGGTCAAAAAATAGGTTTTACTGTATCAAAGCCAGAACATTTTTTTCAAATCCAAAGGGAATATAGTCAGGAGAATAAAATAAAATTTGTAAACACCCTTGGGGAACAGGATTGGTCACCTGTTTATACTTGTGTTGAGTCCGATGTAAATAGTCAGTTTAAATGTTTTATGGATATTTTTATTCCTATTTTTAATGAATGTTTAAAAAAAAATATGTGCAAGAAAAAAATAAATGTTATAAACTATGATTCACAGGAGATAATAGACTGTAAATCTAGGCTAGATATTTTATTTACTCTAAAATGTGTAGATAACAGGTACACAAATGAATATAACAACACAAAAAAATATTACAATCAGTTACTCATGAATTTTAGAAAAAGTTTATATTCTAGAAGAGTAAACAGATCAGAAAATAAAAGTAAAACAGTCTGGAATGTTGCAAAAGACATAAAGTGAAACACGAAAAATAATAAAAATACTAACCTACCGGGTAATCCAAAAACCATCGCAAATGAAATAAATGCCTATTTTGCGGGCACGGCTAGGGAGCTCATAGATGAACTAGAACCTGTCAATTTCACTTGTGATATTGCTAATAATCTAAACTCCTTATTTTTAAATCCAGTTCTAAATTTGGAAGTTATAGATATTATAAGAAAGTTGAAAAATAAATGGAGCAGTGGCCTCGACGAGATCCCTGTTACCATATTGAAATTGTGCGCTCTTGAAATAAGTGAACCCCTTGCTCATATTGTAAATAACTCACTGGTACATGGTATTTTTCCGGAGAGTTTGAAAGTTGCGCTAATTAAACCAATCCACAAAAAAGGGGATCCTGATTTCATCCAAAATTATAGACCAATAAGTCTCTTGTCATCTTTTTAAAAAATCTTTGAAACGGCCATGCCTACACGTTTAATAGATTTTTTTGAAAGAAATGACCTTTTTAACAACAGCCAACATGGTTACTTAAAAAATCGTTCAACAAGCACGGCAGTGCATGGTTTCACACACAGCATACTTTCGGGCTTTGAAAATGTGGAATATATAATAGGTCTATTTTTAGATCTTACAAAAGCCTATGAATCGATAAATCATAATATACTATTGGAAAAGCTCGAGAGGTATGGTGTTAGAGGCCGTGCTCTGCAGTGGTTCAAATCTTACCTGAAAAAAAGGTCACAAAAGGTCACTGTTGTTAAAGATGGCATAAGTCATTTTTCAAGTTCAATTGATATTGATGATATAGGGATAGCTCAAGGCAGTATCATCGGACCAATTCTTTTTGTAATTTTTATGAATGACATTGTAAACCCTTTTTTATATTGGGATTGTGACTTAATAAACTTTGCCGATGACACTAATATGTTAATGAAAGCAAAAAGGTTTGAGGAGTTATTAGCGCTGCTCGAAATATCCGTAAGAAACATGTTACAGTGGTTATTTAAAAATAAGTTACTCTTAAACAAGGAAAAATCCAATATCGTCATGTTTAAAACCTCACGTTCGAACTTTGTAACCCCAGAAATATTGCCATTTGAAAATTCATATCTAAAGACGAAGAATACTACAAAATTTTTGGGTCTACATCTAGACCAACATTTAAGCTGGAATTTACACCTAGAAGAGTTAATTAAAAAATTAAACTCTGTCCAATACTCTTTGCGAGTTCTTAAACCATATGTTAACTTTGAAACTATAAAAACAGTTTACTTTTCAAATTTTCAGTCTATTTTAAAATATGGCATTGTTTTTTGGGGTCAGAGTACGAACGTAGATGACGTATTTAAGGTTCAAAAGCGGACACTTCGCACAATTTTAAATTTAGGTTACAATGGATCTTGTCGAGGTTATTTTAGAGGTAATGGATTACTGACATTGACTGGTTTGTATATCTATGAGCTTCTGATGTTTTCCTTTAAGAATAGGCATTTATTTCAACATCTAAGGCCCTCTAGCAGTAGAAACCTTAATTTTAATATACCACGACATAGGTTGGCACAATTTGAAAAAGGTTGTCTATTCTCCTGTGTATCTGTGTTTAATAAACTACCAGACAATATAAAGTCAATTTTAAATTTAAGAGCCTTTAAAAGGCAGATTTTAGATATTTTAATTAATATAGAGCCATATTCAATGGCAGAATATTTAAATTATATTATCACAAACTAATGTGTATTCTTTTTATTCTTTTTATTTTGACTAGTTTCGTTTTCATGTTGGTTGTACTATATTTATTGTATGATTGATATAATCTATGAAATAAAGATATTTATTTATTTATTTATTTATTATTACGTAATATTTTTTTAGTTAATTTTTGACCCCCTAGTGATGATTTTTGACTATTTTTAGCATGAGTACGAAGCAATAAGCTTGTCCCCCTATGCACCCTTCTCTTTACCCCCTACCATTACTTAGTTTTGTCCCAGGATCCATTTTTTTTAATATTTTTTTCCATAATATCCCTATTTATTCTAAAGTTTCCACATTCTAAGTTGGGTTGCTTTTTAACTAATATTGAGTTGCAGAATCTAAATTTGTCCTCGGAATATTTTTATCTGCCATGATTTTAGAACAAAAGAGGGCTAAAATAATGATTTTTTTACCACTTTTATCTCAGAGACTTTAGGTAATAGGTAATATTCTGAGGCCAAGTTCGGCCTCAGCGACCCAAAATTATTTAAAAAACAAACTCCAATCAGGGCAGAAACCGTGTTGCCTAGTGTTTTTATTTTTTAAGTATTTGGGAAATGCAATAATAATTACTGTAAAAATTATATAATGGAATGCTTAGCATTACATATCTTCACGACTTGTTTTTATTTATTTCTATATTTACTTTTTATTTTAATTTTTTAATTGTACCTTGTAATTTGTTATTTTATAACTTGTCTGTGTAATTTTAGTATTTTATCTTCTTTGTATAACCTTTTTTACTTTTTTCATACATTTAAGTAGTTTATTTATATTTACAAACAAGCCGTGAAGATATGTAATGCTACGCATCCCATTATATATTATTCACAGTAAATGGTATATTGCATTTCCCAAATACTTAAAAAAATATAGTTAAATTTTTCTGTTTTTTAAAAAAGATCTTTGCAAATATGCAATATATAGTTCTCCATATGACACAAAAGCGTTATAAGGCGTGCATGCCTGCAACGGGCCTCTCACTTGCACACACATTCTTCACATATTTTCCGTAGCCATAGATCCGTGTGTCAAAGTATACCATTTACTGTAAATAATATATAATGGAATGCGTAGCATTACATATCTTCACGGCTTGTTTTTATATTACAGTACTATATATAGTACTGTGAATTTTTAGTAAATAAATTATGAAATGAATTCATTTGTTTTCAAAAATGGCGATTTCAAAGGCTACTTGTTTTTTTACGGTTAATTAACCCTTTCGCTCTTGTAGATGCTTACAGATGTTTAAAAATAACTTTCGCTCCTTTATGAACATGTTCAACAAATCCTATAGCCAAAAAGAACATTTAAAATGCACAGAACAGGGACATATTAGTGTTTTATAGTCCAAACTTGATATCAAGTGATATCAATACTTAACTATAAGTTACTAATGGGATATATTTGTGCAGCCTTAAAACACTATATGTGACCCTGCACAAAGAAACCCAGTTACTGTGTCAAATTAACGAATTTCTTTTTTCGTTGGATTCTTATGTAGAAAAGTTTTTTACGTAAGAATCCGAAATTTTAATTTTTTTTTTAATTTGACACACTAACTTGGTTTGTTTGTGCATATACATAATATTTTATATTGGGACAAACATATTCCACTCATTTTTTGTAAAAGAATATTAAAAAAAATCACTTGTTTCGTACTTTTGATAGCATTTTATTTTATATACACAAAAAAAAAGTTTCTGAAATTTAAAGAAAACAAATCCGGAGCGAAAGGGTTAAGAACCAGCAAACATTTTACTTTATTATTGATAAAAAATGTTTAGAAGAATAAGTTTGCTAGTAGTGAAAAAATAATATATAAACCACGGTATATAATTGTTCAATTTAATTAATAATTTTTCTTACGATCTGTGTACTTTTCAATTAGCAGAAACATAATATTTTTAGCAAAGTTTTCACTTCAAATGTAAAATAACTTTGCATAACGCAACGGATGTTTAAATACCATACGTCATTTGGTAGCCTACAGTAAGTACTTTATTGCCTATATGCGCATTTTTGCGCATTTTAAAAATCTTTTTGCGTTTTATCTCATTTTATGTCGATATAAATGGATTTCTAGCAAACAAAACTGTCGGTCTGTCGGTCTAAAGGTCGGTCGGTCTATCCGGGAAATCTTGTGGGAACGATAACTAAAGAACGCTTTTAGGTAGAAACTTGAAATTTGGCATACACGTATATTACCAAAAGTTCTCGATCGGGATTGTTTTTGGTAAAGATTGGGGTGGGGCAAGGGGGCAAACGGGAAAAATACCATATTTTTCCACAAAAAATTTAAAATTGGCATAAAGGGGTTAAAATTGAATTTAATAATAAAAACTTTCTAACTTTACCCTCGCGGGGGTGAGAGGGTATTTATTTTTAAATGTTTTCAATATTTTCGTCAAAATTGGTATATATGGGTTTTTGGGGTCGAGGAAACTAAATCTAATAATAAAAATTTTCTAACTCCATCACCGGGAGTGGAGGGTGAATATTTTTAAACGTTTACAGTATTTTCGTGAAAAAATATAAAGGGATTTGTAAAGTCGCTAAAACTGAATCTGAGAATAAAAAAATCTAACGCCACCTCTAAAGAACGGGGGTAGTTTTCTTGAAAGTTTTTATATTTGGGTTTTTGATGTTGCTGAAAGTGAATATGATAATAAAAAACCATTTTAAGCACGGAGTGAAAAAAAAAGGAAAGCTTTTTACTGGAAAGTTTATTTCTGAAGGGAATTAATAGCATTGTGCATTAGGGTGGTTTCCTGGCTAAATTCTGTATATTTAAATATAATAGTGGCACAGGTACAAAATTCCGCATTAACGGAAAAAACCTAATTTAAATTTTTTAAATTTTTGCTTAATTATCTAACTACCCGTAATCCAGGGTTAATAGACTACAGTTACCTGTTATTGTCAATTTTTTATCCGAAAGGGTTTTAAATTGACGCAATTTCAAAATTTGCTTATTTATAAAGTGATTTTGAAAGTTCCAGATTTTAATGTTTTGGTATATTTATTCCAATAATTTGTTGATGCTTGTTTGTTTAATGTTTTAAAGTTTTAAAATGGAATGGCCTACCAAAAGGGAAGTACTTCATGAACTTTCAAGAACTAATAGTGTGGATTTAACAACGGACTATATATTTATTAAGTTAAACGTAGATGTTAAAAACGTGAAAAGTGAAAAAATAGATTTGGTAAGACAAAAAATACGATCTATTAAATCTAGAAAAAAAGAAAAATTGAAGGCTGCAAATAGAAAAGTAGAAAGATATGAAACTGGAAATGCTTTGTGGTTGGAATCAGAGTTTAAGATTAATATCTTTAACGAGAAAGAAAGTATTTCTGAAAAACCATCAAGTTCACGCCAAGGTCGTCCTGTTTTAGAGTTTGATCAAAAATCCCTACTTCCCAACGCAAAGAAATTGTAACGATAAGCAATAGCTTAAAGCATGATCCCCACAGGATATTAATGGCTCGCCGCTACGCAGCAAAAAAAAACAGGTGATAAAAATTTGTATAGTTATAAAGATAATTTTAGGTAATCCAGAACAACCAAATAAAATTATAAAACGAATGAATATGCAATCAAGTTCTATAATTAAAAAAAACACCATTGGAATCATTGTCATTTTTATTAGAAAACTCTCTTTCTAAGGAATGCTACCAACGAATAAGGCTAGAAAGTTATGTGGCGCCGATATTTGGCAACCATATAATAATGTTAGATTAGCTAAAATGGAGTGCAGGCCGCCAAAAGAATCTGTTTTAATAACCGACAAAAAAGCAGAAGTTAGCTTAGTTTCACTTATTCATGATACTACAAAAAGAATAGTGCAACTGCAAACCGAAGTAATACTACAGTATATGAAAACTGAAAATGTTACAATCCTTGAAAGTATATTTTTATGTTCATGGGGGTTTGATGGAACGTCCGGGTTATCCGCCTATAAACAAAAATATGCTGAGGAAGATAAAGAAAACACCGCTCAAAGTGAACAAAATCTTTTTGTCACTGCATTCATACCGTTAAGATTACAGACCGAAAAAAACGTAATATTGTGGAATAACCAACTACAGGCCTATAATTTTAACTATATTAATTGCCCTATCATCACATATTTCCATCAATGTAAACAAATTTTAACAACTGTGCGACGAGACTTCTAATATCTTTGTTAAAGAATATCCCAGGTTTCCCATGCCGGCCACTCTTCACAAAATCTTAATTCATGGCGCGGACATTATTAAAACAAGCATGTTGCCGGTTGGGATGCTTGCGGAGGAGGCTTCTGAGTCGTGCAATAAAGATTATAAAAGATACAGATTGGATCATAGCAGAAAAAGTAGCCGGCTGGCCAATATTAATGACATATTTTACAGATCTATGGATAGTTCTGATCCTATCGTCAATACAATAAAGAAATAAGAATAAGAAAATAATATAAAAAATAAAGAAAAAGAAAAATTTAAAGCTGACCGAGGAAGTAAGAAATATACTTACAGTATTTCAAATGGGTGGAGAATCCGAAGAATCCAATAGTGACGAGGAACCAGAACAGTTAGAATTGCCTGGTTTATTTAAAAAGTTTCGCTTATTTAGACCAATTGGGGCTGTCCGGTGATAAGGAGGATGTAACTGAGGATTTAGGTCAGGATTTAAATGAAGATATAAATATTTTTTTTAAAGGAAATAAAACCTAATATTACGTTTATTTTTACTTATTACCTATATAAATTAAAAGCAATGAATTAAATAAATTTTTTAAAAACATATTCGGTTTCAGCATTCTCAAAAACCCCTGAGTACTAATTTTCATCAGAATCCAATAATTTTAACAGATTTGGCAGCCATATTGGATCCGCTATTTTGAATTTTTACAAACAGATTCGGTTTCAGCATCCTCGATAACCCCTTATTACTAATTTTTACGATATTACTGCCAAACGCCGAGTTTTTACCAAAAACGAAGGTGCTTATAGTGCAGCGCACAAGATACATGACGATACATCAAGACAATCACGGCATCGTATGTTATGTATTATGCTAGTAATGCAAGCCTCTGGCTAGACCTTAAGCTATTGACCGACAGATAATTTTGCGTGTATTGAATTGCACTGTCACGCATTGTCCAATACGTTTCATACATAATAAAGCGATTTTCTTAAATGCAGTTGATTCCTGGAACGTTACGGGACCTGGTGAATTCTTTTCGCGATTCACGTTGAACACCTCCTAGAGCACCTAGGTGCAATGCACTTGCGTCTCCCGACTGTGGGAGGACGACGGCGTCATCGACGAGAGTTGAACGACCAACTTGCTGCACGTTGCTCCAAGGAAAAATAAAGTAAGAAAATCGAAAACTGATAAAATAAAATCTAGATTTTTTCGATGCACACTGCATTTCTTATCACATTATTATAATAATCAAATATTCTTACGTGGGTAATTATTGAAGGAAATATGTCACTATAAAGATTATTCTATAATACATATTGTAATAAGCATTACATCGATTGAAATACGGACATTTTAAAAGTCAATCCTTGGAGGGGTTTGAGCATTCGATTGTTTTGTCGAATCGTGTATTTTTGTGTTAGTTTTCGCTAAGAACGGTGTTAACTGAGATAATTATAATCACATTCAAGACTTACTTACATCCTTCACCCTATCCCTTTCTATGTCAAACCTACATGGTTATTTTCACCAAACCCAATAGCCCAATACCACAATTTCTGGACGGTAAAATATCCAGGATTACTATTAGATGTTGACGTGTAGATGATGAAATAGGCCTTAAGGTGTAAAGCTTCCAGGTCTAAGGGCTTAGAAATTACCGTAGATCTCTTCTCTCTATCTACTGTAACAATACTCTGTGAAACTTGTTCAACCTTTAATATTTTTCCAATAGATCTAGTTATTTAGGGCTGTAATAATAAAAACTTGTTAGTTATTTTCAATAAACCTGTATATAAATGATAAAGGAAACAGATTTCTAAATAAAATCAAAGATCTTTTGGCAGTTTGTAAGGAATACATGTATTACGGGTGGTACCAGAGGTGCACCCAAGTATTTACTTTGTTCTTTCCTATTGCATTCGTACTTTGCCTTTGATTTATAATATGTTTCAGTCGACTGTTAAACCACGAGTTTCAATACAGTTAGGTTAGTCAGTTAGTTGGCACCTTCGTATGCAATTCAGGTACTAGAAACAAGAAACTTATTTGCTAATATATTACATATTACGCATGCATCTTTAATTTATTGAACTTACTAGAAATAATTCCAAATTTAAAAGTTATTGATCATTAACTTTTAAAATAAAAATTCCTTCCAGTAAGTTCAATGAATTAAAGATGCACTGATGACTCATAATTTAGGATCGCGCTGCTGAAGATCTTAATATTAAAGAAACTATAATTTATTATATATAGTATAGTATTTAGGTTATTTGGTTACAACATTTTTAAAGATCTATAAAAATTTATACAGTCACATTCTATGTAGCAGCAACAAATATTATAATTTCCTTCGTATATTTTTTTACTAAAATAACGTTTTTCTACATGTGTTTAAGAAACAGTAAATGTAATATAACAAATAAAAAAATTAAATTATTGAAACTGATTAAATATTTATAAAAATAAATATATATTTAATTAATTTTTCTATAAGCACCCACAACAAGCATTCTTAGTGGGGGTTAGCTTTTTATTTAATTTTTAAGTTCTACTATATATATATTTTTAATTTTAGAATTATACACATAAAATTGTACTTATAGATAATGACTTATTGATTAAATAAAGATTATTATTATTATCGAATTCTTCGTTTTTGCCTGATGATTTAGAAATTCAAAACATGTAGTGACGATTGCACATATTTAGAGACTTAGAGGTCATAAAAGTTTTTTTTTATCTATTAGATAATTACAACACTGCACACTTTAAACGATTTAAATACAATTTACGACCTTTCAAAAAACGCATTAGCCTTGAAACCCAAAATGCGTATATTTTGGCATGTCAAACCATGAAAAATAAATGACAATAACTCCAATAAAAGCATTATGGATTTATTTGGACCGATAAGTTTTCTACAAAACAAGTCTGGTTTCTAGTTAGGGTCATTGTGCAAGACATAATTTGTGAAGGAATATCTTTTAACATTATTATTTTATAACTGTAATAAATATTTTTAAATACAATATACTAGAAAATGCATTAAATATAATGTAAAATTCGTTATTAGCAAATAGTTGACAATATTCTATGTAATGTAATCATCAAGCTAACGGTAAGATAATAAAGTTCCATATAATAATTATCCCGTATTTTGAACAAGAAAAAACGGATAAAATACAGCTCATGAAGATTTCCTAATAACCTACGTGAGAATTTCTGACGTAGGTTTCTGAATTTCCGAATGCGCAAAACCTTAGCCAGTTTAATAAAATTTAAATAAAATATATCTATTTTATAGAATTAATGAAGGTACCGTATACAGAGCAATAAAAGCTCCCCAGACTCTGTATGTTTTAAATCGTCTTGATTTCTTTTGTCTTTAGGCATTTTTTTATTAATTACTTTGCCGCCCTAAAATTACTGTTACATCGGCCGCCCGATGACCAACCTTCCGCCGGCGTAATTAGCGTTGGCCATCGGGCGGCCGACGTACCAATGTTTATAGGGCGTACTTTCAGTACATTTGAAGACAACTTTAAACTTTTTATGGTTATAATTTAAAAATGTGTAGATTTTATTTTAATTTATTTCATGAATCATGTTGCCAACGCTGATAAATGTATACATTTATCAAGTTAAATTTTACTTTGAATTAGTTATTATTTTCTATTTTTATAATGTTTTTAAAACAAATATGTACACACATGGAAACAATATTACAACATGAAGTATTTGTTATGCAAGTATAAAAGCACTTAATATTAACCTAATTTTTTAAAAATTAATAATTTGTTTAAAGTTAAATTAGTAGATACTTGTTTCAATTTTTCATTATTTGTATTATTTTAAAAAGTCCAAACACAAGAAATTTTATTATTGAACTGCACTTGTACTTGATTCAAGTTTTAACCTTTTGATCTAAGTAACATACGTATTTAACTTCACTCAAGCAAAACATTTAAGTACTTAACATACTTACAGATTTACAAGCTTTCAAGCCATTTAATCTGAATATTACGTCCTTGCTTTAAGTAATCATTTCTTTAAGTGTAGGCTAATTTTCCAACAGATTTTAAAATTATTATTTTAAAATTTCTCAATTTTTACTTTAGTATTTTAGTACCTACAGTTAATGACATTTCTTTAAATTATCTATATTTTGACTGATCTCAAAATGTCATAACTTCCATAAAGCATAATTTGCATTTACATTGTTTAATACGTTGGCTGTCGTCTCGGCTTCTCAAGAACTCTAGTCTCGGTCTATAAGACCAAAAACGTTGCTGCCAGCAAAAAAAACTAAAGCTTAGCTTAGGGTTGTATACTATTTTATTCAACACCATACCTGTTTTATTTATCATTTGCCTTCTTTCTCACTACAAAAACTGTTTGAATTTACTCACAAATTACTGTATAGAAGAGAAAAAGTCGCAAGTCGCTTGTAAAACAAGTGTACACGACTTTGGAAAAAAGATTTTCTATGTAGTAAACAAAATTTGTTCCAAATTTCAAGTCTCTATGTCAAAGATTTTTTGAAATATCGTAGTGTAAAGTTGGTTTGCAAGCGACTTGCATCTTTTTCTCTACTCACTCTAATATTGTACCCAATGCTTAGTAGTCTAACTCAAAATTTACACAATACACTTTTGTTATAAGAAATGTTTAAATTTTGACGCCATATTGAAAAGTTTATTTGCAGTGAAGTTTGTTACAAATGTTGCTTTTTGAACATAGAATAATAAATAGAAATCAATAAAATAAACTTTGTTTTTTGTTAATTAACAATCTTAAAACATTTATATTTATTCAATATAAATTAAGTAATACATTTAAATGTTTTTATCTAAAAACTAGTAGAAATGCCCACGTTACTTCGTTATTTTAGCGATAGAGGGCAGCACGTGTTTTTGTTTTTGAGTACGTTTGTTTTTTTGTTTTGTGACAGCAGACTTCTATTGAGACATGTTTAATTTAATTAATAAACAATTTATTTATAGTCTTCCATGTAAAATACGAAGAAAAACAGAAGAATTTAAATTTATACACTAGCTAAAGCTTAACGACAATTTTAATTACAGTATACACCAAAGAAATACAAAAAATGATTGGCCACCAAGGCACTTCTTGAATTTATCCTACTTTAAAACTATTTTTGGTTATTTGTTATATCAAGTTAGATACCTTTATCACTAAAAAAATAGTAATATAATAACCTATAAAGTTGGAAGTAGTCACTGTTTATTATTCATAAACGCCAAAAAAATATAACTTATATGTGATGTTATTTTGTAAAAATAAATCAAGAATAAATGATTAAATAAAAAAATAAATGATTTGAAACTGTTTTGCCATAAAATTTACGTCGATAAATTCAAGTTTTTGACAAGTGACATAAGTGAAATTAGCTACAAGAGCCTTCCCGACCAAGGGAGGGAAATGAGGTGTTTCTAACTTTTTGGAAAGTTGCAGTCAGTAATAATTAATTTTCCAACATTTATGTATATATGTAATTAGCCAATTACTAAATGGTTGTGAATAAAGGCATTTTTAATTAAACAATGATACAAAGCATTGTCAAATACAGTTCTTGCCGATGTTGGTCTTAACTAAATTGGCGAATTGTATGGGCAAATTAATTATCAAATTTATTAGAAAGACACACGCTAACAGCTTGTATGAATAAATTCACCTTATAAGGTAAACGACTCCTGCAATGTTTTGTAATAAAGGTCAATATGTGTACCTCCGCCTTAAAAGAACGTTGTTTGTCAAAACAGAGTTATTATTAGTATACATTAGGGAGCGTTCAAGTATTACGTAACGCGCTAGGGGGGGGTCTCGAAAATGTTACGCCGCGTTACATGGAGGGGGGTGGGGGTCAAAAATGGCCAAATTTTGCGTTACGTAATACTTGAACGCTCCCTTAGTGTACATACAATATATGTATATAATACAGTTTTTGGCGATGTTTTTGTTTAATTTAATTGTCCAATTGTATAGGTTAATTATCATATTCATTACCAAGACACATGATAGTACCTTCTATGAATAAATTCGCCTTATAAGGTAAATGACTCCTGGAACCCAATACTTGAAATCATAGGAATTGATTCTCATGAGAATTCGACTGTCAAATGACGTAATTTTCTCTCAATTTTTAATTTTGGGATTCTTGAAATATTTTATAGGAAATATTTCTCTTAATATCGTAGGAAAATATACCTAAGGGTTTTGGATGGTGTATTTGGAAATTCTCTTCGGAATCTTTACATTGTAGGTTATAATCTCAAAATTTTGACACTGTGTGGTTGATTTTTATACTTTTTTTTTGTTCTTTTGGAGAAATATCTAATTATGGACAATATACACTTACAACTAATGGTTTTACAAAATCAAGCAGATGCTGACTGAGGCTGCCATGCAAAATGAAAGACAACATTTTATTAGGGATCAAAACCCATTTAATTTAAGTAACCACCTTTTTATTAAAAACTTTAGATTAACTAAGGTTCTGGTGAGGTATCTAATATATATATTTTGGACGATTATTTAATCGAACCCACTAGGGAATCTTCAGTTAAAAAATCAACAAAGGTGCTATTAGCTTTAATTTTTTTTTGAGACTGGAAGTTACCGAACCTCAGTGGGAAGCTCTGTCTATTGCTCTGGTGTAAGCCAAGCTACAGTAAGTAGAAGTATACAAGAGGTGGTTGAAGCTTTAAAGAACCCCGCAATATTTAACACATGGATTCACTTCCCCAGTACTTTGGCTGAACTTCAACGAAATAGAATACAATTTTTTGAAAAATACAGGATCCCAGAAATAATTGGTGTAATCGATTGCAAATCGACGTAAATACTTACAAATTACTATCTTTTGGCTTTTATAAATATAACTCAAAACGAACAAAACCAAACACATGTCAAAATATAAACACTCAGTGTTGCCAAAATAATAATATATGAAATTATTAATTGAATCCAATGATCTGATTAGTTATTATAAATATCAAACGAACTTAGGCTTCGACGTACGTCTCTTAATGAGAATTGTAAATTTCTCATCGGAATTTGATTCCTACGATGTTCAAGAATAGAGATTTTCATGATATTTTGATTCTCGTGAGAATTTCATCTAGAGAATATTTTCTCGAGAGAATTAATTCCTACGATTTCAAGTATAGTAAGAAATATAACTACAACGAGGTATTCATGTATATCTAAAAAAATTAAAAATAATTTTTAAATTAACTTACTTAAAAGTATTTAAAACTAAGCGTAGTTGTACAAAATGCACCTACAAATATTTTTTACTTAAAACCATTTAGAGTTGCTTTTTAGAGAACTGTATATTGTATAGTATAAATTGTGACGTCGTATATTAACACATAAACTGTGTATATTATACAAAAAAGTATATTACTATAGATACTGTCTGATTTTTGCAGTTGTCACCTGAAAAGAATGCGAGGAATGCAAACATGTCTATGGAACATGAAACATTTTGCATACCATATTCCCCCGGGTGCCAGTTAGAAAAAATTTGGGAGAAATATCTTTATTTATCAGTCGTTCAAGGACCTCTGTCAAAAGCTGTTTTACACTCTATTGGACTGAACATTATACAATTTAAACATACACAAAAAATATAATTTATCCAACACCTTCACAGAAACACTTGTTTTGAGCACTATTTTAAATGTCAAAAGTGAGTTTTTTTCCACTAGTGAGTAAGAAGAAGCACGTTAACTAAACCATAAAAATTAAAGAAAACCCCAAATTATTCTTTAGTTTTTGAATAAAATACTGTTTTTATTAAAAATTCTGTCATCACCGCTTCCATTTTGACGTTTGTAAGAAATGTAAAACTAGCAATTGTTTATTTTTAATAGGCATACTTAGGCCATGGCTACCTATTATTTTAGTATTAAGAAAACTTAATCTTAATATTTTTGACATAATATTTGGCAAAATTATAGATTTTTATTTAAAAATAAAAGGTGTTGGATGATTAATAATTCTCAACTCGTGTATTAAGTGATTTTATCCACTTAATACACTAGTTAAGAAAATAACTATTTATCAGTCTCCATTCCCTCATAACATCAAAGTTCTTTTGAGGTGAGATATTGCATTCTAAATTTAAATGCGAACGATACTACAAATAATTTTTAATTTTTTTATGTAATATTTTTTTCTTAAAATATAAGTTTTTGGTGAGATCTAGGTTATGCCGCGTCATATGGATACATTTTGCAAACAATATCTTGTTTTTCTTAATGTACAAATAGTTTAATACTTTTAGTTCATTTTATTTAAAAAAATCAAGACCCTTTTTGGCGGAATTCTATACATATGATATACATTATTTACAACGATTTTGCTGACATATTGCACTAAGTTACCATTAATTGTAATATAAGACAACAATATTAATATTACATTATTAAATAACACATTTTTATTGTTTATCTATTAAAAATTAGGTTACACATACAAATTGGAATTGGAAAAACGCTTTACCGCACTCATTTTCTTATTCTACCTAATTCTTACTTTTTATAATACTTTATTAATGGTATATCGAACAGAAGAGAAAATAAGAAAAAAGTCAAGTTTCAGTATGGATTAAAACCAGTCTCCACGGATTCTGATTTGGTGCTTTTATTTTATAATCAACGCACATTGTTAGATGACAGTAGGTTACGGAACATTTTACCCAATATCTTTTACAGGAATTTAATTAAAGATTACAAAATATTATTTTGTACATGTTCTGATACATGCACAAGTAAAACAAATGTTTAATTTTAAGTGTTTTAGTCAAAACGTTTAAAAGTTATTAAGGAAAAAGTTCAACAATTTACTGTCATCTCACAATGTGGGTTGTTAGCTTTCTACTTAATGCGGCCCAATTTATTGGAGAAACCTAGTCGGAGAGCTGGTGACCATTTTCATTTCATTATTTTCTCCCAGCTGTATTTTAAATATTAAAGTATATTCAAATTTAGTTATTTCCAAATCGTCCGGTTCCTTTGGGTGTTAGAAGCTCCAAAAGCTGCGGAAATCTAAAAATCTATTTTTAACTTGCCCAGTATTATACATTACATTATTATTATTATTACATTATTATTATTATTATGGGAGATTAGCTCAGCGGTCTAAGGCATCGATATAGCATTGACACTGAGCTAATGATCGTGAGTTCAAACCTCACTGGCGCCGATTGCCTTTTTCAGTTAATTAATAATTGAAATTTGGCGAAGGCGTACTCCCTAGATATATTGGTTCGAAAGTCAATTAAAGCCGGTGGTTCCCTCTACTACTAGCCCACACAAGTCCTGGACTTAGGGGACGCTTAATTAAGTAGAATAGTACGAGGTTAAAAATAAACAAATAAACAAATTATACATGTACATTTATTACATTAAGATTAAACCATTTCCATAGTTTAACCCCAAAATTATTGTGTTTAATACACACAATATTATTGACCTAATCTGAATGTAATAAATGTAATGTGTTTGTTTGTTTGTGTAACCTCGTACTATTCTACTTAATTAAGCATCCCCTAAGTCCAGGACTTGTGTGGGCTAGTAGTAGAGGGAACCACCGGCTTATACTGACTTTCGAACCAGTTTCTAGAGAGTGTCCGTTTCACTTATCGCCTTCGCTAAATTTCAATTATTATTTAACTGAAAAAGGCAAATCGGTACATTTATTACATTAAGATTAAACCATTTCCATAGTTTAACCCCAAAATTATTGTGTTTAATACACACAATATTATTGACCTAATCTGAATGTAATAAATGTAATGTGTTTGTTTGTTTGTTTGTGTAACCTCGTACTATTCTACTTAATTAAGCATCCCCTAAGTCCAGGACTTGTGTGGGCTAGTAGTAGAGGGAACCACCGGCTTATACTGACTTTCGAACCAGTTTCTAGAGAGTGTCCGTTTCACTTATCGCCTTCGCTAAATTTCAATTATTAATTAACTGAAAAAGGCAAATCGGTGCCAGTGAGAATCGAATTCACGCTAGTAGGCTTGCTATGCATACGCGCTAGCCACTACGCTATGCCTCCCATCAACTCGTTAAGTTAAAAATAGATTTTTGGGATACCTCATTTCCCCACCTTTTTGGGGCTTCCAGCACCCAAAGGAACCGGATTTAAAAATAACCTGATTTAAATGTACTTAAAAAAAGTATTCAAAATACAGCCGGAAAAAATAAAAATGGTTTAAAATACGGTTTTTATCTGTCAAACAAGAGACCTCTGTACAAACGAACCGACTCTAATCCGCGGATATAGTATAATTCTAACATAATAAGAAAATGAGAGTTGGAAATGTAATTTTCTTATGTGGTTAGAACATATTTTATTCACAAGCATAAATAAATAACACATTACCTCGTAAAATTCGCCATTTTAAATGATCTTCTACAGAAATTTTGCAGATTTCTAACGTAACTATAAATTTCAACTAAATAATAATTTAAATAAGTGGCTTATTGTTATTTTCTATTATTAGTCTAGGTATGAACCATATAATATATATATAATAGTTATTTATGCTACTAGTGGGTAAAGTAAGATATTGCCCATGAGAAAATTAACCTGGCGTCAGCCAAGCAGGTTAATTTTCGAGAGGGCAATATCGGTTAACCATGAGTGCCATACAAGGTTTTATCCAATAAATAGCTTAGAAATTCATATTTTTATTAAAAATTTTAATGACATTTACAAGAAAATAATTTGACAAGTGACAGTTGAGTAGGTAAAATAAATAATTATCTACTCAATAAAGTAAAAGCCACGGGGTTATTATTGAGTTTATCTATTTAAAATAAAGCTGGTAATTGTCTCATTATCTGTATGTATTGGATAAATATTAATTTCTTATTGTTTTTAGTAGAAATAAACAAAAAAGGTAGGTTATTTTATTCGCAAACCACAGCTGTTTACAGACAAGGCTGTAGTTTCGCCATCTATGAGGTATAACCAAAAGCCAAAAAACAGGTTAGATATGAATTCTAACCTAGGTTAAAAAAGAAAACCTTTTTTAACTTTTAAAGAAACATACAAAAATTATACATTCTGCAACTTTTTATAATGCATATAAAGAACGTTTTTCTGTATGCTTGTGAATAAAATATATTTATCCGCCGATACTTATACATCAAATTCTGTAAACCATAGTTTTATTTCTCTAGGATTGCTAGAAAATAGTGAAAAGTGATCTTATAATTTATAATAGTAAGGGTCATCCACCTTAACAAAAGTTTACACTATGCTTTCTTGATATACGATTTGTTATTGTATTTTTTTTAGCTTAGTTTAATAACCAACCAGAAAAATAACAATATAAATATACTATAGCAAAATATTATTTTGTTTTTATGACCCATTTAACTAGAAACCGTTAAAAGTTTTTGAACTTTACGTTTTAGTAATAAACAAAATTATCGTGGTAGAAATTAGGCGTAGTAGTTTTTATTTTTTTTTTTGTCTATGGTCCTTTAGAAAACCCAAATAAGAGTTGGTACCTTTATCATTAAAAGCCTTCAGAAACAAGTGTTAGTTTACATAACTTATTGCCAATGATATTTTGCATTTTTGGTATATGAAAATATTTGAAAAAAAATGTCAATTTACAAGGAAATTTTAGATTACAATTCATTGTAATTTTTCTGTATCTTACACAAAAATAATTAACTAAATTAAATTGTTTGATATTTACAAATTTAAAAGATCTATATAAAACATTTTACTATTCCTTAAAACGACTTTTGTTTGATTAACGCAGTCGTCCCTCCGAAGTGACTGATCGATTTCGTGCTTTTTAGCACTCTTCAGAGCCACATATCGGTAGTAGGGACAACTACGAAAATCAAACCCTTTCCATATATCTCTATATAGAGTTTAAAAATCGTCGTAAGGAAAAGCAAAAATAGCTAGCGACATCTACTGCTAAAATCAGAGACTGGATAAACCTATCAAAAATAATTGACAATGTCATCGCTCGCCCCAAATGGCTAGAAGAATATTTGTCAAGAAAAATTTTCAAATTCTATGAATTATATTAAAGAGTTAACTTTGAGGATTATTTTTCTTAATTTATGGCTTTTTCAGACAATGATTTAAGCCACAAGATTTAATACCTCTTTGACCACAGTTATTAACAATTCAACCACAGGTATATTAAAGAAATAAATATGTAAATCCTTGGTAATTTAAATAGCATGTGTTGAGTAGGTAGTCCTAATCCTGTCGATCCTCTCTGGGCGTTGAAACCTCCGGATAAAATTTTATGATTTTGACTTTTAGACCCTTGGTTTTATTGATTTTTCCAATGTTATTTCAAAATTCTGTTAATTATAGATTTATATCAGTTTTTGGAATTTTAACAGTAAAAATTTTAACTTTAAAATGGGGCAAAATATGAAAAATATAGGACAAAACTCGGGAAAAAAATTGTATAATTTTGACTAAGTAAAGATATAAGTGAAATTCTAGTAAAAATTCACATCTATTTTGACCCTAGCTCACGATTTTTACTGATATTACTTTTCCTTTACATCCTAATTTAGCTAACGAAGCTCTGAGCAAGTTAAAAGAAACGGCTATTCTTCAATAATTTGTTTGAAAAAAGAATATGCTCAAGAATATGGCTTCATTTTATTTTTATGTCAAAATTTTTGTATATTACAGGCTTTAATGTACTCATTTCAAAAAATATACGAACTATAATTTATAGTTTATAGCTTATTTCTTGAAAAATATTACATAAGCATGGAGAGCCCCAAATAAGCTTTTGGCTTGTGATAGGGGCTCTCCATTAATTTTGAACAAAATAATAATTTAAATGTTGGCGTTTCATATAAAAATTTCCAATCCCTTCTTCCGAACTCCATATATTAATTCTGGTTCAACTTTTGGCCAAAACGTTTTGGGTTAATGTTTGCTCGGTCCCCAAAGCATCTTTAAGTAAGCTTTTATGTTTTAGTATCATGGAACACCTACCAAGACATTAAATCAAATCAAAATCTTATCTCTTCTCCAAACCAACCCTATCACAAGATACGAGTTCTCCCAATTTTCTCCAATACTTGTAACTCTATCTGACCATTTTATGGTAAACATTCTCCTTTAGCACCAAATTTCAAAGAACTATTATTACGTATCACCATGTCAAACTTTCGGAACCAAGCGGAGCAGCGGCACTCCAATTTTAATACCCAATAATTTTTTATCATCTATATATATATATATATATATATATATATATATATATATATATATATATATATATATATATATATATATATATCTTTTCTAATATCACTGATCTATCACTGATCTTTAAAGATTTATATTCCCCAAATTATAGTTGTTATTTAATATTCAAATAAAATAACGGTTATATAAGTTGTTATTCTCGTAATAAAATTTCGAGAACTTTTGATTAATCATAGACCCGGATTGTTTTTTACGCTTTAGTAGTGAACTGTGTTCAAAAACAACACGTAGTAACCTAAATAAAATACAATGAATGGGCATATTTTTATATAAATATGTTTTCATATTTTTTTATTCGTTATTCTAGCTATTTCTAATATGGTTTCGCAAAAATAAGCAGTGCTAAATTGGCAGTAACTATTTTTGCGAGTGTTTGAAAAAATTAATACGGAGTTTAATGAACAGAGGTTAATATTATATTCCGAAAATAAAATGAGACTTCCTGTTTCGACATCAAAAAATACATATTAAAAAATTACCTGAGTAGAATAAGGTATCAACTTATTCCTTTCTGTAATTTTATTTACCTATAGACATTTTATTTTAGACATTTTAGTTACCACAGAATTTATTGAATTTCTTTGGTTGCGTGAATTCTCGACAACAATAACACTTGGGTCATTTCATATAAACTTTGTTCTTTTGTACTTGGTCTGTTTTTGCGGTTTTTGGTTTTTTCGAATTTTCAAGAAGAAAAGCTAAGTCCAAAGTCCAAAAGCAAAAACAAACGACCAAGAACGAAAGAACAAAGAAAGACTAGATAATAGAGTCTTCGAACACATAGCGAGAATAATTCTACTGCTTTTATAAAAGGTTGTTTCTGGAAATAATGTCAAGATCGGAAACCTCTGGAGTAATTTTGACAAAAAACTAAAATGGAAACTGTTAAATTATTCTCTTATTTCGTTTTGCCCTTTTTGGCTGTACTAGCCAAACTTTTTGGACTTTTTCAGCTCACTCTATTATAGATTACACACTGTGTAATACACACGCCTGCATCAAATTTCCTTTTTGAGAGTTTGCACTTGTTTCGTAAATTACGAATCGTAATAACGCGCTAATAACTTTTAACTTTAAGATTTTTTATCTTGTTTTTGTTTTTTGGGGAATAGGGCCCTAGGGCTTCAAATCTAACTAAAGTTGTTTTTTTTTGTGACGAAAATCCATCGTCGTTTTCCAACAGAGAATTAAAGCTAATTTTTTATAACATCTTTGCAAACAAACATTTTGAGAGAAGTTTTTAGCAAGACTAAATAAAAATAAGTGAAAAAAAAATGATTTTTTACATACAGCTAATTTTGAATAATAATAAAAATCGGCGAAATTTGGGTGGCCCAATATTTTTAAATGTCTGATTTTGATAAAATTTGGTATAAAGGCATTTTTTTTTGAATATTCTAATGTGAATCGATACCCTTTTTTAATTTTCAGTAATTAATTCGGTTTCAGCAACCTCCCTAAATGCCATTTTTTATCAAAATTCAATAAAATTCATAAATTCAAGTTCATGAATTCATGAATTTTTAGTTTTCAAAAAACCCCTAGATACCAGTTGTCAAGAAAATACGAATAAAAAAATTTTGACAGCCTGAAAGCCTCCTCTGATCCATAGTGCGGTAGTTTGAAAACGTTAGGTGATAAAAAGAAATTGAAGGCGGTGGAATTACCACTACAAAAAGTTTTTAAATGCAGGCCAGTGTTAATAATAATTTATTATTAGATATTATGGGATTATTAGGGCTGCACGTTAAAATATAAAAGTTTTTAAATGTTTATGTTTTAAATATATATTTTGCATCTTAAATCTAGACAAAGTTCAGTTCCATAAAAATATGCTTGAAAATTCTCAGTATTGTCCCATTTTCAAAAGTGCTTTTTCTAAAAAGTGTTTTAACCGTGGTTTAATCAATTCCAAGTTTAAAATTGTGGGTTACCTACCATAAAGAGATAAACACACAAAATGTTTGGCATTGAAAATAACGTAGATAATTTTTGCCCATAAAACCATTTGTAACCAAAAAAAAAAAATAAAGAGCCTAAATGTGATTATTGAACCCTTATTAAGTCATTACCAGTTTTTCTAGGAAATTCTATTTTTTCTTGACAAGCTAAGATATTGCAGACCTCCCTAGAATGTTCTGCAAGGTTAGGTTTTGGTTAAGACCATTAATCTTGGTTTTTGACACGGCTCATTATTAGTGAGAATGTAAATAGTTTTAAAATTGGTTCAGCACATGGTTAAATAGCCAAAATTAAGCAATTATTTTACACCCCTACAGATATTTTTTATATTAAAAGGGTTTTGAAAGAGTTAATATAACAGGTATACCTACACTTTCGGTATGTTCTAATATTATCTAATAAAGTAATTAAATTTGATATGGATTCTATTCACAACCAATTTTTCTCCATGATTTCTATTTTAGCACTTTTTTTCTTTAAAATAATATTTTCTTAGAAAGCAGTTATGATTTAAATATGAAAACCATTAACACTTTATGGCTTATTTCTGCACAATATTTTATGGTGCGATAATATTTTTCAATGATGGTTAATTATTATGGGTCGGCAATAAATATTAATTTATAAGCCATCTTTAAAGCTTTCATCGAAAAACGAAATATTTACCTGGACAAATTTAAGCGTGTCCAAAACGTTTTTCAATTGTTTAAATGTTTATACCACATTTTGGCTTTATCATGTCACACTTTAATTAGGATATGGCGTGTTTTTGTCAAATAATTTTTCAATATTTAAATATACCAAACAATATTATCAAATCAAGGGGTCCATAGTGCTTAGCATTATGATACATTACGAGGAAAAAGAGGTGTACTGATGTTGCGTAACGTAACGCTCTTATTATTAAAAAAAAAAATAAAAACAGTTAATTTTTTTTGGAGGAGGGAAAAGGTTCTTGGATGATAATGTTACCTATTTATAGGAAGATCTTGGGGATGAGGTAAAAATTAAAAAAATTGCGTTACGTATTTAAAGTTAAGTGATAGTTTAATGCCAAAAAATTTAGTAATATATGTAAAAAACTTACTTAGTTTCTAGTAGGGTTGATGTACGATAATTTACTGTTATTAAAAAAAAAACAGCAAAAATATGACACCGTTTTTATGAAGCCTAAAAATCCAAATAAGCTATCTCCAGTTTTTTTCGAAATCGAGTTTTTGAGGTAGAATACGTTTCTTACGTCATAAAAATGGAATCAAATCCTAAAACAATTTCGAAAATAAAAATGGAGTTAGCTTGTTTTGATTATACTGTGATATACAGTGTGATCTGATCTCTATGCAAATTATTTTGTCATCGATTACTGGGAATTGTTTTTGTAACAAGCACACTTATAATTCTGACATGTGTTAAATTTTTATCAAAACAATGTCATTAAACTTTCTTTAATTTATTCAATTTTAAGTTAAAAGTGAGCTGTTTTTTTCTCTTATTTTTATGTATAGGTAATCTACACCGGGTTATTGACACGGTGGACATAAAACACTTTTCAGTAAACTTATTTATTGCACAATTAGCTTTGTAACTGTAACATAATAAGTTGACTAATTCAAATGAAGTTTTTAGTTACATAAAAAATAATTCTCTCATTGAAAACGTATTGAAAATTTTTGTTTCGTCTAATGACTACGAAAAACAAAAATACTGCCCTCAAAAAAAAAATACCTTTCTCTACAGTGAAAAAAATTAAAAAGTTTTTTTCAATTTTTCTTAAAAAAAATTTTACGAAAAAAGAAAATTTGTTGAAAAACATTTTTGAATATAAAGTTTTTACGTCACACTTTGGTTCAAATTTGAAGTCTTTATCATAAAGCGTTGTTGAATTATAGTGCACTATTATAATATTATAATAATAGTGGTTGCAAATTTTTCTCGATATATGTTGCACCTCTGTTTTGATAAATGTTCACCCTGTACGATAGGACATAACTATAAAAGGACATACCAAAGATAACCTTAAAAAATATTATTTATAATTGTAAATTAATATTACAATAACAAATTAAACCTACATTTGAAACCTATGCATTGTCTTCACAATTATTTTAACATTGAAACTTAATTAGTTTAATAATATACTAAATATTTTTTTATTTATACGCATATATGGGACGTTCCGAGTGATAAGTAAAAAGGGTATTATTGGAACAGAAAGCTATAAAAATTTTGATACAAAATGTCAGTATTTGAGAAGGTATGGAAGTTTCAAGTCAACTAATTATGTAACCAACAGCTGAAAAATTGGCTATAATGTGTTACTTTTAAGTAAAACGTTAAAAAGCCTAATTTACAAAGTTTTTGTTTACTTTATTCTTAAATAAACCATTGTGTATAGTAGTAGTGATAGTAACAGTAACAGTGTAAAATTAACAGTGTAACGATAACAGTATAACATTAGCAATGTAACATTAGCAGCGTTACATTAACGGTTAAATATTAACAATGCAACATTAACAGTGTAAAACGAACACTGTAACACTAACAGTGTAACATTAACAGTGTAACATTAACAGTATAACATTAACAGTGTAACATTAACAGTGTAACATTAACAGTGTAACATTAACAGTGTAACAGTAACAGTCTAACAGTAACAGTCTAACAGTAACAGTGTAACAGTAACAGTGTAACAGTAACAGTGTAACAGTAACAGTGTAACAGTAACAGTGTAACAGTAACAGTGTAACGATAACAGTTTTAACATTAACAATGTAAAATTAGCAGCGTTACATTAACAGTGTAACAGTAACAGTGTAACAGTAACAGTGTAACAATAACATTGTAACATTTAAAGAAGAATATAACCTAAATTAAATTTTCTTTTATATTTTCTTCACCTTTTTGCAAAGTTTTAATAATATCGATGAGTTCTTATCTAACACATGTCATTTTGACATTTATCATTTTTTTAATAAAATTATTGCGTTTAATTAAAATTGAAAACTGATAAATGTTGAAATGACAAATTTGAGTTATTAGAACTTAATAGGTCTTATGGTCACTTGTCATTTTGGCATTTATCATTTTTTTAATAAAATTATTGCGTTTAATTAAATTCGAAAACTGATAATTTATCAGTGATAAATGTCGAAATGACCAAGAGATGCGAGTTATTAGAACTTAGCCAGCGATAAAAAAATTTAATTAATTTATTTATAATTTTTATTTAAACAGTGACATTCAATTAAACATATGATGTTGCCATGAAAAAAACTTTGAAAAATTATATTTAGAAGGTTTTAACTACGGTTTTGACTATTACCATATCATAGGTCAAGCACTCCAAATTATATGATAAATGTCGATAAATTAATCGAACTTGAACGAGGTATATTTATTTAATTATAAGAAAAAAAGAATCAGGTCAATATCCCTTGAGCCTGTGATTTTAGACCATGTACCCATAAATTTGATTGTCTTTCCCATGCATATTTAATATTTAATAGAGTCTTAATAAATCTTGGAAAGTTCTCTTTTTTTCATTATAATTTCATTATTGATAATGTTTTCTGAAAGTTTGGAGTTTATCCGAGGTTTCCTTCTGTTTAAGATAATATTTTATTTTAAGTTGTACTTAGTACGGCCCTGCTTTGTTAATTTTACTGCGCTTGCGTAGACACAGCCTGTTAGCAGACGGCGCTTCAGTTGAGGAACGTGACGAGACTTGAGTTTGTACCATAGACCTCGGCGCACAGCCACCCGTTCTTTGTTATTGAATACATATTGAAAAAAATGGTTTTTGGTGTTTTATTGTGAAAAGCCTCATCAAAAATCAATATACATAATGGTCCTTCGTCGCAGATATCAGAAATACTGGTATGAACCACGCCAGGAAGAGGTTTAAAGCAAAAAAATATATTCGGCAATGGCCGACGGCATGCATCAAAACACACAGAAACGTCCAAATCCTATGTAAGTTCGTTCCTTTATTCATAGCTGCTTCTTTTTGCATGTGCAAACTGCTTTTTTGACAAAACAAATCGTTCAAATTCAAAATAAAGCGTAAAGTTGTTTTTTCTGGAAAGTGTAATTTTCAATAGTTTGATGTAGGGTGCAGAGGGGTAAAAAGGAACATTTTTCATGTTTTAAAAACAATTGTACAAAACATATTAAAATCATTTTAATCGAAATAAAAACGTATTAAAAACATATTTACAAGTTTGTATTGCATAAAAACGTGAAAATAATTTTGAAAAACATTAAAATCGAGAAAATAAAATCACAAATCGAAAAAATCGACAATAAAACGTTTCATATTGTTATAAATCGTATACTTTTGCAATCATAAAATCATAAATCGTATTGAATCGTAAATCGCATTAAATTGTGTTAAATCATATTAAATCGTATTAAATCGCATTGAATCGTATCAAAACACATTGAATCACATTAAATCATACTAAATCGTATTAAATCGTATTGAATCATACTAAATCGTATTGAATCATATTAAATCGTGTGGAATCATATTAAATCGTATTGAATCATACTAAATCGTATTGAATCATATTAAATCGTGTGGAATCATATTAAATCGTGTGGAATCATATTAAATCGTGTGGAATCATATTAAATCCTATAAAATCATATAGGATTGTATCAAATCATACAAAATCATACTGAATCATAAAAAAAAATCATACTAACTCAGTGTAAATCATGGAATCCAAAGAATTCTACAAAGTAAAAGTTGATCAACTAAAATTACGTTTAAACAGTTTTTCTAATGCTGTTCTAGATTGTGATTATAAAAACAAAAATCATATTTTAGACATTCAAACAAGATTAGACAAAAATTTTAATACTTTAGAACAATTTGAAGATATACTTGCTGCACTAAAGTCATTTGATCCCGAATTTAACGCTGAAGTTGAACTTCAAAACTTCGACACACTTTATTATCATACAATCAATGAAGCAAAATCAAAAATTGAGAATCATTTTCAAGAAATAAATGAAACAAAAAAGCAAAATGTTTTAGTAAAACAAGAGCCTAGTTTTGACATTAAGCTACCAACAATTTCTTTACCCGAATTTTCCGGTTCTGTTCTTGAATGGCAACAATTTCATGATACCTTTACCAGTCTTGTAGATGAAAATGCAAATATAGGAACACTTCAAAAATTTTATTACTTATTATCATGTTTAAAAAATGAAGCGAAGCAGGTAATTCATTCATTGACTGTTAACGAGGCAAATTATACAGTGGCTTGGGATTTGCTCAAAAAGCGGTACCAAAATCAAAAAATTATTATACATAATCATGTTAAATCCATTATTGAACTTTCTGTAGTTAAGACTGATTCAAGTTCGTCTTTAAGATTATTTTTAGATTCTTTTCAAAAGCATTTTAGATCCCTTGAAACTTTGAATCAACCTGTACATGCTTGGGACACACTTTTAATTTATTTGTTAAGTGAAAAATTAGATACCAACACAAGAAAAGAGTGGGAAATCCATTCAAGTACTGAAACATTAAAAAACCTTCAAGAATTCTTAGACTTTTTAAACAAGCGGTGTTTAGTTTTAGAAACCATTGAAAACAAAAATAAACAAAGCGAAAAACGTAATACATTTAGTAGTAGCAATGCAACCAAACAAACAAATTATCAAAACACAAAGCAATCTTTAGCACACATTACAACCAATCAAAAAATTTGTACATTTTGCAATAAAAATCATTCAAATCATAACTGTGATTTTTTCTTAAACTTGTCGGTTCAAGCAAGGTTAAACGAAGCAAAAAGTCGAAACGTTTGCTTAAACTGTTTAAGACCTTTTCATCAAACAAAAGATTGCACTTCATCAAAATGTAAATACTGTGGTCGTCATCATAATAGTTTACTACACTTCGATAATCAATATGGACAAAACAATACAAGTTCATATAATCAAATCAACCAAGGTTATAATAGACAATATAATCAATCGACTTTTCAAAACAAGCCTTTTTATGAAAATAATCAAGCTAATCAAAATAAACAATCATTTTTTCCAAACAAACAAAATTATTTTCAAAAACAAACTACTTTTCAACCCAATCAATCCACTTTTAGAGACAATCAATCTACCTTTCAAAACAATCAACCTTACTCTGAAAACATTCAAACATTGAATCGTAGAAATGAATCTTTTTCTCGAAACAATCATGCTCAAGAAAACAATCAACGTACATTACAACGTGAAAACATAAATCAACGTCCTTCACAGCGTGAAAACATAAATCAACATTCTTTGCAACAAAATCAACCTATTAATCATAATCAATCTTCTCTTGTCAGTCAAGAATTTAATAACGATAACCAGTTACAAACGAATTCTAATCAATTATGCGGTGCTATTAACTGTAATCAAAGTCAAGTATTATTATCCACTTGTGTAATTAATATATTTGACAAAAATAATCAACCTTTTTATGCAAGATGTTTATTAGATTGCGGATCAACATCAAATTTTATAACAAAATCTCTTGCTGATAAATTAAATTTGCAAACATTTTCTGTCAAAGTACCTATTACAGGAATTTCTCAAATATCTACAAATATTAATAAACAAGTTAATGCTAAATTTAGTTCAATATATAACAATTATTCATCCACACAATCATTTTTGATAATAAACGATATAACAGGTTATATTCCTCTAAAATCTTTTGACACATGTGATTTAAATGTGCCAAAAAACTTGCCTTTAGCTGACCCAGAGTTTAATATCTCGAAACCAATTGATATTTTATTAGGAAATAATATTTTTTGGGAACTAATAACTGAAGGTGAAATTAAATTATGCAAACAAAAAAGCGGACCCATAATGAAGAATACAGAATTAGGTTGGATAATCGCAGGTCCAATTTATAATTTTAATCAAAAATCAAATCGTTCATTTTGCAATTTATCAATAAGTAATCAAACCATACATAATCAACTTGAAAAGTTTTGGCATATAGAAGAAATCGAAATTCCTAGCAATAGAAACAAAATCTTTACACAAGAAGAATTAGAATGTGAAGAGCATTTTTTGAATAATTTTATTCGCGATGAAACAGGTAGATTTACTGTAGCTTTACCCGCAAAAGAAAACATTTCAGAGTTAGGCGAATCAAAATCAATTGCTGTTAAACAATTCTTAAATCTAGAAAAAAGACTTAAAAAATCACCAGAAATAAAATCCCAATATGATAAATTTTTATTAGAATACTTAAACCTAGGACATATGTCAAAAATAAAAAATCCAGACACACACAATTCCTTTAGTTGTTATTTACCACATTTATGTGTGTTACGCGACTCTAGTACGACAAAATGTAGAGTAGTTTTCAATGCAAGTTTTAAAACTTCAAGCGGATTATCCTTAAATGACGTTTTAAAAATCGGTCCTGTAATTCAAGACGACTTATTCTCAATAGTTTTAAGATTTAGAATTCCAGATATCGTATTAACGGCTGATATTACCAAAATGTACAGACAGATAAATATAGTTAACGAACAAAAAGATCTTCAACGCATAGTTTATAGATTTAATGAATCAGAGGAAATTAAACATTTTATACTTAATACCGTTACATATGGTACAGCCCCAGCTAGTTTTTTAGCAATCAGAACTTTAAAGCAAGTTGCAATAGAAAATAAAAAACAATATCCACAAGCGTGTGAAATTATTGAAAAAGACTTTTGCGTAGATGACTTACTCACCGGTTTTAATACTAAAAGCGAAGCAATAAAAATGAAAGCTGAAATCGAACAAATTTTAAAAAGCGCAGGTTTTGAACTTCGTAAATTCCGATCTAATAGTAAAGAAATATTAACCGATAAAGAAATAACAACTGATGACTTAAATATAAAAGAATCAACTGATACATCAAAAATTTTAGGTATTTCGTGGAATTCGCAAACAGATATGATGCATTATAATTTTAATTTAAACATAAACCCCCTAGTAAAACCAACTAAACGTATTATTTTATCGACAATCTCAATAATTTTTGACCCTTTTGGTCTACTTGGTCCTACTATAGTATTTGCTAAAATTATTTTACAAAAATTATGGGAGTTAAGAATCGATTGGGATCAGGAAATACCGTCCGACTTAGAAAATTTGTGGTTAAATTATTGCAATCAAATCATAAACGTTAATAATATTAAAATTCCTCGTCAAGTAACAATAAAAAAATGCATAAATATTCAACTTCACGGTTTTGCCGATGCAAGTGAAAAAGCTTATGGATCGTGTATCTATTTGCGTACTGAATCAAACAATGGACTCATACAAACTAAATTACTTTGTGCAAAATCACGAATCGCTCCTTTAAAAACGAAAACATTAGCTAGATTAGAATTATGTGGTTGCGTATTACTTGCAAAATTATTTACAAAAGTAAAAGAATCTATTAGAAGTTACAATTTTGATAAAGCATACTTTTGGTGTGATTCCACAATCGCTTTATGTTGGATTGCTGGAAAACCCACTAATTGGAAAACATTTGTAGCTCACCGAGTAGCGGATATTCAAAGACTAACTAACGAAAATCAGTGGAGACATATTAACTCTTCTGATAACCCAGCTGATATCATTTCTCGTGGTGCTTTTCCAGATGAATTAAAATCAAATTCATTATGGTGGCAAGGTCCCTCTTTTCTAAAAAATGAAGAAAATTCATGGCCTAAAAACATTATTAACAAAACAACAAACGATATACCTGAAACAAAAACTCCTTGTGAATCTAATTTACTAATAATAGAAGAAAACGATATTTTTAAAAGATATTCCAGTATCACTAAACTGCAACGTGTAATCGCATATTGTTATAGATTTTTAAATAATTGTAAAAATACAACTAAAACGTACGGTGATTTAACGGTTAATGAATTAAATAATTCTTTATTTTTTTTAATCAAGTTAGTTCAATCAGAATGTTTAAATTCAGACATAACTTCTTTAGGAAAAGATAATTGTTTAAAACCAAACAGTAAACTTTTAAATTTAAGCGTATTTTTGGATAACGATAATATTTTACGTGTAGGTGGTCGTATAAAAAAGGCTAATTTAACTTTTAATGAAAAACATCAAATTTTACTTCCATCAAATCATACATTTACTAACAAAATAATTGAAAACGAACACATAAAAAATTTACATGCAGGTCAAAATGCTACTTTAATGGCGGTTAGAAAAAATTACTGGCCTATAAGCGGAAAAAATTACGTAAAATTTGTTTTAAAAAATTGTATTCCTTGTGCACGCGCCAAACCTAAACCACTTATTATGCCTACAATGGGAGATTTACCAACTTCACGATTAAGTCCAGCTAGACCTTTTACTAGTGTTGGAATCGATTTTGCTGGTCCAATACTAACCAAAGAATCAAAATTGAGAAATCGCAAGTTAATTAAATCCTATATATGTATATTCATTTGCTTTGTAACAAAAGCTGTTCATTTAGAAATCGTTAGTGATTTGTCCACTGAAAATTTTTTAAATTCTCTTAAAAGATTTGTGTCACGTAGAGGTTTGTGCCAACATATTTATTCGGACAATGGAAAAAATTTTGTAGGTGCTGAATCAGAAATCAAAAATTTACTAAAACTTGACTCAAGCATAAAATCATATCTTTCAAATAATCAAATCACTTGGCATTTTACACCACCCTATTCACCTCACTTTGGCGGGTTATGGGAAGCGGGAGTTAAAACAGCAAAGTATCATATGAAACGTATTATTGGTGATAAACATTTAACTATTGAAAATTTAAACACGGTTATATGTCAAATTGAATCTGCTATGAATTCCCGTCCTATAACACCTATGTCAAATGATCCAAATGATTTAAATCCACTCACTCCCGGACACTTTTTGATCGGTGATGCATTGAACTCCATGCCATCTTCAGACTGTACAAAGATGTCTTATAATCGTCTAACACATTTTAATCAGCTGAATCAAATGTTTCAACACTTTTGGCAAAGATGGAAAACCGAATACCTTAATACACTTCAACAAAAAACAAAATGGAAACTTAAAACTGTCAACCCTTCTATTGGACAAATGGTCATAATTAAAGATGACAATCTACCCCCATTACGATGGAAAATGGCTAGAATCATCAATCTTCATCCAGGAGAAGATAACATCGTTCGTGTTGTTACAATAAAGACAAGTGATGGCACATACAAACGTGCAGTTTCAAAACTTTGTTTTCTTCCCATAGACTTAAATAATGAGAAAACAGACTCTATTAAAGTGACTTGTGATGATAATTCAAATAATTAAATCCAGGCCTCTAAATGTAGTATATAATATTTTAAAAAAAAGAACAATGTTTTTTGCATTTTTATAAGTTTTATACATTTAAATATTTTTATTTTGTTTTGAAAGCCAAGCCTTTCAAGGGCGGCGGCATGTTTAAGATAATATTTTATTTTAAGTTGTACTTAGTACGGCCCTGCTTTGTTAATTTTACTGCGCTTGCGTAGACACAGCCTGTTAGCAGACGGCGCTTCAGTTGAGGAACGTGACGAGACTTGAGTTTGTACCATAGACCTCGGCGCACAGCCACCCGTTCTTTGTTATTGAATACATATTGAAAAAAATGGTTTTTGGTGTTTTATTGTGAAAAGCCTCATCAAAAATCAATATACACCTTCTATTTTTCATAATTTTTTGGAAAAAATGTGCTCCCTATAACATTTTTGTTTGGATACCGAGATTTCGGTATTGGAAACCCTAATAAGAAACCTAAGATTCAAATTTGGAATCTTTATTTAAGATTGAAATAAATGCTTTGAACTTTGGGCCAAAGGTTTTCTTACCCAAAGTTCTCAGAATGAATCGTCAATGGGAAAAACTGTTAGACAAACTCAAAATTCAGAATTCTTGGATATCTTGAGTTTATCTAACAGTTCCTAGCTTAAATTAGTATATTTTTTTCTATTTTCATCTCATTCCTAATTTTTTAGAATTTTGGGTTTCTACACGGTGTTTGCAGTCTTTTGGCGGAAAATAAAGTGGATGATTCTACATCACAAAATATGAAAAACCAGCATAGGAATATAGGTCCGGAAACGAACCCTAAGAGAGTTACGATCCTTTAAAATTACTAAAACTAAGGTTTTTAATTAATAACTCTGGTACCCTTTGAGCTAGAGGTTTTGCACATATACTAGTATTAATAAGGGCAGTTTTTTAAGGTAATTTATTTTTTTGAATTTATCCGGAGACGTGCCTAGTCGGACAAAACGTATGAGCTTAAGACATTTTTGCCCCAAACTTTTTATGTGTTTTTTTTTGGATTTTTTTTAAATATGGATTCTTTGAGTAAAATAAAATGATGTAACACTGTAGGAGCAACTCTTTAAAAAATGTAATTTAAGAGAAAGTAACATTTTGTGCCACCAAAAATGTTACTTTTTAAAAGGCTATTGTTCCTTTAACATTAAAATAAGGTTATTCGGTGAAGAATGCTTTTTTGCTTAATTAAAAAAAAAAACAATCGCCCTGCAGCATTAAAATTATATTGGTGCTTTTTTTGTTCCCCATTCAATATGTCCATCTTCGAAGGACTGTAGCTCCCTTAGGACTTATTTCCGGACATATGTTTTTGTGTATGATGTTGAATGATATATTCCGCCAAGAGACTGCAAACACCGTGTATGTATGTCTGCTTGATTGCATAACCACGGTAGGCTTTAAGTATACGAATATGAAAAAATCGCGAACCCCAAAACTAACAAGGGGATATTGTTTCTAATGCTTTGAGAATAATATGTTCGTTGGAAAAATTTTTAGGTGTAGTCGTTTTTTATATTCATCAAAAATTAGTATATTAGTATATGTGACCCACCAAAATTTCAAATTAAAAAATTTGGAGGTCTCACCCCTTAAATTTACTTAAATTTGTTTATAGTTTTATTCAAAAAATTTGAAAAAATCTAGAGGTCGCTCACAACCAACCAAAAAATATGTTTCTTTAGCTTTTTTATTTTTTTCAAGGCCCAAGGATTTTTTATTTAAATCTTTTTAACACGGAATGGTATAAAGGGATAGTAAATTGCTAACCTCAAAAAAAAATCAGAATGTTTTCTTTCAAAATAGCGGAGCTGGGCCCTTTAAAGTTTGAAAATTCACTACATTGCTTGATTTTAGGCCTAATGACAGGCACAACGACATTTTTTTCATTGTCTTAAACGTTGTGCGTGTAGCCCAATATGTCCTCACATAAAAACAACTATTTAAATGTATACATCCAATAAAAAAATTACTACAAATATTATGTGTATATATCAGAATTTGTCTAGAGACAAAAAATTTTTAAAAAACAAAATTAAATAGCCTAAAAACCGAATTTATCTAAAAAAATATCTATATTATTTTTTTCTGAATTATGAAAATTATGGTGTTTTTTTTTGAGACATATTGGGCTACACGCAAAATGTTTTATGACAATAATCGTAGCTCCCTTAGGGCTCATATCCGGACCAACCTTTATAGGAACATTTTTTCATATCTTTGGACCTAGAATCGCGCCTTAAAATTTTGTGGGCCAGGCACCTTCGCTTTTGGTCAAAACTCGGCCTTTGGCCGTAATATCGTAAAAGTTAGTAATAAGGGGTTTTCGAGGATGCTGAAACCGAATCTGTTTGTAAAAATTCAAAATTCAAAATGGCGGATCCAGTATGGCGGCCAAATCTGTTAAAATTTATTGAATTCTGATAAAAATGTGGTATTCAGGGGTTTTCGAGGATGCTGAAACCGTATCTGTTTGTAAAAATTCAAAATTCATATTAGCGGATCCAATATGGCGGCCAAATCTGTTAAAATTATTGTATTTTCCCCATTTGCCCCCCTTGCCCCACCCCAGTCTTTACCAAAAACAATCCCGATCGAGAACTTTTGGTAATTTAAGTGTTTGCCAAATTTCAAGTCTCTACCTTAAAGCGTTCTTTAGTTATCGTTCCCACAACATTTCCCGGATAGACCGACCGACTGACCGACCGACCTTTAGACCGACAGACCGACAATTGTTTTTACTAGAAATGCATTTATATCGACAAAAAATGGAAAATTTTCTCACAAATACAAGGCTTTCCCAAACATTTTAAAGATTTTCAAAATGAGGAAGCAAAACGCGCAAAAATGCGCATATAGGCAATAAAGTACTTACTGTAGGCTACCAAATGACGTATGGTATTTAAAATTCGGTTGCGTTATGCAAAGTTATTTTACATTGGAAGTGAAAACTTTGCTTAAAATATTATGTTTCTGCTAATTTAAAAGTACGCAGATAGTAGAATTAAAAAAAAATATTAATTAAATATGATATTTAATTAGTTTATACCTTTTTTAATCATTTTAATTTAAAACAGAACTTAAATGATTGCTTATTCAAAAGTATATAATTTATTTTAACCATAAAAGCATTCGAAAAATTATATGGTTTTTTCTAGTTTCAACCCTTGTAGTAAACAAACGCTTTAATATAATGTAATAAAAATTTTGAGAATAATTGGCCTAACTATTCCTTATTCGGTTGCCCTATTTACTTTTTGGAAACTCAAAAGTCAATTTTGTCGACTTTTTACCAAAAACGCTTCTGGCCCATAGTGCACCCTGTATACCGGGTGTTTTTTTAACCTGAAACTTCTAAATATCTCGAAACTATGCATTAAAAAAAAAGATATCGGACAAAAGTTGTTTATTTTAATGAGGGAAACAAAATGGCGTATTAATTTTTTACGGATATTTACGTTTTTAAGGTCATTTCAAAGTCAACTTTGTTTTTTTTTTTTAATGGAAACATATATTTTTTTACTGTTTACAGCCACACATAATTAAAAAAGCTGGTTCTCCGACAGACTCGAATAGTCAATTACTATATATTTTGAGCAGCTAAATCAAAACAGTAAAAAAATATATGGTCCTATTTAAAAAAAACAAAGTTGAACTTAAAATGACCTTGAAAACGTAAATATCCTTAAAAAATAAATAAGCCATTTTATTTCCCCATTAAAATACAACTTTTGTCCTAAATCTTTTTTTCTAAAATAACATAACTTTATTGCATCTAAAGAATAAATTCTTATTACAAGAAGTTTGACTCAGAATTAAACCTTTAATTCTTTTTTTTTTCTTTGAATCTAACATCTTTTTTTCTAAAATGCATAGTATTCGAGATACGTAATGTTTTTGATAAATAAGGTAATTTTCTGTTCTATAAAACTAAAAATTACTTTGGACACTAAATGTGCCTAAGAAGGGAAAATAAATCGAAAAAAAAATGCTCAAAATATCATAACTACGATTGCAAAGAGCACATGTACAAGGCGCATGAGTTACTAAAATATTGCATGATTTCGAGTCAAATTTTATAATATTTTTTTCTTTTAATTTAGGTGTTTTGTATTTTTTTAATCCTACATGTTAAAAAAACAAATGTTTTAGTTTCAGAAAGTTTGTTAAGTTATTTTTATTTTTTTTTACAAATTACCGTACAGATGTAAAATATATGTTAGAATTGTATATCATTTTTCTTTTACCCTTAACACTTACTAAAACAATAATAATTTGAAAAAAATATGTAAATAACTTTTAAATACAACCAAATAAATAACATAAGATATTTGGTTTTTAAAAATATAAATGTGTTTTTTTTAACAAAAAATAAAATGGTCTACAAGTGTAGACCACGCGACTAATCTCGTAACTAAAACAAGCGCGCCTAACGAAGAGTTAAAAAAAACTTATATACATCTACATAGGTTCGAAAATCAGTTTTATGTGTACTATGGCCTTAAAGAAAACACATTTTAAGGGACCGTAGCTCCCTTAAAAGCGAATTGTAGTTATTTGTGTATGGAAACTTTTTTTATAGTTTTGATTTAGAATCAGCATTTTTTGGTTCCTTTTTTTGATGCTCAGAATGTGAAATTGCCTCTTTAACTGCAATTTTCTCGAAAACGGTTGGCCCCACGGTGTATCTTTTGTTATGTATTTTTAATCAAAGATTAATATTTTATTAAGAAAATGTACAAATAAAAAAGTCAGGGGCAAAAAAGTAATATCACCCCCCATTTTGCACGCCCCTGTTTAAAATTACCAAATAAAAATGACAAAAAATGATAACCTTTATGAATGTTAAGGCATGTGCAAAAATTCGTTACTGTGGTTTATAGGGTTTGGACTTTGGACCAGATATATTAATTAAAAACTACTTTTCAGATGTACTCTTAGGAGGGTCGTACCAACCTTTATACAGGGCCGTAGCAAAGGAGATTTGGTGGGGGGAGGAGTTCAAAAATTACAACTTTTTTTAGCCTAAAAACACAACTTTTTTCCTCGAAAAAAAAAAGTTCATGACTAAAAAAAAAGTCCCACCATTTCTCAAAAAAAAAGTTCATTCATAAAAAAACGTTGTTTTAAAAATTTACAACTTTTTTCCAAAATTAAAAATTCGTTATTTTATTATATAAAAAAGTTGTAAAATTTAATTTGTGTACCTATTTCAAAACCAAAAGTTGTAATTTTTATTAATTAAAAATAAAAAAGTTATCAAATTACACCTTCTGGTTAAGTTATTTATATTTTTTCAAGGTTTGAGAATCCTTACTTTTATATTTCTTAATCTATGAAGTTTACAACTTTTTTTCACAAGATTAAAAATTTATAATTTTTAACCCATGAAATATGCAAGTTTTATATTTTGAATCCACGAAATATGCAAGTTTTTTGAAAATCCAACTTTTATATTTTTAATACATGAAATTTACCACTTTTTTTCCAAAATTAAAAATGTATTATTTTATTATGTTTATCCCATGAAAAAATATGCAACATTTATATTTTTAATCCATGAAATTGCAATTTTTGTTTTTTCTACGGTTTAAAAATCCCAACTTTTATATTTTTAAACCATAAAATTTAAAACTTTTTTTCCCCAAATTAAAAATTTATTATTTTTTTTTAACCCATGAAATATGCAACTTTTATGTTTTTAATCCATGAAATATGCAACTTTTTGATTTCAAGATAGGTGGGGGGAGGCTCCCCCCCAATAGCTACGGCCCTGCCTTTATAGGAACTTTTTTTCATATTTTTGGACCTGGAATCGACCCTTAAAATTATTTCTGAATCACCCTGTATACTAAGATACTAATTTTTGATGAATATAAAAACAGCTACACCTACGATTTTTTTCTCAACGAACATGTTATTGTGAAAGCATTAGAAACACTATCCCGTTCTCAGCTTTGGGGTTTGCGAATTTTTCATATTCGTATACTTAAAGCCCACCGTATAAAACTAGACCCTAATTTAAATTATATTCTTACTGTACAAAATCGTGACATTTGCAATGTTTTCCGGGGCTCCACACTTCTTCAATTGTATATAATTATTTATCGACACATGTTAGACAGACGATTTTTTGTGCGTTTTTTAAAATGGTAAGCCCTTGGTATCAATGTGGTTATTTAAGACCCACAATCCAAATTTCGACTTCCGGCTATGGCAAAAAAAAACAATCGAAAGTATGGTACGCGCGCGTGGCCCGTTATGTAAAAGTATACCCATCACACACGCAGAGAAATGTAACACGTGGCCTTTTTTGCACCCGACCATTATTGTGTATTATTCGGGCAAAAAAAAGAAAATAAAAGTACGAAGGTAAATTTGATGGTTGGTACTTCCGCATCATAAGGAAAGATCGTGTGCCGTTCAGAGCAGGCTTGTTATTTTTTGTGCGGATCTGATTTTGGTATCCCTAGGTATACTCACGTAAAATAATATTGTTGTCGACAAAACAAGATACGAAAAAACATACTACATTTTTTTCTATTTTGAGATTATAGGCTTATAATCACACGCATTTTGTGTGTTCCTATAGGCCCATAAGAGGTCAGTACTTTTTTTTCTTTTGGGTTGGCAACAGGACAAATGAATATCGCTTGACGTTTTTCGTGTTTACATCGCTTTAAAGTTTAATTTTTGACAAATATTTGTCTTAAGGTTAATTTTACCGTGTTAAAAAAGTCCAAACCAAAGCTTGCAGTGAAAAAGACAAGAGCTGAATATAATATATATCGAAATATAATTTGTTCTTTGAATTTTAAACATGGCAAAAATTGCAATGCTAACCAAAAAAAGAAAATCCCTAAATCAGTCATGAAATTAAATGTACCTACTTTTTTTTTAATTTTAGAGGAAAATAGAAAAAATAGTATAAAGCACTGTAATAAAACTCTAAATATAAACAAAATAAGCTGTGAAGATATGAAATACTTCGCATTCCATACTATACTCTACATAGTGGATAAAATCTTGCGTTTTCTCTCGATATAATTCCCAAAATATGATTCGAACTCAGGACCTTTAAATTACAAGGTGGACACTATACCACTGATTTAACCGGTGTATAAGAAAAGAGTATTTAGGTACAATACATTTAACCACCAAAACAAAATTTCTTGATTTTTCGGTAAATATTGGCCGATGTTTTTTCTGTTCAAAATTGGTTGGACTAGTGGTAAAAATCCAAATGTTCTTCTAGATAACCTTTAGTTTAAACAAAACATTTTTATTGTACAAAAACTATCCTATCTGCAGATTTGATAAAATAACTACATGTGGTTGTCCCGAGGGTTGTCCTAAACTTAAAGCTATTTTCTAATTTTGTAAATAAAATACTTATTTTATTTTTGTAGTTTTTTTTTTCAAATTTTTTGTACTTTGTAATCCGGCCCTGGAGACCTGTATGTCATTTGTCCGATGAAAGACATTTTAGTACCTACACAAATATCCACTTATTTTTGCAAGATAAAAAGTATTATTTACTGGGTTCTTTGTCTATGGTTCTTTCCCTTTAGATTTAATATTTTAATGAATCTTTAAATTTAAGGTAGGCTACCTTAAGTAGCCTTTTTACCTCATGCACTCCGCTACTTTGTTTTTTTCATCAGACTTAAAAGATGACCAAGAAGCAGGGGCGGATCTATTTCATACTAAGGGTGGGGGGCATCCATAAGGAAAAAATTGCGCTTTCATCAGAAATATAATTATGAAGGTATTTCTGTGCTAATATATCTCGCTGGGGGGGGGGCATTGCCCCCCTAAATCCGCCCATGTCAAGAAGAAAAACAAATTCATGTTTTTCATATTAGGATAAAGCAAAAAATTTAATAATGTTTACAAACCAAACCAAACATGAAACTTATAAATTACACATTAGGGTTGAGTGATTTTCTTTTTGCCCAATCAAATAGCACTATGTACCAAAAGTTGCCTAAGGGCATATCCACAGGCTCGCATAACAACATAGTACATAACAATGCGATGCCGTGATTGGCTTGATGTGCCGCCATGTATCTTGTAAGCCAGTCACGACCTCGCATTCTTATGTTTTATGTTCTTAGGCAAGCTTCTGGATAGGCCTTAAATTATAACCTGTAATTTTTTCAAGATTTTTTGGAAGTCATCTTGATTCCCCGCGATAGGTTTGAAATTGATGAGAATTTAACGAGAATTTAAGAAATTTTAAAATTTTTTTGAATGGACCAATAATGTTTTTATGGTTTAATTATGCAGCAATGTTCTTATAGTTGTTGTAAAAACACTGTAAAAAACACTGACCAGTAAAAGGGCTTTCCCATTTTTCCACCCCGAGCGTAAAATGAATTTTTTATTATCAAATTTACTTTTAGCAACCTCAAAAACCCCAATATAAAAATTTTACATAAATTATCCCCCTCCTCTCAGGGGATGGATTTTTATATATATTTTTTTAATTCTAAGGTTCAGTTTTAGCAACCTCGAAAACCCAGTTATACCAATTTTCACGAAAATCACCCCCACCCCCTGGGGGTGGAGTTAAACCATTTTTATTATCAGATTCACTTTCAGTAACCTCAAAAACCCCAATATACCAACTTTCAAAAAAATCAACCTCCACCCCTAAAGGTTTAGAAAAAAAATATTTCAAGATTCAGTTTTAGCAACCTCAAAAACCCCTATATATAGTTCTCCGCATGAAAGAAAGTCTCCGACGAAAGGGGGAGGAATCATTCGCTCTCTCTTCTTTCCGTCAAGAGCGTTATAAGGTGTGCGTGCCGACAACAGGCCTCCCACTTGCACACACATTCCATACATATTTCCCGCAGCCACAGATCCGTGCATCAAACTATACAAATTTTCACGAAAATATGAAAAATATTTCAAAATATTTACCCCCTCACCCCCTCAGGGGTGGAGTTAGAACTTTTTTATTATCAGATTCGATTTCAGCAACCTCAAAAACTGGGGATTAATATTGGCTTATTCAATAAATTTTTAAAAGTTTAAATTTTGATTAATTATAAGGCCCCCGCGGGGAATCAAAACGACAAAAAAATCTGAAAAAAAATACTGGTTATGTTCTTTAATAAAGGCAACTTTTGGTACATTGTGATGATTGGTCTACCTAAAAAAATATGTCCTATTCTAACCCACCATATCTTATGATTTTTTTCAAAAATCGTATACCTATAACGTCTATAAATTTCAAAACAATTGAAATTTATAAAGTATATACGATTTGAGATGAATCTTTTTTTTATGGTGAAATCGTTATCAGCGCATCAAAAAAAAAATATATATATATATAGGAAATGAGGACAGATAATTTTTTTGTAACCGTGTTATTAAAAATTTTCTAAAAAGAAGTATTTACTTAATAACTTAAAACCAGAGATAACGCAAAGGGGGTAGGGGGCGCGACCATTTGCCGACTTCCCAAAAAGCCCCTGTATACAAACTATATTTAGAATATAGAACTAAAAAATATGTATTCAAAGTGTGGGTTACTCACGTGTTAACCTAAATTAAATTCACGATAAAATAACAAAAAAACAGGTATTGCCTGCCTTAAAAAAACATGGTCCAATAATTTAATTGTACTTGATTCATCGTCGCGGATATAAAATTATCTACGGAGGCCATGGTCAGTCAAATACCCAGGAAAAACACCATCGACTGGCATTGAACCCAGCGCATACTTCGAGAGAACTATATGGTTAAACCTCGAGTTCCATTTTGCTTTCTTCCATCTTAAAAGATGTGGCTAGGAAAACAAAGTAGAAACAAGTAAAATTTGGCAATGCCTTTTTCACGTTTTAGAAATTTGTATATGAAATAAGCCCCAGAAAAAAATAAGTATATCGTTCGGTTGTAGTCCAGTCAAATAACGAAAAATTCTTGTGTTAAATTAAGTTTTGTTTGGATCATTTTTTTATTTTATTAATAATAATCGAGTTATAAATATTAAAATGTGGCCATGTTGGGGGTAAAATTGTTTTTTTTTCATTTAACAGCCAAATTATTCATCGAGGATGTGGCCATGTTGGGGGTAAAATTGTTTTTTTTTCATTTAACAGCCAAATTATTCATCGAGGATAAAAGTGGTTATGAGCAAACTTGTAGCCATTGAAATTCTCTATAAGTTTTTTATATTATGAATTTTCATAAGTATTTGTTACGGTTACAGTGGGCGGTGAAAGTCGAGTTGCGCCCTCTGTAACCGTACCAAATTACCTATGAAAATTTATAATATATGAAACTTTCTACAAGCTACAAGTTTGCTCATATCCACTTTTATCGTCCGATGAATAATTTGGCCGAAAAATGTAAAAACCAATTTCACCTCCAACTTGATTGTTATTAATATATTAAATAAATCATCCAAACAAATATTGTTTGAAATTTTATTCTTAACAAAATTGGTTATATGCATTTTTATCGTAAGATGCAACTCACCCCTAAAATTCAAGATAGCGGACACCCCTTAGGCAAATCACCCGGTGAAAAACTAACAGGAGCGTTCTATTACCATCCACTACTACCAGCCCGTGTACATTTATTTGACTGGACTATAGGTTTTGTCAGCACAAGAATTTAATAGTTTGAAGCCGATTTTTAAATACAGAAGAAAGGTAGAGTAATTGATAATCAAGGAAAAATATGATAGGGGGAAACTTTGTATTATTGGTAGCAAATTTTTTTAACAGATCATACTCATCTTGAATATTAAAACTCGCTTGTTTTTATGTTTCTTTACCGTGATATAATTTGGGATGTATCAAATATGGCAGATGATTGTTATGATGATGGAAAAATTGAGGGCATAGATTTACAAGTGTTGTATTACTAATTATAAAACAATTATTACTTGTTTTTTAGTATAATCATTTTTTTGCGTCAATTTTGTACATAAAAAACTTCTATAATTATTATGCTAGATAAAAAGTCAATATGTACGCATATGCGTATTTAGAAATAATTAGATATTTGGCATTTTATGTTGATTTATTCAGCACTAATTGATATAATATAGTTTATTTTTATTAATAAGTAATCTAGAAAGAAGCTTATTTACTCATGATTTGGCATAAACATTTAAAAAAAAAAACAAATGTTTGTAGGTATATATAAAAATAAAATGCATATATTCTTAAATGAAAGAATTTTATTTTATGTTAAATTCAAATTCTTTGGATTCATTCCATATAAGTATCTATAATATTGTAACTAGGTTGTTTGTGTAACACAGGCGATTCTGAGTCTACTTGATTTATGAGATGAAAGGATTGCTTTTGTTTTACGAGAAGTCAAGAGGTCATTAAGTACAATGTCTTGGTTTGTACTTGTACCGAGCTTCTATAAATAATTCTGATTGACAATAAATAATTATTCTGCCGTTCGCCGATTCTTTGACATTTCCTGTCCGTATTTATGGATTGGAAAATTTATAAGCGCATGATAGGGCGTATTCTCTATTTTTAATACTCTACATTTTATTTTGCTGTAAAAGTTGTAAAGAGCTTACAGTTACCACGTGGTTTTACAATTTATTACTTTCAATATAAAAATGAGTTACAAAAATGGTGCCCAACTAAATTAAGGAATATACAGGTTATTTCAAAATATGCAACAGGAACGTTGAGAAAATATTGGTCAAAGAAACTCGCGTAAATTTTTATTTTTAAATTTAAGAACTTTTTCGGTATCCTAAAATATAATATGCCATGAAACACGCTGTAGATAATGAGTCACACTGAAGGAATTTTGTGAATCTTTTTGAATTTTGTCTTATAAGAAATTGACGAATGCCATTGGTGCAATTTAACCAAAATGTCTTCTCGAAAGGGCACAAAGAATTAGTGACACTAATTTAGTGTTATGCATTTTTTAACTTCCATTGGCTACCGTACCAAATGGCAACGTTTAGGCGCCAATAAATCTTCATAGAAAAACTTGTTCTAGCAATTTATCATCGGTTTATACTAATTATTTATTAAATGAGACACATCAATTTTCAAAAAGAAAACTGATCGTAGGCTTAGGCTTTGATGAAACAGTTATTTTTTGTCGTTTTTATTTTCAACATAAAAATTTAATTTCTCTAGTTTAGACGATATATTCTAAAAGAATTTAGGGATTACATTTTTATGGTAGGAGCCTTGAGTATTTCCAATACATTTTCTTAGATTCTGAGGAATTTTATTTTGCTTAGTCTAGTTCCGCAAATATTAGGACGAGAAAGCATTAGTTTATTAAAAAAAATCTACTATTGGTTTTGGTATTTAGTATTTATTTATTTATTTATTTATTTATAGTAAAACAGGGACCTTCATACGAAGGTATTTTATACCTTACACTGTTAAATATTACAATTATTATAAATTTAAATTCAATCTTTGCTGATATTCTTGTTTATCTCTTGTGTCTCTCAGTATATACTATACTGTAGTCACAAATTTCCCATTCAGAGAGATAAACAGACAAAAGCAATTTATTTTTTATATACTAACGCATGAAAGTCATATTGAAAAAACAAACAGTTGCTTTAGTTAAAAACTAGTTACAATTAAAAAGGTAAATTTACTACATTTTAATAAGTGGATTAATTTATATTTTATATTTAACAACCTAGGAACAACACAGAATAATGGAATTTGTTCGCTTATCTTAAAAAAAGGAAAAAGCATATTTATGTGTAGACTGTTTTTTGTTTTACTTTTTATTTTATTTGACTGTATGTATTTAACTTAGTTTGATTTCACGGGAATATTTAAAATAATGCAAACATACAAAAGAGCAAAATTAAATGAAATTAAAATAAAACAAAATAAGAATTACATAACAATAATAATGTATTTTTGTAACTTTTAATTTTTTATGAAATTATTCTTTGTTTTCCTTAAGACGAACCTGTTAAAAAATCCAAACTCCGATCACTGAATATAAGTGGATAGAAAACTATTTTACTTTGAGAACGTTCAAGTATTACGTAACGCAAATTTTGATCATTTTGGACCCCCCTCTGTAACGCTATTTTCCTATACCATTAACATGGGCTTTTTAACACTCCAAAATGACCCCCCCCCTAGGAGCGTTACGTAATACTTGAAGGTTCCCTTTACAAGAGTTACTAAAATAGGATGAGAAGGCATTATTTGCCGGTGATGTAGAACAGTATTGGCAACATAGTTAGCAAATCTAGCATATTTCTCGGCCGTCTTGGTTTTTTGTGAGGTTTCTTAGGGACAGTGACCTATTCGAATGAAATCGTTCGGCGGTTCTCGGTCTTCCTTCCGAGGTCAATATAAGTCACTTACCCCAGTAATACAGAAACGCGCGTTTTGCGAAAAGTGAGAGATGGATGGCCGACTTGGATGGACTTTTTTATGATCTCGATAAGCATCGTTTGCCTCCTTTTGATTATGACGTATGAAAAATCACAAAGTGTGGTTTTACCATTTTTAGATGTGTAAACTTTGAAGTGAAAAATGAGGATTTTGGATATAAATTTAGCCTAGAATATGTCTGCGACTATTTTCTGATCATATACAGGGTTATTAAAAAAATGCCCTATGTTTAAAGCTTCTCAGTTTTTATTCAGTAATGATTGATGGTAATTTTGTCCAAATATGGAACAGAATGATACGTATTTAATATGGTATATTGCTCTATAAATTCTAATTTCTAGTTCTGGAGATAATAATTATTCAACTTCCAGCTCTATAACTAGTGACATTACAATGTCGCTAGGGTGACCCACCAAATTTTCAAATTGATAATTTTGGAGGTCTCACCCCTTAAATTTGTTCATTGGGGTAAGAGTACCATCCCTGAATTTTTTCAGGGGTGAGACCTCAAAATTTTTCAATTTTTGTATTTTCGTGGGTCACCCTACTACATACTGCTCTACGAATATGTGTTAACTAAATTTGGTTTAGAAGGTTTTGGGCAAAATCTATAGCCACAAAAATCATAAATAATCTAGTTGTTTTAGAAACAGTTCATCTAACTTTAATTCTCTGCCATTGCACTACTTAGTATACTGATAAGCGAACAATTTCTCTTGCATGTAATAATCAGCATTAATTACAGTAATTTCGTTTGGAGCAACAGCAAGAACAATAGCGCAGTAAATGTTCCCTAATGATAACGTTCATCATAGGTACTAAAAAGACGAAGACAAATAATTAAACTACAGTATAATTTATAGTTTTCCTCATACACGTCAGGAATTGTTTAAGTATAAGTTTGAAATAAGTAATAAATATTTTGAAAAACGCATGAATTTACTGTTAGTTTGTAACTAACCAATAAATGTCAATTTAAAATACATAAAATCTGTAATTTATCTGCCAAGAAGTGTGAAAAATTAACCAGAATATGCATAAATGTACCCATATTAATCGATATTGCTTGTTAAGATACACGAAATTTTGCTTTCTCCGTTTATAGGGGCTACAAAACTTATCACAAGTATAAAAGGTTTTATGCATTTTTTCGTATGACCAATAATATTTAAGATTTAAAATCTTATAAGCTCTACTAAAATCTGAGGGAAACCAAAATACAACTTGTTTCTATATATATATATATATATATATATATATATATATATATATATATATATATATATTATGAGGCTATATCTAAAGCACAAGAATTATTCGTGTGCTTGGAAAGTACAATTAATATTTATACTGAAAAACTATTAATAAAATCATTGACTTTTTACTAATCTTTTGAATGATAATAGAATTAATAGCATAAATAAATGATTATTAAAATTTATTATATATAAAAATCCCTCAATAAAAGTTTTAATATCGAATAAAAATAAATAATATAATGTAAGGCATGCTTCTACAGATACTAGGAAAAAATTATGACAGCAATATAAATTCATAAAAGCGAGACCTAATTTTGGAAAATAATTATTTTATTTTATACAGTCTTGTGTCGGCATAAGGTCTCTAGGGTCCACGTTCCTAGAATTTATTTTACCTAAGACTACAATAAAATGATCAGACTTTCACTATTGTAAATATCCATATTTTTCTGTAACCATCGTTCTTTTGTATTGAAAAATGGAAAGGGGTACATTTTGCAATAATAGGTTAAAATTTTGCACAAAAATAGCATGTGCCGATCCTTTTCTGGAAACAGACGGATGTTACACAATAGTTTTTCAAAAAGAAAAGGGTTTAGGCAAAAGTATAACAAATGGTTTATGATTTAAATGAAAATTTGGCAAATGACAAATATTTTTAGAAAGGATATAATAGAATTTGCATCTTGTATTGCAATTTCGGATTTATTTGGCTCTGATAAAAGGCAAGAGTTGGGTAAGCTTGTATAATAAAGGGGTTTTACTACTACACTTTTGCGAACATGGGGTATTAGGTAATAAATTAAAATAAATTACAATAAATTAGAATTAAGGAATTCACCTTAGGGCAAAAACTGGCTAATTAGAGTTCGTAAAGTTTTTGCTGATACTACATCAATTTTTACTTTTATATTTCTAAGTATAGTATTGAAACACACTTTTCCACTTTCTAAGACTTTTAGTCGTAAATAATATTTATTAAAATTTAACAACATATTTAATATGTCTGTCTATCGTTTTGTTATTTTTTTTTCTCGATTTTTTCACATTTTCCAATGTTCTTTTTTAATTATCTCTGCATTGTTAAAATATAAAAGTTTTTAAACGTTTACTAACTTTAACTGAGGTTATGAATTGATGTTGATTACTTCATATATCTATTTTTTTATTAAATAATTGCATTAAGAGTTCGCAAGGTGCGCATGCTTCCTACTACTGATTCAAGAAGTTTACATATTAGTTGAATTCATTATTCTTGAAACGTATCTTTTCATAGAAATTCGCTAAAGGTTGTTAACACTTATCCTTGAATGTTAACGTTGTTTGCTTATTATAAGTTTTCAAGGATCTGATTTAATTTAATATATAAATTTTAGGTATGTGGGCATTGTACCGTGAGCTAGGATGTTCAACTTCCTAATTCTAAGAACGGGGACCATGTAACCTTCATGAATATAATTGGTCAAATATTTAAAGCTGGATTTAATTTTTTATTGTTCTTGACACGATAAAAAATTAATATAAATTAATGTAAAAATACCTTAGTATTTTTACTATACTTGACTACTTATGTCTAATTCACGAATTTGTGTAATGTGTGCAAATAAATTTAATTTATTGTAAAATATTGTAAAAGACTAGTGATTTTTGTAAAACATTGTGAACTATATTAATATTACTCAAAATTACAAGATTAATGTAAAATTAATTAAAATCACATATATTTAAAAAAAAGAGAAAATTTCCAGTCATTCATACAGGTAAAATTCCAGTACCAATAGGTAAAATCAGAATTTCGGTACGGAGGAGTGCAGCAATTTAAGTTTTTACTTTTATATTTTAGAATTCTAAAATTAAAAGTAGGTATTTATTTATTTATTGTAGGATAGATACACAGAATCATGGAGAGCCCCAAATAAGTTACAAAACTTGTGCTAGGGACTCTCCACTAATTTTGAGAAAAAAAAAACGTCCGAATATTTACAAAGTTGAAAATATTACTTCAAATTTTATAAAAATTCTTTAAATTAAAATTCATCCAAGGAGATGGCTGTCTTCATTTTCGCATCTTTTTTTCAATTCTTTTTTTGGGGATTTTCTCACATTTCTCGAATTTTCCTTAAGACCTTTGAGACCATGTTAATAAAATGTATGTCTGTCCGTCGGTATGTTTGTCCGTCTGTCGGTTAGTGAGAACGATAAATCGTAGCGATTTGAAATTTGGAGGGTACATTTGCGTGGTGAATATCTCGGAGGGGATTGAAATCGGGGTATGTGGGTAGGGGAGAAGGGTGTCAAAGGGGCCAAATAAAGTTAATTTTTGGTATATTTTTTATGTTTTATCGCACAATTATAATTTTGGACTTTTGGATGGATTTTTGGATGGATAGATAATAAAATTTACCATAAAAAAGGTTTTTTTCGTAGCACCAGTACTTCTGGAGATATTAGTAAAATAAAAAAATACACGCCACTGTGACGTCTTTTTATTTCAATAACGATTAAGGTTCATTACGATGCGCAGTGCTTAGGCAAACGCAACTATGCGCAGAAGTGTTTGATAATACATACGAATGCACAAAAGTGTCCTGGGAAACATATACGAATATATCATGAGCAGTAGAACATATTATATTTTATGTAAAATTAATTTAAACAAAAAATATCAAAAGTTAACACTTGCGCAGTGCTTAGGCAAACGCAACTATGCGCAGAAGTGTTTGATAATACATACGAATGCACAAAAGTGTCATGGGAAACATATACGAATATATAATGAGCAGTAGAACATATTATATTTTATGTAAAATTAATTTAAACAAAAAATATCAAAAGTTAACACTTGCCTCACTTTTTGGGCAAGAATGTTTATATATATATATATATATAGGGAGTACTAACTGAAAAAGGCAATTGGCGCCAATGAGCAGCAAGTTTTAACCTGTATGTGACCAAATGAGCGATAAACCCTATTAATTAAAACTTAAATAAGGGGATTAGAATATTAATAAATTTTTTTAATTTCGTTTCACATTGAAAAATAAAGAGTAACTTAATATTTTTTATGTGAAAAAAATTAAATTAAAATAAAACTCTAAATTATATAATAACATTTATCAAAGAGAACAGAAAAAAAGTTTAAAAATTGACGTTTTTAAATAAGAAAAAAATTTAAAACGATAAAGTAAATTAAGATTTAAAAAAAAAAAAACTGAATAATATTCTTAAAAAAATATAATTAAATACCTTATATTAAGGGAAAAATAAATAAATTTCGATTAAAATAAAGAAAAACTGATGAAATACTTTTTGCTGTATAACTTGCATGCAAATATTTTTTAATATTTGCCCATGAAATGGCTAATATGTACACCTTTTTGCAATTTTTTGCAAAAATATGTTTTACAAAGAAACTAGAAAACTTATTCAAAAAATAATTATAAAGGAATAATATTATATTATTCAATTAGTGTATAATATTTGCCAAAGTCCAAATAAGGGTGAATTTTGGGACACTTAGGCGAGTGGCCTAATTACCCGAATGATTAATAGATATTATACACGAGTAGAATACTATACTTTATTCACGGCTGTTTTGAAGTTTAAACGGTTTATTTTTACAGACTCGTGATTAAAGGCCTATTAATCACGGCCGTGGATAAACTTTATTATTCAATTCAATTCAATTCAATAAAGTCAATTAAATTGTCCATATATTGATATAAATTCTATATTTCTTAATCTAATACTGAATTTTTATTCAAAAAAAAAGAGAAAATTTTTACGATTACATGACAAAAAAGTGACATCAACTGTACAGACCACATACGAAGTTCTGGCACCAAGTTAGGTATTTTGTCGCTTAAGGTACTATTAAACGAAAGTACCATGTAAATATGAAGTGGTGCATGTACTTTTTCTAAAAATTGACTGTTAATACTTGCCCCTGTTCACACTAGTCCCCCTTCCCCTACTACACTCACAAAATATATGAATTTTCATAAGTAGTATTGTGAAAATATTAATTATTTTATATAAATATACCTGATTCTCTTTTTTCCAAGTTAATCAACATTTGATGTAAAATTAATTTTACATGCAATGCATACTTTGGGATACAGGCAAATTTAATCTCTCTGTCACGTATGCCTCTATTAAATTTTTTACACAGGGTATATAGGTAAATTTAGTTTGTTACAATTTTAAAGTAAATTTTAATTATATAACAAAGGCTTAAATAATAAATATAACCTTGGCAGAATAATATTAAAAACGCCTAATTTGTAAATTAAATAAGTACGTAGTTGATTTATAACTAAAAAATCGTGGGTAGACCATTAAAATTATTCATTAAAAATACACACACGTAAAAAAGTAAACAGCTACTGTAAAATAGGATTCACATTTCCGCGCCAGTTTTATAAGCTTTTTTTGGTAGGAAGAAAAGTTTGGTTAAAAACGAGTTTTCGAAATAGGCAAATTACAATTTTGGAATTTTAAAATTATAGAACCATGTAATAAAATTTTATAGTTAAGTTTATGAAATATTAAATATAGCATATAAAGGTTATAACCTTATAATTTTGCATTTGGAACAAAATAAAAATGTTATGCTGTGCTCATTTTTAGATTAAACTTTATCGAGTTTATCAAACCTTGTACTCATTTTTGCACATATATACGTTTTCATTGAAAAAGTCATTGTTACCAATTACTTAGAAATAACAGATTTGTCATTTAAAAACTTTACGTGTTCACCAACGTAAACAATTTTGCCTGATTCCAGTTATAGAATTGCAATTCTACTGGAAAAATATTTTTTAACTAACAAGTAGGTTTAAAAATAATTCGCCATTATACCAATACCTAAATACCTTTTGTTAAAATTCTAAATATAACTAAAACTAACTAAAACTAAAGAATAAACGTGTTATTCAGATATTTGGGTTACCTATAATATATCCAAATTTCAGCCAAATCTGACCGAAACCACCTCCAGCACCTAAACTATTAATTTTTGGGAGTTGTAACATATCCAAAATTATGTAAAATTTTCCTACAAAAACTTTTGCATAAGAAGAAAATAGAGTTTGGACTTTTTGTAAAAAACCGTTTTTTTTAAGGCTTGTTTATTTTTGAAGTTTTTTTTGTGTTTTTTTTGTGAAAATATTCAGAAAATTACAACTTTTGTATTTTAGGATCAATTAAAGACTTTTTTCACTAGTTTTAATTAGTTTTTATTTCAAAATACTTTTTCTTCGTGAAATAATAAAATATATACATTATACGCCATCTGTTAACGAGTTAACTTCAGTGACAACCTTTTTTAATTTTTTTTTTGTAAATTTTTATTTATTTCAACTAAAATTAGTTTAAAAGTATAATTTACGTTTTTTCATCATGAAATTAGTAATTTTTAAAATATTGATTTTTTTGGCGAAATTTTTGACAAAAATACCCATTTTCGACCCTATTTTAAACTAATGTTTAAAAAAAATATACAGTTAAATGGAGAATTTCTTTATTTATAAAAAATGTCCCCCCATTCCCCCTGCCCACATTTAAAGAGCTAAAAGTACCAAATATATGCTTAAAGATTGTTTAAGTTGTCTTATTTAAGTGTTCTAAATTTGAAGTCGATATCTCAACTCGTTCAAAAGTTGAGAGGGGTAGGGGGTGACTTTGTTACAACTCAGTTGTAAAAAACCATTTTAAATTACAACTTAGGTAAAAAATCCGTTTAAAAACAAAAAGCCCGGTTTAAAATTAAATAAATATTTTTTTATAAACTTTCATTCATCATACATGACTTTTAAAACAAAAAATGTTTTTTTGAATAAAAAACAAATTTGTTTTTTTTACAACTGTGTTTTTTTTAATAAAAATAACAAATTTGTTTTTTTTATAAAGTCTAGCTTTGTTTTAAAACGGTTTTTTGTGTTTTTTTTTTAAATAAATGTTTTTTTTAATTTACAACTCTAGAAGGAAGCGAGGTACTTTGGGGGTCAGCGACCTTTTTCATTGTTAATTTTTTTCAGCACCCAAGACTTAGTAAGAAAAATAATAATAATAAATTTATTGTATCTAAAAAAAATACAAGGGTTGAGTTATATCGATTTTAAATAAAATATAATCATGCCTATTGCAATAAGTTCTATAGTACTGAGACCTATCAATATAGTCTGGTTAAGAGTAATTGACATTTTTTGTGGGCATCTGTAATTTTAGTCTTGAGTCTTCCATTGCTGTGTCGTCTTTTTAAAGCGGCCGCTAGATGGAGTGACTCTAAGTTAAAATAACACATGGATATTCCACGATGGGATACGTGCACAGCTTTTGGAAACCCATAGGGTCTTAGAACCTGGGTCTGGCCTACTCTGTTCATAACGCACTCACATTTCCATTTTTCCACACCTGGTGTGGAAATTTAACTCGACTAGCAAAAGAATATGTAATTTTTCTACTCTACAAAATATTCCTGATAATGAAAATGAGTCGTATTGGTTCGATTCTTTAACAAATGGAAAGTATAATTTTTTGCATTTAAAATTTCAAAGGCGAGATAAAAAGTGTAAGTGAAGTATCTCGGACGGATCACTATTATTTTGGCTATGATTTCGGTTAGGACTAGAGCACCGCATCTCGCGGCCAAATCCAGTGAAAGGATTTCAAAGCTTAGACGTTAGACTGGACCAAAAAATGCAGTTTTAGAATTAAAATTTTACAATAAAAAACATTTACGATAGTTGGCTTTTGCAGAGTTGATCTAATAAAATATTGTGTAGTATTAAAAACAATGGGCTTTTTGAGCTGTATTGGTGAAAGGTTGTTGGTAATCTACCTAGTTACAGGTAAACCCCTCTAAAAACAACCTTGCTTTCGCACGCGCGGGATTTCTATACAATAAAATAAGCGTAAGCTAATATCACGTATTCAGTATTTCACTGGTGGTAATCGCGCGCATGCAAAAACAAGGTTATTTTTAGAGTGATTTTTCTGTATTTATGTATGCAAAGGGTAGAAAGAACGTATTTTCTGGTCTGCAAGTCTCGCAAAAAAGACGATTCCTAAAAATAAGTAGTTTCGACCATGCGTTTAAACTAAAAGTGCAGATTTGTAATTGTTGTTGACATAAGGTTACGATCTGTTAAATGGTGAATTTGCCTAACTTTAATGGACCGAAGGTGTTTTAGTGGGACGGAGTCTTTTGTTTTATTTTTGGCTTATGCGCATGATATTAATTCTCAATCAATGGTTCCGCTAGATTTTTTTTTCAACTTTTTCTTAACATGCCAATTTTTCCAAGTTTTTCCCCTACCCCTATCGCTTCATCCCTGTTCCTAATCTAAAAAAATGATTACTGAATATATTTTCGAGTATGGCGGTCTAAAAAAAATTGGGTGCTGGCTTCTCTATAGGTCCGATAACCTTAGAGTCATTTTATTAGAAGTACATGAATCTATCAGGGGTTAATATACTTTGGACTTGACTATTTCATGTACCGTCAACTGCGGTGACTTCCTACGGTGTGGGTGACTGCGGACAATTTTTCAAAAAACTCTGAACTAAAGCACGTGTGCAAAAGTTTTGGGATTATGTGCAAACGTTTTGAAATTGAACCCCACAACCTGTGCACACACATGCTTTGGTTGAGAGAGTTTTTCGAAAAAGTGTCCGAAGTCAACCCAGTTGCCGGTAACCTTTTTTAAGAAGTGTTTTTACGGATGGTAGTTAGCTAATCATGACAACTTTTTCGCATTATTAAATTTCGAGTCTACAACTTTTCCATTTTTCTGGCCACTCTAATAATTATCTTCGACGTTGGAGAGTGAGCAATCGTAACCGGCCTTGGCCGCAACGTTGCTGGCTTGTCTGGGTAATTCAGTCAAGGTTCGAGTCAGTGAACTCCGTCTAGAGGGGGCCCAAAAGGTGGGGCTTGAGAGGTTTTCAGCCAATGGTTGGCAAGCCGGCGTAATCCCATTGGCTGGCGATGGCATTGTTGTCAGTGACCTCCAACTTCAAAATACGATGAACTCGACAAGTTCGCGGCTTGCTAGATGCTAAAATGTTTTCTGTCCCCCGTCCCCTCCAACTTGCACCCTTCAGGTAGTTCAGGCATATTTACTATACACCGACGGACTGAGGGACCAGTTGCTATCGTGACTTTCACTCTCAGAGATCTTCTGCAAGACACCACCAGCTTTACGCTTGTGGATTACTCTATTCACTTCAGTGTCAATGTTAACTACACGTGGTGCTCCCGAAACAGTGCTCACCGAAAATGCAGTTCAATTTTAAACATTCGTGCGCTTTGGATTATTATAAATAATTCTGTTAAAACAATTGTGCAATTTGGATATTTATAAACAAAACCGTGCTGTGCTCTAGTGATTATTTGTGATCAATTTTAAAAGATTTTTAAGATGATACTGTCGCCAGATAGCAGTATGCATAGCATACCCCAGATACCAGAATCTACCACTAATCATTTTACGGATATGACCAATATGACGGCTAGCCATCGAGAACCATCCCTTAATTTAGGTATAAAAAATATATTCTAAATAAAAAATAATAATATTCAATTGTTATTTACAATAATGGATTCTAAATATTGTTACCTAAAAACTAAAAGTCCGGCAAAATAACAGCCTGTTTGTTTTTTAAAAGTTATTATTTTATTTAATTTTACAAATATTCTTATCAAAGTCAGAGAACCCGATTTAAAAATCGTTAATGTGTTTTTATTAGTAAGAAAGCAATAAATGTTTCATGTTAGTAATTATGGTTAATTCCGTACCTAATCAAATTATAAATTTTTAAAACTGCATGGTTATAGGTAGTATTAGTATAAAGTGAGTGCATGCCAAATTTCATTTATCTAAGCTGGCATTTGGCACAGATATATTTTTTTTATTTTGCATGATATATTTAATTAAAAAACATTATTATTTTACTTTCCCCAGGAAAAGTCTTGCGTTAGTAAAAAAATTCGACAAATTTTTATTGCTTTGTTTACGTTTCTGGACGTTTTATATTAAAAAAATATGATTTCCGTAAAAAAAAATCTGTCTGTCGGTCGGTCGCGACCGGTCGGTCTGTGTGTCCGGGAAATTTGTGATCAGGATAACTCAAGAACACTTCCGGCTAAAGACTTCAAATTTGGAAAATAGGTTCATTATCTAAAGTTCTAGGCTGGGTTTGTTTTTCGTAAAAATTTTCTTGGGGTAAAATGGGGTAAAAACAATTTTTATCAAAAACATATTTTATTTTTCGTTTTACGAAAAAATATAAATTTTTTTGAAAAACTTTTTTTGAATTTTTTTGATTTTAATGAACCTATAGGGGAAAGTGTTACTTTGTTGGCAGCAGTATTTAGTGGTTCACCCCTAATTTTATTTTTCCACCCGAAATTTGACAGAATGTTGTTAGGTATTTTATACGACATAAAAAACGTGTTTTTTAAATACCATGTAAAAATTATACCCTTCTTGTGATAGGTATAAAATGAAATAAACAATGTACTTTGCCTTTAAAATAAGTTTATTTACTGAGTTTTTTTTGTTAATATTTTTCAAACACAAAATTCCTACTCACTAAGTAATTTTTTAACTTTACTATAGGCATCTCTTATTAAAGTAGAAAAAAGGCAAAAAACGATTTTAACATGGTACTTTATGACCGAGAACTAAATATTTTTAATAATTCATCGTACATAAATAATTAATAATTATTTATTTATGATTACTAAATAATTCATTATTATAAATAAATTAAAATAATTCAAATAAATAAAAAAAACGAAATTACTATCTCCTACTAAATAAAAATCAAATGTCATTGCCACCAGAGGAAAAAAACAGCTGCTAGTTCAACTTGCACTAATGGACAATTAATTAGAAAACGCTTGTAAAAGCGTTCAATCGTGAAAAATAAAATGTCGGTAATTTCACCACAGTTTTCACATAATAACGAGATATCTCGCCGTTGCATAAGAAAAATCGGGGTCCGTTCAATGCATCTTTGAGTGCAAGGTACTACTTTCTCTTATTTGGTTAAAACAAGCTTGTTACGTAACGAGTTGCATCGCGAGGAGAAAGTGATATTGCCCTCTTTCTTTCTTTCTTTCTTTCTTTCTTTCGGTATCAATCATTTTAGTATGTAGATGTACTACTACTTATTATGTATTAAAAAAACTAGGTTTATTTTTTATCGTTCAATCTCATGAAAAAACTGGGGTTCAGTTTCTTATCGTTCATTCACATCGTTAATAACCATTGAATTAAAATATTTTAACGCTCTCATGTTTGGTAATAACTATTTATTTATCTTAAAAGGGAGAGCCTCGAGGAGAGCCCCAAATACTAAACTATTTTTTTCTGGAATATATCTCGCTTATTCTTTATTGTACATCAGTAATATCTGGGATATATTCAATATGGTTGGTCTTAATAAAATATTTTATTCACAAGCATACAGAAAAACGTTCTTTATATGCATTATAAAAAGTTGCAAAATCTATCATTTTTGTTTACTTCTTTTAAAGTTAAAAAAGCTTTTCATTTTTAACCAAGATTAGAAATAACCTAACATTTTTATTTATTTCTACAAAAAACTATAAGAAATATTATTTATTTATATATTATATGGTTCATACCGAGACTAATAATAGGAAATAACAACAAGCCATTTATTTAAATTATTATTTAGTTGAAATTTATAGTGACGTAAAAAATGTGCAAAATTTCTGTAGTTCATTTAAAATAGTGAATTTTATGGGGTAATATGTTATTTATTAATGCTTGTGAATAAAATTCCACTTGATATGCTAATTTGGCCTAGGCTACGCCTCGGTCAAATAGCATCTCTCGAGTTGGAAATGTTTAATTTTCTTATCAGGTTAGAAATATACTATTACCTTATTTGATCACTTTATATATTTCATCCCATTTTCAAATATACCCTAAAAAATATTTTATTTGTAATAAAGTTAATTTTTGTCCTTTTTGTTTCAGAATTTGATGGTACCACTGTTTTATGTAGAGTATGTGGAGATAAAGCTTCTGGTTTCCACTACGGAGTTCATTCCTGTGAAGGATGCAAGGTAAGTTTTTCGCCTTTTTGAACCATTCTGTATGTAATGTCTTGTTCAAAAATTACACTCTGTATAAAACACTAAGGTCTTATGAATAATTAACTAAAAGTTATTGTCCTGAGTAACTATCAGCCTTGACCAAACACGGAAATGATTAAAAATTATTTACCTTGATATCTTAGCCAGCTAAACCCGGAAACCAATTCAAGGATGAAACTCGATCCTTTATCGTATTTTTTGAACTTAAAAAATGAAATTTTATATTTTCGCCTTTTATCCAAAAGTAAATAGTGGTCGATTTAAATAGTTTAAATACCTAATATTCTTAGAAAAAAATCACTATTCCTGGTTGATATTAAGTTACAATGGTTTTAACAAAACTCATGCGAGATCCATTGGTTTATCTGTAAAAAATGTTACGCTTTTAGTTTTGCATAGCAGCTTACTTAAGGCCGATTTTGGCGAAAAGGCTAATACACCATACTACAGCTTTTGGTAAGTGGTCTCTTTATAAACAACGTTTGTTGGACAGATTTAAATATAGTTATCAAGAATTGTAGTTACTTTTTAAATAGATATAAAATACTGCAAAACTGCAAAAATACTAGTATAGAAACTAAAACTTTAGCAACTTTTTATATAGGTCACTTACAATTTTTTCATAGGACGAATACTTTCAGATACGACAAACAACTTTTATTTAATCTTTGAAACAGTTTTTTTGAACGTCACTATACTACCTATATTCAATTCTGAAATCTGAGTCTACCTGTTTTGAAAACGCAAAACCAATATAGGTTGAAGGTCGGTTACAGAAGTGTCAATGTCCGTTGGTGGATATGCTGGCAGGCTTTGGGGTGGGGAAAGGACGCACATATGAGGTTACTAACAGACAAAATAGGCGAATGGCCTTTATTAATTCAAAACATAAAACCAACCACATTTCAAAGATACCTAATTTTATTAAAAATTTAACCGATTGTTGTTATAACTACAAATAATTATTTTACCAAGGATCCATGGACGTAGACAGAATATAGTTTTTGCAGATTTTAACCGAAAGTCAAAATATGTTAAAAATATAGGATTTAACACGTCAAGCGCGATGGGCATTTTTTATCTTATTTGCATGCTCATTAATATCCTAAATGGTGCTCAGAGAAATGTTGGCAAATTAAGTGATGGCGTGTTAAAATATTTTTTTTTTGAACATACTTCCCAGATGTTTGGTGCCAAAGTAAAAAGTCTACTTTCAAGGTTTAAAAAGAGTTCAAGATCGGACAATTCAGTAGGAATAATTTAATTCCACTTTAAAAACGTGGAGATCATTATTCGCAAACCTTGCTTCAATTAAGGTTGCTGAACTGCTGAGGTTAATTAACTTTTTCTTCGCTATTTTTAATAAGCTGTAATTATACATTTTTAATTCACTTTTAATTTTTATAAGTCAATTCTATTAGCACTTAAAAATAATTTGATACAATTTTTTCATTTAGTATAAATTGAACATCTTAAATGGTATTTCAATAGTTCTAAATTTTATATATAATACCTATAGGTATCTACAACAATTATTTATAAACTACAATAAATACCAACTTAAAATAATACAGTGGTGTGGAAGGTAGTAATTTAAAGGGAAAACATTATTATTATTATTTGCTTGTTAGTGGAATAGCAATTACATGTATTAATATTAAAAATATATTAGAGCTTATTATTTTATTTTATTTATTTTATTTATTTTATTTTATTTATTTATTTATTGTTACATCCAACAGTAAAAACCAATTAAAGGATGAGTCAAACAACAAGATACAGAATTATAAAAAAAAAATAATAACAATCAAACTAGTAGAGTACAGAATATTAGTCCAAATTTAATTGGCGAAAGACAAATTTAATGCGGCTGTTACTGCAGGAGAATATATCAACATCAGTTTGAATCTTATGATAGTTTTTGCACATAGTGTAAATCGGTGAAAATGTTAGTAAGTTGGTTCTAGGCTTCGACAAATAAAATGTATCGTTTGTACGAGTGGCTGTAGGAATATGAAAATTTAACATTTCTAAGAGTTCTGAACAATCAATCTTATTGTTAAATTATACCAAAAAAAGATTCTACCTATTCACTTTTATTTTCTGTTTCACGTTTCTGCAACATGATATATTTTTGTCCAGTTACTCATGCATCAAATACAACCCTAAGTTTTACGCTGCCATAAAAGTCCAAACGAATGTGCGTAAATAAACAATTGAAAGTAAAAGGTTGACGCATCATGCGTAAGGGGAAAGTATTAATTAAACGCAGAATTTGAAAAAAAGTAAAAGTGGTCCTTTCAAAACCGAAGATGGAGGAGATCTTCGCTACGCATATGTCGTCAGGAGCCGATGTGTTGTTGTTTTACCTGCAGCCGCCGGGTTGCTTGATCACGTGTCGTTTCAACGAACTCGTCGTTCAAGTTCAAGGCCGACTGAGATACCTGACTTTTCAGACCCTCCCTCGCGCGTTTTCTCTCAGGCACCTGCGATCTTTTGTTCAATTAACCCTTGCTAAAATGCGTTAAGGGAAGAAAGCTAATTCATTTCTTATATTTTATTTTAATTTACGATACAATGCTATCAATTATAAGGCTTGTACAAAAAGAGTAATACCGCATTTGTCCATAATAGAATAAAAATTAAGCAAATAATTGCTTTTGTAATTTTTACTATCTATGCCAACCTCACTTTTACCAAAATTAATCTTAAACCAAAAGTAACTTGTGTTTTAAATTTGAAGCCTTTATTATTTGAGTTAGCGTTTATAAAAAGTAGACATATTTATTGACATTTCTCGATTAAGAAACTAAACTACACTTATAAGGGAAGTATAAATTTTACCCTTCTGCAACCCCTTAAGTAATGAATTAGTATTTTTTATTCTTCTTTAAATTCGCACAAAAAGAAACGTTTAAAAATATTTTCCAAATTGAAAAATACACCTTTTGTATAAAAAGGGATTAATTTTAAGGGTTGCAACAGATGGGAGGCGCGGATATAACTACCTGAGTTATAATAATAATTTAATATCTACCTGAATTGGCGAAAATAAATAAACCCTTATTTTTTGCTTTAAAAGTTTTAAAATCTCATTTTTGTGTGAAATTTTTTAATATCGAAATGAGGTCAACTTTGAACCCTTTTCACAAAAGGGTTTATTTTTTTGCAAACACACATCCGCTGGTTGTTGAAAATATTAAATTTCTCACCAAAATTACGAAAAAGGTATATCTTATTTCACGTTTACCCATTTTATCCCTTTTGCTTGAGATAAAAAAAGTTTTTGATTACAGAAGTTTTGATTGTTTCTCTGAAATCACCGGAAGTCAAACTGCTGCGAAAATAAAATCCTAATGGCTTCGTAAAACCACCTTTTTGGAAGGTAACTTTACAATTTTTTTGATGTAAAATGTTTTCCATCATTTCCGATTTTTTTTTTTGATAGAGTTACTCTAGTTACTATTGTAGTTATCTCAAAATACTAGTTTTTATAATAATGGTATACCAAAAATAATTATATGCATTAAAAATTGTAATTTTTGCGAAAAGTTTTTTAAGCGATTAGTTCAAACGATTTGATCTAGATGGCGCTGCTTGAGGTTGAACGACCTGCGATTGTCTTAACGCGAGCTGAAAGTCATTTGCGCCTAATATAACGGTAAACGCCGGTTAGCGTACTATACTAGAGTACATTCAACCAAAACCACTCTATGAAGATGATGATCACGGTTAACTACGGCCGGGGAATAATAATAAACAAACGAACGCCGACGTCAAATAACAATAGACCATCGTAATATATACTTCCTTAAATGCATACCAGGTCTTCATGTTATATTAATTATGCTTTAAAGCATCAATTTATAAGGAACGTGACATTGTTTTAAATACGAATGTAATATAAAATGAAGCTTATGAATGGGCGATGTTATGATAGGTTGGGGTTTCTAAGATTATAAAAGGGTTGCTTATTTTTAATAAAAGGTGGTGGATAGCGTGGTTCAAAACAAAAAAGTTTGATTTTTTTGCTGCTCATGGAGGACAAAGCTCATATTGATGAGTTAATATAACACAAAAAAGATAAAAAATATTGGAGTATATTTACCACTCCATCACGAGTGTGCAAGTTTTGGCATCTTATCCACGGTGGGTTCGAAGTGATTTTAACTAAAATGCTCGCTACCTTAAAAATCCCTATTTAGGGATCGAGTGAGTAACAAATCCAAAAATAAAAATAATCGCCCCAATTTTTTTTAATGGAGAAATGCCGGAAAAACTTGAAATTATGAAGCAAAAAATTAAGCGTTTCCTCAAATGACTTGAAATTTTTAGAATATAGTTTTTGTCTAGTGTTGTGATATAAAAATTAACAAAATTCCGCTTTTTTAACACCTCAAAAAAGGGCGTAAATCCCAAAAAATCGTGTTTTTTACATACTTTTGGTAAAGTCCAAACGGTCGATATTTTTCAAAAACTCCTTAGGGAACGTTCAAGTATTACGTAACGCAAAATGTACCAAAGTTCATACACTTCATACCTCGATTCTCATGTTATTCAAGGCTGTACTTATTTTGGCTACCCCCCCTAACACACCCCCTATTAGGGGGGTAGCCAAAATATGAAATCTCTATAATCTATAATAACGCGAGAACCGGGGTATGAAGTGTATGAGTTTACGTAATACTTGAACGTTCCCTTATTACAAAAATTAAAGAGCATTAAATGATCTTCAGTTTGTTTTTTAATTTTTAAATTCGGAAGTTATGAATTTTAGGTTTCTAATATCTATATATTTAGCTATAGCTAAATTAGTTTTTCATCATAACCTCCGATTTTAAAAATCAAAAGTCCCCCTGAAGGTATTTTTTTGGGCCCCAATTTTTTTTTGTAGGGGCGCCAAGTTTAGCAGAAACCATCAGAGACAATGCTTTTTTTCATGAAGGTATTTTTTTAGGTTTTAGGATGCCCTGGGGGCCCCCCTAGATTTTTTTCTGGTTACAGCCCTGTATTATTTTTATGGATGGTGGTAGGAGGGCGCCACGTTCGAGCTGGAAAGTAGAAAAGTTGAGTGATAGAGTTTGAAAATTGGTAGAATAGATGGGAGAATTAATTGCAGAGTTGAGAAATTGGTATAGGCGAAGACCTTTTTTATCTTTTGGTCAGTAAATAAATTAGTTGGGAAAATTGGGGCGGTTTTTTAGTCATTAAAGTTTTCGTCATAACAAAGCTTTCTAAGGTGATGACCTTTTTTTGTCATTAATATTTTCGTCGGCTTTTTTCTGGGTAAAAAGTTGGAAAATTCTTAATATTTAGTTGGGAAAGTTTAGACCCCTGCCCCCAAAACAAAATCCCAGGTCACCCCTGATTATTTTCAATGGATTTAATATTGCTATTATTTTATTTTTGTTCAGAAAGTAAATAAAAATCTAAACTATAAATAATATAAATCCTCCTATAATTTTTTTTTACTTGCACAGATTTGTATAATATACATAAATCACATCTCTAATAAATCTCACCTGATCGGCGAGAGAAAAAGCGCGTGTAAAAGAGATGAAAATCGCCGCTGCGATCGCGTGCGTGTCCTAAATACTGAACTTGCTTTTTGTTTTACGGGAGCTTTTGATAGCGGGCAACGAACTCTCGGCGCGCATGCGCAGCATATCAACGCAGTGATGCAACTGCCCCGCTTTTCGACTCGCGCGAGCGTCAACCCAGTTAAACTGCGTTCGTTGACCCAATCGTGGATAGATATATCGGCTGTAAAAAAAAACAAAAGCGATTAGGCTTTTGTTTTAATTAGGTCTGCTACGAAACAAACATGGCTGTATAATAGTTATTAGTATTTTGATTAGTACAATTATAGTAACTAATTAAAGCATTTAATTAAAGGGTGCCAAAGAAATTAATTTTACATGATTTTTTATAGTTATATTGCATATTTTTATAACTACTAATCACTTAAAACAAGTGTTATTGATAATTCCATTCATGGAATTATTGAGTTGTATGCAACTTCATATTAGTTAAAGAAATATATTTTTATTCAAACCATGTAAAGGGGCATTTTGCGTTCTAGAGAAAAATAATTTCGTTTTTAATTCATTAGGTATAAATGTACTTACCTGTTTATGTAAAAAAAATTATATTTCACTTTCATCCACTTTTTTTTATTAAATATCGTACAAATCATTAGGTCAAAATTTAGTATAGGTAATAAATTTATTAATAAACCACCTAGCCATTTATAAATTTGGGAATTTGATAAAAAAATACTTATGTGTTACTGTTAAAAATTCCACACTGTTTGAATAAATTTTTGCAAAAATTAAATCGTTGTACAAAACTGATTTGTGTGAATGCATTACGTTGCTTCATAAATTAGATGCTATAATGCAGTTATTTTGGATGCACCGAAGTTCGTTGCACTGGTTTGACCTTACGCCGTGGGTGCATGACTTTATTTCTGACTATAACGAACGAAATGTTAAAAGTCACTGACCATACCTTATCGCAGGCTACTAGCCTGAGGCTAGCACCCTCATACACGAGGTGCAATATACCCTCTCACAGTGAGAGTCTCACTAATTTTAAATTTACATCTTAATTTAGGATAACAAGTGGATCAAAAATGTTAAACTCTTTTTTTTTTGAAAATAATATCTTGGGCAAAAATACAATGAAGTAGTCTTGCCTCAACTGCTCTAATTTCTGACTATTTAAAATAATGGTACAACAACAACAATCATATCAGATAATAATTTTTGAAGGGCTTTATAGCATTCTCATACTCAAGTTACTTTTACTCCATCCTCCTCAGTAATTACTTTTTTTATGTAAAATTTCTTGAGAAATAAATTCTTGAGAAATAAATTTGAAATTTGAATTCTGAGTTGTAAAATTTATGAAAAAAAACAAAGATGGTTTGTGTTTCCTCGAGAAACAATGATTTGGGCTTCCTCGAGAATGAAATTTGTGGTTCCGGCAAAATTACCAAGTGTTTTAGTCGAAACGTTTAAAAATTATTGGGGAAAAGTTCAACAATTTACTGTCATCTCACAATGTGGGTTAGACGGTTATTGCATAACACCGCCCAATAAGGTAGATCTTTTTCAACATGGACAACAAATACTCATAACATAAGTAATGCGGGTAAAGTAAGAAAAGACCTTAGAATTATTCAAGGCATTATTCACTATAAGTTACTC
>OY294044.1:37031528-37087402 GCA_958510825.1 Brachypterus glaber
TTAATTTTTTTAGCATTTCTGGTGTCCATTAGAGTTTATTCCCTCCCATCCCCCTCCCACCCACTCCACAGCGCCAAATTATGACAGATGCAACTCGCATCAGTGAGCAGAGACTCACTCCCCCCAAATTATGACAGATGCAACTCGCATCAGTGAGCATAGACTCACTGCCCCAACTTTCAATTCAGATTAAATATTTTTTTTAGATAAATGAGCCATAGGCTGCGCCTGTCTCTTAAAGACCCAAACAAACTATTGATGATGATTAGAGTTTATTAAAGATGTTGGCGCACCTAAAAAATAAATAAAAAACAAAATATAAATAAAATTTGTGTCATTTGAAATTACACTTATGTGGTATTAATGTTTTCATAAAAGTGTAAAGATTCAAAAATGTAAGACATTTAAATCGCACTTAAAATTTGAAAGTTGTGAGCACTTCCGGTAAAACCGAAAGTAGCAAAATATTCTTTTATATGTCAATAGTTGAGGTTCCTTAAGTACAATGGGAGGATTGGTGTAGTGGACTACCGCGTCTGTACATGACAAGTCTACTACAACTAGCGTGAGTTCGATTCTCACTGGCGCCGATTTGCCTTTTTCAGTTAATAAATAATTGAAATTTGGCGAAGGCGTATAAAAACTGGTTCGAAAGTCAGTATAAGCCGGTGGTTCCCTCTACTACTAGCCCACACAAGTCCTGGACTTAGGGGATGCTTAATTAAAGTGTTACGCCCATGTTAATGGTATAGCAAAATAGCGTTACAGGGGGGGGGGTCCAAAATGACCAAAATTTGCATTACGTAATACTTGAACGTTCCCTATTGAATGACAAACGTATAAAACATTTTGTCTGTTATTTTTCTGTAAAGAATGATCTTATAACATAACTTAAATCATATAAGAATATCTAACGAACAAAATAATAGGGCATTTGTCAAAATAGTAAAAATGGATATACTTTGACGCACGGATCTGTGGCTACGGGAAATATGTGAGGAACGTGTGTGCAAGTGAGAGGCCCGTTGCAGACCGCACGCCTTAAAACGCTTTTGACGGAAAGATTAATAATAATACCTCCCCCTTCCGTCGGAGACTTTGTGTCATGCGGAGAACTATACCTACTGAAGAGTAAGTTTCAAATGATTTGTAAAATTGTGCCGCTGAGATTACAGACACCGAAGCGAGCGCATTGGGAAATTTCTTCGCCGTGTCGAGGTTGCCACCACCACCACCTCGCAGAAGTCATCGGACTCTTACTTACTTTTACTCGTTTTCAATATTCGGCTAGCCGTCATTAAATCTGGAGAAAGTATGATGTTATTCGCGCATTTCTTCTCTTACTCTCTTATATGTCGTACCATTTCTAACTTCCTGCAGTAGAAAGTTATTGGTTACGCAACTCTGCTCGTTTTTATCGGTCAGAGAAATTTACTCGGTACGTTGACATTAAATGCTCACTTTTGCAATCCCTGCTAAAATTTCCAAATAAAATCCCATTTAACTTGCTACCTTTTTTTCAAATGAAAGATGATATAGGTAGATACTAAATTATTTGCCATTATCAAATACGGTGATTTTAGGAACCCCTTTACTTTAAATATTTCTTTAACGTGATTAGCAGTGACTCGCTCCTTAACATTAAATTTATCGATTCGGGATGCTAGTGACGTCTAGCGCCGCGAAACTGTACCAGATCGGACGCTTGCGCCACGAACTGAGGGTGACACGCAGGTCAATAGTCCATCCACTCCGAATTTCTTATTCATATGCTCATATGGACTCCATTCCGTTGGAGGCAAGATAAATGGAGAATTGAACTGAATCAGTTATAAATATTAAATTCAAATTATTAAATATTTAAAATTTATAATTAAATTGCAGATAAAATAATTTATGAAAACATAATAACGCAGTCAGTTATAAATAATGCAGATAATATTTTCCTTATTAAATATAGAAAAGGCTAAACAATATGCAACCATAACAACATATATGCATATATCAGTTATAAATAATGCAGATAATATTTCCTTATTAAATATAGAAAAGGCCAAACAATATGCAACCATAACAACATACCTATATGCATAAATAATAAAAATATAAATCACAATTTAAAAATAACCAGTTTGTAAACATATTGCGAATAACAAAAGAGTCGCTATCTGCTGATCCCGGGAGGTGGCGTCGCAGTCTAAGGCGCCTTGCTGAACAGTTACTTGGCGTACGTGCAAGGTGGTGACAATGATTTTGTCCGGGAAACTAATACATTTTTTTTGTAGGAAATTTAATATACATTTTAATTTTTTATACTATTAATAGCACGAGAGCTATCGCCAGAAGTACTAGTTTTTCCTCTGCTTGTCATATCCCTATGTTAACCGTATTGACTCAGACTACAAAGGGTCTGAATACTTCAGAGAAACATTTCTTTTAATCGGAATTTTCGTTGAAAAGTTACAAGGCTTACATACAAACAGATGGACAGACAGATCGACAATTTTTGAACACCCCCTTTTTTTATATGTTTACAATGTTTTATGAAATTCTAAATATAAAAATGCAAAAAAAAAAAAGATTATTTGGTCGTTTTGAATAACGTAATAAATCGTACTTTTGCTGGACTGCAATACCAGCAGCAGAAGCAGCGAGGCCCGGCGACCTTGACGCCCCCTCGTCATCGAGCCGCGAGGTATCGGGCATGGCAGCGAGCGTGGTCGCGGACGCACCGCTCAAGTTCAAGGGTGTTGGAGGGGAATACGGTGGCGCGGCGAGTGGGGGGGACCGGCTAGAGGGGAGTCGGTGACCGTGGGCGCTGCTCGCTGAAGCAGGTTCGCGCCACACTTAGTGTAGTGTGGAGCACTATACGTTTCGGCTTACACAAAGTTAGGGAATGCCAGCTCGCGCTCCTCGGTCTCGTAGCCCGCCGCCGCATATTGTACGCCGCGTCGCACATGTGTTATTAGGTGAAAGTGCCCAAAAAAAGTGCAAAATGGGTGAAGAATTGCCCATCCTTAAAGGAATATTAAACGGAGTTGTCAACTATCATAACGCACGTAGGTGTCTTTAGTGTTCAATTTTTTTTATTAACGAAAAAATCCACCCTTGTGTTCTATGTTTGTTTTTCGAAACATACCAGTAACAAGTGCTAATAAATACTAAAATCATTGAAAGGGTTAAAACTTTAAGGTTAATTTTTTTTATTTAAATTGAAATAAAAATCGTATGGAAAAAACACTTAAAACAGTAAAAAATCTAAAATAATATTTTTTCGGTGTTAAAAAATTTTCAGGATTATTTTTTATTTTGCTAATTTATAAAATAATCATTTTTTTAACAATTGTTTAATATAAATATTAATAAAAAAACAAAATGCTCAGTAAAACCTTCAGTTAATTATTCTATATTAATATTGCAGGTTTCTTATCAGTCATTTGAAAAAGTCACCAAGGTTAAGGTCCTTAAAAAAATAATTTAATTGATAATTTAAATTTAACAGCTTAAGGGAAATGGATGATTTTGGAGACATTGAGTTATCTTTATAAATTTTTAAATTCAAAAATAATAATTACAAATTTGTAAAAAAAAAAACTAAATTTGGGCAGTTCAAACGATGTACTTTCATTTTGACACGACTGACCCACAACACTTTCATCCTCGTGAAAGCAAATTTCTCCGACGATTTAAGAGATTATCTCGCGGTATTGTTAATATACTTTCTCTTCTGTTATTAATTGTGAACGGGGTAACGGCCGGCAGATGTGGAGCAGCTGGCACGAGCCAAGCTCCACCTGGGACTTGTTTAACTTAAGGGCTAGTGGCCTGTCTTTTTACAACACTACTCAACAACCAAAAGTATTAAAAAAGTTAATTTTGATCAATAATTTATTAAATGTATTTCTAAATTCAAAATTTTAATCAAAATAATTTTTATATTATGTACCGTCAATTTCGAATTGTAATTTGTAATTTACAAACTCATACGCACAATATGTAAATTGGTAAAAAAAGTTGTTGCACAGTTTAACCAAGAATTATTTCGTAATTTTTTTCGTACTTATGTTTGTTTCTTTTTGTTGCAGCTGTCAGATTCGGCCGCGTGCCCAAAAGAGAAAAAGCCCGCATTTTGGCGGCAATGCAACAAAGTTCAAACTCACGCACCCTAGAAAAAGCTGTAGCTGCTGAATTAGAAGATGATCAAAGATTATTGGCTACTGTCATCCGTGCCCATATCGATACTTGCGACTTTACCAGGGAAAAGGTGGAGCCCATGCTCCAACGTGCTAGAGAACAACCCTCGTATACAGCTTGCCCTCCAACCCTGGTAAGTTCAAAAACCTTTTAATACGTTTTCTGTCTACGTACTTGTAAATAAAGTAGTCAGTGGTATTGTTCTTGTCAGTGTTTTTTGCTTTGGGAGGTAATAGGAAGGAAATAGGGTGAAACAAACGAACCCCGAACAAAGCCTTCGTACATTGCCAGACTGGGCGACCTTGCTCACAGGGGGACAGCGGAAACATTCAAGGTTCCGCGAATGCTATTCTCTCGCTCCCTCCTGTTGTTGCTACTATAGGGCTTCTCATCAAGGTTAGTGCGCACTTGAACACATCTCCGATGACACCGGTCAAATTTAGTCGTAAATTATCGCGGAAGTAATTTTTGTATAATTTAATAATTAACATCAACGATTCTAACCTCGGGCTTTGTATTATTATTAGTTAAACATTATCGATCGTTATTGTTCTTAACCTTCAACCAATACCACTTAAAGGTTAAATTTATTTTTAGACAGATAACGAATATGCGCAAACAACTTCAATCAATCCTAATCGAAATAATACTAACGAGCTTCCTTCTTGTTGCAGGCATGCCCTTTGAATCCCAATCCGCAGCCGTTGACCGGTCAGCAGGAACTTCTGCAGGACTTCTCCAAGAGGTTTTCGCCTGCCATCCGTGGCGTGGTCGAGTTCGCCAAGCGCATCCCAGGTTTCTCGTTATTGGCTCAAGACGATCAAGTTACCCTATTAAAAGCTGGTGTATTTGAAGTGTTACTTGTGCGACTCGCGTGTATGTTTGACTCTCAAACGGCCGCCATGATCTGTTTGAATGGACAAGTGTTAAAACGTGACTCTATTCATAACAGTTCCAATGCGCGTTTTCTAATGGACTCCATGTTTGACTTTGCCGAACGCATGAACTCGCTGAGGCTATCCGATGCTGAAATCGGTCTTTTTTGTTCGATCGTTGTGATTGCTGCCGACAGGCCCGGGCTCAGAAATACAGAGCTCATTGAGAAAATGCAAAATAAACTAAAAGCAGCCCTTCACGCTGTCGTTAGCCAGAACCATGCTGGTCAACCCCACATTTTCGACGATTTGTTGAAAAAAATCCCAGATCTCCGCACCCTAAATACCTTGCATTCTGAGAAATTGCTTGCCTTCAAAATGACTGAACAACAGCAAATGATGCAACAACAGCAACAAGAACACTTATGGAACACTCCGTTGGAAGAAGAAAGCAATAGCAAAAGTCCAGCTGCTTCTTCGTGGTCTTCTTCTTCGGACGTGACGATGGAAGAAGCCAAATCTCCTCTTGGTTCCGTTTCCAGCACAGAGTCGATGTGCTCGTCAGAGATGACATCTATCAATGATTATCATCACCAAGTTGTTGGTCATCATAACATTAGCTCGAATGTCACAAACGCTCCTCTTTTGGCCGCAACTTTGGCCGGAGGCGTTTGTCCACACAGGCATAGGGCTAACTCCGGATCTACCTCTTCCGGGGATGATGAATTAGCTGCAACATCACATTTGATTCACAATGGCTTAACCATTACACCAGTCTCCAGACCGCACGGTTCCCATCCCAGATTCCGCAAGCTGGATTCACCCAGCGATTCTGGAATTGAGTCCGGAACTGAAAAAGTCGATAAGCCAACTTCCGTGTGTTCCAGTCCAAGGTCCTCTGTTGAAGATCATCATATCGTTGAAGATATGCCTGTATTGAAAAGGGTGCTACAAGCTCCCCCATTGTACGATACAAATTCGCTTATGGATGAAGCGTATAAACCACATAAAAAATTCCGGGCCCTTCGCAATAAAGATTCGGCTGAAGCAGAACCAGTCATAATCATGTCTCCACAACCAGTGCAATCCCAGTTACAGATGCAGTTGACCTCTGGCTCCCAATCCTCTCTGTCGAGCACCCATTCGACGTTAGCCAAATCTCTGATGGAAGGTCCAAGAATGACGGCAGAACAAATGAAAAGAACCGACATCATTCACAACTACATCATGCGTGGTGAACAGTCCTCTCCCATGGTCACCGCTTCGCCGACAGCTTGTCCGTATAAGAGCAGCGGATCCCTGCTGCAGCCTGCGTGGGCGACCAGTGTTATCACTACAACCGGCCGTCAATCCCACCTGCAACACAGTAGTATCTCGTCGCCGCCACCTCAGCAGCAACAAGAGTACGCCCGCCTCTACCTGCATCCTCAGTCTCCTCATTCGACGTCCCCGGCTCCCCCACAGTCTCGATCTCCTGTCAGTCCGCACTCAACGCTCTTGTCGACGTTACAAATGCCCGCCAAAATGGTAGAGTTGCAGGTGGACATCGCCGACTCCCAACAACCGCTCAATTTGTCCAAAAAGTCGCCGTCCCCGTCGCCTAGGCCAATGAAAATCGTCACGCTGGAAGTGTAGGCTGGCAGCTGGTCGGTTTCTCTGTGAGATTAGTACAAAAGTGGAGTGGGTGCCGCAGCGGGTTACTGGACTTTGATTAGCCCCCGCAGTGATAGACATTTGAGGTGCCACTTGAATCGTATTATAAACCAAATAATTTATAAATGCTGCTGCTCTGTTGTATAATATTATTCAGTACACTACTACTACTACTATCTGTCTATAATATCTCTGTATGTTGATGTGTGACCCATGTTGTAGTTGTAGTTTGGTTTGATGACGGCTACAACGCCGCCAAGTTATCATGTTCTCATGTAAAGTTACTTCCGCCATTGGCCGGGAGGGTGCGCAACCTTTGTATATAGTGGACCAACCTCAGGCGTGCTCTCCCGACGTCGTTTTTTTTTCTGTAGTTAAGATTTCAAACAATCAATAATTTAATGGCTACTACATTTGCTACATACCATTTGAGTATGTAAAAATATTTATGATTATTATCGATAAAACTGGCATCAGCACCAATCCTATTATAGATTATTATATTATTATTATTGTTTAATTAATATATGTGATAAATTTGATTTTTAGGACATATTTATGTATAAGTTTGTGTTACGTATCTCAGTTTGTAAAAAGAGACTCGTATCTCATTATAATCATAATTTTGTTCATCATCCGTCATTCCCCATAACTCATAATATTGTATCACTCTCATCACAAACACAATCATAGATCAAACCCATTTTATAATTTAAGTAGTCGGACGAGTCGAAGGGGGGACCATGAGACTGAAGGGGGCCCAAGAGCAACCATCGTACTATGGCCGTAGGACCTTGCAGGCTCTTGGTCAACTCACCGCTCCGCAGCCCCCTAGCAATGTCCCCTCATAGGCCCGTTAAGACGTGTATATTTCTGCCCTCATCAATGCCAGAAAACTGTAGACAATGATTACAACCATTTTTTTTTAAACATGGGCGTCGTTAAAAGGGAGCAGAAAAAACTTTTTAAATAAAGTAGAAAATATAGTAAGATAAATACTAAATAATTATTTTACCCTCCAAAGGAGTTGTCCCGTATAACTACTCCCATGCTTTTATTTCTGTATTATATTCACTATTGTTATTAAATATTAATATATTGTTCTCATCATCATACCGTTTTCTTTTGCAGGCCACGCAGCACTTGGCCGACGACGATCGTTTTTTGTTTTATTACTCTTTTTTTAACGCGTTTGCCATTTGTCTGCGTGACCATTGTACACACACTGTATTTTTTTCTGTTTGTAAATGGGGATATTGTTGAGGCCGTCAGAATAAACCATATCTTGGTGATATTAAAAAAAAAACTTTTATTACCCTATCCTATCCAAAACAAGAAAACAAATAAAACATAATAAGTTGGTATGTTCCAAATACCTATTAAATATAAAATAACCATTTCATAATCAGTTGGTTTGGTTATTAAATGAAAAAAAAATACAGAAAATAACTATTCCATAATAAGTTAATAAATAAAAATATATTATAAAGAACAAGTAAAAAATATGTAAAAGCAAGTCTTTGTAATAAACTATGTTTTATTACACTATTTTATCCAAAACAACAACAATAAGCTATCCATAAAAAAAAATCAATGGAACACAAAAACTTAAGATGAGAACAAACAGTAAGTATAATAAAATATTGATTGTAAACGTGAGTAGTTTTGTGAAAAAATAAAAAATATATATTCAAATAATAAACAAAAAATAAGATTTAGACTAGACATGATTAAATTATTCATGTGTGCTTGAATAAATTATTTTTAAGAGAATAAATAATATTTATTAAACTCCTTGCAGCTTCACAGCATAGGCGTAGTATAAGTTTACCCCGAAAAAAAAATATATATTCAGAATCAAAAAGTTTTGTACAGTGTGAGTCATATACAACTTTAAACAACTTCTAATAATGTCTGTCTGTCCCGATATTTAGATTTATGTAAATCATGTTTTTGAAATTTAAAAAAACGTTAAAATTGAGCCACCCTAATATCTCCAAAACTAGTCGTTTTCTAGCAAAATCCTTTCTAGACCCTATTTGATGAGCGTGTGCCAAATCGGAGAGATGAAGTTTGGGCGCCGAATACAGGGAAAAAATATCAAAAAAACGAAAAAAAAATCATGAAGCGTCGAATCTTGAATATTTATAAACCTTATAGTGTCCTTTAAATGATTTTAATACATTTTTTTGAAAATATTTTCGGCCTTGCGTAAAACATTAAATTTAAGTGGCACACTGCTTACCGGGTGGGCCATTTAAACGGTTAAAAGTCGTTATCTCAGAAACCGCATAAGATAGGTTTTTGAAATTTAGTACTAAGGTATCAAGGGTGACATATTTTTATGAAAGCAGATTTTTTTTTCATCCACACCCTCCGGGAGAGGGAATAACTTAAAAGTTTTAAATTGAATGGGGCTGTTTTTTATTCGGAATTTTTTTTCAACCTCAAATTAGGCTGTTAAAAAAACTAAAATAAAAAAATTGAAAATTTTGAATATTTTAGTAGTTTTCTATCGTTTAGGTTTATTTCATTGTTTTAAACCTAAAAATATACAAAAGAAATCAAATCTGAATTTTTTCCAAACATTTAAATTTTTTTACCTGACGCGTCCGGACGTGTCATGACGCGTTCGGACAAGGAGATAATACCTTTTTATGATTTAATACCCCATATTTGTACTATTTTTTAAAATTTAAAAAATATAGGCCTAAAAAAAATTAAGTGTAAGATATTGTATATGCAATGTGCCACTTTAATTTTTTAAGCAAGACCGCAAACATTTTCAAAAAAAATGTATCTACATCATTTAGAGGACATTATAAGGTTTATAAATATTCAACCTTAGATGCTTCATGATTTTTTTCCGTTTTTTTTTTTTTTGATTTTTTTTACCTGTGTGCCCTGTTGATCTGACGAAGAAAGCTTCGTTAGTTAGATGTGATAAAATAGAAAAAGGTATAGAAGTTGTTGAATTAAGTTTTAATAAATATTTTTTCACAGTATTTTAGCTTAGAAATTTGGATTTTATTTTTTTTACGTATGAAGCCCCACTCAAAAAAGGATGAATTATGCAATATGATATACATAAGTAGTAGGTGATGTTACAGAAAAAAATTCAAATTGGTGAATTGATATTTACATAACAAAAAAAAAACTGAAACTCAAAAAATTACAAAAAACTATTTTTCTTGCGCAAACGAAAATATAATATATTTTTTTAAGTCCTCTACTAACAAGCAAGGCCGTATCCAGAGGGGTGGACCATACAAATTCGTAAAAATTTTCACCTGCGGCTTTACAGTTTTCTTGCATTTAAACTTTAAATAGTAATACTTCTAAAATTCAAATAGGCTATAAAATTTATAAAAAAAATCGCCTACCGCGCTATAGCTTTTTTACTCCCCCACAACGATAAGGGCACAAAGCGAAGCAAATATGCACGCTCTTTTCCAAGTGGACCATACAGATTCAAATTCGTAAAAATTTTAGCCTGCGGCGCTAGAGTTTTCTTTTTTACTCCCCCAGAACGATAAGGGCACAAAGCGAAGCAAATATGCACGCTCTTTTCCAAGTGAACCATACACCTTCAAATTCGTAAAAATTTTCGCCCGCGGCGCTAGAGTTTTTTTTGCATTTAAACTTTAAATACACTTTTAATATTAAAATAGACTATAACATTTCTAAAAAAAATCGCCTGCGGCGCTATAGCTTTTTTACTCCCCCAGAACGATAAGGACACAAAGCGAACCAAATATGCAGACTCTTTTCCAAGTGGACCTTCAGCTTCAAATTCGTAAAAATTTTCGCCTGCGGCTCTAGAGTTTTGTTGCATTTAAACTTTAAATAGTACCTTTAAAATTTAAATAAACTATAAAATTTCTAAAAAAAATCGCCTGACTGCGACGCTATAGCTTTTTGCTCCCCCAGAACGACAAGGGTACAAAGCGAAGCAAATATGCAGGCTCTTTTCCAAGTGAACCCTACAGCTTCAAATTCGTAAAAATTTTCACCTGCAGCTCTACAGTTTTCTTGCATTTAAACTTTAAATAGTAATACTTCTAAAATTCAAATAGGCTATAAAATTTATAAAAAAATCGCCTGCGGCGCTATAGCTTTTGTACGTTCTTTTTTATTGGAGTTTGGATAAAAACATAAAAGCATATAAAACCTAAGCTTAAAATTTGTCAATATTTTCGCCTACGGCGCTAGAACTTATAACACTGTTTTCAAATTTAAATAGACCAGCGGTGCTAGGGCTTTCTTATTTTTTATTTTTTTTTATTTGAATTTTTAAAACTTGAGTTTTCTACATTGAATTAAAAAAAGGCCGGAAATTAACAGAAGTAAAAAAAAACATGAAAAATTTTTCTCCTGCGGCGCAATTTTTATTCTTTTCTGGAATTTAGGGAAAAAATTTTTTGCCCCCCCCCCCGAAAAAAAAATCCTGGATACGCCCTTGCTAACAAGTATTACGTATTTTTTTTTTTTTTCAAAAAAAAAAAAATCGACAACCCGTTTTTAAGAAAATAATTTTAATTAATTTTATCTTCTGGAATTAATTACTCCTACGCCACTAAGAATTTTGGGTTAAAATTTGGTATGGTATGTTTTCATACCAAGGACAATGTAACTGTAAAATTTCAGGTCAATCGGGATGGGGGCACTTTTTGTATACTTATCCTGCTATGGCCTTTAATTCAATATAATAAAGTTCTCCTGAAACTCTAAGGAAACAAAAACTCGAGCAAAAACTAAATAAAAAATGGTTTATTTTTTATTTTTTTTTGCATAGCAAATTTAAAAGAACACAATTAAATCGAAAAATTATCATTAGTTCAGTCTCGGAAGGGTAAGGGATACTTTGATCTGAACCGAATGAAATTTAAATTTTCTGATGTGGAAAATAATTTATTGGCTTAAAGTATCTATCTTAATATTTTCTTGGCAGCTTCAAGGAAACGCTAGGACAAATAAATTAGTAATCATTTGACTTTTATGAATCATTTTCATTTCCTCATTAGCTCGTACATCTCTTTATTACATAACCAAACATATAGAGATGACAACATTTTTATTTTAATATATATCTATCCTTGAAACTACAATGTAAATTAATTTATTTGTATTTTATTTAAATTTGCACAAATTTTGTAAATTCAATTATTTTTCGCGATTGTACCCAATATTAGAGTGGTTCTTATAACCAGGCGTCTCTATGCTATTGGCCGCCCCGGGCAAACTTGAAAAACGGCCTCCCCCCATGATACTAACAAAAATCAAAGGCCCTTAACTCTGAAAAAAAAAATACTCCTGACAGAAATTTCGACTACTAAAAAAAAACGGTCCTCACCTATAAAAAAACAGTCACACTTAGCAAAAATTTTGACAATTAACATTTTTTTCCGGATTTTCTCCCCTGTGTAGGAGCCGGACTTGTCCATGCTGTTAAGGTACTCCTGCTTATAACCAATGGTTAACCATACAGGATGTCCAGTAAATGATTTAATTAATTTTAAGGGGTTTTCTACATTGGAAAATATGAAAAAAGTTCCTATAAACATATGACTAAAAATGCGTCGTAAGGGAGCTAAGCCCCTTTGAAATGGGCTTAAAAATTCGGTTTTTGTTTAATAACTTAGGAACGCTTTGCGATACAGCAACGAGGTTTTGAACATAAACTAAACTTAATACTTAAGTTATTTTCATGAACTTATTTTAACCAGGGGTGTGCGAAACTGGGGGGCCTTATTAGTTTTTTCTCCCAAACTTTTTTCTGTGTAACTTTTTTGTAATTTTATTTCCTGAATTTGATTCGTCAGGTCGAAATACATAAAAAGGTACTCTTGTTCTAATACTGTAGGATTAACCGTTTTCGAGAAAAATTATTTATTATTATTATTTATTTGAAAGTGAAATTTCACGGTTCGAGGACGAAAAATTAAGTACTAAAATATTGGAAACCTAAATTTCAATGATGCAAGGCGAATGTACATTAAAAACTAAGAAAAAAAACTCATATACAGGTACTACCAAAAATCAATCCTGTGGGAGCTATGGGCTCCTAAAAATGCACCATTTTAGCTTTAAGCTTTAAAAGCGATTTTTCGACCTACATGTATAGAAACGTTTTTTCTTAGTTTTTGATATAGAATAACTCTGCATCATTGAAATTTTGGCTTTACGTAAAAATATTAGTACTTAACTTTTCATTCTCCATCCGTGAAATTTCACCTTCAAAACAGTTAATCCTACAGTATTACAACAAGAGTATATTTTTTATGTGTTTTGATCTGAGGAATCATATTCCAAAAATAAAACCACAAGAGAGTTACACAAAAGGTTTGGGACAAAAAACTAATAAGGCCTCCCAGTTTCGCACACCCCTGATTAAAATAAGTACATGAAGATATCATTCAAAGATTGGCCTTATTAAGTTAGTTTACCAAAACCTCGTTGCTGTACTTCAAAGCGTTCCTGAGCTATTAAATAAAAACCAAACTTTTTAGCCACTTTCAAAGCTACCGTACGACTCATTTTTAGACATATGTTTATAGGAACTTTTTCATATTTCCCTATGTAGAATCACCCCTTAAAATTAATTACATCATTTACTGGACATCCTGTATATATTAAGTGCATACTAATAAAATGTACACTGTAAAAACTGCATGTAAAATAATTTAAAAATACATGAATTTACATAGTACGGAATAGTAAATTTACTATTCTAGACTATGCATAATTCAAGAGTTTATGTAAAAGAATGTAAAATAATGTAAAAGAATGTAAAGGAATGTAAAAGAATGTAAAAGAATGTAAAATAATGTAAGAGAATGTAAAAGAATGTAAAAGAATGTAAAATAATGTAAAAATATATATTTACATTGATTTACATATTTTTACATGATTTTACAATGACGGGCTATGTTATTTTAAGACGCGCGTGCCCTTTGGACAATAACCAAGAGGGCGTCGCATCATGAGACGGACCGTTTAATATTGTTATTGTTAGAAAGATACCGACGCATGCTTCTAGGTTAAAGTGTTAAAAGTGTAAAAAAAAGGAAATATTATTTATATACGATATTTAAATGCTTTATTTGTGGCCTAAAATTTACATTCATTATAAATTACGATCTTTATCAACCAATAGATCTTTGATGTAAGCAGTTTATACTCGTATTAAGGGTGAAAATCGTTTGGTTTATTAAACCAAATGAACTTTACGCTACGATATTTCAAAAAAGCTTTGACACAGAGACTTTTTGGAACAAACATTAACAAAGAGCTTAACAGGGTGGGCAGGTAAAAAGTGTCCCAGCCCGATTTGAGCTGAGTATTTGTGCAAAAGTTAGCTCCCATAGAGGTCAGTTAATTCCCAGATTTTCAGCCCCCAACGACCCCCAGGGGGGTCAGAATTAATTTTTTTAGTTCGACATGAATCATTTTTTTCTCCGGTCCTGCTGATCCGATTGACTTCAAATTTGGAACACATAATAAGGACTATAGGGATAGTCTACAAAAAAAATATTTTTTTTTGCTTCTATTCTAACCTATAAAAAAAATCACTTGTATTTTTTGAAGAGCCGAAAAGGCCCATTTTTGGCCGAACACACCCGCCATTTTTTTTTATGTTATGTATTCGTATTCGATCTAAAACATATCAAAAATTTAATTTTTTTCATGTGGTAGAAGTGTAAAAAAAAATAAAAACTGCGTCAGGTACGCATTTGAAGTAGTATAGAATTAAGAATATTATTTGGAATAATCGAATTTTTATTTAATATAAATAGGTCCAAAAATAAATATTGAAAATAAATAACAAAAAATGTTTATTCTAAGAAATCAAGCAACATTAAAATCATAGTCAATTGACGATCATAAAAATTAAAGTGTAAAGTATATACAGGGTGTATTTGAAATAGTGTAGGAAATTTTAACAGGTAATTCTACATGATAAAATATGACAAAAAGTTCCTATAAATATATGTCTAAGAATGCGTCATAAGGAAGCTACGCCCCTTTGAAATTGGCTAAAAAAATTGGTTTTTATTTAATAACTCAGGAACCCTTTGAGATATATTAACGAGGTTTTGCACGTGAATTAATCCTAATAAGGTCCATCTTTGTATGTCATTTTCACGTACTTATTTAAACCAGGGGTGTGCGAAACGGGGGGGCCTTATCAGTTTTTTGTCCTAAACTTTTTTCTGTGTAACTTTTTTGCAATTATATTTTTGAAATATGATTCCTTAGGTCAAAATACATAAAAAGGTACTCTTGTTGTAATACTGTAGGATTAACCGTTTTCGAGAAAAGTTCATTTGAAGGTGAAATTTCACGGTTAGAGGACGAAAAATTAAATACTAAAATGTCGAAAACCAAAATTCAACCTATATTATACTATAATTAAAATTTTAATTTTAAATTATTGTAAGGCCTTCGTTTCCAAAATACTAATTGTTCTACGATGTAGAACGATGTCGAATTTAAAATAGGATAAAATCTACATAGTCATGTAATTTTTTAAATACCTGACATGAAAAATCAGTGCCAGATTTCCCATTAGGCAATTGACGAACTTTTTTTAGTAATCAAGTAAGCGCATACTGCCCTCCTTAGTTAAAACGTCCTAACTAACCTTGCTATTTTCCCTATTTTTTATAAATGGCCAAATTCCCTGATTTCAATTTTAATTTCCTGATCTTTCCCTGACTACCCTGTTTTCCCTGACTTGTGGGATTCCTGGAGAATAGATAAATATGGCTTAGAACAACCGCTATATGCAGATAAGTCGAAAATGACAAAAAAGTTAGTTAGGACGTTTTAACTAAGGAGGACATCATAGTCACAGGGTCCAATCAACCAAAATACGTCCTTTGACGTCAATTATTGGGCACTAACTGACCTACATGAAGTCATATTGTGACGTCTTACTGAAGTCCCAGTGACGTGTATAAGTCACAGCCCAGGGACGTAACATTACTGACGTCCAAAGTCCAAAATGATCAAAATTTGCTTTACATAATACTTGAAAGTTCCCTAACCAATGTATCTATCCATATATGGATAAGCTGGTGTTCAACATTATAAAACTTTATATATCTCCCCAATTAATAGATATTTATGGTATGAAAGAGGAAACTAGGATTTTGCCTATGATAAAATTAACCCTCAAGGCTGGAGGCGGAGTGGGTTAATTTTAAAGAGGGCAATATTATAATATGAGATCCTATGACAGGATTTCATAGAAAATTTCTTACCATTACTTAGTCCACATAACTGCTCTTGTTCAGTGAACGGAATTTTCCACAGACATAGAAAATCCATAGTAATCCGATGATGCACATCAAATTAGCAGGCTAACTATAGTCGTTATAGCGACTGAACAGTACTGTTCAGTTTACGTAATTCCAGAAAAAGACTTTTTATAAAGTCAATAATATTTAATCAATATATTGGCTGCGTTCAATGGAAACAGCAAAACTCATCGAAAGCTGTCAAATCACTACTGAACGCTATGATTAGTTTCGATTAACAGATGTGGCTGAATCATTTCTCATCAACGTTTTAAGACGACTACTTTTGATTGATTTTATAAAAGCGCGGGAATGTACTTTTTGTGGGGAGTTCTATCCTCAAGTGACAGTGACAGATATTAGCCGTTCAGCAGTTTGCTAGCAAAACTTATCATTTGATTACGTTTGATTAGTTTTGCTGTTTCCATTGAACGCAGCCATTGTATTTAAAACTTTTTGTAGTGGTAGAAAACAATATGTGGCGGCGCCACAGTGGCGCCAACTATACAATTTTGATGACGTCAAGATTTGACCAAAAACTGACGTTTTGTCTACGTCTGATAAGCGTCGTATGTTTGACGTCATAAATATGACCTAAAACTGAAGTCGATAGTACACCAGGGATGTCATCTGCTTGACTGGGGGGAGGAGTAATGGTGGAATTACTCCCTTAGAACTTCTGCGTCAGAGGTAAGGAAAAAGTAAAAATCTCCAGTAAAATAAAAAAATAACTCAATACATATTATAGTTTTTACAGCTATCGAGCCAGCGTGGTGAGGGGAAGGGGGATCGAAAATGGCTAAAAACAGCGTGACCTAATTAGTGGATGGCGGTAAGGTAACCGCTGCCCCTCTTATCAAGAAAGTATCTGCATTTTTTTTTTTTTGAAAAAACTGACTTTTTTTTCGTAGTACTACGAAAAAAAAGTAGGTACTTGCTACGAAAATACGCTTATATAAAGAGTTGAAGTAAGGTGCAAGATGCACTGCAAGATGCTAATAAATTAAAAACTTACAATTTAAACAATCCACAATTTAGGGCATATCCATAGGCTCGCATAACAAGCATAGTACCTAAGAATGCGATGCCGTGATTAGCTTGATGTGCCGTCATGTATCTTGTAAGCCAATCACCGTATCGCATTCTTATGTATTATGCTTGTTATGCGAACCTCTACATTTGCCTTCAACTATTTTGCATTGATTTTATTTTCTACTTTGGTACTGTCCCTACATATAATATAATAAAATACCTATAATATAATACATATAACATAATATTTATGTAAAGAAATACTCGGATAAACGTCTAAGTTTTTTAGTTTTTTGCCCCATGCAGAAGGCCCCTTGCATTTTTTTTTGTCAATAAATTTTTTGGTGTCTCTAACAAACAATTGGAATTAGGCTTCTGAATTTAAGTCAGGCCCGTAACTGGAAAAAAATACAGGGGGAGCTGAGCACCCCCTGACAGAAAATTTTTATAATATTTTCAGTGGTTATACGAAGCATTGATGAGAAAATATTTCACAACTAAAAATTTAAAAACTGAAAAATTTCCCAAATTAAAAAAACAGCTTTACCCCTGACCGGTCATGACCCTGAAATTTAGCTGACTAAAAAAAAAAAATCCCAACTCAAAAAAAGTTTTACTACCCCCGACCGTAAAATTTTGATGACTAAAAAAAAGGTCCTTACCTCTAAAAAATTACCAACCTTTCCAAATTTTCTCAATCAAGTAAACAATTTACTGACCAGTTTCCTTTACCCCTCAATTTTTCCAACATACATTTTACGAAATCTGCCACTCAATTTTACCAACTGGACTTGAGCACCCCCTGTGGGGGTGCAACACTGTCTCCGAGGCATTGCCTCTTTCAAGAGCACTGTCCGGCCCTGTCCCTGTTTAGGTTGCATAATATTTTGTTGAACAGTTTACACTAATTGGAAAATAAATGCTTTCCGTATGTGCTAAGTTAAGAATACTTCTTATTTTACTAAAAGAAACCACCTTGGAAACCACGTGGAAGAAGAAACTATGTTTAAGGTATTAGGTTAAACCTATAATAAAAAAGCGCACTTAGTGATTTTAACTCAATTTACACACGCGAACTAAATAGTCTCTAGACTAGCGTCTACGTCCCAAATTCATCTCGGTCTTTCGCGCTGTTGCCAAATTGTGAAATTTAATATATCTTTGGTTTTTGGTTGTTTTGGTTTGGACTTTTTTTTGCAAAAAAACACCAAAACAACCAAAAACCAAAGCAAAAAAAACATCAAAACAACCAAAAACCAAAGATATATTAAATTGCACAATTTGGCAACAGCGCGAAAGACCGAGTTGAATGTGGGACGTAGACGTTAGTAGCAAAGACGCCAGCTATTCGGATATGTGTCACGTTCGACCAATCACAGGCTATTAAAACAAAAACAAATCTCGAATATGGCCGCGCTTTCAAGTGGTTGTGCTTTTTTGTATCTTTTCACTAATTTAATGTGTTTAAAACGATGTGCTTTCAATAATGTTTAATTTTAAGTTATTAAAGACTATTGAGCTATTTTTTTATAAGAATTCGTATCGAAAATCCATTTTTATTAAAGACAAGTTAACGTTTGGAGGTTATTTACCGGTTGTGAGTAGAGCTTTAAATGTAGATTCTAGAATTTATAAGGGAAGGGTTTATTATAAGATTATGGTGTGCACCGAAAAGGATGATTGCAATGATTGATCATTAATCATTGCATTGCAACCAATGATTAAAATTTAAATTTTCTGTTTTGTCATACCTCGGGAGTTAGCGAGCTGTTTTTCGTTCATGAGCGTAGCCAGTGTCGGACTGGACACGTGAGATAGTGAGAAAATTCTCACGCCCCCCCCACACTTTGGGGGCTTTTTTTTTCGAAGGGTTCTTTTTTATTTTGGTAGGGGCGCTAAGGTGGGGGCCAAATTTTGTAGAAACGCATAGGGATAAAGCTTTTATTTCTGAGGGTGTTTTTTTTTTTGTTTTGGTAGGGGCGCCAAATTTTGATTTTATTTTGGAAAGGAAAAAAAAATAAAAAATTAATAGGTGGGAACCCTAGGCTGTAATCTCACTAGCCTTGGGCTTCCCAGTCCGACATTAAGCGTAGCATCAACTTAACAATGATAGGCCAGGCACTGAAGTCATAAAAGTAGCTTAAGCTGCAAAAGGTACGGGAGAGTTCTAATTTGGTAGATTTGTACAGTTTGGTGTCCTCATTAATATTTCGAGTTTTCAACCTTGAACGACCCAGTTTTTCCTGAGTATCTTCTCTCCAGGGCCAACTATTTTTTTTAATCAGAAAAGTAGTTCACGAGTTACAGCGGATTCAAACTCAGAAAATTTCTACAATACTTAGTTACAATATTTATTGAAATTTCGAGAAAATACAGGCTGATCAGTAACTGGCATGCCAAAATTTAAGAGGTGATTCTTTGTTAAAAAATATCAAAAAAAATTCCTACAAAGGTTGGTCCTAAAATTAGCCCTAAGGGAGCTACGGGCCTTCAAAGATGGAGATATTGAATGGGGAACAAAAAAAGCAGGGTAATTCCAGCAAATCGTGACATGGCTGGCTTGAAATAAAATACAGACTATTATTAGCATTTATAGTCATAATGGTAGCTTATGAAATGAATTTTCTGGTAGTACTAATTTCATAGTCATCAAGGTGGCTGTTTCTTAAATAATGACAGTTTTATTTAGCGGTTGAGATACGTGGACAATTCACTCCGTATTTGGCGCCATTTAACAACGCAAGAACTATGGTTTAAACTGTTTTTTTGAATCTAACTATTTTTGTATTAAAGATTATTTTATATATTTTCGTTGACTATAAATTACAGACGGTAAGTAAACGATTTATTATTTTTTTTCTTGATATAATAAAAATCATCAAAAAATTGTAACGTAAGCAACAAAAAAGTATATTTTTTTATTTTCTGACTTAATTTTTTACTTAATAATTTTCTACTTTTAGATTATCTTAATTTAGTATAATTTTTACCTAATTATGTAATTATTTTCTTTCATTTTTTATTATCTAAAAAAAGTACTTTGTAACGTAAGCAACGGGTAATCTTAAGGATCGCATATTACTTTATTGTTAGACTTGGATTTGCTTTAATAATTCCATAGATCGACAAATTATTAAAAAAATAAACAACCCGACGCACTGTGTTTCAATTTTGAAAAAAAGTTGTTCAAAACCTCATTTGATTATTTTTGAGTGGTTTTGATCTCCAATCTGGTATGAAAGAAACGCATAAACAGAAATATTATTTAACGCACAGTGGGTTAAATGTGAAAAACATATACATGCCAGAGTGTATTTTTCGAAGTTTGGTCATTCCACAATTCGACAAATTATTAAAAAAATAAACAAACTGACGCACTGTGTTCCGAATTCGAAAAAAAGTGGTCAAAACTTTTTTTTTGTGTTATAGCATTTTTATGTCTGCTTAAGTATGGCAATATAAAATTAAGATAATTTACTGCACAGTGGTCATACCATAGTTTCTACATTTTTACGCATGTTGTACCCCAGAGTTTAATAAAATTATTTAAAAATGAAGTCTAACGCACTGTGGTCCGAATTCGGAAAAACATGTTCAAAACTTTTTTTTGTGTGTTATAGAATTTTTCATGCCTGCTTTAGTATGGCAATATAAAAATTAAGATGGTTTACCACACAGTGGTCATAACATAGTTTTTAAATTTTAAGCCATGTTGTACCCCAGAGTTTAATAAAACTATTTAAACAATAAAGCCAACGCACTGTGGTGCGTTGTGTGTCATAGGTTTTTAATGTCTGCTTAACTATGACAATATACAAATTAAGATGATTTACCGCACAGTGGTTCTAACATTGTTTTTACATTTTTAAGGATGTTTTACCCCAGAGTTCAATAAAATTATTTAAAAATTAAGGCTAACGCACTGTGGTCCGAATTCGGAAAAAAAGTGGTCTATTTTTTTGTGTTATAGCATTTTTAATATCTGCTTAAGTATGGCAATATAAAAATTAAGATGATTTACCGCACAGTGGTCATAACAGTTTATACATTTTTAAGCATGTTGTACCCCAGACATAGATAAAATTATTTAAAAATGAAGTCTAACGTACTGTGGTTCGAATTCAGAAAAACATGGTCAAAACTTTTTATTTGTGTGTTATAGCATTTCCATGCCTGTTTGAGTATGGCAATATAAAAATTAAGATGATTTACGGCACAGTGGTTATAACATGGTTTTTACATTTTTAAGCATGTTGTACCCAAGAGTTCAATAAAATTATTTAAAAAAAGTTAAAAATAAAAACTTCTCGCAAAAAAAATTAACCGACTCTAAAAAGTAAAAAATTGCAAATACTTAAATCGGTGCCAATTTCACCATGCCCTAAATTAATTACTAACAATTTTTTTTTTTGTTTGCTGTGAAGTTGGCACCGACTTAAGTTTTTGTTATTTTTTACTTTTTAGAGACATAGAAGTCGGTTCATTTTTTTTGCGAAAAGTTTTTATTTTTTACCTTTTAGAGACACAGAACTTGTCATCTAAGCTAAATTATAGTTGTCCTTCCATCTCGGCTTTATCTTAAAGATAAATTTCTAAAAAATAAAAGTAATATTTTTATTTCAGCGCCAAAGAGTTCAACCAACCTTATTTTAAACAAAATACTAAAGAAAATCCTGTTAAACTTTAAGCGTTAAGTAATAATCAAATAATGCCTTATAGTAAAATCATAAAATTTGTCATTTTATCTTGGTATTTTAATATTACAGGTCCATAGAATCAAGTTTAGCGGCATTTAAAAGATTTGCAGTGAGCCGTAATATTTGAGTGACCCCTTAATCAAGTTATCCAGATTATCGGCAAGAATGTCAACCATCTGCAATGCGCTATTAGCAAGGGGTACCCCGCCAACGCTGGTTAGTTGGGTAAGATCCGCTCTGGTAGAGAGGAATGTCATGGCCTCTCTGGGGGACTATGGCCTGGACATCGGGGTGAGGGGTGGATGTCCACAGGGTAGTTGTATGTGAAAGAATCCAGACAGCCTGCAGGATAATAGAGGAGTGGTGTGAGGAAAAAGGCTTATCAGTCAACCCAACAAAGACTGAGCTTATCCTCTTTACCAACAGGAGAAAGATAGAGAACCTTAGGGCCACCCAAATGTACGGAAAACCGCTTGTGCTCTCACAAGAGGTCAAGTACTTGGGAGTAAGCCTAGACAGCAAGCTCAACTGGAAGGTGCATGTAGACAAAGTCATCGACAAGTCGATTGCGACCTTCTGGCACTTGCGTCGGGCAGTGGGAAAAAGCTGGGGCATGAGCCCACAGATTCTATTATGGACCTATACCGCCGTCATTAGACCTAGAGTCCAATATGGCTCGGTGGTATGGTGGCCAAGCGTCAGCAAAACTACAATAGCTCGGAGTCTGAGTAAGATCCAAAGACTAGCGTGTCTCGGGATCACCGACGCAATCAGGACGACCCCCACATCAGCACTGGAAGTTTTACTGGGGCTGCCAACGCTTCCGTCCTAGATAAGGAGGGAGGCAATGGCTAGCTACCTTAGAATGAGAGATGTTGGATGCTGGCTGGGTAAAGGGGCAGTCTACGGACATACAAAAATCGCCGATGTTGCCAGAGTAGAGTTGCCCATCAGCAGCATCAAGGTTTGACAATTTTCTCTCACTATACCAACAAAACACGAGTGGAAGAACAAGGAAGTTAATTTTGCCCAAAACGCAATAGTGTGCTATACCGACGGCTCCCGGATGGGATCAGGCTCAGGCTTCTTTGTGCAAGACACGGGGGTCAAAAGAGCTATTCGCACGGCAGGTACCCCACGGTATTCCAAGTGGAAGTCTTTGTAATACAGGAAGCGGCAAGATGCGAAGAGGTTCTAGGGAGCAACGGATCAGATGTATACATCTGCTCCGACAGCAAAGCAGCCCTCAATGCTCTCAGTGCACCCGGCACAAGATGCACTCTAAGGCAGGAATGCATAGAAGCCCTGGAGGAGCTATCGAGGAACAAAAGAGTTCACCTTGTATGGGTCCCTGAACACAGCGGGATACCAGGCAACGAGAAGGCAGACGAACTTGCCAGGCTCGGAGCTAAGACTCTGTGCATGGGTCCCGAACCCATGCTTGGTATTACAAGGAAACAAGTCACCTCAGCCCTCAGCACGTGTGCTGGAGAAAAACTTAGAGAAAGCCGGTCAACGGTCACGAACTGCAGGCAGGCAAAGAACTTCCTTTCCGGTCCAAGCAAGTCAAAAACCGCATGGCTGCTAGGAAGAAGCCGAGCCACGATCAGCCAACTCACAGGGATCCTCACGGGTCACTGTTGACTAGGAAGGCACCTGTTCAAGATGAAGGTCGGTAACGACCCCGTCTGTTCGGGTTGCGGGATGGACGAAGAATCGCCCTTCCACTTCCTTCCACAGGAGATCTTCGGAGTGGCAATGCTCCGAAGAGAAGAATTGCGTACCCTTGCCTGGACAGATATCGCGACCTTTATAAGGAGGTCCGGTAGGTTTTGGCAGGGAGTAGGGTAGATATGTGGCTGGGACAGCTCGGGGCTGGAAAAAAGGGCCATAATGGCCTAGTTGCCTGGCTTGTAGCCTCCCTACCCTTACTACTACTATCCGGCTTACCCGAGTTATCATATATTTCTCTAAAAATTTGGTTCGCAGTAGAACCAAATTAAGCCGTTTTTAAATAATATTGCGTTAAAATGATTAGATTTATCTTAATTATCCGGCTTACCCGGCATTATTCGAGCGTCAAATTGAAACGGGACCACCTCATAAATACCCTCTTTAAGTTGCAAAAAGTTTCATCAAATTCCGTTCATTCGTTCCAAAGTCATATGGGAACAAACATACAAAAACAAAGTCACACGTCGAATTGATAACCTTCTTCTTTTTGAAGTCGGTTAAAAAGAAGGCTAACGTACTGTGGTCCGAAATTGAAAAAAAGTGGTCAAAACTTTTTTAGTGTATTATCGCATTTTTCGTGTCTATACGACAGTATATAAATTTATATTATTTACCCCACAGTGGGAATAGAATAGGTTTTACATTTTTAAGCATTTTAAGCTGGACCCCAGTATCTATAAAACTAGTTAAAAATATAGTCACAATGTGGTCCGAATTTGGAAAAAGTGGTCAAAATTCTTTTAGTGTCTTATCGAGTTACGACAGTAAATTAAGATGATTTTACTTATGACCCCTGTACGGTAAATCATCTTTTTTTGTACTGCCATACTTGAGCATGGAAAACGCTATATCACACACAAAAAAAGTTCTGGACACTTGTTTTAAAATCCGTGCCAGAACACTTTTGCGCAATCATATGTAGGTATTATTAAACACTTCTGCTCATAAATATGTTCTACCAAACCCTGCTGCGTATGATATATTTGTATATGTTTGCCAGAATACTTTTGGGCATTCATAAGTATGTACTATTAAACACTTCTGCGCATAAATATGTTTCACCAAACACTATGTATTGTTAAGGACTAATTAAGAGCAGTACTGCGCATGCGCAAATGAAACAAACTCGAATTTTACCTTAGCTAAACCGAATATACCCGAACATAACCAAAAAAACTTATAAAATATACCGGTAAAACCCAAAAAACATGTGTAAAAAGTATTCTTTAAACAAAGAATGTTTAATTTAAAATTATTTAATGGCAAACTACTATTTAATGGAAATTAAAACTTAGAAGCTTTGCCTAAAAGTAGTACTTAGAAGTAAGAATTGATCTTTTATGTTCTTGAAGAATTTGAATCACATTTTATAATATATTATTCTTAAGTTAAGAAGTTATGGTTTTAATCTGTTTCCAAAGCGCCATCTCACTAGAACTTACAGCTTTCTAATAAAGTGATTAAGTATACTCTCCGCTCGGGTATACTTTATCTATACGAAAGAAGATTGGATGGCCAACCTAACTGAGTAGGTTAACAAATACAAGTTATAATCAACCACTCGGCTATAACCGAATTTTAGAGATCACAACATTAGTGATAGAATTTTCCACTTTATATGAATAAAAGTGAAATAATAATAACCGAATTTTCCACATCACAACATTTATGATAGAATTTTAGACTTCACAACAGTACCTAAGTCAAAATCTATGTAACAAAATGTAACCTAAGCAACACTACATAAAATTATAAATTTCTCAAAAATTAAACTTATTATACTAATTATAAATATATGTTTTGTTATTTTGTTATTTACTAAAAATTAATATTATATTTAAATATTATATGTTTTAATATAATTGATAAATTTATACATTTAAAAGTTAAAATATGAGTAAAAATGTAACATAAGCTGGAATTACCCAGCACCAATAAAATTTTAATGAATTTAGAACTAAGCAAAAAATTATTCTCCACCGAAACACCTTAATTTAATATTAAAGGAGTAATAGCCTTTTAAATTTTTGGTGGCACAAAATGTTACATCCTCTTACATTTTTTTATGGTTGCTCCTATTGTGTTATACTATACGACATTTTTTATGTATTTTTACTTAAGAAATCTTTATTTTTTATAAAAAATCCGAAAAAAATACACATAAAAAAATTTGGGGCAAAAATGCATTTTGTCCGCCTAGGCACGCCTCTGGATAAGTTTAAAAAATATTAATTAACATAAACTAATTGCCCTTATTAATACTAGTATACATGCAAAAACTCGTCGCTCTAGTACCTGAGTAAAAACCTTATTTTTAGTACAATTTTAAAGGTCCGTAGCTACCTTAAGGCTCATTTCCGGACCAACCCTTATAGAATCTTTTTTTTATATTTTTGGATGTAGAATCACCTCTTAAATTTTGGCATGCCAATTACTAATCACCCTGTATGTAGCGATTTTGCGAATTGTAGAATTTTGTTGAGCCTGACTCCGTTGTGACTTGTTCATCGGATTGAAAAATGTTTCTTACAAAAGTTGCAGGAAATATTATGCTCTATAATTTTTGTAATAACTATTTTTAACCTAGGTGGAGCTGGAGAGAAGATATTCAGGAAAAACTGGTTTTGGTACCATTTTTTCTATATGGCGGCGCGAGCGGCGCACTGTTTCCTAGATCACTTTTTGCAGCCATAAATCTGAAAAAGTAACTTTTAAGGAAGGGTTTTTCGGGGTCAAAATGTCAAAATTCAAAATGGAGGATTCAAGATGGCGGATAATTTTTCGTTTACTGTTTTTTTTCTTAATTTTTAAATGTACTTTAAGTTTATTGGCTCGGCTAAAAACCAATCTGACATTTAAAATGTTTAATTCAAAATGTCGGATCAAGGCCAGAGTTGATAATTTATTGTATTCAATGAAAATTTGCAAAAATATGTATTTGGGTCCATCCATCAAGAAAAGAGCATTTTTAAATTCTCTATCAAAAAATCTAGAACACCGTGTTTGATTAGCTCTGCCATGGCTGAAAAAAACTTTACTTTTTTGCACGTAAGTAATGTAACATATTAGGAGCAGAAATTCTTGTAAATAAAAATATTAGGCTTATTGGCTTATTTTTTAAAGTACATAGAAAATTATGAAAAAATAAAATTTGCAAGACAAAAGACCAAAAGCCCGTCAAGGACGGTATACTTTTTATACAAATTTGGTATCGGTGTGTTTGTAATGTATCTGCCTAAAAATTCAGTGCCGTTCTCGAGCCGTCTTTTAGTTTAGACGGGAGATATAGCTATTTTTTTGAGGCGGTGCATCGCGGCGTGCTGGGATCCTGTTACTCAGTTCTGCTAACCATTGCTATCAGCATTTGGTATATAATAAGGTTTAAAAAAAAATAACAATAAAGGAAACAGATTTATAGTTTTTCATTTTGCTTTCCTATTTTCAAAATTTTCAAAAATATTGGAAAGCCTTGTGTTAGTGAAAAAAATATATATATATATATATATATATATATATATATATATATATATATATTTGCTTATTTTTGCGTTTTATATCGATTTATGTCGTTTTATGTCAAACAACATTGATTTTGAGCAAACAAAATTATCGGTCGGTCAGTCGGTAAGTCTGTCTGGGAAATCTTATACAAAAAAAATTTAAAATAAAGAAAAAAACTAACTAAATTTTTTAAGTTTTTAGCTATTATCTAAAAAAAACAAAACACTATCGATATAAAAAAAATTGAATGTTGTCAAGAAAAAGAAAAAAGTTGTTTCTAATGTTGAAAACAATTTTTGGATATCTCTAATACTTTTAAAATTATTATACGGCAAAGTCAATTTTTATAATAATCTTTGATTTTAGGAAAAAACTCAAAAAGTCCATATCTTAAAAAATATGCGTCTTTCCAAAAAATCCAATTGGGGATCTATTTCTGATGTCACAAGGTACCCATAAAACATAATTCACCCAAATCCGTGACAATAGTGGAGTCACCGTTGCCTGAATCCACCTGGAATAGGTCTTATATAATTTATATAGGCTTATATAAGGCTCAAATAATTTTTGGAATTCCTTGGTTTTGGCTCCAGACCCCACTGATTCAGGCATAATTATCACTAACTAAACTAAGACGTTCTGTTCTTTTTATTGGCAAAAAGAATTATGGCTTCTCACCCGGCCAATAAAAAGAACAGAATGGCTTAGTTTAGTTAGTAATAATTATGCCTGAATCAGCCTTTAGTTTACTTAAATCTTGCTTTATTGAATTTGTTATTTTAAATCTGTGGCTTGGTTATAAAAGGGCCAATGTCACTTTGTCAATAGCAGCGTTTTTACGTCAGATCTGATGTAATATTTTGAAAACGCTGCTATTAACAATCTGACATTGGCCTTTTTAGAACCAAGCCACAAGTTTTTGAATATGGTCAATCGATTAAAAATATTTTCATGCTTGTGCCACTTCCGGTTCTGCCGGAAGTGGCACTCAATTTTGATTTTTTTAAATAGAACACCCTATATATCTTTTAATTTTTAAAATTCGCATTAAATTTTCTTTATTTTGATGTAAAACGCTTTATGTCTATCTCTGGTAGTTTTTGAGTTATTCTAGGTTTTACCTAAAAATTAGCTAATTCAAGCACCCCTAAAAAAATTAATTTCTCCTTGATTTTTTAAATTGGAGAAAAATTGTTTTGTAGTTTACTCATTAATACTTAACTATGCTTTCGCTTAAACGATATTTTTTTTTCTTATTTTTACAACTAACTACGAGTCAAATCTAAAATTTTTCTTTGATTGGGCCAAAACTTTGGCCTCTAGGACCAAAAGAGTTTAAGGTCCCCAAAAAAGATAAAATTTTGTTTTTGCGTATATATAAATTATTTAAAAACCTATCAACTTTATTTTTGGTATGTGTATGACTCTCATGGATTACTAGATTTTCACGAAAAAAAAAGTTTAATTATTTGTCTAAAGATGGCGCTGTGGTCATTTTTTCGAAAAATATTCACCATTTTCATGACCTATGGACTCGAAGAAGCAACGCTGCTCAGAAAAAGTGGGCATGGCACATTAAACTACAAAGTTTTCTTTGTAATTTACCATAGAGACTAACTAGGGGTAATTTAATTTCTTTCGGGTAAATCAATTTTAAAGTGACTCTGCACGTAGGCATTGAATTTAGTTTTTTGGGTATATAAAAATTAATTTAGTACTCACTAACTTTATTTTTGGTACGTATATGACTATCATGGATTACTAGATTTTCACAAAAAGTTTAAATATTTGCCTAAAGGTGGCGCTGGGGTAATTTTTTCGAAAAATATTGACTATTTTCATGACCTATGAACTCGAAAAAGCATCGCTGCGAAGAAAAAGTGGATACAGTACATTAAACTACAATTTTTTTTGTTATTTGCTGTAGAGACTGACTAGGGGTAATTTCATTCCTTTCGGAAAAATCAATTTTAAAGTGAATCTGCACGTAGGGGTGTTCCTTACATTGTTTACTAGGATAAGCTTATTGATGTGCTTATATACATTAAAACTGCACATACTACTTCACATTAACTCTAAAAAAAGTTATTTCCTTCTAGTTCTGAATCTGAGATTCAGATGACACTGCTTTATCTTTATAATTTCCTGGAAATAAGAGATTTAATGTAAGTGCGCGTTCAAAAATACATGCTATTTTTACTTATTTGGGGTCGCCAAATAAAATAAAAGGTTTCATTATAAAACGTACTATTTGACTAAAAATTATAAATATAGTATATATAAAATAAAAAGTCCAAACGAAAAAATTATACCAGCGCCATCTTTAGGCAAATATTCAAACTTTTCTTTTGTAAAAATCTAGTAACCCATGATAGTCATATACATACCAAAAATAATATTAATGGGTATTGAAATAATTTTTATATACCCAAAAAACTAAATTCAATGCCTACGTGTAGAGTTACTTTAAAATTGATTTTCCCAAAATGAATCAAATTACCCCTAGTTAGTCTCTATAATATACATAATATATATATAATAAAGAAAACTTTGTAGTTTAATCTAGTATTCACTTTTTCGGCGCGGCGATGCTTCTTCGAGTTCATAGGTCATGAAAATTGTCAATATTTTTCGAAATAATTACCCCTGCGCCATCTTTAGGCAAATATTCAAACTTTTTTTTTGTGAAAATCTAGTAATCCATGATAGTCATATACATATCAAAAATAATGTTAATGGGTATTGAAATAATTTTTATATACACAAGAAACTAAATTCAATGCCTACGTGCAGAGTCACTTTAAAATTGATTTTTCCGAAAGGAATCAAATTACCCCTAGTTAGACTCTATGGTAAAATACAAAGGAAACTTTGTAGTTTAATGTGCCATGCCCACTTTTTCTGAGCAGCGTTGCTTCTTCGAGTCCATAGGTCATGAAAATGGTCATTATTTGTTGAAAAAATTACCACAGCGCCATCTTTAGGCATATATTTAAACTTTATTTTTGGTAAATATCTAGTTATTCATGAGGGTCATATACATACCAAAAATAAAGTTAATATGTATTGAAATATTTTTTTATACCCAAAAAACAATATTTAATCTTTTTTGGGGACCTAAAATTCTTTTGGTCCTAGAATCCAAAGTTTTGATCCGATCAAAGAAAAAATTTAGATTTGACCTAAAGTTAGATGTAGGAATAAGAAAAAAAAAATCATTTAAATCGAAGATGTGTTGGAGCAATATTTCCAAAAACTGTTCGATTCTCTCGCGAAAGCATAGTTAAGCGAATTAATTAAAAAGCCGAAACAGAACCCAAAATTTATACAGGGTGTCTCAGAAAGCAGGTGAAATCTAACAAATTTAAAATAGCAATAACTTATTTTTTTTAATGGTATACCATATATTTAGTTAAATAAAGAATTAAATTTGTTTTAAAATGAATATAGCATACCCTATACCTAACATTAACCGCAAATTATTGTGAAAAAGCCGTATTTCTGTTAAAATTTGTTATACTTGTTAATCAAGTAGGCCAGTAAAATGAATCGATTTGTATTAAGGTATTTACCTTAAGGACCATTAATATTAACCTTAAAAGTCCCTTTTGATGTTAGCTAAAATATTTTTGAAAATCGTCAGGTTTTAAGGCCTGTACTTTTTTCTTTTTGTCATCGTGCATCTTGTGTTTTTTAAGATTCTTTAGATTTCAAGCATCCATAGGAAATTCCCAAGTCGTGACTAGCAGGAATTTAGCCATGTGGATGATCATAAAAGTAACCCAAAATATTGACTTTATTATCTTTTTTGTTTCTAATTGATCTTGTTAGAGATTTCACTGCGTTTTCCTTCCCAAATTGGGAAAAATTTGTGTGAATTCTTCTAAATTTTTTTACATGACAGTCTTCTTAAATCAGGATATTTTGTATTAAATTTTCTGCAGGTTTTACTAATTATTTAATCATTTTCACTAAAAATAGCAAATAAATACAAAATAACAGGGTAAGAATAAGCCTCTGCCATTATTTTACTCTAATTTATCACAATGCCATTTAAGTTAAAGAAATAAAAACTAAAAACCTAAAACTAAACTAAACTAAACTAAAAATTTACCGGCCTACTTGATTAAATACAACTTTAAAAATTTACAGAAATACCCCTTTTTTTCACAATAATTTGCAAAATAACTCGAAAACGGTTAATGTTAGGTATAGAGTATCCTCTATTCATTTTAAAGAAAATTTAATCCTCTATTTAACTTAATATAAAAATTATAGGGCGCTATTTAAAAAAAAAAATGAGTTATAGCTATTTTAAATTTGTTAGATTTCACGCTTTCTGAGACACCCTGTAAAAATTTTGGTGTCTGTTTCGGCTTAGGATAATTTGGTTAAGTATTATTGAGTAAACTACAAAACAACTTTTCTCCAATTTAAAAAATCAAGGAAAAATTAATTTTTTTAAAAATTAAAATATACGAGGTGTTCCATTTAAAAAATCAAAGTTGAGTGCCATTTCCGGTACAACCGGAAATGACACAAGCATGAAAATATATTTAATCGATTAACCATATTCAAAACCCCCAGAGTGCAAAATATCAGATTTTTAAATTTTTTGGTTCTCCATAAACTGTTAATAGGCCACTTCCGTGAATAACCCTGTATAATAAGGAACAACTTCAATAAAAGTTACGTCATCGAACAGTTTTCGGTAAAAAGTTATACAAATTTAAATTAAAAAATATATGAAAACTGATATTTGTCATAAATACATTTTTGGACAAAGCTTTATTTAAATAAAACTGTCTGAACTATTTACTATGGTCTGTTTTTTCAAGCAAGATAGTAAATTAAAAATCGCACAGTAAATATTTTTGCAACAGGTCTGAATAGTATATGTTTGTGCATAGAATATAGTTATATTTTATAAAATAAACTACGCAGTATATGCGCACACCCAATATTCGAATCTGTTTTGAAAATATTCACTATGCGATTTTTTTCAACCTCTGCGAATAAATGCATTTTCCTTAAACTGAAATGAATCCAAATACATATTTTTGTATTTTTTTATTGAATTATTTAATAAAGTATTAACTCTAGCCTCCTGCCGCCATTTTGATTGGAAATTTTAAATGTCAAATTCGTTTTAAGCAAAGCCAATTAACCCCAACTACATTTAAAAAACAACTCAATAAACAAAATCCTGAAGCGATCCTGAAAACCCCTTCAAAAATACTTTTTCAGATTTATGGCCGCAAAAAGTAATCTAGGAAACACTGTGCGACGCGCCGCCGCGGCTGTCGCTCAAGGTCGAAAACTATAATAATGAGGACACCAAAGTGTACAAATCTACCAAATTAGAACTCTCCTCTACCTTTTGCAAGTCAGACCCACCCACCGACTGGACTATGATAAGAAGCCTCCGCGGTGCACTATAACAGAGCGACGCCAGTGTAACTATGATAAAAGCTAAAAAACATGACAAAAGATGACTAATAGCTAGCAATTGCTTGACATATGCTCATCACACAAGAAAACTTCCCAGAGGACACAAAATATCCACTGGACATCCAGTGGATAGCCCTATATCTACAGGATGTCTCATCCATGACAGATATCTTATAGATATCCAGTGGATATCCATTTTAAATAAAAAATGGATGTCCAGTGGATAGTGTGTCGTCTGGGGGTGTTCTGCGCATGTCGGTCTCGTCGCTCGTTGCACCAGTTGCGATCACGTGACAGTACCGTCTCTGTGCGTTGCTGTTGACCGACATTTTGTGACGCTGATTAATTGTATGTAATATTCAACGAACTAATAACTCTTCTCTCTAGAATAGGCATTTCATTTGTAAAAACTGACAAAAACTTAGCCAACATATACATTTGTCTGTCTTACTCGCACAGCTTTGTTCTAACAGAGACAACAATAACTGTTACTGGTAATTGTTATTGTTCCGGCCTGAATATACCTACTATTTGTTTACAAACAAACCGAGATGTTTTTATATTTTATATTAACGTTATGCGTATTCTAGAGAGAAGAGTTGTTAGTTCGTTAGTAATATTACTAATATATTGTGTTGTATATGGTGTATTTTTTTTATTTTGAGTAGGTAAGTAACTTTATTGCTTCCTTGGGGTAGTGGGGTGTATTATATAGTATATTAAAGTACTAGTTTCATAACATACGTTTTTAGCGCACGAGTACAAGTTTAGAAAACGAGCCGCTTGCGGTGAGTTTTCTAAAGTACTAGTGCGCTAAAAACTTGTTATGAAACGAGTGCTTTATACAATTTTTTCTATTTTGCTCTAAAATTTTAAAAAACTTACATTTAAATTGATGACTGATTTAGGGATTTTTGTTTCGAATTGGCATTACAGTTTTCACCATGTTTAAAATCTAAGAACGAATATTATTTTGATATATTTTATAGTAATTTCTTCTCTTTTCCACTGCAAGTAACCAAGCCACAATTTTAACACGGTAAAACATAACCTAAACACAAAATTTTGTAGAAAATTAAAATTTAAACCGGCGTTCACAATTGCACGGCAAACGTCAAGAGATAGACTTTTGTCTGTTGCCAACCCAAAAGAAAAAAAAAAGTAGAGACCTCTTATGGGCCTATAAGAATACGCAAAATACGTGTGATTATGAGTTTATAAGAGTCGCAAAATAGAAAAATATTATTATAGTGTGGCTTGGATGTTTAGGTTAACCTAAAATTTTACACTAGTAGGTAAAGTTGTTTTACCGGCTTCGCGCTATAGTTTGTTTTTTTTTTTTGTAATTTCACGTGTTTAAGCCTAACGATGCTTTCTGGTTTTTGTTGACTTCTCATATAACTTCTCACGTAAACCAAAATAGACACCTACACAGAAAGTTGTATGTTTTAAGTTTTAGTAAGTTCCATATATCGGACACTTTACCCTGTTAAAAAAAAACAAGTAGAGACCAGTAGAAAACGAATCGGAAACTTCTGGATCCTACTGGTCTCTAGTTGTTTTTTTTAACAAGGCAGATCAATTTCGGACTCTGATGATGTGTTAAAATTATTTCTTTTGCAGGTTACTTGTGTTTATATATAATTAAAAATATCAGTATATATATACTGATATTTTTAATCATTACAGAAGCTGCCGTGACAAGTCCAAATGCTACAGCTTTTACAGAGCAGGATATAATCGTAGCTGTAAAAAATTGGTTAAGGCATGCCTATGCCAGAGTAAACAACAGCCAGTAAGTATTAGTTATGTTTTCGCATGCACGTATAACCTGTACCAAATACACTTCTACATAAAGATGTAACAATATTTTCTGTGTCATGATATAGACGATATCATTGTGTTTATTAAAGAAAAATGTATCACATCAGTTTCAACTTTGTCTAGTTGTATTATTATGAACATTATTAAATAATGTTTCAGTCACTAGACCAGGCGGTATCTGTTTTAAAACACCCATGTTTGGGTAAATCGTATACCATTCGATATTTTTGGATGAATGGATCCAGAATATCACTAAAAATGATAATTTCACTATGCGCATAAAATCAACCCTGTGCGTAACTTTTTATATAACAAAATGTTGCAAAATCGAGAAAAATTTCATGTTTTTTCTCCTTTCCGTGCATATATCTCTGGAACTTCATATCAAACTGGTTGCAAATCGAAAAAATAATTATTATTATGCAAAAATAGTAAAAATCACAAAAAAGGGTTAGAAAAATCGAGTTTTTTTGGGATTTTTTTTCGGATACTTAAAGTATACGTAGGACCTTTAAAATTGGCACAAAAAAACTTTATGGTGTGCTTAATCATACACCAAATTTCATCAAAATCGGTCTGATAGATTTTGCACAATAATTTTGCAATCTGGATTAAAAAAAAATGCAAATTTTCAAAATCATACAAAATTGAATATAAAGCTCTTAGATAATTGAAAATTTAAACACGTATAGAAGAGAGCTTAAACGTTCAAATGATGTTTGAAAAATTAAAATCCGTTAATTAGGAGAGCCTACGCAGCTGTTTAAACATTTGCCGAATTTTTGCGCTTATAAATAATTGGAATAACTTTATGAATTTTAGATGAATTTGTTTTTTTTTTTAATATATATTGAAAGTACTTGAAAAGACGCTTCTTTTGAAAAAAAATTATGATGATTCGTTCATTAGTTTCGAAGTTATGATCGTTCAAATTTGACCGCCATTTACACTGAAACTACAAGGGCATAAGGGCTGTTTTTTCGACAACTACCTTTGTTATTCCGAGTACTTACCAGACATTAATTTGCAATACTTACGATCATGTGCGACCTTGTTAAAATGTTAATTAAAAAAACTCAAGTTCGCGTGAAATCGAAAAGTGTACGAGAAGTTGCTCCGTCCGACTAGAAATTGAAATCGCGAGTTCTAATAGCAACAAAAAGAAGATATCGATTAGCAGTTTTTTCATATCGTTTCTTATTGTAATTTAACAGTTCTTTTATAAATAAGTTAATTATTATTGTATGTTATTAATTAAGCACTTATATAAAAGATATTTTAAAATTGCTCAAAAAATGTTATAAACTATTTTTTCCTAAAATTGTATTCGAGATATTAGCTTTAAATCAGTAAAATGTTTTTTTAGCATAACTTTTTGGTTTGGACTTTTTGGTTTGGTCCAAACCAAAAAGTCCAAACGATTTAAAAAAAAATGTATTTCAAATAAAAGCCTTTTTTAAGCCCTATAAAAATGCTATATACAGTTTTTGCGTCAGGTGTCCATCTCTCGCTAGGTTTAAGTTTCAGTGCAAATGGTTAAATTTGAACGATCATAACTTCGAAACTAATGAACGAAGCATCATATTTTTTTTAAGAAAGCGTCTTTTCGAGTACTTTCAATAAATAATAAAAAAAGAACAAATTCATTGAAAATTCATAAAGTTATTCTAATTGTTTATAAGCGCAAATATTCGATAAATGTTTAAACAAGTGCCTAGGCTCTCCTAATTAACGGATTTTAATTTTTCAAAAATCATTTGAAAGTTTGAGCTCTCTTCTATATGTGTTTAAAGTTTCAAGTATCTTAGGGGTTTATGCTCAATTTTGTATGATTTTAAAAATTTGCATTTTTTTTTAATATGAATTGCAAAATTATTGTGCAAAAATTATCAGACCGATTTTGATGAAATTTGGTGTGATGATTTAGCACACCATATAGTTTTCTTGTGCCAATTTTGAAGGTCCTACGTATACTTTAAGTATCCTAAAAAAAACAAAAACACTCGATTTTTCTAACCCTTTTTTGTGATTTTTACTATTTTTTCAATAATAATAATTATTTTTTCGATTTGCAACCAATTTTATTATATATAAAATTCAATTGCAAAACTTTTTTTCCTTTTCAATATTTGTCTGAAATGAACAGTTCCCGATTTTGCAACATTTTGTTATATAAAAAGTTACGCACAGGGTTGATTTTATGGGCATAGTGAAATTATCATTTTTAGTGATATTTTGGACCCATTCATACAAAAATATCGAATGGTATACGATTCATCCATCTCAAAACAGACACCGCCTGGTCTACACTTCTTTCACGTCTAATTCTTGTATTTTTTCTTTCACAGAAATAAGAACAAAGAAAACACTGATGATAATTAGTAACTGTGTTTATCATACCTATGTATAATAATAATTATTGATAATATTGGATTTATTGAAAGAATAAAATATAATAATAATAAAATATTATTATATAATAATTATTATAGTATACTTTTGTAAATGTTGTCTACCCTTCAGTCAAGTACATTATAATAATACTTTTCTAAAATAATTGTTATTATTGTAATTTTTGGCCTTTGACTGTTACGTGAGTGTTACACAGCCACACAAAAAAAGTTTGATCTCCGACGGACTCAACTAGTTAATTCCCATGTATTTTGAGCCGCTGAATCTGAATCTGAGGTCGGAATTTAAAAAATAGCTTCCATTTTCAACATAATCCCAAAAAGAAATATTTTTATGTACTTCGTTTTTCTCGAAAACGGCTTGAACGGTTTTGATAAAATGAGGATAGACAATACTTAGTAAAGTTTATGCTCATAAAGTTTTAGTAAAATCGTTGAAGCCATTTTCGAGAAAATCGATTTTTGCCCTTCAGGAAACGACCCTTATTTTAACATATAGAAAACAAAACAAATAAATGCACCTATATAATCCCCTAAAAAACTTAAGTTTAAAATTTGGTGTTAATATGTTAAGCGGTTTGGCCGCCTATGTCCAGGATATAGGAGACGTTCACTGGATATCTACATAGATATCCATTGGGATATTTGGCCTGTACGCCTCCAGACGCACGGCCCTTTTTTTTTCTTCAAAACCACTTTTTCGGTGTGTAGTTCCCTTAAAACGGAAAAATACGTATTTTTGCCATTATAATACACAGATCCCCTGAGCCTACTGTAGGTTTAAAAAAGGTGTTGAAAAAATCTGATGGTGGATTCTGTTAGTGGGACCTAGATACAATATAAACCCGTTTTTAGTAAAATCCCATCCGCTTCTTTTTGGAAGATAATGTTAACAGTTCTTCAGCAGCCTCAGCAGTACAGCCAAAACAATATTCACATATTTTCGCGCATGGATCCTAAATGTACTTTTAACGAGGATTTCGATTCCGTTTCTAGAGCAGCTCTATCTATTACCGATTTCTAGAAAATAATTATTAAAGTAGACACTACTTTTTTTGGGGGTTAAACTGACACGTATATATGTTTTTAAAGAGAGGTCGTAGAATGTTATGCCTGGTACAGAATGAAACCAAAAAACTTCAATTTTCAGTTTATATACAAAGCATATTCAGAATTCTCCTCTGAAATATTTATGAACATATTTTTAATAGGTTAAAATTTGATAAAAAATATTATTTAATTTATTTGTCACGCAGTGTTATATAGAATTGTCATAAAAAACTGTCATTCTTTTTAGTGTATAGTGTAAATTCTGACTAGTACTGAGTACTAAGTGTTTTTATTTATAAGCTTGTAAGCCAAGACAGTAAAGTGATCTTTTAAAGTATGTAATGTATACTAAAAAAAGAGAACTACTAGTACTTCTACTACTACTACTACTACTACTACTACTACTATCCAAAAAACTTGACGACTAAAAAAAAGGTAATTGCCTGAATTACTTTGTTATTTACTGAAAATTAATATTGTATTTAAATATTATGTGTTTTAATATAATTAATAAATTTATACATTTAAAAGTTAAAATATGAGTAAAAATGTAACGTAAGCAACGCTGGAATTACTCTATATATTAAAAAGTTATCTAAGCTGGAATTACTCTATATATTAAAAAGTTATCTCTTATCTGTCGTTAAAATCAAATGGATAAGAAATAGTGCACACTAGTGTATAGCACTGTACACCCTAAATTGTGGCGATTTGCCTTTTGGGAACAAATGATGAGATAATAGTGACCACATCTAACGTTTTTATTTCAATATTAACAACATACAGGATAGACAGTGCTGATGAAATAGTGCTATACACTGTTTCCTGTCCATTTGATTTTAACGACAGATAGATAGATAACTTTTTAAAAAACAAATTGTTTGAATTAACAAGTATTTATAAATGCTCTGAGGAAAATTCAGTTACTGCCCGTTTTAGATGATTAGCATAGCTTTTATCCTCAAGAATGTTAATTTTATATCTAGACCAAAATTTTAGAAATTCCCGATGGATTGACTCTCCAGACTGTTCCGACCAAATACCCAATCCATTGTTTGGCAAAAAATGTAGAGAATGTTTAAGGTGGTGAAGAGCCACGTGAATTTTTAAAGTCTCGCCCATTTCAATGGCCAAAAACATTTTTTTTAATTCATTAAGATGTATGTCCAAATTTTCCCCTACTTTTCTTGTTGAAAAGCAATCTTTAATGACTTTATTTAATGATTTAAAGACGTTAACTAAAGGTAATAATCTAAGAAACGGTACATCCCCCAAGACTTCTTCATCATTTATTTTGTCAGCTTCTTTTGTCAGTTTTCTACATGCATTGCCTTCGAAACAATCACCATGATAATTTTTTGGGATAAGATTTAATTTTTTGGGCCAGTTTAGAGCTCTTTCGCGCCCGACAATGGGAACCAAGCCATTCCAAAACAAATGATTAACAAAGCCCTGAAGAATGTGCAGCTCCGGAACTATGCACTTTTCTATAACATACACATCATCTTCTTCGTGAAAAAGTGGAAGATTAACTGTACTGTTACATTCTTTTGCGAGCTTTTTGTTATTTCCTAATAAACAATATTTTTTATACGCCTCTCTGATATCTCCGTATGTTTTAAGCCTTAAACATTCTTCACTGGTATTTAAAGTATCACATGCAATATCATTTTCTCGCTCTATATATTTGTTTAATTTTAAGTCATTTAAAGAAATAAAGCAATACGGACTTGGGTACGTGGAACTGGCGGTTTGCTGTCCGTTAATAATTAGCAGAAGTTTAAAGTCGGATACAAACCGAAACGGTATATTATTGATGTTTGTAACATCAAATAAAAGTTTCATATTATCATATGTCTCTTTTATTTGAGGTACAATACACACCATAATTAATTTGTTTACGCCACTTAATTTAAAATCCTTTTCAATGCTGCCGCCAGCAGAATACGTACTTCTTTTTTTTTCTTGTTCTTCCATATCACCCAACCCATCCAAATAGTCTTCAGGAAATATCGACATACAAATTTTGAAAAACCCTTGACCCCCATCTGCCATGATTTTAATAGAATAATTGTTCCCTATGTCTTGCCTTTGATGTATTACCGCATCTAAAAGTTCAGACGCATCTGCATATACAATTGGCCTTTCTGCTTTTTTGTTTTCTTCTATATCAAAAAGAAATGAGCCTTCCTTGTATATGTTTTGCAAAGATTTTGAATTTTCGGAAGCCTGTTGTCGGTAATACGAAGGTATAGATTTTTTTCCAGCACAACTACGTATAAAATTTGTTAATGTTTCCATCTGCTTTAGTGAAGATCCCGTTACAGTTTTAAATTTATTAAGGCTTTCAACTGAAAATTTTGTTTTTTTTTCGATACTTGGATGAAGAATTACTTTTAAAGGAGTACCTCCTGTTGATAAACTTAGCGTTGAATTTCTGTTTTGATGTGCATCTGAATTACTCTTAATAATTTTACTTGCAATTTTTTCCTGTTGTTTTTCTGGAAGACTTTCGACAATTTTGCTTGCATTTTTTTGAGCATTTATGATAGAGCAAGAATGCCTTTTGCCCTTACCAATTGTGTTAAAACACTTCTTGCATATTTCTTCACTTAAATTCTTATCTTCTGTTTTGATTGTCTGTTTTAAAGTGCATGTATTCCGTCCAAGTATACATATAAAACAACAACAGGTCGACTTCATTATTATGTCACTTCTTTTTATCAAAGTGTTATAATCGGGCATTACAGGTAATGATCGAAGTGTAATACCACGATTGTATTCTCTTAACACCACTTGACATGTTCCACAAATGGATGTTGGGTATCTTTTGTCTAATAAGTCGAAATCTCTATTTACATGTAATTTTAATAAATTATCTAAATTTTGCGTAATTTTGAAATAGTTAACCCCTTTTTTTTACCAAAAATAATTTTTTTGCCACATGGAGCACAAACTTTTTTTCTGTTTTCCTCATGATCAAGAGCAGACATGTTTTTACAAACCTGTAAAAAGTTTATTAATAACGTGCTTTAGCTATCAAGAATAAAATACTTACCAAAATACTCTACAATATGAAAATAAAAAAATTTAATATATTATATTTCAAACACTTGATAGCCACTTGACATGAAACGTATTCTGCTAGAACTATAAAAATGAGTTATAAAATAAGTAAACAAGTATTAGCGTTGCTAGTTATATGGAGACAAATGACAAAAATGTCGAATTTAAAGAAAAGTTTCAACACTACATGACAAATAAATTAAATAATATTTTTTATCAAATTTTAACCCATTAAAAATATGTTCATAAATATTTCAGAGGAGAATTCTGAATATGCTTTGTATATAAGTTGCAAATTGAAGTTTTTTGGTTTCATTCTGTCCCAGGCATAACATTCTACGACCTCTCTTTAAAAACATATATACGTGTCAATTTAACCCCCAAAAAAAGTAGTGTCTACTTTAATAATTATTTTCTAGAAATCGGTAATAGATAGAGCTGTTCTAGAAACGGAATCGAAATCCTCCTTAAAAGTACATTTAGGATCCATGCGCGAAAATATTTGAATATTGTTTTGGCTGTACTGCTGAGGCTGCTGAAGAAATGTTAACATTATCTTCCAAAAAGAAGCGGATGGGATTTTACTAAAAACGGGTTTATATTGTATCGAGGTCCCACTAACAGAATCCGCCATCAGATTTTTTCAACAACTTTTTTAAACCTACAGTAGGCTCAGGGGATCTGTGAATACAAGAAAGTATTGTCATAGCGAAAAAAAAATTGTTTACGTATTTTTACGTTTTCAGGGTACTTACTACACACCGACAAAGTGGTTTTGGAGAAAAAAAAAATTGGCCGTCCGTCCGTCTGGAGGCCTACAGGCTAAATATCCCAATGGATATCTATGTAGATATCCAGCGGACTTCTGCTATATCTTGGATATAGGCGGACATTTGGATATCTATGGGATATCTACTAGATATCTATGTGGATATCCACTAGACATTTGCTATATCCTGGATATAGGCGGACTTTTGGATATCCATGGGATATCTAATGTCAATCCAGGATATCCACTGGATATACTGGATATCCAGAAAGTATATCCTCTGGATATCTACTGGATATAATGTGCTGTCTGGGTTGTTATATTCTCCTCACCTCTTACTCATCAAAAAATATTCTAGTTTTTTTAAAATAAAATAAGAGAATCAGCCCCCATAAAATGCTTAGGATTTAAGCAGGGTTTATGTTAGGGTTGCAGAACCTGATTTAGCCGCTACCCTCCCACCATGGTCGTACTGGAACAATGATGGCCTACCCGGCAAAGGGTTAAGATGGCCACGCATACTAAAATGGAAAACGGGTAAGGGGTCGGGGTGGCCACATATCTTGAAAAAAAAAATATTTTAGTCTAAAATTTTTGAAATTGCAACCAAAACTTTTTTTCTGCTGATTGTGGCCAGTAAGCAATGCTTACTAAGCATGTCAATTTGCTACTATGTATAGATAATAGGGTTGCCAACTATGAATCATTAAAGTATATACCTAGGTCTCAAAAAAAAAAAAAACGAAACCGCTTTGGTTTTTGTTTATTTTTTAAATATTATATTATTAAACAACCATAACTGTATAATAAAGTATTAAAATATTCCCTTCACAGCTTTGTATGCGAAAAACCTTTTGCCTACAAGAGGGTAAAGTCATCTTAAAATTGTATAAAATTTGTTTTGTCCAACTCGATTAGCTCAATCCGTCTACTATAGCCTGAACGAATAAGTCTGAGCTACCCTGTTACAGAGTCCCTGTATGGAAACTCACTGAGTCAAGGCCTGTCCAGAAGCTTGCATAAGAACATAAAACATAAGAATGCGATGCCGTGATTGGCTTACAAGATACATGACGGCACATCAAGCCAATCACGGCATCGCATTCTTATGTACTATGTTGTTATGCGAGCCTGTGGATATGCCTGTGGATATGCCCTAAAAGTCACCCGTTGCGTCCTCCTGGCTACAGACCTGTTCCATTGCCTCCTAATAAAGATATAAACGTCAAGTATTGTTGACAATAAACTGTTGACCTTGCCCTTGAATTTACATGAACAACTGGCGTGTACACTCCAATAATTGGCTGTTCAAATATTTCGATTCGATACGTGTTTTAAGCGCGTGTAGTAAGTACCAGTTGGATTTGCCTACTTGATACCAAGTTGATATCGATAATGGAGGTTGATACGATTTAATTAAATTTGGGTAACTGAACCTTTATATTGCGTCCAGTTCCGGAAAAAATTTCTGTCTCAGATGAGCGAAGGAACTTTCTTCTAAAAATGTTAGAAAAACTTTTTGATTTTTTTAATAAACCAAACTATAAAAAAAATTACAATACACTAGGTGAGACATTTCGGACCCATCTAGTGTATGGTAAATTTTCTCGTACGATATAAATATTGTGTAAACTTTTATTATATTTAATGTATTAATACCATACGGCAAATGTAATTTGTATAAATATATTGTAAAGTCACATTAGTTAAAAAAAAACACTTGATAATATGGTAAAAAAGTAGCATTGCCATATTTTTAAAGTAAATATGAAATTTTGGAGTAATTTTATCATCTTATTAAGTGGTTTTTCGAATCTAATGTAACTTTACAAAACAGGGTGTCCCATTAACTTTCCTACAGGCATTATGTTAAAAACTGTAAGAGATATCAAAAATCTAAAAAATAGGTCAATTAGATATTTTCAGTACCTAATCTTTCTATTTATAGGTTCTAAAACTTACCCCCTAACCCGCAGCAACCCCAACTTTAAAATCTCAAATAGCAATATAAGTCATGTGATACATTATTTGAAAGGTATTTTTGTTTTGATTAAAATTTATTTTTAATTTTTAAAATCGGATAAGCCGTTTCGGAGATATTCATTAAAATCATTCCGGAGATATCCATGAAAATAGTTTCAAAACAGTAAAAAAAAATCTTATATTTGAAAAATAAAGGTATCTTAATTGTGTTATTGGCCAAATTTTAGCATTCACTACATCCATATGTCATAAAATTCTCTAAATGACCACCATTTTCAACTATGCTCTGTTCAAGTCTTGACATTAAATTTCATCTGCAAGCTGCATATGCCATATCCGGATTAATTACGAACGAGCCACCAGGCGAGTGAGGAAACCCCACGAGTGTATGAAATACACTTTCTAACTAGTTTAGTACACTATTTTTCCTACCATCCCGAAAAAATATGAAGTTTCTTATTTTAAAATTTACTAATTTTTATTAACTTTTAAGAAAAGCAAAGCACAAAATAATAATAAATAGCATACGAATTTATGTATGTATGTCAAACAGGAAATATGATTTTCATTTAGCTTTAGTTTTCTTGGTTTTATATTTAATACAATATATAGTACATAGCTGTTTAATGGGTTGTCTATTTCTAAATGAATGCTTTGTTTCTCATTAAATTGCTTATTAAATTACATTTCTGTGGTTATGCTGCCATAAAATTGTACTGTTTTACATTTCATAAGAAAAATACTGTGTATTTTGATGTTTTTTATGTAATGTAAGGTAACTAAATCAAAAATAAGATAATTTTTATAAGATCTAGACAGTAAGGGTCAAAATAGTAACATTATAACTATAGTTTCTATTTTTGACAGAAATATTTGGATTAAAAAACTTAAAACATATAAAAGGCTGTGGTGAAAGGTGGAAAATGGTTTATAAAACAATAAAATTCGTAGAATCTACGAGGTTGATAAATATCTAAATAAAATTAGACAAACCTCCATACATAAATATCAAACTAGGGTGATATCAAACTAGTGCGATATGAGGCGTTTTCTAAAGAACAAAAGAGTGTGCTAAATGTAATTTTCATAGAGGATCGTAGGAAAAGTTTTTTTGCAATTTGCTTGCGACTTTATACACTAGATGGGTCCGAAACGTCTCACCTAGTGTATTCTAAATTAAAAAAATCCTTGTTACAGTACGCCCTTTTTTCTTTTTTTTTAACAGTTTAGATATTTAATATTTAGAGCCTCTGTTTGTCATAAAATGTAATTTTTTAACATAAATACCCATACAGAATACATTCCAGTCACTTAAGTGACTTCCAGTTTAACCGGAAATAACACCAGCTTTAGATTTTTAATTAAACCTTAATAATAATAAACTCGGTTTGTAGCAGTTACAACATTTCGAATATCGTTTTTAGTAAAAAACTCAATTTTTTTAAGTGGCACTCGGAGTGGCACCAATTTTGTATAATGATGCCATTAAAATATAACGTCATTAACGAATTTAACAATATTCTTTATTTTTATGATTAAATGATAATATTATTTTGGTTTAATGCGCCAATTTTGTTAACTAAATCACTGAAATTGGCTTTGAAAACTAAAAAAATACTGGCTACTTGGGAATCGCAAATTCCATTCTAGAGCAAACTTAGAGAAGAGAAGAGGTCTTGAGATATGCAAATTTTCCTGCGGCTTTAAAGAGGATTTTAAATTAAATTAGTTTTGTTATTCTTAATTTTAGGTTAGGTTTGCATAAGACTGCAACTAAGGGTGTACTTTCTGCTTAATATTTATATTTTGCCGTCCCAAACACAAATTCAACAAATCTTTGTCGCTTCTTCTTTCAAGCCTTTTTTTTTAAAGGTTGAAGTGTCTGAGTTTTTGGATGAGATTTTTTCAATGTTTTTGCAGTCCCTCGCTGAGATAATTTTTTTACATCCACGTGCATGGGTAATTTACTTGCAACTTCTGCTGGTAAATTTACACAAAGCGTAAATATAAATGTGGTGTGTATTATATTTTTACATCCAATGTGTAAAATTTACACCAACGCCTAAATTTACATGTAGGATGTATATATCGGAGGGTTACATGTAGCTAAAGACTGCAAGAAAGCCGAATCCTTTTGTCCAGTTTGTGCCGAAAACCACAGTTTGAAAGAATGCCCTAAAGACAAACTAAACTGTATTAACTGCATAAACCATAACAACTTCCACAACAACTTAAACAGCAACAACGCAGCATACGATATAAACCACTCTTCAATGGATCTTAAATGCCCAATCTACTTGTCCCGAATTGAAAGAATGCGAGAAAAAATACAGTACTCTGAAAAATAGCAACCAAATAAAATCAAGAATAATATTGAACAGATATGTATCGTCCATCAAAACACCGAGTCCATTCGAAATAAATTAGAAGAATTTGAGATTTTTCTAGAGACCGAAAACGTAAATATTTTTTGTGCAACAGAAAGTTTCTGCCCTGAAGATGAGATAAACTATATGAACTTGGAAGGGTTCAAGATTGCTAGTCAATATTGCAGGTCCTCACAAAAAAGAGGCGGTTCAATTATCTTCGCAGACGCACGCTACCATACTACGGAACTAAGGGAAGTTGTCAACTTGAGCAAAGAATATATATTTGAATGTTCAGCTGCTGAAATTAAATTTACTGATGAAATTATCTGTGTTTTATGTATTTATCGTATAGGGGCTTCCGATATTAGTCAATTTTTTTCCAAATTAGAAGAAGTTATAGATATTGTATGTACCAGAAAAAAGTACGCTAAATTGCTGTTATGCGGCGATTTAAATATCGATAACCTCGAAAACACGAATAATAGAACATTGCTACTGGATATTACCAACTCTTATCAGCTAAAAACTGTTTTTAACGAACCAACACGCATAAAAAAGGCTTCAACCGGTATTGACTATATTTTTACCAATTTTAATAAAGAAATCATGACTAAAAATATAATTCAAAATGGATTATCGGATCACACTGCTCAAAAGGTCAGGTTTAATATTAGTAAACAAGAGCCAACAAAAATAAAATATAGGGCCTTTTCAAAACCTAACATTACATTATTTATAAATAAACTAAAAAGTGAAACTTGGCATGACATATATAATTCTGATTGTGGTGTTGATGCCAAATTTGATTCCTTTATGAAAATACTTAACTATTATTTCAATGCTTGTTTTCCCTTAATAGAAAAATATGACAAAAACCTGAAACTAAATAAAGGTTGGTTAACTACCGGTATTAAAATTTCTGCAAAAAACCTCAAACAACTTTTTATAAGGCAGAAAAACGGCGAAATTAATTTTATTTACTATAAGACTTATAGAACTGTATATCGACGTGTTTTAAGCGAAGCGAAAAAAATGTACATTAATAAAACAATAATAAACTGCGAAAACAAAACCAAAGCGGTTTGGAAATTTATTAATACAACGGTAAAAACAAAACCTAAGACGCTAAATAAAAGCTTTAATATTGACGGTAACGAAACAACAGACAAAAAAACCATTGCCAACGGATTTAACAATCATTTTATAAACCTCCCCAAAAGCTTAAAAAATCAAAATACTGCCAGTACACTTCCAAGTACCATACGCGAAAAAACCGCTACACCAAACTCAATGTTTCTTGAACCGGTAGTGGAACCTGAAATAATAAGTACTATTTCAAATTTAAAAAACACAAATTCGTGTGGTATAGACAATTTTCCAGTTTTTATTTTAAAAAAATGTGCGAGTGAAATTTCCAAACCTTTATGTTACTTAACCAATCTTTGTTTTACTGAAGGCTGTTTCCCAACTTTTTTAAAGACCTCCAAAGTTATTTGTATTTTCAAAAAAGGTGATAAAAAATCTCTACAAAACTATAGACCAATATCACTACTATCTGTTTTTTCCAAGGTCATTGAAAAGCTTATACTCACCAGGCTTGTAAAATTTTTAAATCAAAATAAAATACTTTCGGATCAACAACACGGTTTTCGTCAAGGCAAATCTACCTTAACTGCTCTCATTGAAATTACCAACTATATTTATGAAAACATGGAAAATAAAAATAAAATAATTGCACTTTTACTTGATATGTCAAAAGCTTTTGACTGTGTTGATCCTGAAGTATTGGAAGATAAACTTGAATTTTATGGCATTCGCGGAGTTTGTAAAAAACTTATTATTTCCTTTCTTAGGCACCGTAAACAAATTGTACAATTTCTTGAAGAACTCTTAGACGAAATGGAAATCGATATAGGCGTAGCTCAGGGTAGCATAATGGGCCCCGTAATTTTTTTAATATATTCTGATGACATCAAATATTATCTCTATTTGTATTATTGTTCTTTTGCTGACGACACAACGATTATCTCAGCAAATAAAAATAAAACCATTGCTGCGTCGCAATTGAATGATAATCTGAATAGAGTTGCCCAGTATTTATCATACAATAAACTTGCATTAAACCAAGAAAAAACGGTATTTATGGAATTTTATCCTCGTAGTTGTAGTTATATAAGTAGCCCCCTAATAAAACTCAACGGCAAATCCATAGAACAAGTTACTACCACCAAACTTCTAGGTATCCACTTTAATATTTCACTTACTTGGAAAAATCATGTAGAATTTGTTAGTAAAAAATGCGCAAGCTATTGTTTTGCTTTTAAAAGGTTACAAGAGTGTAGTTAAAATGTTCTACTATTCGAATTTCATTTCAATAATTCGTTACGGTATAATACTTTGGGGTAACAGTTCCGCAGCTGACAGAATTTTTACCCTTCAAAAAAGGGCTATTCGCTGTATGTATAACTTACCTTTTAGACATACATGCAGTGATACATTTAAAAGTGAAAAAATTCTAACTTTCACTTGCATTTATATTTTTGAAACTTTAAAATATGTAAAGCTTAATTTAAATAAATTTAACCCTTTAAATGAAAACCACAACTATAATACTAGATATGGCCTTAATATTGAATATCCCAGACACTACCTTACTTTATATGAAAATAGCCCCTTCTATAATGGTGCTACACTTTATAATAAATTACCCCCCATAATTAGAAATTTTCCAAACCGTAGGTTTTTAAATAAAATAAAATTTATATTAATATCTGAAGCCTTTTATACAGTTAAAGATTTTGAAGAATTTAATTTTAATAAGTACATCTATATTTGTAAATTATAATATTTATATTAAGTATACATTACTAACTTATCCTATGTCTTGTAAGATCTTTGGATGAATAAACTATTATTATTAAAAGGCACTAAGTCAACTTTTTGCAAAAATTTAAATGACACTTTAATTAATTTTTGATGATCTATGTACAGGTAAACCGAACTAACTGCTAGATGGTCTACCAATTTGATTTTTATTATAATTTTATCTGGCAATCTGCCTATTAATAAAATAAAATAAAAATAAACGTATACGTTTATTATTTAGAATGTTTTTGTAAACGAATTAATAACACAGCGACTTAGTACTAATTAGTGCTAATTTGTTTGCATTCTTGTAGATATATATTTTTTTTCGTTTTCTTTTTGTATTCTACTAAACAATTTTTTTTTTCAGTTTGTTTTTCGTTTTACAAAAACAAAAAAAAAAAGATTTTTTTAAAAATGTTTTTTTTTTTATTTTTTTTTGCGTTTTTGGCTTTAATGAACCTGGCCTATGGCCTATACTGCTTTCTAGCGTAGTAGGGCAGTATAGGGAAAGTATTCTTGCCGGCAGCAGTATTTTTTGCATATTTTTGCGTTTTATGACGTTTTATGTCGATATAAATCACGAACACGAACGCTTTAAACTAGAGACTTCATATGATAATTTAATAACTCCACCCCCGAGGGGGTGAGAAGTAAATATTTTTAGATGTTTTCAATATTTGCGTCAAAATTTGTATACCTATAGAGGTTTTTGGGGTCGACGAAACTGAATCTTATAATAAGAATTTTTTAACTCCATTTCGGGGGTGAGGGGTGATTAGAGAGAAAAAAAAAGAAGTGTTTAATTTAAATTTCCCATAACAGCTCTACAAGTAAAACGCACTAAGTCGATATCTTTTTTCAAATTAAGTTCAATTTTTTTTATTTAACTGTAAATGGGACATTATTATGTCCAAACATGTCATTGCGATTTGCGGTTTCCAAAAACAATTATTACAAAAATTAAAAAACAAAAATGAAAGTTAAATTTCTCAATATCTCAAAACCATGTTTTTTTGACTTTTGTATATATTACACTAAGGGTGTAAGTGTATAGACATCTAGATGGATACAAAAACCTATAGTCTAATTATACGACCAAGCCATCTCCGGTTTGCCTTTATACTAAAATATTTCAAAAAAACATTAACATAGAGACTTGAAATCTGGATTAAAGATTTTTCTTTGGGCAGATAATTATCAGATTATAATCTGTGGTCCAAATTTAAAGTTAATATATCAAAGCGTTTCTGAAATATCATAGTGTAAAGTAAAAACAGGAAGGACTTAGAGGTATAAATAGATAGCCTCTTAAACATAATATTAAAAAATAAAATCCTTTATTTATTTTAAAAATGTTTATTGCTTAAACCTTAAAGTAAACTTTTATACAACAAAACTTAATATATATTATCAGATTAACTTTTTATTAACAAAAAGAACATATAAAAAAAATTATAAACTTACTTTCTCTCTTTCGTTACTTACCTAGGGGGTAATAAGGATATATTTTTAAAATATATCTTTGTGGCATAGACCAAATGTACAAGACAGTCAATGCAATGTTAAATATTGGAAATATTCCCAGGCATATCAATTGGCATATAAACGGCAAATGAATGCGATCCCTGTATCGGTCACCGTTTATGATCCATTTTATTAAACGATTTAAACTAAATTACCCGTATTATTACATATTTTTTTTTTGTGTTTTTTGGGTCATGATCGGTTTCCAGCACTTCACTACTTATTTTATATGTTTGTGGTGTGTCCAAACTTAAACCAAATGCACAATTCAGTGCTTCGTTAACATTATTGTTGATGATAATTTTTTCACACTAGAATACGCAGATGGACACATATAAAAAAAATATATTAAAACACATCCTGTTTTACATTCTGTATCTAATCATAATTTATAATTAAGAGCAAAATGCATTTATTTTTTAATAATAATTTTGAATTTCTAAATTTTTATAAAAATGTACTCTTTTCATTTGGTTTATTTTATTATTCTTATTTAAACCAAAATATCTGTATATTTTATCAGTTGGTAATTCTTCTATGTTGCAAAAAGTTTGTTGCTGCGAAATACATTTTCCTTTTTTAATATTAATAGCACTACATTTTTCCAATCCAAAAGACATCCGTATATCATTAAAAAATTCTTCTACAATTTTTATCAACGAATTTAATTTATATGATGATGTTTCAGCGTATAGTTTCAAGTCATCCATAAACATAAGATGATTTATTCTTTTTGCATTATTTCGCCTAATTTTTACACCAATAATAATAATAATAATAATAATAATAATAATAATAATAATAATAATAATTATTATTATTATTATTATTATTATTTTCAGTATATCAATTGACATTCTCAGCACCAGCCAGATAAGTTTCATCCAATTTTATTATTGGATTGCAATGGAGAGGAAATTCATCCTTTTCCAATATTTTATATCTATCCAAGAAACTTTCGAACTATGTGAGCAGTTTGTAGTAGGACAGCTCTTTGACCAATATTTAAAATTTTTTGTGGTAAACCAATTTCTTTTAAATTTGTTTTAAATTTCTTTCCAACTATTCCATCTGCAGATATAACAAATGCATAGATTTTTACCCTATTTAATTGCCAAAGATGTTTTAATTCATATGCCAAATTTTCATACTTAGCGATTTTCTCCCGTTCTGTTTTGCAGATATTGTGAGACAATGGTACTGCTATATCTATATTTATTCCAGTCCTGTCCGTTTTATTTATCAAAATAATATCTGGTCTATTAAAATCAATCGTATGGTCTGTTATAATTGGCTTATCCCAATAGAGTACATAATCAGCATTTTCAAGTACACCATTTGGCGAATATTTGTAGTAAGGAGGAGTGGATATATTCAGTAACTTATGCTTAATTCCTATTTGCTGATAATTTATTTTGGCTAGCTGGTTATGCCTACCAAGATATGCAGAGTCAGAGAGTTCAGAGCAACTACCTATAATATGCTCTATAGTTTCTCCAATAACTCCACATTTCCGGCATTTGTCCACTACATCCAATTTTAAGCAATGCTTTTCATAATTTTTAGTTTTCATAACTCTATCCTGAATTGCCATTATAAATCCTTATTATTATTATTATTATTATTATTATTATTATTATTATTATTATTATTATTATTATTATTTGAAATAAAACCCGACAGGTCCACCTCGTCCTCCGATGACCGAGGCGACGTGCAGGAATATTGCGGCAACTGCTCTCCACGTCCATGGAGTAAGCCTCTGCCGTGACCGGTTATCGTGTGCTCTGAGTAAATTGAGATACCCAAGGATTACTGCTTTCTGCATGCGACCAGCCAGAATTTCGGCTGAGTCGCGACATGCCGGTATTATTTTGAGGTTAGAGAGAAAGCTGTCATTTATACGACCAAGGGATCCAACAATAAGCACCACCAGTTTTATAGAGTGGTCTGGATACAGTCTGCGGAGTTGAAAAAGAAGATCCTGATATTTTGTCCGCTTGTCCTCCTCCTTCAAAACAATGTTTTTTTCGGCTGGGGCCGAGAACTCAATAACAAACATTGTTTTGGCATTGTGGTCGAGGAGGACGATATCTGGCTTATTGGCTTGTATTTGCCTTAGGGTGGAGAATAAATAGTTCCATATATGGGGCATCTTTCATTCTCCACCACGGACTCAATATCAGCTGGAGCATAGGTCAACACTGGTGTTTCGTCTAACCCATACGAGTCCCTGAGAAAGTAATAAAGCACTCGTAAGTCCGCGTTATGTCTGCGAATATATGCCCAGACCGCATATGTGGAACATGCAGAAAGTAAATGCATGATGGTCTCTGGCATTTTTCGACAGGCCCTGCAGTTCGTATCAGGAACCTGCATTCCCATAACGCGACTCCGGTAGACTAACTTAAAAATACCATCTTGGCAAGCAAGTATGAATCCCTCGGTCTCCGACTTTAACCCACCTGACTTTAAAAAGGAATATGTCAGTCTTTTGGATAAGCCAAGGTCTTAAAGAAGATTTCATGTATTGGCTTATCCATGTGTGACTGCAGAAGCATCGAATACTCTGCAGTTTTGATGTGGGTTTTTAATTGAACGGGACCCAACTCAGTTACAGAGTTTGAGTTTTCCCGTTCAAAGTCGAATATGAGACCGAGTTCTTCAGCTGCTCTCGATGCTGCCCTGAAGATAAAGGCTCCAACTCCGGCTACCTCGTGGTCATAAACTAACCGTAGCAGGGGGTCTTAGCTCCTTATGATCTTACAGGCTGTATCCAAGGCCACTCTATTGTGAAGATACTCCAAACCAAAGAGTCCACGACCACCCCGATTTCGTGGGAAATATAGTCGTGGAACGGACGATCTCGGATGCAAGCTTCTAAAAAGGTTCATAAGCTTCCGAGTAGAATGGTCAAATTGGCGCAACGCATCTACTGTCCACTTGATGGTTCCAAATGAGTAGAGTAGAATTGGAACAGTAAGCATGTTTGTGGCAGACACTTTATTGGGTCCAGACAGTTCTGATGACCAGATCTGTCAGAGGCAGTGTCTGTACTTGCTGCGGAGAGCGTCTTTAACAGATCTTACTTTCTGGGTGTGTCTTTGTTCCATACCCAGATAGGTGTACGTCTCTCCGGCATCTAGATGATGAAGGATGCTTCCGTCTACGAGTTGCGCATCTTCGCCGATTTCTACTGATCCTCCTCTCTTGAGATGTACCAGTGCACATTTGCCATTACCACTGGATATGGTAAAGCTAGTTCTCCAAAGTGGCAACAGTTGTTCCATGCATCTCACTAAGGGCTCTGGCACTGTGCAACCTTCCACAAACCACCCAGGTATTCGCTCCTCCCCATTTAGCCAAGAGTTAAATATTCTTGCCAAATGCTGGTGGGTTGAGGAAAATTTTTTCCAACAGAAGTTATTTATTCCATCTGGGCCAGGAGCGGCGAAAACCTAGCGAGTCTTCAAGTGCTCTCTGAATCTCTTCCTTAGTGATTTGTTGATCGGGTATATCTCGTTCAGCTACTGGCGGTTGAAACTGTCTACAGTAGGTTTATTATTATTATTGTTATTGTTATTGTTATTGTTATTGTTATTGTTATTGTTATTGTTATTGTTATTGTTATTGTTATTGTTATTGTTATTGTTATTGTTATTGTTATTGTTATTGTTATTGTTATTGTTATTGTTATTGTTATTGTTATTGTTATTGTTATTGTTATTGTTATTGTTATTGTTATTGTTATTGTTATTGTTATTGTTATTGTTATTGTTATTGTTATTGTTATTGTTATTGTTATTGTTATTGTTATTGTTATTGTTATTGTTATTGTTATTGTTATTGTTATTGTTATTGTTATTGTTATTGTTATTGTTATTGTTATTGTTATTGTTATTGTTATTGTTATTGTTATTGTTATTGTTATTGTTATTGTTATTGTTATTGTTATTGTTATTGTTATTGTTATTGTTATTGTTATTGTTATTGTTATTGTTATTGTTATTGTTATTGTTATTGTTATTGTTATTGTTATTGTTATTGTTATTGTTATTGTTATTGTTATTGTTATTGTTATTGTTATTGTTATTGTTATTGTTATTGTTATTGTTATTGTTATTGTTATTGTTATTGTTATTGTTATTGTTATTGTTATTGTTATTGTTATTGTTATTGTTATTGTTATTGTTATTGTTATTGTTATTGTTATTGTTATTGTTATTGTTATTGTTATTGTTATTGTTATTGTTATTGTTATTGTTATTGTTATTGTTATTGTTATTGTTATTGTGTTATTGTTATTGTTATTGTTATTGTTATTGTTATTGTTATTGTTATTGTTATTGTTATTGTTATTGTTATTGTTATTGTTATTGTTATTGTTATTGTTATTGTTATTGTTATTGTTATTGTTATTGTTATTGTTATTGTTATTGTTATTGTTATTGTTATTGTTATTGTTATTGTTATTGTTATTGTTATTGTTATTGTTATTGTTATTGTTATTGTTATTGTTATTGTTATTGTTATTGTTATTGTTATTGTTATTGTTATTGTTATTGTTATTGTTATTGTTATTGTTATTGTTATTGTTATTGTTATTGTTATTGTTATTGTTATTGTTATTGTTATTGTTATTGTTATTGTTATTGTTATTGTTATTGTTATTGTTATTGTTATTGTTATTGTTATTGTTATTGTTATTGTTATTGTTATTGTTATTGTTATTGTTATTGTTATTGTTATTGTTATTGTTATTGTTATTGTTATTGTTATTGTTATTGTTATTGTTATTGTTATTGTTATTGTTATTGTTATTGTTATTGTTATTGTTATTGTTATTGTTATTGTTATTGTTATTGTTATTGTTATTGTTATTGTTATTGTTATTGTTATTGTTATTGTTATTGTTATTGTTATTGTTATTGTTATTGTTATTGTTATTGTTATTGTTATTGTTATTGTTATTGTTATTGTTATTGTTATTGTTATTGTTATTGTTATTGTTATTGTTATTGTTATTGTTATTATTATTATTATTATTATTATTATTATTATTATATTATTATTATTATTATTATTATTATTTTTTATTTGCACAATATATTTTATATAAATATTGGAGATATTTTATTTTGTCTGGAATAAACCATACTCCTTAAACAAAATTTATCATAGAGATCTTCTTATTATATGGGCTGTTTCCATTAAAACTGTTTTTTGTAATGTACTGCTAAGAAATTTTTGAGAGTTCCCAGGAATTTTGTTTAAAAGTTCACTAAATTTTTACTGACGTCTCCAGTAGCACCAATTATTATGGGTATAATTGTTACTTTAAGATCCCACATTCTTTGAAATTCAATTTTTAAATCTTGATATTTTAATCTTTTTTCTGCCTCCTTTTCTATAATTTTTTTATCAGCTGGAACGGCTACATCTATTATAAAACATGTTTTTTTTTTCTAAAGCTTTAATTATAATATCTGGCTTATTGCACCTAATAGTTCTGTCTGTTTGTATTTGTGTGTCCCAAATTATTGTAATGTGATCTTTTAGTTGAATTTGATT
>OY294044.1:37087602-37138658 GCA_958510825.1 Brachypterus glaber
TAAACGTTTATGGAGAACCAATAACTTTGAAAGTCTGCTAATTTGCACTTTGGGGTTTTTGAATATGGGCAATCGATTAAAAATGTTTTCATGCTTGTGCCACTTCCGGTTGTACCGGAAGTGGCACTCAACTTTAATTTTTTAAATGGAACACCCCATATATCTTTTAATTTTTAAAATTTGCATAAAATTTGCTTTATTTTAATGTATAACACGTTATGTCTATCTCCAGTAGTTTTTGAGTTATTCAAGTTTTTAGCGAAAAATAAGCAAATTCAAACACCCCTAAAAACAATAATTTCTCCTTGATTTTTTAAATTGAAGAAAAGTTGTTTTGTATTTTGCTCAATGATGGTTAAGCGAATCATTCTAAGCTAAAATGGAATCCAAAATTTATACAGGGTGTCTGAAAAAGCAGGTCAAACTTAACAAAATTAAAATAGCCATAACTCTTTTTTTTTAAATGACACCCTACATTTTTTTTTATTTTTTTAAATAGAGAATTCAATTTTCTTTAAAATAAGTATAGGATACCCTATACCTAACTTTAACCGTTTTCGAGCTATTTGCAAATTAATGTGAAAAAGAAGTATTTTGCAGTATTTCTGCAATTACGTAAATTTTTAAAATTGTATTGTGTTTTTATTTCTTTTAACCTAAATGTTATCGTTCTTATCGTGATAAATTAGTGTAAAATAATGGCAGAGGCTTATTCTTACCCTGTTATTTTGGATTTATTTGCTATTTTTGGTGAAAATGATAAAATAATTAGTAGAACCTGCAGAAACTTTAATACAAAATATCCTGATTTACCAAGAATGTCATGTAAAAAATTTAGAAGAATACACAAAAAATTTTCGCAATTTGGAAAAGAAAATGCAGTGAAATCTCTTACGAAACCAATTACAAACAACGAAAATAACGAAGTCAATGTTTTGGGTTACTTTTATGCATATCCACATGCCTCAATTCCTGCAGCTAGTTACGACTTGGGAATTTCCTATTCAAGCATCCAAAGAATTTTAAAAAACCACAAGATGCACGATTACAAAAAGCAAAAAATACAGGCCTTAAAACCTAATGATTTTCAAAATAGAGTGGACTTTTGTGAAAATCTTTTGATAAATATTCAAGAAAAACCAAACTTTTTAAAAAGAATAATTTGGACGGACGAGGCTAAATTTTCTCAACAGGGTATTTTTAACAGAAGAAATGTACACTACTGGGCGCATGAAAATCCAGTTTTAAGGTAAATATAATGATCTTTGAGTTAAATAAATAAAAATCGATTAATTTTTCTGGCCTATTTTATAAAATATAACAAATTTTAACAGAAATACGGCTGTTTCACAATAATTTGCAAATAGCTCAAAAACGGTTAAAGTTAGGTATAGGGTATCCTATACTTATTTTAAATCAAATTGAATTCTCTATTTAACCAAATAAAAAAAAATGTAGGGTGCCATTTAAAAAAAATGAGTTATGGCTATATTAAATTTGTTAGATTTGACCTGCTTTTTCAGACACCCTGTATAATTTTTGGGTTCCATTTTAGCATAAGATAATTCGTTTAAGCATCATTGAGCAAAACACAAAACATCTTTTCTCCAATTGAAAAAATCAAGGAGAAATTATTGTTTTTAGGGGTGCTTGAATTTACTTATTTTTCGCTAAAAACTTGAATAACACAAAAACTAATGAAGATAGACATGAAGTATTATACATCAAAATAAAGCAAATTTAATGCAAATTTTAAAAATTAAAAAATATATGAGGTGTTCCATTTAAAAACTCAAAGTTAAGTGCCACTTCCGGTACAACCGGAAGTGGCACAAGCATGAAAATATTTTTAATCGATAGGCCATATTCAAAAACCCCAAAGTGCAAATTAGCAGACTTTTTATTTAAGTTATTGGTTCTCCATAAACGTTTAATAGGCCACTTCCGTGAATAACCCTGTATTTATACAAGATAATATACCTAAAATGTATAAAAATACAACATAAATTTTAACTTTTAAAGTTAAGACATCTCGTTTGGAGTTTATTGTGAAAGAATAGACATGACCATTTTCCCGAAAATTATTTTATCAAATTTCAAGTTTAGGGACTATAACTTGTCCCGAGAAAAGAGGCCTTGATAAATTTCGCTCTTGTTCAGGGACTGCATGCTCTAATACATATATGACTGACTGGTTTGTCTCTTAAATATTTTTAAAATAAAATAAAACAGGTCACTGTTTTTCATCCTAATATTTTATTTAAAGTTAAAAATTATTTCTGAAAAATAATATCATACAAATGGCCACCCCTGGAAGCCGCACAAATCTGAGCCCTCTTAACTACATTTTACATCACTTTTTGGCAGGTTTCGAGTGGAATATTTTGAATCGCTTCCCGAATATTGTTTCTCAGCTGCTCTACATTGTTTGGTTTGTTGGCATAAACCTTACTTTTTAGAAATCCCCACAGAAAAAAGTCTGACTCATTGTTTAAACAAAACGTTTTAACAATAAGAACGCGTTGAGCGATCGTGTACCGTTCCATGATAAATTTGACACATGTGTTGTAAAAAACAACTACAGCGCCACCTACGCAAAATGCGTGTATCAAAAATGGCGGGCTATTTAAATCAGTCAGTTACATACTGGCCACCCTGTACAATAATGCCCTAATACTATTATACAATTAAAGGTGAAGTATGACTACGACAGTTACCATCATCGGGGGCTACTTGTGCACCTTTACAGAGCAATTTTTCGAATATCTCATACAGGACCGCAGCGAAGAAAGTTTGGTGGGGGGGATAAGGTCGAAAATGACCAAGCCTAAATATGCAACTTTTATCTTCCACAAAAAAGTTAATTTAATGACTAAAAAAAAGGTCCTCACCTCCAAAAAAACTTTGTCCGTGAGAGTTTTTGATGACTGAAAAACAAAAAGTCCATAACCCCTGAAATATGCAACTTTTTTGGTCCCCCCCTTTTCGTGAAATATGCGCATCTTTTTTATTTTGAATCCATAAAATATGCAACTTTCGTTTTGGATGAACTTGGAGCAACTTTTCAAAATAGCTGGGGGCGCACCCCCCCCCATGCCCCCAAAACTATGGCCTGGATCTCAAAAAATACCTTGTAGCATTTTAGTTGTACGAAGTAGATGGCATGTCCTGATGCTAAAAAATTATCCAAAATTAGAATGCGTTAAAAAAAAATCATTTATAGGATGGGTAAGTTACCAACAAGAAGCAGAAGTAATTTTTGTAATTTTTGGACCCTGGGGTCCTTTCATAATTATGCACCATTTTCAGTCAATATTTATCTGTAACAATAGAGAAAAAACTGAAAGAACGTAAAAAACATAAATGTTTTTACAAAACAAAATAAAAATAAACAAATAAACAAAGGGTGCCCAAGTGGCCCCGGGATGCCCAAGTAACATCGGTATACTGATTTTCTAGATTTGCTGAGGAAGACACTCTTCTGTTTGTTTTGTAAACGCGACTATAAGGATTTTATGTTAAAAAAAACTAGGCCCAAGTGCATGAAAATGACTTCATTATCAGTCACTTTGAAAACCATTTAATTTTAAGTTTATTTTTGTGACAAAACAATTTATTTGATTATTTGTAGAGTTATTTTGAATTATATGAACATTTTCCACAATGTTAAAAAAATATATCTTGGTATAAAAATATCATAGACTTACCTTGAACAAAATAAGTAATTGCTTTATTTTTTTATAAATAAAATTGTTAGAGGTACTTTAGATAAACTAACGTTGCTGATAGAAGATTTCATGGATATTTTATATTTAAAACAGGGAGTTTGCTCCACTACAGATTTGCACGAATACGACCATATCCATGCACGCACGGTGTAGTTAAAAGTTCCACAGATTTTGTTCATGGAGTATTTTAAGACCAATATGAAAATAATGGATAGGGTGAGAAAACTGATTTTTATTTTTACATCAATTTTTATTTAATTAAAATATAATAAAATAATATTAAATTTAATTAATGAAATATCGTTAATAAAATTTTATTCGCAAAGAAACAAATTTTTAGCAAATACAATAAAAGCGATCATCGGCTCAAAATGATTAAAGTCCTTTTTTTGGTGTACCTATATCTAAAATAAATTCAATTTTTGAGACCTCATTTAATCATCCTTGTATGATTGAAAATTATTATTTTAGTACAAATTATGAATACAATAAATTTTGTCATTGAAAATATTCGTTTTTGACCTAATGATACACAAAATAGTTTCGCAACGATGCCTTAAGATCAATGAAAAATTCTCACCTACTTAAGAAGGTTAAAATTTTTAAGGTTATGTCTACGATAAAAGTGTACCTAACTATTTTTAGTTTCCTTTGTAGTCGAGGATCTTTATTACCTAATATTTCAAGTAAGGTGTAAGGAGTAAAAATAGAATGTTTTAATTAATGTGTCATTAAAAAACCTTTTTAAGTTAAATGTAGATATAATCGGGGTTCGCTCCTGGATGGAAAAAGTCAAAAGTCGAGTTCACGACGTTTGTTGATATATTCTATTTATTTACGATGTATAATATAATAATTTAAGACCAAAAATAAAATAATCTATCGATTAAAATTTTTTTTATTGAGGAGAATATTTCAAAATGTTTGAAAATACGATTTTTGACAATGTATCTGTTAATAACAGATATTGCAAATTCATTAAATTTAAATTAATATCCGTGACAGTGTAAATAAATAATCTGTGAAAGTAGCTTCTTTAAACGTGGATGCCCACGTGGTCACGCGCGAGGATAAAATCATCGTCCCACGAGAGTTTTCACTTTTCTTTAATAATATTCTCTGTTTAAAAAGCGTCTAAATTTAAATACAATAGTAATTTGAAGACTCGATATAGTAACCTTGTGCTAATGACACATTTTATTTCTTACCAATTGGTTGCTGAAGTGTAAAATAAATGATGCAAAGACAAAACAATGCGTTGCACTTTCTTTTGGATGTTGTCTCGTTTATTCTTCTTTGTTCGTTTGGTAAATTTTAATACCCAATCTAAACCTAAATATTTTTTTGCACTGGACTTAAAGGGCTGATGTTAAGTAAACATAAACATGCTTGAAGATGTATAATTCTTCTATACTACTCCTCAAAGTTGGAAGTAGAAACCGTCAGGGACAAAGATTTTTTCTTAATTAGTTAAAGGTAATTTGTGGAGAGCCAATTTCGTTTTGAAGTTTGGTAGAAACCGTTAGGGCAAAGCTTTTTGCTTAAAGGTTATTTTTTGGGGCCCCAAGTTTTGGTGAAACCGTCAGGGGCCAAAACTTTTTGTCTTGAAGGTAAATTTTGGGGACGCCAATTTTTTTTTGTAGGGGCGCCAAGTTTGGTAGAACAGGGACCAAGCTTTTTATTTTGAGGGTGCCACCCGCTAGATTTTTTTGTGTGTGGTTACGACTTTGTTTCCTGGTGAAGTTTTAAATTAAACTTAAATTAAATTGTATTGGGAAATTTCTAAGTAGTAATATTTAAATGGACTTTTTAATGAAGGCATTTTATCATAAAAATAATACACAAGGAATTATATTTTTCAATTTTTTATCGCTTGTCGATTATTTCCTTTTATTTTAGCCCCGTATAACTTTTTTATTTGATCTCATTTTATTTGATATAAAAGTATTTTTTCCTGAAAAATGAAGTTGATCGGAGTTTTTCTTCCACTATTTTCGATATTTTTTAAATGTTTAGCGCTCTATAACTTTCTTATTTTTTGAGGGATTCTTTTTAATTTTAATAGGCTTCGCGTCCTTATCAGTATACTAAGACTAGTTTATGAAACCGTAAATATTTAAATTCGATCGGATTATTCTTTCTTGAGTCATCGTGTGAACAAAAAAACATGACATACGGACAGACAGACGGGTATTTTAAAAGTTGTTTAGAATAGTCTAAAATGCACTTTTCTATAACTTTTTTAAATTCTGGTCATTATTTTTCTTTTTGGTACAATTGTGTTAGAATCTAAAACAATACCATAGTGGCCCAAATTGACACTAAACAATAAATGAACAATAGATTTATATTTTGTATGGAATGTTAAAGTACATTACTTATCTTTTAATCTTGCAGCAATTGCGATTGGCCCAAAAAAATCGACGCTTAGAACCACCACTTTACTCAAGTGGGGTTAAGTCAGTAGTTTGTTTGGTATATTTAGAAGACAGGTATAGTGCCTATGGCTCATTTATCTTAATAGAAATTAGTTTGAATAGAGATTAATGGGGTTAAGCGAGTCGTGTATAAAAATATGTTATAATATGCGGAGGTTTTGCGGAGGTAACTACTATGTGACCAATAGGGTTTTCTTCCTTTCGAAATTTTCTGTTAGAAAATATTTTAAAGTCTCGTGGTGACCGATGTCTCATGGTGGCCCACTCTCCCCTAACTTATGGTGAAGTCATATTAAATGACTTTGTGTAGTATTATTAATAGATTTGAGCTAATAAACCTTTTTAGAAGCTATTTTTTCTGGTGGACAATGTTTTGGAGGAATTTTTCACTCAGAAAGATAAAAAAAATCCTTACTTTAATTTACAGAAAAATAAATAATAGTGACCTTGAACCATGAATATTTTCTTTATTTTGAAAAAATAAACCATCAAATTTGTTTTTAAATAACATTAAATTGTTATTTGTACATTGACGGCCCGGTCCAGCCCGCCGCAGCGTATTTAATTCAATTATTTTCAATAACAATTATTTTTTATAAGATACAAAACATATTTGTTTTTATATTCTGTCTCATGGCTATAGCTTTTGGATTAATGTTATCAACATCGTCTAAATAACAACCGTTTTTTCACTTTTTATTCATATTAAATTCCAAAAAATTAGAAATTTAAAAATAATATTTGTCTCATCTGAGTCAGGGACTTCCTTTTGCTTTGTAATAAGGGATTGTCCATATCGAGGCCTATAATAATATTACGTAACGCGCCTAGGGGGGAGCTGGTTACTGAAAATGTGACAGCTTGTGACACAGGGATGGGGGAAAGGGGTCAAAAATTTCGAAAAATTAAGTTACATAATTTATGGACAGCCCCTAATGTGATTTACGCTATACTGCTTTACGCATATAAGAAAAACAAAAAGTCCCAGCGAAATATTTAGATTTTTAGATAAAAATTAAAAAAAAAACATCTAAATGACGTGACTAGAGATAGGGTTAATATTTTTTTTAAGTTTTTGGTCTTCTAGAAAAGTAGGTTTTAGGGCGGTAAAGCTTTTTTTACGGTAAAAAAATGGGAAATTCCTAATAAAAACATTGGTAAATTCTCAATACTTAGTTGGGAAATTTTTGACCTACCGCCCCCACCTCCCCCCAAAAAAAATCCATAGCGTCACCCCTGGTAGGGTTACTGATATATTATTTAATCTAAGTATGTCGGGTTATTAAGAATGTGAACGAATAAATCTTTTTCATGATTCCAATGCTTCAGAAAACAAACAGATTTCTATATATTTTTATTTTACCTTCATTATACCTATAGAAAATATTTTTAGAATTGTTCCAAATATTTTTACACAAAATAATTCTTAGATAAATAAACCTTGCTTATAACAAATGAGCTTTATGATCATGATCTAAAAGAGGTGGGACCTTAGAGCCACAAATATTCATGTGTTAGTATTTTTTTTTAACAAGGTGATACTTTTTTGACGTAATGATATTATAAATATTCATAAATAATAGGTTAGTGTAGTGTATATAAATTGTGGGACAAACTTGCAAAAACCGATAAACCCACTTTTTGCATATTTTGACCTAAGTATCAATTCTTACTAATTTTGTAGCGCAGTTTTAGGATTTTTAATTTTTTTTTGGGATTACGCTGTACAAGTTTTCTGCTAATATCTCAAAACTGGAGAAAATGGATTTGGTTTTTGCATGTTTGCTCCACAATTACTATTTATGTATTTTGCCAAAATTAAAAAAAAAATACGCAAAAAGCATCCGATACTATTTTTATACAAAATGTTGTATTTGTTTTGTAATTAACAGTATTCATGTGATTTAGCTTTCATCAAATATGGCTAGTTTTTTTATGTTTTGTTAAACATTTGAAGCTTATTTAAACGTTTTTTTAATTATATGTCCAGTTTTCGAGTTATCCGCATTTAAATATAAACAGCTGGTGCAAGACTTTAGGCAAACAAAGTACATGTACATAATAAGTTCATAAATGTCATTCTGCTATAAGGTTGCCAAATTTGAGAACTGTCATTAATTTTGTAATTTCGTTTATCAAAACTGTTTTTAATTTCTTTGCAAACGGCAATAAAAGTAAATGTAAAATTCTTAAAACTAAGAAAAAAGTCTTTACTAAAATCTGCAAGAAAAAAGAAAAATTTTGAGTACCTAAACTATTTATGTAAACAATAACACTAGTTTACAGGTATTTTTCCCCAGTGACGAAAAGGGTTATTTTGGAAATTTTTGGGGTTGAAAATTCCAAATTGATTGTCAAAAACCAGTAACTGTTATTGTTGTCTCTGTTAGAACAAAGCTGTGCGAGTAAGACAGACCAATGTATATTTTGGCTACGTTTTTGTCAGTTTTTACAAAAGAAATGCCTATTCTAGAGAGAAGAGTTAGTTATTATTTCGTTGAATAGCACCCTAGGTTTTGTGATACGTCATTTTAAAAAGTTTAAAATTCTTTATTTAACTACACTTGACCGCAAAATTAAGCGTACACTAGAAATTTGTCACAATTTTAATTTTGATTTCCTAGCGAACTGCTCATCTGATTTTCATTATTTTTTTTTTTTTTTGAATCGTAAGTTGACTCTTTAGTAACGATGCTATGGTAAAAATTTGTATTCTGATTTCTATTTGAGAATATACAGGGTGAAAAAGTAAGAAGAAGTCTTTTTCCCCAAATTTGTGACACCCTGTGCACATGTGGGGTGAATCAGCAATAACAGTGGATGTTAATTGGAATCATACTGTAGTCCTAAATATCTTTTAGCATTTTGTTTTTTATTCACGTTATTATCTATGTTAACAAAGATACACTGTTTTAAAGGTAACGCCTCGGATAAAGCGTTCGCAAAACTAACCGGACACTATACTAGATTTTTCAGAAAAATATTTTTAATTAAATCATTAATAATAAACATTTTGTGACAAAAAAAAACGTAAATTTGTCTCCAGTATCGAGTATTTCCTCCTCTAGCTTGAATGACAGCTCTCATCCTTCATTGCATATTCTGAATCAAAGAAGCAACATAATCGTGAGATAACTTTTCTCATTCATTTAATATAGCCTGACCTAAACCCTATAGAGCATATGTGGGACAACCTGGGCAGAAGGATAAGGCAGAACTACGGCGAGTTTCACAAAGTGGTTCAGCTGGAACAAGCTCTATTAGGTTTGTTTTGGTTCTTGAAAATCGCAGTTCTGAACTGGTTCGGAACGGGTGCAGTTGCGACTGAGCATTGCCCATGTTGTTTTTCATATTATAAATAAAATATAAATAAAATATAAATAAAATACAAAATTACACAACTAAACATATAGTGTTTGTAGAAAAAACAAAATACTGACGAAATCTTTTTGTGTTTTATTCAATTTGTGCAGAAGTGACTGGAAGGTGAAATCTATTTGAACTCGTTATAAACATGTACTCTGCAGAGATCTAATGGCTCTAAACTTGTTTCTGTATGCGTGCGACGAAGTAAGTGAGATGTAAGATCAAGCGTGTACCATGTACGTTATTTTATTGGTTAGAATCAATCGCATGTGGAAACAAGATTTTTATTACAAGTAAATTTAGTCATTTCGTTTGACTTAGCAATACGAATTAATTTCTTTTTTTGCTCTTTTTTGTTTTTAATATACCTATTGGGCCTAATCTAATATTCATTTGTCACCGTTCATTTCATTAGTTAAATCCCTTAATAAAATGTCCGTTAAACCATTACTTAAGTAATGGTTTGGAGTTTAATTAAATTACTACGGTTAAATCGTGGATTAAAGATTATCCAGAACTGGAGTTCGACCCCAATATTTTACACTGCAAATTTTGTAAAAAAGACTTAACCTGGGAAAGAAAAACTAATATTTTAAGACATGTGAATAAAAAAGGCATAAAGTAGATGAGGAGCAAGGACAATTTAATATTTAAAGTAAGTAAAAAAATACAAAATTAATTTTAATCACAAGTTATAAAAGTCACGTGACCTTTTATTGCGAATAAAAACTGATTGGCCAGGCAATTTTTTTTTTAACTTGGAAAACTTAATACCCAGCCACCATGTCACAACACTATAAAATTAAATTTGGATTATTAAAGATCCCAACTAAATCGTAATTTTCAGAATTTTTTAAATTTTCTTTTACGTAAATAAAATGTTACGGGATTTTCATAATATTTATAAAATTTTCTTTAGTACTGTAGTAGTTTGGCAACATATTAAACATTTTTATAAAATTAATATGACTTTGTTATGCATTTTGACGTCACGACTCGCTAAAATCCGATGTCTATTAATAACAGAGGTAATAACGTGAATAAAAAAATAAATGTTCATAAAAGATATACAGTATGATTCCAGTTAACATCCGCTGTAATTGCTGATTTACCTTACAGGGTGAAAAAAAAAAGAAAATTAGAGCAGTTCGCTAGGAAATCAACATTATAACTGTGGAAAATTTCTAGTGTCCGGTTAATTTGCGGTCGAGTGTATTTATTTTTATTAAATATTTTTCAATATAAAATTGCGAAATTTACCAACTTCAAAAAAATCTTAATATAGTACATAACAATCCGATGCCGTGATTGGCTTGATGTGTCGCCAGGTATCTTGTAAGCCAATCACGGCATCGCATTCTTATGTTTTATGTTCTTATGAAAGCTTCTGGATAGGCCCTAACGGACTTTGATTTAAGTGAATGTTAGCCAGAAATTAAAGAAATAGAGAGATGTGTAAGGCCGTTTGTCGACTTGAAAAAACACATGACCAGGGCCATAGCTATAGAAGGATAGGGTAGCCTTCCCCCACCTGTCTTGAAATTCGAAAAAATTATAAATTTCATAGTTTAAAAATATGAAAGTTGTTATTTTAGCAGTATACTATTATGTATTTTTTTTAATTATTATTAAAAAAAAACATTAATGTAAAAATATTATGTTTTTAAATTAATGAATGCATTTTTTAATTTTTTTTATACATTTTCTCGAGAACTACTGAACCGATTAAAAAAAAATAAAACTTTGTTAAAACCAGTATTAGAGAACCTTTTCAATAATGTATTAAATGTCCCACATTTCCATTTAAGATTTTCGAACTGGTAGCTCCTGAGTGGTGGGGGTAGTTAGGTCAATTATTGGTTAAAAAGTCAAAAGATGACCCCTTAAAATAAAAATTTACCTGTCTCAGCGTTTTTTCGAAAAGTCATTAGTTTCGATTTTATCCAAAGTTAAATTTTCGTTGGATCATCCGGTATGCAAAAGTTTAGTTAGGGAGGGGTCACAGAAAATGTAAGAGTTTGTGACTGCGGAGAGGGAGAACCCCTCTAGGAAAATGTTACGTAACGGACGTTGATTTAAGCAAATGTTCGCCAGACATTGAAGAAATAGAGAGATGTGTAAGGCCGTTTGTAGACGTGAAAAAACAAATGACCAGGGCCGTAGCTATAGAAGGATGGGGGAGCCTTCCCGCACCCATCTTGAAATTCGAAAAAATTATAAATTTCATATATATATATAAAACATTTTACTATTCCTTAAAACTACTTTTGTTTGATTAACGCAGTCGTCCCTCCGAAGTGACTGATCGATTTCGTGCTTTTTAGCACTCTTCAGAGCCACGTACGGTAGTAGGGACAACTACGAAAATCAAATCCTTTCCATATATCTCTATATAGAGTTTAAAAATCGTTGTAAGGAAAAGCAAAAACAGCTAGCGACATCTACTGCTAAAAGCAGAGACTGGATAAACCTATCGACAGTCCAAAAAAGGAAGCAGTTATTGGTTTCAAGAACCTATTGCACGCTGTCGATAGGGGGCAGATTAATCAATGCCACGGTGGACATTGCCGCCAATTGAATCCTAAACGCTAGGAGGTCACCTTTTACAATGGTATCTGAATTAATAAACTAAATTAAATTGTTTGATATTTACAAATTTAAAAAATCTATATAAAACATTCAACAATGTTTTATATAGATTTTTTAAATTTGTAAATATCAAACAATTTAATTTAGTTTATAAATTTCATAGTTTAAAAATATGAAAGTTGTCATTTTAGTTGTATATTATTATGTGTTTTTTAAATTATTATTAAAAAAACATAAGTGTAAAAATAGAATGTTTTTAAATTAATGAATTAATGCATTTTTTAAATTTTTGTTATACATTTTCTCGAGAACTTCTGAACCGATTTAAAAAAATAAAACTTTGTTATAACCAGTATTAGAGAACCTTTTCAATAATGTATTAAATGTCCCACATTCCCATTTAAGACTTTCGAACTGGTAGCTCCTGAGTAGTGGGGGTAGTTACGTCAATTATTGCTTACATTTCAAAAGATGCCCCCTCTTAAAATAAAAATTTAACTGTCTCGGCGTTTCGAAAGTCATTAGTTTCGATTTTATCCAAAGTTAAAGTTTTCGTTGGACCACCCGGTATGCAAAAATATTCAGTTATTCATATTTAAATGTAATGCACAATACTCCGAAATTAGTCACGATTAAAAAACGAAAACAATAATTGTGATCCATTAAAATGAAATTGCCACACTCAGAAAAATCTCATATTGTAAAATCAATAAGAAATTATTTTAATTTAAAAAAATTGCCTTTTAAAATATCAAAAGTAAAAACTTTATATTTTAGTTATGAATAATATGAATTTAAAAAAATAATTTTTACACCAAAACGTTTTTCACTTTAAAGTAAAAGTATTGTCCCTAACTTTCTTATTTTAATGTTTTCTTAATAAAATTATATTATTTCCCTTTATATTGTTGAAAAATATTAATACATCAAAAGAATTCTTTTTAAAATACCCAGTTTTTGTATTCAAATCATTTAAAAGTTTAAATTATTTAAAAGGAAACATTTTTCAAATTACAATGAATATTTTTGTTTTTACAATGGCTTATAAAATTAAAAAATATCTTTTTGAATTAACAAAAAACACTTTCGGAGCAAAAACATATTGGTTTTCTTTAAAATCATATGACTTTTGTTTGATTTTACAACGACTTTTCTCTGAGTGCAAATATACCGAAAGCCAAATCTATATAATAAAGACTGTGCGGGGTTCCGTATGCCCTTCTTTGATCCCGCTTTTATTAGATAATTAATTCTGAATTTAAGTAAATGTTTAAGAGAAGTTTTTTTTGGTTTACTTGGTTCCTTATTGGCTATCTATGTCCAACTAGTCGTATTGCGTTTTTAGAAATAGTCCTCGAATCTAATAACAGATATATTTTTAAATATTTACATAATTTGTCCCTGGACCTTGACTAAACAACAAAACGTTGTATGTACTTTGTTTATATTTGACTTTTTATACTGTATCATCAAAAAGTGATGATATTGTGGACTCAGATTTTGCGTCTTTACATACAGGGTGATTAAGAAATAAGTTAAAAACTTTTAAGGGGTAATTCTAGGTCCAAAAATATGAAAAAATTCCATAAAGGTTGTTCCGGAGCCCTAAGGGAGCTACGACCGCTTTAAGGATACATCTGAATAGTGTTGCCGCCTAAGGCCTATCGTCTCGCTATCGTCTCATTATCGTTGGACAGAACGATAGCGAGAGGTGAAAAAATATCGTATCGTTGTAACGATAACGAGAGGCCTCTCGACCGTAACGAGACCGACGCGAGAGCGATAACTATCGTACAGTCAGACACAGTCGAATGTTAAAGCCACCTAAAATTAGATAATAATATTTGACACAAACGTCATTATTTAATTTTTGAATTTAATGATTTTTAAAATGCAAATATATTCTTTAATATGCATTATGCATCATACATTAGCACATTATACAAGGCTTTTATCTTTAGAAATCATATCAGGCAGGAACCGCTTTAACATTGTCCTATTTTTATAGCAAATACAAAAATATGAACTCCTGGCAGATGCACTAAGTACCTAACTAGGACTATAGTAAGTACGGTAGTATTTGTCTAATACGAGGGGTAATTTAAAAGAAGGCAAAAATTCCAGATCTGGTGTTTGTAGGATTTGAGTGCTAAAAATCAATTTTAACATTGTTTATATATTTTGCTTTCCCATAAAGAAAGTATTGTCATAGAAAACAAATTAAATATTTTTTTGCGTAAATCATCTTATGTTTTCCTGAAAGGTCGAGAAAAATCAAAATAATCAAAAAAATATGTTTGTCGGTCTGTCTTAAACTTAAGAAAGCTTTGAGCCAGAGATTTAAAATTTGGGATGCATATGTAATTTTATATTATTTTTTCCTTTTTCTTTATGACAAAGTAAACATTGGAAAGCAAAATATATAAACACTGTTAAAATTGATGTTTAGCACTCAAATCCTACAAACAGCAGATCTGAAATTTTTGCCTTCTTTAAAATTACCCCTCGTATTAGTCAAATACTACCGTACTTACTATAGTCCTAGTACTTAGTGCATATGCCAGGAGTTCATGTTTTTGTATCTGTTATAAAAATAGGACAATGTTGAAGAGGTTCCTGCCTTGGATACGATTTTAAAAGATGAAAGCCTTTTATTATGTGCTAATGTATTATGCATAACTCCTATTAAAGAATATATTTGCATTATTAAATTCAAAAATTAAATAATGACGTTTGTGTAAAATTTCTTTAACTAATATTAGATGGCTGGAATATTCAACTTTACGCTGGAACGATAAGTATCGTTATCGCGGGAGGTAGGCGAGAGGTAGGCGATAACGAGAGGACACTCGTTATCGTTTGTGCGAGACGATAATTTTTGAACTATCGCATCGTAGTTGCGATACGAGAGGTATTTATTGGCGATAACTATCGCTTTAGGTGGCAACACTACATCTGAAAAGTAGTTTTTATTTCATATCTCTGGAACCCTATGATCCACAGTAACGAATTTCTGCACAAGCCTTAACATTGATAAAAGCTATCCTTTTATAATTTTTATTTGTTAATTTTAACCAAATGAGCATCAAAAAAGTAACTAAAAAATGCAACAATAAACATTTTAATACTGCTACGTGGTTCTACATTAAAAACTATGAAAAAAGCTCCTATACAACATCTGGGTTCGAAAATAAGTGTTAAGTGTACTACAGCGATTTGTAGATAATTAATATACATACACAAATACAAACACAAATTTTGTGTATGAAAACTTTTTTTTATAGTTTTTGATGTAGAATCGGCCTGCAGTATTGAAATTTTTATTGGTGCATTTTTAATTACTTATTTTGGTGCTCAGAATGTGAAATTGCCTCTTCAATTACAATTTAAAAAACGGTAGGCCCTTCATTTTGCACGCCCCTTTTTAATATTACCAAATAAAAATTACATAAAATGATAACCTTTATGAATGTTAAGGCATGTGCAAAAATTCGTTACTGTGGTTTATAGGGTTCCAGAGATATTAAATAAAAAAATACTTTTTAGATGTACCCTTAGGAGGGTCGTAGCTCCCTTAGGGGTCATTTCCGGACCAACCTTTATAGGAACTTTTTTTCATACTTTTGGTTTGGACTAATCGCCCCTCAAAATTTTAAATTCTGAACCACTCTGTATATACAGATAATATCATATTTTACTAAACAAAAAATTAAAGCATTACACTATTCCTCAATAGATTAAAAGTTACAAATAACTTTGGTATTATGAAATACTTATATTACGATCAAATTAAAAACTGGGTGTCAGCTATATCACACTGAGAATTACCCATCGTAGTAAATACTAAACGTTTTTGCCTATTTGGAACCCCAGACAACATTTGTAATTAATAACAAATATTGCATGGGGTTCCAAACAGGCAAAAACGTTTAGTATTTACTACGATAACGAATTCTGAGTGACACAATCAATTCTCTGTTGCGACTGGACAGTACGATTGAATAAATACACTGCCCAGTAAAAAAGCTTTCCCATTTTTCTCCTCCGCTCGTAAAATGGATTTTTTATTATCATTTATTATCAGCAACCTCAAAAACTCCAATAAACCAATTTTCACGAAAACTATCCCCCGCCCCTCAGAGGGTAGATTTAGAAAAACCAATATTTTAAGATTTAGTTTTAAAACTAAACAGCAACTTCAAAAACCCCAATATATAGTTTGACACAAGGATATGTGGCTACGAGAAATATGTTTAGAACGTGTGTGCAAGTGGGAGGCCCGTTGTAAGCAAGCACGCCTTATAATGCCCTTGACGGAAAGAAGAGAGCCAGAATGATTCTTCCCCCTTTCGTTGGAGACTTTCTTTCATGCAGAGAACTATATCGATTTTCAAGAAAACTACCTCAGGGAATTGAGTTAGATTTTTTTTATTATCTGATTCACTTTCAGCAACCTAAAAAACCCCAATATACCCATTTTATGAAAACTATCCTAAGGGGGTGAATTTAGAAAAATTTTATTGTAAGATTCCATTTTAGCTACCTCAAAACCCAATATATGAATTTTCAAGAAAACTACCCCTCAGCCCTCAGGAGTGGAGTTATTTTTTTTTAATTTTAATATCATTACTTTAATTTGCTGGACAAAAAAATCTATGGGAACCAAATCTGAAGGCAATTGTAGTTGTAGGTTGAATAAAACTATTATGGGAATATTATGGGTATTCATCGAAAACTTAAATCAATTTTAGTAGCTATGTAAAAAATGTGCGAAGATTTCTTTTATGTCATGTCTGTAAATCTTTATAAAATTTTCAGCAGTAAATCCTTAGCGCAAGTTAAATTCTTCTTATTTTTCTTCTTCTTATTCTTCTTCTTCTTCTTCTTCTTCTTATCTTCCAATATTATGCGGTTAGCTAGTATGATAACGAGGTTTATGCCTTAGGCAAATTATGTTCTTATGTTATTTTGCGCTATGTTTGGTTAGGCAAGCGCTTAAAATAGCCCTTATTAGATGATTCCCATATAATTTTAGAATGGTATTAATTTATAAAAAAAATTAAATTTCAATACTTTATAGCCCATTCACAATTCATTTAAACTGAGTTTATGTTGAATAAAAATTGAACCATTTTTAATACCTAGATGCATATGAAAGTCACAATAATTGCTAAAAACAATAGAATATAAAAGATTAAATGAATCATTTACATATTTACGTTCTAATAGCAATGAACTTGAGGAGTGGGGGAACAGGATTCCAATACAAATAAGTAGTGACACTACGTTGGCAGCCATTAAACGCATTCTTTATTCTAGGGGGTTCAAATTTTTCACACTAGGTGGTGCGATTTGGTAACTTTATAAGGAATTTTATCATCAGAAATTGTAGTCTCTGTTATCGTACTAGTTTTTCCTGGTAATACTTGCGGTTGAAATGTTGATATCTTTATCTGTGAATAATTTATTATATGTTTGAGCATTTTTGAGACTTTTAAATGGTAGTTTTTTTATTTTTATTAATTTCCGTAGTGTAAGTGTATATATAGTTTTTTAGTGAGTGATTAGTATACAAGAAAAACTTTTCTAATTATGTCTTGCTGTGTCATTGGCTGCCGCAGTGTAAAAAGAATAAATCTGGAGAAAGTTTCATTTTTTAAGTAAGTTGGGATTATATTGACTTGTACATTTTGCATTTATATGTATATAAAACCACAAATTTAGTGAGATTTAATTTATAGCCAGGGTTTTCTATTTTACAGGTTTCCAAAAGATAAAGCATTGTTGGAGCAATGGCTTGATATTTTTAAAATACCCAAATCTACGTAGGTATACTTTTTCTGAGAATAAATTTGTTTGCTCAAGGCATTTTAAATATGATGACATGGTTTTTGGAAAAGAGAAAGTACTTCTGAAGAAAGCCAGAGTTCGAACCTGAAAAAATAGAGTGTGTATTTCAAAAATAAGATTTTTATATGTACATTTTATTATAAGTATTTATACACTAGAGTGTCTGGAGTTCCGACCGATTTTGCACTGTTGTATATCTATAGATATTAAACATAACGTAACCTAACTCTTTGGTGTAGGCCAGTTTTTTTTTGCCTGTTTGGTGTTTTTGATGTCTTGCCTCCATTTAAACGGGGGCATAGTCCCCATTCAAACGGGGAGAATACAATTCTGACCAAAAAGCTTTAAAATTTTTAAAATCAAGTGGTTGGAATACTAGGGGAACGTTCAAGTATTATGTAGGGGGGGTCATTTTGGAGTGTTACGCCCATGTTAATGGTATAGGAAAATAGTATTACAGGGGGGGGGGAGGTCCAAAATGATCAAAATTTGCGTTACGTAATACTTGAACGTTCCCTAGCCCCAGAGCTAGAGTTTCGACTGGTTGGAAGTTATGACTCGAAGCTCCCTTTATAAAATTCATTTAATTTTAGATCAGTGAATGCTACTTTATAACTAAATTATGATGAATTTAATCAAAATTGACACCGAATAAAAAAAGTAATAAAATTATTAAGACTATGGTCACTTGATCAGTTGTTACTTTGTCTAGTGTTTTGGTGGTTAGCCGTTTGGGTTTGTGGAAGTTTTCACCTCAAATCAAAAGCCCAAATCGACCAAACACCAAAACACACTAACGCACCAACTAGACAAACCAAAAACTGATCGAGTGACCCTAATTAAGACAATTTACACGCCAGTACCAAAATGTATAAGAATGAAGGTTTGAGAAAATATTATATATGACCTACCTTGTTTTTTTTATTTTATTAGTTATTTTTTTAATTCTGTCATTATTTTTTAATTTTATACATTTCTGTAATTTTTTTAAATAGAAATATGTTTTTTTGAGAAATAAATGTTTTTTTATACCGTTTTTAAATCCACTGACATTGTACATAACCCTAAAAACTTCATTGTCAATAAAGCACGGTGCTTTAAGCACCAGAGATAAGTTGGTCTCTGAAAGCACCAAGATGAAAATTCCCTATAAAGTTACCAAATCGCACCACCTAGTGTGAAAAATTTGAACCCCCTAGAATAAAGAATGCGGTTAATGGCTGCCATTCATATTAGCCACTTGTTCAGACGCCATTCCTGTTCCCCCACTCCTCAGGTTCATTGTCTAATAGTTAGTATCAAATGTTTTTTTTTTATTGAACTATTTTGATAATTATAAAATACTGCATTCCATAATGGAATTTCCATTATACATATATATTATATTATTCACAGTAAATGGTATATTGCATTTTCCCAAATACTTGAAAAATAACTTTTTCAAAGAAAAAAAAAATTAAAAAATTAAAAAAACTTTAAAAAAACTTTAAAAAATGTTTGAACATTTTTTTTACTTCCTTTCTACGCAAAAAAATATTTTTTTTTCTCTTTCTTTTCTTTTTGCAAAAAAACAAAAAAATATATTTTTTTATAGTTTTTTTATTATTAAAAAAAGTTTAACCCCCCTTAACTTTTTTGTTTTTGGGCCCATGGTGGGATTATTTTTAAAATTGGTAGAATTGATCCTTATAATAAAAGTATTTTTTCCTGAAAATGTTACGTTAATCGGAATTTTCTTTCAGCTTTTTTCGATTTTTTAAAAGTTAAACCCCCCATAACTTTATTGTTTTCGTTTTCAAAAACAATAAGGATCTTCCCCAGGGGCTGACCGCGTCTGAAGTTTGTACAAAAGAGTTCCTTTTTGCAAAGAGTTCCTCAGAGTTCCTCTGAGTTCGTTCGGAGTTCGTCGGAGTTCCTTCGGAGTTCCTCGGAGTTCCTCCGGAGTTTCTCGGAGTTCCTCCAGAGTTCTTCCTAGTTCCTCCTGTGTTCCTTAAGAGTTCCTCTCTGGAAGGGGTAATTTTTGGCAAATATGCCGTAGAAATTACCGCTATACAAGCACTACTGCCAATAAAATAATGCTTTCCAAAAAGAGCCTTTTAATTGTGCAAAAATTTTTTTTCCGTATTTTTGGTTTTTTTATCATTATAAATCAATTTTGAGCAAAAGAAAATTGTCGGTCTATCGGTCGGTTGATCTGTCGGTCGTTCTGCCAGGGAAATCTTGTAGGCGGCACAGGGCCGTAACCAGAAAAAAATCTAAAGGGGACTCAGGGAAGCACCCTCAAAAAAAAGCTTTGTTCCAAAACTTGGCGCCCCTACAAGAAAAAACATTGGCCCCCAAAAAAATACCTTCATGAAAAAAAGCTTTGTCCCTGACGGTTACTACCAAACTTGACGCCTCTTCAAAAAAAAAAAAAAATGGCGCCCCAAAATTACCTCCAAGAAAAAAAGGCTTTGTCCCTAAGGGAGCGTTCAAGTATTACGTGACGCGCTAGGGGGGGGGGTCTCGAAAACGTTACGCCGCGTTACAGAGGGGGAGTGGGTATCAGTAAAAATGTTACGTAACACTTAAAAAATTATAAACTTATAAAATGTTTATTGGATCACGTTTTTAACAATGATCTAGGCTTGGTTAACAGTTAACTAAATCCTCTAAACAAAAACAATTAGAGATGGAAACCATAGCCAATAACCGGTTTTCGGTTAATCGGTTTCGGAAATTACATCAGACCGGTTTTGGGTTAAAACACGGAAGCAATAATCGATTAAAAACCGGTTTAAACCATAAAGCAAAATTTCCTTTCATTTTTTTTTTACTTTTTGTAAAATGTTACGTAACAAATAATACTTGAACGCTCCCTGACGGTTTCTGCCAAACTTGGCGCCCCTTCAAAAATAAAAAAATTGGTTCCCCAAAATTACCTTCAACGTAAAACGTAAAACGCTTTGTCCCTGACAGTTTCTTTCAACTTGGCGCCCTTTCAAACAAAAAAAAAATTGACGCCCCAAAAATGTACTTTAAGAAAAAAGCTTTGTCCCTAATAGTTTCTACTAAACATGGAGCCATTGCAAAATGCAAAAAAAATTGGCGCCTAAAGGTAATTAAAAAATACCAGGGGGGGCATGCCAATATTTATAATGTGGATGTTTTGATAAGGTGTTTGTAACGGCTCATCTAGCTTGAAAATAAAAACCTTAATGCGCAGGGGTAATAAATAATAATTATTCTTAAGTTCCTTCGGAGTTCCTCAGAGTTCCTCAGAGTTACTCAGAGTTCCTCAGAGTTCCTCAGAGTTCCTCCTGAGTTCCTTTGGCTTGTACAAAAGATTTACTCGAGGTCAGCCCCTCGGATCTTCCCCTCGTAGAAACAGTTCACCTGGGCGATTTAAAATAAAAATTTCGTGGACCCCAACATTTTTTGGACTAAAACATACCTGATGACATAAGAAATCAATTTCTATTTGATAGAAAATCGTAAAAGATACACTTTTTTAGACAGATAAAAAAACGTTTTTTTGAGTAATAGGGTGTGTCAAAAAATCCCGATTATCGAAATCGAAAACGCGCTCTGGCACAAAAGTTGCTTCTTAGTAAAAAAGAGTGGCCACTCAAAAATGAGCCAAATCAATTAATGTTTAGAGCACTTAAAAGCACTCAAACCTTGAAAAAAATCGGTACCTGTTTTTTGGATAAAAACTGATTGTATATAAAATTGAGCAAATTTTGAAGGGTTTCTTTGGTAATATTTAGAACAATATTTAGACAATTTTTGAAATTTTTTGAAAATTCGAAACTACCGTATATTATCTTAGCGCAGGCGCTGTGAATAATATAATAATATTATATCAGCTTAAGGCGGAAAGTAAAATAAATGAACCCAAATTAATTGATTGGCAGTTTAAAATAAATTTGACAATGAAAACGCTCGCTGACCCCAAATTACAATAATAATAATATTATCCAGTCTTATACAATAATAATAATATTGTATACTAATATTGAATAAAAGTATGATAGTTCAGTCAGATTTGAACGACATTTGAATATATTTATAATTATTATTTTAAATTATGGTTCTGGACATTCTGATCAAAAGTGTCCAAGGGCACAAACCCCAAAAATCAATACTTTAGGTTCTAGATATACATATGTAGAAAATCTCGAGAATCGCGGTGCACCGGCACGGCTAGTCTTAAAAAGTTATACCTAAAAGGTCTGGCAACTCTGATGTTTTTTCTTATTATTATTCTATGGTGTAGCTTAAGGCCTATCTAGAAGCTTGCATAAGAACATAAAACATAAGAATGCGATGCCGTTATTGGCTTTCAAGATACATAGCTGCACATCAAGCCAATAACGGCATCGCATTGTTATGTACTATGTTGTTATGTGAGCCTGTGGATATTATATTTATTAATAAAGGCCAAAAATGACATACCGAATTATTTGTTTGAACTTCCGGTTTCGCCGGAAACTAAGTTAAATTATTTTTTTAAATAACACCTTTTGTATATTTTTGCATTTTTTGATCCAGAAAACAAATTTAAATAAAACAAAAATAATTTAAAAACATTTTATTTTATTAGTACTTTTTTTTAAATTTTTTTTATTAACATACAAGATTTATTTTTTTATAAATAAAATCTAATTGATAAATGTGGGAAAAATGAAAATTTTACGTGAAAACCAAAATTTGGTATTTTTTTTGAACTTAAAATTGTTCACACCGGTTTTTCCTTCGTAACTCATTTTTTTTTAAATGGCAACCCCCTTGAACGCATCTAACTTTTTGGTGCGCTTTTGTAAAGGCTACAAATGACCTACTTTTTTGTGTGGGTATACTGAGATATACAGACGTCTAATACCGTGTGATATTAGCGCTCCCTTTTTGTTTGTGCTCTTAATGATTACAGTACTTTGTTTAGTACTAGTCATGGCGAAGTGAGCGAAAAAAAATTTTTTGATAATATTATTTTTTGTATTTTGTATGTTGTCCTAAGTAAAAAAACATATGACCCAGTAACTTTATCCCAAATTATGTAGAAGAAAAGAAAAAATTGGCAACAGCGAAATTCTTTTTGACTTCGAATTGGGGGTCCAAAAGGAGCCTAAATCCGAAAATTAGTCACCCTATCCCCTTGGGAAATTCCGCCATCTTGGATTGAGTTTTAATTTTGGATATAACTTTCTTCCTCGTCATTTTTCGAAAAAAAGTTATGAGTACAAAGTTGTTGAGATAAAAAAATCTATAGAAAAATGATCCTTTGACACTTTTCAGTTAGTACATAATTTTTGAACGGCGAGCTTAGACTAATTTTTAATCAGAAATATAATCACTCTTAGTTTTTTTTTAGAAATTGATTTCCCATGATTATTTTAGGAGCAAAATGAAAAACAATCATGGGGCGCTTTCTAAGAAAATTCGATTTTCATTTGTTTTATATTTTTTTCAGTGTATGTTTAATTTTTATTACGCATATCGAAAGAGTTTTTTTAAGAAATTTTTTAGAATATCTTTGTTTATATTTTCATTTGGTTAGATACAAACAAAAAAATCATCAGGGCGCTTTTCATTTGTTTTCCAAACGAAAATCTCGAGAATCGCGGTGCACCGGCACGGCTAGTCTTAAAAAGTTATACCTAAAAGGTCTGGCAACTCTGATGTTTTTTCTTATTATTATTCTATGGTGTAGCTTAAGGCCTATCCAGAAGCTTGCATAAGAACATAAAACATAAGAATGCGATGCCGTTATTGGCTTTCAAGATACATAGCTGCACATCAAGCCAATAACGGCATCGCATTGTTATGTACTATGTTGTTATGTGAGCCTGTGGATATTATATTTATTAATAAAGGCCAAAAATGACATACCGAATTATTTGTTTGAACTTCCGGTTTCGCCGGAAACTAAGTTAAATTATTTTTTTAAATAACACCTTTTGTATATTTTTGCATTTTTTGATCCAGAAAACAAATTTAAATAAAACAAAAATAATTTAAAAACTTTTTATTTTATTAGTACTTTTTTTTTAAATTTTTTTTATTAACATACAAGATTTATTTTTTTATAAATAAAATCTAATTGATAAATGTGGGAAAAATGAAAATTTTACGTGAAAACCAAAATTTGGTATTTTTTTTGAACTTAAAATTGTTCACACCGGTTTTTCCTTCGTAACTCAATTTTTTTAAATGGCAACCCCCTTGAACGCATCTAACTTTTTGGTGCGCTTTTGTAAAGGCTACAAATGACCTACTTTTTTGTGTGGGTATACTGAGATATACAGACGTCTAATACCGTGTGATATTAGCGCTCCCTTTTTGTTTGTGCTCTTAATGATTACAGTACTTTGCTTAGTACTAGCCATGGCGAAGTGAGCGAAAAAAAATTTTTTGATAATATTATTTTTTGTATTTTGTATGTTGTCCTAAGTAAAAAAACATATGACCCAGTAACTTTATCCCAAATTATGTAGAAGAAAAGAAAAAATTGGCAACAGCGAAATTCTTTTTGAGTTCGAATTGGGGGTCCAAAAGGAGCCTAAATCCGAAAATTAGTCACCCTATCCCCTTGGGAAATTCCGCCATCTTGGATTGAGTTTTAATTTTGGATATAACTTTCTTCCTCGTCATTTTTCGAAAAAAAGTTATGAGTACAAAGTTGTTGAGATAAAAAAATCTATAGAAAAATGATCCTTTGACACTTTTCAGTTAGTACATAATTTTTGAACGGCGAGCTTAGACTAATTTTTAATCAGAAATATAATCACTCTTAGTTTTTTTTTAGAAATTGATTTCCCATGATTATTTTAGGAGCAAAATGAAAAACAATCATGGGGCGCTTTCTAAGAAAATTCGATTTTCATTTGTTTTATATTTTTTTCAGTGTATGTTTAATTTTTATTACGCATATCGAAAGAGTTTTTTTAAGAAATTTTTTAGAATATCTTTGTTTTTATTTTCATTTGGTTAGATACAAACAAAAAAATCATCGGGGCGCTTTTCATTTGTTTTTATATTTTTTTCAGTGTTTAATTTTTATTGTCGATATCGAAAGAGTTAATTTTTTTAAGCAATTTTGTAGAATATCTTTGTTTTTATTTTCATTTTTTTAGGAGCGTTCAAGTATTACGTAACGCAAAATTTGGCCATTTTTGACCCCCACCCCCCATGTAACGCGGCGTAACATTTTCGAGACCCCCCACCCCCCCTATTTGTTACGTAACATTTTGCAAAAAGTTTAAAAAATGAAAGAACATTTTTCTTTATGGTTTAAACTGGTTTTTAACCGGTAATTGCTTGCTTGTTTTAACCCAAAACCGGTCTGATGTAATTTCCGAAACCGGTTAACCGAAAACCGGTTATTGGCTATGGTTTTCCATCTCTAATTGTTTTTGTTTTGAGGATTTAGTTAACTGTTAACCACTCCGTGTGCAATAAAATTTGCAAGGAATCCGTCTCTTTAAGCCTAGATCATTGTTAAAAACGTGATCCAATAAACATTTTATAAGTTTATAATTTTTTAAGTGTTACGTAACCTCCCTTGAAATACTTGAACGCTCCCTTTCCAAGATATTTAAAATCAAAATTGACAAGACTCATTTTTAATCTGTCTGCCATTGCAACCTGTTGAGTTATTTAAAATTAGAAAATAATTTTAAATTATCTTAGCGCCATCTATAAATTTTATCGAAGAAAATTACCTAAAAATGGCTTTAATCTAGTACCAACGCCAACTTAATTTTATTGATAGATATTGTATTCTGGCGCTTAGAGCCATTTTATGGCAATTTTCTAACAGAAAATTTGTAGATGGCTTTAGGCTAATTTTTAAATTATTTTAAAATTTTTAAACATCTCAATAGGTTACAATGGCAGACTTGTATAAAAAATGAGTTTTGTCAATTTTGATTTTAAATATCTTGATAACAAATGAAAATAAAAACAAAGATATTCTACAAAATTGCTTAAAAAAATTAACTCTTTCGATATCGACAATAAAAATTAAACACTGAAAAAAATATAAAAACAAATGAAAAGCGCCCCGATGATTTTTTTGGTTTGCTCCTAAATTAATCAGGGGTTGTCCCCAAATAAATAAAAAAAAAACTGAGTGATTACATTTCTGATTAAAAATTAGTCCAAGCTCGCTGTGCAACAATTATGCACTAATTGAAAAGTGTTAGAGGACCATTTTTGAAGAGAGTTTTTTTCTCAAAAACTTTGTACTCATAGTAGTAGTAGTAAATTTTTGGGTTGGCCAAAGCCGGACAACTAGGCCATTTCTGGCCCTTTTTGTCACCCCAGGCAATCCCAGCCATTTACTAATTTGAGTCCTCCTTGAACCTGCCCGTCCTTTCAATAAAGGTCAGGATATTGGCCCAGGGGAGATCTCTTAGTTCCTCTTGGTTGAGTCTTTGAGTTTCAAAGACTTGCAACCTGATCCTGTCGTATCTGACACACTCGGCTAAGTAATGAGAGGATGTTTCATCCTCTTCGCACTCTGGGCATAGTGGACTCTCTAGAATCCGCATTGTTGCCAGGTGCTTCCTTAGTCTGCAGTGGCCCGTGAGGACCCCTACAAGTTGTCTGAGTGAAGTTCTTCCTTTTTCCAGCAACCAGTCGGTCTTTGATTTGCTTGGGCCAGCCAGGAAGTCCCTAGCCTGCCGGCAACCGTCGACCGCTCTTCATTGCTCCTTTAGCTTGGTATAAGCCCACTCATCAAGAGCGGTCTTTACCTGCTTCCTTGTAACACCCAATATAGGTTCCGGCCCCGTGCAGGCCATCCCTGATCCGAGGCTTGCAAATTCATCTGCCTTCTCGTTTCCGAGAATTCCACTATGACCCGGTACCCATACCAGTTGAACGTTTTTGGTCCTTGCTAGCTCTTCCAAGGCTTTTGCACACTCCTTGACTAGGAGTGACCTAGTGCTGGGATTGCACAATGCCTTTAGAGCGGCTTGACTGTCCGAGCAGATGTATATATCGTGCCTTATTTCCCTGCAATTTTCCGCTTCCTGTATGGCATAGACCTCAGCTTGGAAGACAGTGGAAAAGCGTCAAAGTGGAAAACTCTTTTGCAAGTTCAGGTCCTCCACGAAGAGTCCTGCCCCAGAGCTTTGGATGCCTTCCATACGCGAGCCGTCTGTATAGCACACCAAAGCGTTTGGCACAAATTGTATTTCTTTCTTTTCCCATTCTTCCTTTGTCGGAATCCTGAGAGAGAAACTTCTATCGAACTTTAATCGGTCCTCTGCTTCAATCACTCTGATACTACTAATTGGGATGTCCCTTTCGGAAATATCAGCGATTTTGCCATGACCGTAGTTCGCCTTCCCGCCCATCCAACTACCAGAGTCCCTAAGTCTGAGAAAGCTAGCCATTGCCTCCTTCTGGATCCAGATGGAGAGTGACGGCAGTCCCAGTAGGACCTCTAGAGCTGCTTGGGGTGTGGTCCTTATTACTCCGGTGATTCCAAGACTAGCTAGTCTTTGGATTTTTCCCAGGTTCTGAGAAATTGTGGTCTTCCTAACACAAGGCCACCAGACCACTGAGCCATACTGGACTCTTGGCCTTATAACCGCTGTGTAGATCCATCTAAGGACCTTGGGTGTAATACCCCAGGTTTTTCCCACTACTCGACGTATTTGCCAAAAGGTCGATGCAGATTTGTCAAGGACTTTATCTACATGAGCCTTCCAGCTAAGCTTGGTATCCAAGGTTACTCCCAAGTACTTTACCTCCTGAGATAATTTAAGTGTTTTTCCGTACATTCTGGGAGCCCTAAAATCCTCTATGTTCCTTCTTTTGGTGAAGAGTATTAGCTCGGTTTTTGCAGGGTTTACCGATAGGCCGTTGTCTCTACACCAATCCTCAATGATTCGACATGCCGTTTGCATTAGTACGGTGTACGGTGTACTCATAACTTTTTTTCGAAAAATTACGAGGAAGAAAATATCCAAAATAAAAACTCGATTTTTCTCTTAATTACATCTATGGCTAATCGATATTACTCAAAAACTGGAGATAGAACTCTATCAGTCACCTTTAAAAAAAAAAATTTAATGCAGATTTTAAATATTTAAAAATATACAAGGAGTTCCATTTAAAAAATAAAGTTGAGTATCACTTCCGGGATAACCAAGTGCTAATTATCAGATATTCAAAATTATAAACTTTTAATAGGCCATTTTCTAAATACCTATATACTAAAATACTAAAATTGTAGTTTTATTTTTTATAAGCGAATGCCCGTTTAAGGGTTAACAAATAAAAAAATAATTGATTTTTTTAGATGTAAAATTGTTTTCTAAATTCAAAATTGCAAAAATACAACAGGGGTTGCCATTTAATAATATATAATTGGCTTAGTTTCCGGCGAAACCGGAAGAGCAAAAAAAATATTTTGTAAGCCATTTTGTAGCCCTTGTTAAGAAATATAAGCTACAAAAAAATTGCTTTGGTCGGGCTAAAAACGGAATATTCATACATAACATACATGTAAAAATAAATAAAAATTTAAATTTTTAAACAAAATAACACAAGAGATATTTAAAATAAAAATAAATAAATACTATATGCATATCATAAGTATGGTTCTAATTGAACCAGGTAAGAGAACACACGATTTTTAAAATTTAATTTAAATTTTTTGTATTTTTTAATCTATTTGGCAGCTTATTATACATAGGCAAACATGAATAGAATCAGCTTATTTTCGAATTGTGTTGGTGTTAGTGTTTTAGGGGGTGTACATGGATTGAAACTCACCCGGTAGAACTTTTTTTCTCGGTTTTTAATTTAAAACAAGCCGTAAAGATATATAATGCTACGCATTCCATTTTATACTATTCACAGTAAATGGTATATTGTATTTTCCCAAATACTTTTTACTTAAAAAAAAATCATTTTTTTCTTCTTTTTGCGAAAAACGAAAAAATTAAAAATCTTTTTTTGAAAAAACAAAAAAAAAATCCTTAATTTTTTTTAAACTGTTTTTTAATTTTCTTTTTGTGAAAAAAAAAAACAAAAAAAATTGAAAAAAAAAAGATTTTTCTAAAAAAAAAGTAAAAATAATTTCAAATTTTGTTATTTTTTTATTTTCTTTTTGCCAAACGCGAAAAAAAATTGATTTTTTTATTAAAAATTAAAGTTTTTTTATTTTTAAAAAAAGTTTACTTTTAAAAACAATAGGGTTCTTCCCCTTATGGAACTTAATTTTTCCTGAAAATTTCAAGTCCATCGCATTATTCGTTCTTTATTTAGTATTAATTTATTTATTTATAGTGAAACAGGGACCTTCATACGAAGGTATTTTATACCTTACACTGTTATATATTACAATTATTATAAATTTAAATTGAATCTTTGCTGATCTTCTTGTTTATCGTGAGCTCTCGGATATCTCTTCTTGATTACATCATCTACAAAATATGGAGTGCAAAGTCAGTCCTTTTACATGCTTAAATACATGTTTATGCATAATATTCAATATATTTCCAAAAATATGATATAAAACTTTACTAAAATTTTAACATGACAATGACAAATATCTACTATTAAGTAGAATAGTTATCGCATCTACAAAAAACGTGACATCGGACAGACGGACGGACAGACGGACATTTTCAAAGTTTCTTATTTCTTCATGAAACACATTTGTATCCAAGAAATTTTCGTCTAACACGATTGTTGGCGATTTTGGGAAATTCGAAACTACGGTATTATACTATATTCTAGAGCATGTGCTGCTTTTATTTTAACATTAATATGTTTAAGAGGGCTCAAACCATTACAAAAAAAACCCTTAATATCGTAAGCGTCGCATAAATTTAAAGTTCTCAGCTGGGATCATTGAGTTCTCGACTGGGATCATTGTTAAATAGGTTCTACATCCAAGTAAAACCGTGATAACATTAATAGCGTCACAATTGTAGGTCGGGTCCGGTCGGGTCAGTTTCTAATAACCCATTAATATGTTTAACTGAAGGCCTAAAACATATTAATGTTTCACGGTTTTGCTTTACTTGTACAGTAGAACGTTTTACTCCTTTTTGGTTCTTGATGTGTAAACATTTACTTTTTAAATGCATTTATCTTCAAAACGGCTAAACCTACGATTTTATACTACATATACTTTTTTGTGAATTTTTACATAAAAAAGTATATTTTGCCCAAAAATGGCACTTATTTATAGCTATTGGAAGTATACTTTTACAAATTTTCGTTTAAATACTTTTACAAATTTTTGTTTAAATATACAGGGTTATTCAGAAATAAGTTCGAGAAATTAAACATTTCTACGTTAAAAAATATAAAAACAAGTTCCTATAAAGGTTGGTCCGGAATGAGTCCTAAGGGAGCTACGGATCTTTAAAATTGTAATAAAAATAAGGTTTTTAATTAATAACTCTTGTACCCTTTAAGCTAGAGCGACGAGCTTTTGCATGTATACTAGTATTAATAAGGGCAATAAGTTTATGTTAATTTATTTTTTTGAATTTATCCAGAGGCGTGCCTAGACGGAAAAAATATGTGAGGCTTAACACATTTGTGCCCCTAACTTTTTTATGTGTATTTTTGTTGAACTTTTTGTAATAAATATAGATTCTTTAGGTAAAAATACATAAAAAATGTCATATAGTGTAACACTGTAGGTGCAATCGTTAAAAAAAAATGGAAGCAGCGCAACTAATCATAAGTCATCAAATGCTAAGTTTTGCTAGCAAACTGCTGAACGGGTAATATCTGTCACTTTTCACAACCACCATTTGAGGTTAGGGAACGTTCAAGTATTAGGTAACGCAAATTTTGATCATTTTGGAACCCCCACCCCTATTTTCCTATACCATTAACGTTACGTAATACTTGAAAGTTCCCTTACAAAAGAAAAAGTACAATCCCGCGCTTTTATAAAATCAATCAAGACATTGATGAGGAATAATTCAGCGACATCTGTCAATAGAAACTGATTATAGCGTTTAGTAGAGATTTGACAGCTTTCGATGAGTTTGGACTTTTTTTTCCATTGAACGCGGCCGTTTTTTGCCAAATGTTACTCTTTAAAAGGCTAAAACTCCTTTAATATTAAATTTAGGTGTTTTGGCGAAGAATACTTCTTTGCTTAGTTTTAGGTGAAGAATCGCCCTGCATCATTAAAATTTAATTTGTGCTTTTTTTGTTCCGCATATGTCTATCTTCGAAGGGCCGAAGCTCCCTTAGGGAACGTTCAAGTATTTTGTAATGCAAATTTTGATCATTTTTTAAATACATACATATACGGAATATAACCCAACAAAAATATAAAAAATTACCTCCAGCCCCCTAAACCCCCCAAATTAGGTGTTTGTTTTTATTAAATACACTTCCAGAAAAGCTAGAAATTTGAAATTTGGCACACACATAAGGAATTCCGCATATACTCAAAAAAAAAAAAATTAACCCCCAGTCCCCGAATCTCCCCAATTAGGTGCTTTTATTAAATACACTTTCAGAAAAGTTAAAAATTAGTAATTTGGTATGCACTAAAGGGATTTCGCATAAGTCCCAACCAAATATGAAAATTTACCACACCCCCTAGAACTCAAAAAGGTGTTTTTTAAAAACACTTCCAGAAAAACTATAAATTATAAATTAGAATACACTTGGAGGATTCCAAATAAATCGACGCTCAGGCTTCTCTACCCCCTTTTTTTAAAGATTTTTACATTTTTACACTTTTAAATCAGCATTTGTACACTTTTAAATCAGTTTTAAAATTAATTATTATATATTTTCTAAAAATAAATGAAATGGTATTTAATTGAAATTAAAGAAAATTGGTTCGAATTTAGGACCCCTGGAGGACTCTTGCGACCCTATATATAAATTTATTTAATTTTACTTCAGGTTATGCAATAAATAATTATAAAATATAAAAATATGTATTTAAAAAATGTATTAGGTCTTATAATTTAAGAAAAAATGGCGAAAACTATGAAAAAACATAAAAAAATTGTGAAAAGTATATTTTTGAAAATGTTGCGCTTTTGGGGGGAAAAAATTATAACAGATTAGTAAATAAAACTGTCCTCAACTTTTTTAATAAAATTTGGAATTACGCAACTTGAAGCAAAAAACATGCAGCAAATATTAGTAGTGGCATACAAGATAAAATTAGGCCGCCATATTTGATGGCCCTGGGCCATCTTAAAAAAGTATTTCCTATTTTTTAATTTCTATACATAAAAAATCAATCTTTATAACGTACATATAGGTAAAAATAAATACTTCATTATAACTGTGTATCGGGCACCTAAAGGAGATATTGACTTATTCTTTATGCAACTGGCCCAGGCTCTAAACTATGCTATATCAAAAACAAAATATTTTATATTGTGTGGCGATTTAAATATAGACTATTTTGAAAACTGTAAAAACACTAAATTACTTTTGGACTTGTTTGATTCTTTTCAACTAAATGTATCATCTAAAGACTTTACCCGCATTTTCACAGACAAAAATGTTAAAATTAGCAGAAAATGCATTGATTATATGAGTTGGTCGGAACCACTGCAAAATTCTACTTGTAAACTAATTAATCCAAATATTACATTACATTACATTACATGTTTGTTTAACCTCGTACTATTCTACTTAATTAAGCATCCCCTAAGTCCAGGACTTGTGTGGGCTAGTAGTAGAGGGAACCACCGGCTTATACTGACTTTCGATCCCGTTTCTAGGGAGTGTCCGTTTCACTTATCAGCAGACCACTTTGGACATAGTTTAACTTTTTTAACAAATCCAAATCAAGTTGTATCTAAAGATTTCTTACATTATGACAAACGTATTATTAACTTAAAGTCCATAAATGATTTTAAATTAAATGTTTCCAGTATAAACTGGGAGAGTCTACAGAATCTTAATGTTAATGATGGTTTTAGGTATTTTTTGGATACATTAGTCTTTAATTTTAATAAATCGTGCCCGGTAAAAAAAGCAAAAAATAAAATCAATTCTAAAAATAAATCCTGGCTCGCCAAAGAAATTATAAATGAAAGTCGTAGCTTGAAATTTTTTTTTTGGCTGATTTCTAAAGTTAATTTAAATTTAAAGGAACAATATAATATTAGGAAAAGGCATCATAAAAACAATATACAAATGGCAAAAAAAATATGGAATGAAAACAAAATAAATAATTCTAGTAATAAAGTTAAAGAAATTTGGAATATTGTAAATAAAAACTTAGGCAGGGTGCAAAAAAAAAACAAAAAATTAAATTAAATATAGAAAATGTTCTTTTTGAGAAAGATCAGGAGATTGCTGATCGATTTGTTGAGTTTTTTGCCACTTCGGTGCAAAAAGAAATGGACAGCCATTTTGGTGAAAATGTTTCACTTCCATGCACGGTTGGATTTCACAATTTAAACAAAACTTTTAATCTTAATCCAATCACAAAATCCGAAGCTCTTAAAGCTTTTAGTAAACTGAAAACCAAAAAATCTAGTGGCATTGACGGTCTTTCAGTTGAAACCATAAGCCATATATTTGAAAGCATACTTGACCCTTTTGTATATTTATCTACCAAGTCACTTTCTCACGGTGTATTTCCAGAAGTATTTAAAACGGCAATCATTATTCCCACCTATAAAAAAGGTGATAAAGAAAACATAAACAATTACAGGCAAATTGCGTTACTATCTACGTTGTCAAAAGTCTTGGAAAAAATAATTTTTGATATAATGTTTGATTATTTAAATACTAACAATATTATTTCTGATTGCCAACATGGATTTCGTTCTGGTAAATCTATTGAAACTGCCTCTTTTGAGTTCTTGAACTATGTTTACAATAAATTAGATTCTGGTCACTATGTCGTTTCTCTGCTGTTTGACTTAACAAAGGCATTTGACACAGTTAAACCAGAGTTTTTGATTGTTAAAATGCGTGAAATGGGTTTTCCAGTAAACATTTTGAATTGGATTGAATCATATATGAATGCCAGATGTATATATGTATCAATGGGAAGTTCAAAATCAAAATTTCGTAAAACAAGTACTGGAGTACCACAAGGGTCAATATTGGGACCCCTTTTATTTCTTCTGTTTGTTAATGACATAAATCTTTTTATTTCTTTTGGCCTACTTGTTTTATTTGCAGATGATACAAATATACTTCTGTCTTCAAAAAACTTAGAAGATCTAAAAAAACAAATAGCCCATATTTTGGATGAACTGGGTTCGTGGTGCCAGAGAAATAAGTTAATACTTAATCACAGCAAGACGTTGGCAATAAATTTTCATTTTAATAAACAAATTCCTTCTACCTTTGAGCTTCCACAAAATATTAGCTTTGTAAGTGAAACAAAGTTTTTGGGGACCTTGATTGATGCAAATTTAAGTTGGGAACCACACATTGATAGTTTATGTAAAAAAATAAACAAAGCGTATTTTGCTATACGTCAGCTCAAAAGCTCGTTACACAAACCAGCCATTCTTAATGGTATATTACTCACTTGCCTATTCACATATCTCGTATAACATTTTAGCTTATGGTTCTGCGGTCTCCATTTTAAGAGTTTTTATATTACAAAAGAGACTTTTTAGATTAATTTATAACCTTGAGTATAGGGAAACATGCAGAGATACCTTTAAATTGAACAACTTGTTAACTGTACCATCAATCTATATTTTAAAATGTGTGCTTTACGTGAAAAATAATTTCTCTAATTTTGATCAAAATTGTAAGTGGCACACGTATAATACAAAAAACAAGGATATGTTAATGGTTCCTCGTCATAATACTGCAAAATTTAAAAGATCTCCTTTTTATAATTGTCTATCATTATACAATGCTTTACCCAGTCACATTAAAAATATAAATAATGTCAATATTTTTAAAAATAGGGTAAAAACAATGTTGATCAATGGATGTTTTTATGATTTAAATGAGTTTTACTCTTATAATTTTGATGTATGATCTCTAAGCATTTTATTATTTTTATTTTATTTAAATCTATATACTTAGGTATCTATGTTTACATATTTGAATTTTATTATTGTACTGTACTAATATAATGTGTAGTGTATAATGTTCAGTGTTTAAGTTTTTTTGTTTTTTTTTTTACTTTTAATTTTAATTTTTTCTTAAGCAAGTACGGATTTTTGTACTCTACATCTTATATTTTTTATTTTATATTATATTTACTTTTTATAAAATTTTACAAGTGTAAAAGAAACCTGACTTGCCATATGTACTTTGTATCAAAATGGTGTTAAATAAATGATTTGATTTGATACAATGTGTCCACAGACCCACTATTTTTGTATAACCTGACAAATAGCGTCTAATTTTGATTTTCATGCATTGTTCCTAAAAATATTATGTAACTACCATTTATATTAAATTAAATGTATAAAAATGACCAATAATGATGCAGAAAAGTCTAAAGAATATAATGTCATGGTTTTTTTGCCTTAAATCACAAAACTAAAAATCGACTTTTAGTATGCAAAAACCCTCCCGGATTTTTTACATAGTGCAACGGTTTTAATTTTTTTTGTAGTCATGAAATTGTGTTGGAATTTTTGTTTTAACACTTTTAAAGGGAAATGTATAACGAACATATCACTTTTTAAATCGTCGCAATTCGACCCATAGGAACCGAGAAAATAAAAATAAATAAAACGGAAACACAAAAAATTATCATAATTTTTTAACTAAAAAAAGATAGCTTCCGCCCTGCACAGAATGGAAAAAATCGAGTTTCAGACTTTTTTTGGATGTCTAGAACAAATTACAAAAACAAACGCGCTATTATCAGATTTTTACTTTTCCATAAAAATTTTTAGTTTTATGACTCCACTAATGTAACGATTTTTTTAATTACATAAAATGCATAAAAAACACCACAGAATTATAACCAGAAAAAGCATCGGAGTTGCCAGACCTTTTAATTGATATTTTTTTTAAAACTAGCCGTGCCGATATTATGAAAAAGTTTCTTCGGTAAGATTTGAGTGAAATTGGTTCTTGACTTTCTGGTCAACTCCCAAAATTTAATAGTTTAGTTGCTAAAGCTCTAGATACTTTAAAGATCTCATCGTCCAATAGTCTTATTTATAGTTTTTTAAAAAACTTTGGGGTTCAGTAAGATTTTTTACTGTCAAATTCGTTTCTAGCGCATAAAAATACGTATGTAAAATACCTATAGTCTGGTTAGGAGTAATTGACGTTTATTTGTTTTGTGTGATTGTTTAATAAACTGTGTTTATTACCATTGATTACACTGGTTTACAGGGGTGTTGTGTTTGGACTTTTTTTTATCAGGTTCTTACGTATTTTTACTAAATTTAGTTACTTTAGTCGAGATATTTTTTTTTAGGTGAGCAGTTTTGGTGATAAATGTGTTTAAAACCCTAACATAAACTAAACTAAAACATTGTGTTAAGCTTAAATAATCAAATTTTCGACAACAGTGGGTTATTCTACATAAAACAGCAAGAAAAAAAAAGTAATTTTGATCGTATGTAAATGCTTTCCAACGGAGCTACATAGCTCTATTTTTTTTTTTTTTTGAAAATAGGCTGTAATTCGTTTTTTTTTTTGAGAATCACCCTGAGAATTTTTTTTTGATAAACTTACATTCCCGTATGTTTTTAAATAAAATCCAAAACGGTCCAAATAAAAAAATATCTCGACGGATTTGGATTTAGAAAGCAAAATTACACAAGAAATGGAAATAAACTTCGTGGACGCCAAAGTTAATTTTTTTAAATTAGTGTTATCTTAAAACGGCTTAACTGTTTTTTTTTCTCTCGACGAGCATAGACATAGAAAATATGAAATGTGAACGCAAAAGTTGAAATTTGTAAACTAGTGTTATTTAATTAATATCTCTCCCTTACACACCCCTACTAAATTAAAGTTTAGATTAAAAAGTTTGTCAAAGACATTTGATAGCTGCTCCGGTTATCTAGATAATGGTAAAAGTTCTTCAGGAGAGTCATCCGTCATTATAAATAGTAGTAGTGATGTATGTATGTAGTGATTTGATGAGATAAGTCTTATGGTACTTTTGCATAGATTCCAAAAATGTTGGAAAAATATCATTCTTTTCTTTACTTTTCGAAAAAAAAAAAAACATTAAAAACTGTATTTTTTTGGTTTAATTTAGATTCGTGTAGTATTTTATACCTGAAAAAGCTTAAAACAAAGCTTAGTCTCTGCTTTTTAACATTAGACAAATATAAACAGATCTCTTACAACAAATTTTATAAAGAATATTAATAATAAAACAAAAAAGTATTTAAATTTATTGGGTATGTTAAGTGTCAAGTTTAGAATTTGACAAATACATTAACGTGTATATTTAAAATATAAATAATTTAACAATAATTTAAACATGCACGTCAGTATATCAGTCAAATCAAATAAAATTCACACGAATAAAAACAACAATGTTGTTTAATTTTCTAAAAAAACTGCAGTAAAAGTATATTTTTTAAAACTATTTAAGAGATCTTTATCTAAATTTTATTTGATAGTCTTAAAAAGCAAAGGCCGAGCTTTATTTTAAGCTGTTTCAGCTGATCAGATGGTTTTACGCCTTTTAATAAAAATATTACACGTATCTAAATTTAACCTAAAAAATTCAGTTTTTAATGTTTTTTTTTGAAAAGTAAAGGGAAGTATGATATTTTTCTAATAGATTTGGAATATACAAAAAGTACTACAAGAAATATATCATTTGACCCACAAAATATTATTTATAATGACGGATGACTCTCCTAAAGAACTTTTGCTATTATCTAGATAACCGGAGCAGCTAGGATTTTACAAGATCAGCCATCAAATTTATTTGACAAACTTTTTAATCTAAAGTTTAATTCAGTAGGGGTGTGCTTATACCATTAGTTTTTATTCTAGTTTCATTTGTTTTTTCTTATTTAAGTCCGAACCTGAAAGAATAATATCTAACGCTAAAACCCATTTGTTTTCCTGAAAATATCCTGCAAGGTTAAGAAATGTTCGGTAAATATTGACTCTAAATAATTATATCACTTAACCTTCACATAAGCTACAATTATTTTTAACGCAATAAAGATAAGATATTTATTAAGTTTACCATATTAAAAATAGTTCAGCTATTTATTTTAAAAAAATTAACAAAAAAAAAATCTCTATAATTTTATTCTTGACTACGAAATCAAGATAGAATCGAACGATCGGTCTACATAACATTTTTAAACTGGATCAAAAGTATTTTATTCGTGTTCTACACATTTTCTTACCTCGAAACCGATTTTATTTTTTTTTTAGATAGTCCTTGGTGTAGTTCATGGGCTTTTTTGGAGTTCCGCCAGACGGAAAAAGCCGAATTTCGTTTTTCATAAATAAAAAAATGATTTGAAATTCAACTCATTTTATATTTAGACACAAACTTTTTCTTATTTTTACAAATTAAAACATGTAAAAAACGATTAGTATTTTCCACCAAAAATCCCCCTTTTTTTAACTCAAAAAACTCGAATAAGCATGGCTACCTAGAAAAAGTGAATATGGTGCAGGATAGCCCAAAATTTCCCCTTTATTGGCTATTTAGATCTCGCTCAGAACGCTAGTCGTTTTTCGAAAAAATGCAATTTAAGTAAGGTCTGCAGCTACGGTCACAGGGCACTGAAATTGAAATATTTCTTGAAATAGAAGACTTTTTTTGTAGATATTCAATGAAAATGTTATCTTTACTGAAGTTTTTCAATTAAAACAAGAAAATAAATACGAGGTCATGTAGAGTAAAGTTCCAAAGAGTACATTTAAAGGTCATAAAGCTACCCTGGATTTTAATTATGTGTCTTCATTTTATTTTATTAAAACAACAACAAAAAAACTTTATTTTTCCTCTAATACATAAAAAAGGTTAAATTCAATAAAAACGCACGTTGTCTTTTTTTTTTGTAGAAATATGAGCAACAAGATTTTTTTCAATCTTTAGCGTTTTTTGTAGGATTTTTTTTTCAAAAGTTGGTTATTTGTAAATACTTAATAAGAATAAATTTTATTAAATCAAAAAGCCTTGCAATTGACATTTATTTACTCCAAAATTGTCAAAATATCGTGTTTTTGCGATTACCTTTCAAAAAGTTTTCAGCAAGACTTTAGCCGATAAGCGGCATAAAGTTAGTTTGGTTTATTTTAGTTTATTGTTTAAAGCCTTTCTCGGACCTATTAGTATAGGTGTTTTACACGATAATTGACTGAAATGATTGCAAAGAATTTAGAATAGATAATCTTCACTATTAACAGCTACTCTTCTCTACCATAACAAAAATCTCCAAACATTTTTAACACTTAAATTTTGATACCATTATCTTTACCATCTTCCTTCAATCCTGCAACCTTCTTATATTCCTCCAAATCACCCAAACCGAATATTACACGAATGTTTACAAATCAGCTCCCAAACCATTAATTTTGAAAAAATGTTTTAAATTAAAATTCTACTTTGACATTAAATGTCAATATTAATATTAAAAAGTTTGCGGGCCTTTGACAAAAAGCCAACGAATTGCTAATATAATCGGCCCAATATCCGGCCGATGTCTAAAATGTCACTACCTGGTTTTTCTGTAAAAATAAAATAATAATCTGCACAGTTTTATTTTATTGCGTCGTTGTGTCAAAAATTTGTTGTCCCGCTCTGTACCTACAGAGTATTGTAGGCGCCACATTGGCAAGCCATCAACGGGCCTTTATCGCCGGTCCAATAATGTGGGGCGCGACATTTGCCACTGTTGGACCATTAACTGCAGCCAACAACGGACCCGCCGTTCCAATAATGTGGAGTGCAACATTCGCCACTGTTAGACCATTAACTGCAGCCAACAACGGACCAACACTTTTCTGCCGGCTGACTGCAATGGGCCATCATTGGGCGATTACCGGGGTGCTAAGTGGGTTACTTAACTTGTTTTATAATGTATTTATACTCTGTGTATATTTCTTGGCTTACTCTCCTATAAAATGGTAGGACACTTTTATTATAAATGTATTATCAAATATTCCTAGAACCCCTTACGCCATCTAATGTATTAATATGAATACATGTCCTTGACATATATTTTGACACTATTATAGTAATAAATTAAAGTGTGCTGAATAACACGTGTTTTAATAGTTTATGAGCCCAGTTTTAAAAGTGTTTTTACCGTGTTGCACAAGAATGTCTGCTTCAGGTTTGCAATTAATGTTCCGAAATTAAAAGTACGAGAAAATTATGATGATTGGGCCTTCGCCGCAGAAAATTTTCTTATACTAGAGGGTGTAGGTAAGTACATCATAAGCTGAGGATGTAGCTAAGGATACAAATACTAAGGCCAAGTTAATTTTGACTATAGATCCATCTTTATATATTCACATAAAAGCTGTTAAAACCACAAAAGAATTATGGACTAAGTTAAAAACAGTATTTGATTACGGTTTTTCAAGAAGAATAAGTTTATTAAGAAATTTGATCTCAATCCGTCTGGAGAACTGTTATTCGATGACAACCTATGTTACGCAAATAGTTGAGACGAGTCAAAAACTAAGTGGGACAGGATTTCAGATTAACGATGAATGGACTGGTTCATTGTTGCTGGCAGGTTTACCAGAGAAATTTTCACCCATGATAATGGCCATAGAAAACTCAGGAATCCAGATAACAGCCGATACCATAAAAACAAAATTATGGGACTTCGGACCTAGCGAGGGTGATGTTGATAGTGCTTTTGCTGCAAGAAGTTGGCATAAACGAAATTATAAGGGTAGCTACACTGGTGCAGTACACCGAAGTTAATGTCAAATGTCAAAATAATAAAATGTTATCGCTGCAAGAAAACGGGGCATTATCGTAATCAGTGTAGATTTAATAACCCTACGGACTCAAATTTTAAACAGTCGAACGCCGTATTCTTGAACGGTAATTTTAATAAAAGTGACTGGTACTTAGACTGGTACATAGACTCCGGGGCTAGTTTCCATATGACCGCCAACGAAAGTTGGGTTAAAAATGCACTATATGAACAAGGTACGCGAGAGATTATAGTAGCGAATAAAAACAAAGTACCAGTTTTATGTTCAGGAGATATAAGGATTACCACAGTAAGCAATGGATGCCAATATGATATTGCAGTGAAGGATTTCCTTTGTGTGCCGAGTTTGACGACTAATCTACTGTCGGTGAGTCAATTAATTGATAAGGGGAACAGAGCATCATTTGGAAAAAATGGTTGTTATAAACGTCACGTGACTTTTATTGCGAATAAAAAACGATTGGCCAGGAAGATTTTTTTAACTTGGTAAAATACCCAGCCACCATGACACAATACTATAAAATTAAATTTGAGTAATTCCACGTCAACTAGCCCCTCGATCCGGAAATCATCTCTCCGATTTTGCTGAAATTCTGTGTGGCTGATACCTATGACGAAGGTGATTTATTAACTTTTGAATAAGCTAGGAATGGATCAGAAAAGGAAAATTGGAGCTTGCAATGAGGGAGGAACTACAATTATTTCAAGATAATGACGCCTGGGAACTAGTGGACACTCCAGAAAATAGGACTATAGTGCAGTGTAAGTGGGTGTTCAAGAAAAAGTTTTATAGTGAAAATAAAGTGCGTGTTAGAGCAAGACTTGTAGCCAAGGGATATACTCAAGTACCAGGAGTAGATTTTGATGAAACATTCTCGCCAGTGGTAAGACATTCAACTTTAAGACTATTATTTGCCTTATCTGAAAAATTAGGTTTTGAAATTAATCATTTAGATGTCACAACTGCTTTCCTTAATGTCTAGCCTAGAACCTTGCTTATTTTTTAAATTTGATAAAAATATTAAAATTATTATAGCTTTGTAATACATACTGTATGTAGACGATTTTTTCGTATTCTCAAATAATGAATCAGAAACCGATTCTCTTAAAAATGTTTTGGGTTCTGCATTTAAAATCAAAGATTTGGGTCAGGTTAAACAATGTTTAGAAAGCGGGTTAAAATTGATAAAAATCAAGGAATAATTACATTGGACCAGGAACAATATATCAATCAATTGTTGTCAAAATTTAATATGTCCGATTGTCAAAAAATTACTACTCCTATAGAACCTAATTTAAATATTTATAAAGGAGATGGCATTAATCCACAATTTACATATCAACAACTGATTGGTGGTCTAATGTACTTTTGTAACCAGGGCAGACATATCGTATTCTGTTGGTTTTTTAAGTCAATTTAATAACAGTTATGATGACAATCATGTTAAGTATGCTAAAAGTATCTTAAAATACTTACAGAATAGCAAAAATTATGGTTTAAGACATGAAAATAAAAATTAAGAATTAATATGTTTTGTAGATGCTGACTGGGCTAGCAATGCGTTGCACACAAGCGGAATTTTCTAAATTCATGGCCAAAACCCTCGAAAGCGAAATTGCTTCAAATAGTTGTCTCTATCGTTTTTATCTTCTCTATGAACTGTACCAATAGGTGCCAAAGTTGTTTTTCTATTAAAATAAATGAATCGAAAATGTCAGTTCAAAAATCGGGTTTCAAGAAACTAATTTTGAAACGTTATTTTCCCGAAAAATCAAGGTTTTTTAATATAAATATCAAAGTTGTTACTTTTTTTAAGCAGTTTTTTAAATTGGATTTAAATTCAGTAGGTTTGTACCTATTTATTTTTTACAAAAAAACTATTGTTTTTGATTATTGAGTTTAAAAGGGGAAGTCATAAGTTTTAGTCTGTAAACTTGTACTACGACTTGGCAAAAAGTTTCAGATTAATCAGCATTAAGCAACTTTTTACACTTGGTTGAGAAGATTAATGTGTTTGCTAATTATTAAAATAAGAATTTGCTGCTAATATCCCCCACCCCTCCCTCCCCAAACTTAAAAAATGTGTAAGACAGGCAGATTTAGTTTAGGTATTTTTGCAGTAAAAAAATACTACTGCCAACAAAATAATACTTTCCTTCTGTAGGTCTAGGTTTATTAATAAACTAATAAAAAAAAATTGAAAAACCAAAAATTTCTCAAAAAATATTTCAAAAATTTTTTTTGAAAAAAAATTAAAAAAATTTTTTTTTCGAAAAAAATATCTTTTTTTGAAAAACGAAAAGGCAGGCGGCAGCCATATTGGATCCGCCATTTTGTAAAAATTACAAGTAGTATTACATTTGTAATCAGCGACCTCAAAAACCCATGTACAATGGTTTTTAGTAAAAAATCTGCAAATTTTGATATAGGCAACAGCCATATTGGATCCGCCTTTTGTAAAAATTAATTTGAATGTTAAATTTGTATTCAACAGCCCCAAAAACCCCTAAATACAAATTTTGGTATAAATTGGAGCTTATTAAGGGTTTTGGCCATGAATTTAGAAAATTCCGCCTGTGTGCGTTGGATAGAAAATCCTATACATGATATTGATTTGTTATGTCTAATTCTGCCATTTTGTGGGAAAGTAAAAAACAAAAACAGTTGCACTTTCCAGCACGGAGGCAGAATATATGGCTATATCTGAAGCTTCTAAGGAAGCCATTTACCTTAAAAATTTATTGTCAGAATTATGGGTGATATGCACACTATTACATTATTTAATGATAACCAAAGTTCAAAAAAGTTATCAAAAAATCCTGCATCCGTCATCATTTTATTCGTGAAAAAGTAAGTGAAAAATTAATAAAAAATGAATATGTACCTATAGCAGAAATACCAGCGGATTTACTAACCGAAAGTCTATGTTCAGTAAAACATTATTATTTCATGAATAAATTGGGACTACTTAGTTTATAATTAAAAATTAAGTTTTTGGTAGTTTTTTGGTTTATAGATAATATTTTGATAAAGTGGGGATATTATAAATGTATTATCATATATTCCTAGAATACCTTACGCCATCTATTGTATAAATATGAATACATATCCTTGACATATATTTTGACAGTATTATAGTAATAAAGTAGAGTGTGCTGAATAACACGTGTTTTAATAACTTTAACGTCCATTCCACACCCAGCCTGGGTAACCCAGGATAGAGCGGATCGTTTACCGTCTGCATGATGCTTAGGTACCGTATAAATTATGCGGAATAAGCCCAAAGTGGCCGTGGACAGCCCTGTTAAAAGGCTCAAGATTTCTCAGGACCTTTATTAACCAGGCTGACTTAGCTTTGCTTGGGCTGGTCATGATTTCCTTGGCCTGCAACCGCCGAGCGCGTCCCAGTATTCTAGTTTAAGGCACATCCAGAGGCTAGTATAACAAGCATAAAACATAAGAATCCGATACCGTGACTGGCTTACAAGATATATGACAGTACATCATTGACGTGGCTTAAGTCAATCACGGCATCGCATTCTTATGTATTATTCTTGTTATGCGAGCCTGTGGATGTGCCCTTATGCGCTGTCCGGAGGTCTTACTTTTCATCCAGCCGTTAAGGGCAGTCTTTACTTGTTTCCTTGTTGAATTGGTTTCGGACCCAGGCTTTCCGACCCCAAGCCGACCGATTGTTATTTTACTAAATACTATAACATACTTTGAACTAGATAAATAACACAACAACTACAACTAAAAGTATACTAAACTATAACTGTGATATAATTTACCAAATGTTACAGTATTAATAAACACATGTTACGTGGGGATCCAAATGTACCAGCACGCTCTCTATGTTAGTATTACAACATATTGTATACAATACATACATTGTATGTTTTAATATCACAAGTAAAGTAAATACTAATGGTGGCAATATAAATAAAAAATATTTATTATCAAATTACATTAAGTATTAAAAATACAATGAAATTTTCTGAGTGTATGATATTGTTAATTTATTATAATAATAATTATTATTATTAGAGATCGGATTTTACCGAGTCGTGACGTCAAAATCCATAGCCGTGTACAACAAATTAATAATAATTTTATAAAAATGTTTTAGCTGTCAAACTACTACATTTACAAAGAAAAGTATATAAATATTATGAAAATCCCCTAACGTTTTTATTTAAGTAAAAAAAAAAAAAACATAACAGATTCGAAAATTATGATTTAGTTGGACTTTTAAATAATCCAAATTTTATTTAATAGTATCGTTACATGGTGGCTGAGTATTACTTTTATCAAGTTAAAAAAATCTGCCTGGCCAATCCATTGAGGTAGAGAAGGGAGAGTGCCAGAACCGTTGAAATTTCTTGTGCCGATTTTGATTCGCGCATCTATCTCTCTCTAAAATTCCGTTCTTACGGTCTTGCGCACTTCGAAATACACAAAGATAGCCACTCGGTCAGACAGAATCCCTGTTTCCCCCACTCTAATTAATTGAAAAACACGTATGAACTAAATTTTAGGTTAGTTTAAAACCCAAAGTCGAAGTAACTACGCAAACTCAAACTTGCAAAACAAACAACGAACTAATAACTCCCCTGTATAGAATAAGCATTTCATTCATAAAAACTGACAAAAACGTAGCCCATATAAACGTTCGTCTGTCTCACTCGCACATCTTCTCAGTTAATTTCATTCATATCGTAACACGCGACAGGACCGGCATAGGCCGAAATGTCTTTCACGGTAACTTTGGACAGGAGGGGATTATCTTTTTTAGAGTCGTGATATTTTCAATATAAAATATATATTACACTCAGAATTTGCAATATTAATCTATTAAAACCTGCATTAGTATAATACTCAATATAAATTTTATTTTATGAACACAATTTGAATTTTTTTAAAGTCTATACATTTTCTGAAAAGGCCCGATTGTTATTTATTATTTACCAATATTCTAGTGAATTTTTAAATCATCGTTTAAGGGATTAGTAGTCACGAAAAGAACCCTTATGAAGCCAGGAATTCCCTACTAAATTCTTTCAAATGAATGAATTTTGCATAAATCATGTTACCTCATATATGAGGTACTATAGTTGAATAATCCTTAAAAATTCAGGAAGGAGTGTATGTATAAGATAGCGTGACGAGGTAGAGGGGTTATAAAAATGGTCAAAATCAGAGTGTTTGTGAAAAGCCCCTTTAATACACAAATAAAACAAATTATTTGCAAGACGCGCTTTATTAAAAAGTACCTACAAATAATCAAATAATATATTTTTCAGGATTAAATTTAATTAACAAATAAGTTAGGGAATATATTTTACTTAAAAATGTACATAAAAAAATCTAGTGAGGCTCAGCCCCCAGGTGCCTTAAAGCAAACCAGGGCCGTAACCAGAAAAAATCTAGGGGGGCTCAGCCCCCAGGTGCCACCCTCAAAAAAAAAGCTTTGTCTCTGAAGATTTCAACCAAAACTTAGGCGCCCCTACAAAAAAAATTGGCGCCCAAAAAAATACCCTCATGAAAAAAACCTTTGTCCCTGATGGTTTCTACTAAACTTGGCGCCCCTGCAAAAAACATGGCGCCCAAAAAAATACCCTCATGAAAAAAAAAAAAGCTTTGTCCTCCACGGTTTCTACAAGACAATTCCATCGCAGTTCGTTTTAATTTCCAAAAAAGTATATATATTTTACTCGTAAACAGAAAAATAATTATAAAACAACAAACACTGTATTCAATCAGATATAAAATGGTTGACGTTTCCTCGGATGCAGAAACGGACATGCGCGAAAAATACTACAATGTTTACAAATTTTACTATTTGTGTACAAACACGCTGAGATGGAGGCTATACTTTTTTCATATTGTATGGGTCTTCTATAGAAGACTTTAGAACTCTTTATCTATAGATAAAGAGTTATTAGTTCGTTGAAAACAAAGCTCCCTTGTCGGCACAGTTTGTCCACGCGCAGCCTGGGCGATTGGCACTCTCCCCTCTCTACCTCAATGTGCCAATCATTTTATATTCGCAATAACAGCTCACGTGACGTTTATAACTTGTCAAAAATGTTTTTAAAAATTTCTTCGAAATTATTATTTTTACTCAAATCTTTTGTTTTTCATATTATAAATAAAATATGAATAAAATACAAAATTACACAACTAAAACATTTAGTGTTTGTAGAAAAAACAAACTACCGACTAAATCTCTTTGTGTTTTATTGAATTTGTGAAGAGGTGACTGAAAGGTGAAATCTATTTGAACTCGTTTTAAACATGTACTCTGCAGAGATCTAAAAACTTGTTTTTCTACGACTGCTTTAGAATGTAAGCAACACGCAACACGCACTTTTCAAACACAGAATAAATCTATTCTAGCTCTAGATACGGTATGAATATTCCGTATCAAGTGTTAGAATGAGCACATGTAGTGCCATCTCTTTTTTATAAAAGTAAAGAAAACTTTAGCAAAATTGGCAAAAAAAAAATATATTTTGCTATGAAACATTGAATAATTTAATGCAATTTCAAGTTTTGCGTTAAAATTACATAAAGTTTATTAGTTTTTCTTAATATTTTACCAGTTTTTTATTACATAATCTGGAAATTCATCCATGTTTTGTTAAAAAATAATGTGTGACTCCTTATAGTGAAGTTAAATGTTAACTAGGTTAAAATTTATTTTATTTTAGTCAAACTTCACGTGTGATAAAATTGTTTATTACTGCAGTTTCGTTAACTATTTACGTTAACAACATCAGATAATACTAAAATAACAAAAGGCGGAATAAGAAAAAAATATGAAAAAGATTTCATTAAAAAACTTACCTAATATTATAAAAACATTTTAAAAAGTTAGATTTACATTAAAATTAAAGAATTATACAATTTAAACACAATTTAAAACTTAAAAAAATAGTAATAAACAAATTAAAAATGACATTGGAGAATGTCAAACAGGGACTATAAAAATATAAATGCAGAACCTAAACTATTCTGTGTCTCCTGCGAATGGAATGGAAGTCGCGAGGAGGAGGTGTGCAACCAGGTGGCTCTGGTGGACGGGGAATGGGTTTATTAGAAGCAAGCTAGTGTAAGTGCCCTACAGACAAAAAACACAATTATTTACCTAAAAAAGAGTTGTGGATGTGATGCGGGCATCAGATTACATCACTTTTTTGCTGCCACCTTAAGTGAAGGCTCCGAAATCCGATGTTGTCAACAAACTCAAAACGTTTCAGTTGAATGTACAGATATCCGATAGTGTTTTTAAAATATCAGAAATTATTGTCAATGCTGCCACCTATGACAAGTATCCGAAATTTGTACACATAACGGGGATCGCACAATCAAATGAATAACTTAAATAAGGTATTTTTTGTGAATGTTATCTGTTTATTTAAGAGGTCATTAGGGCACCTACCTAAATATGTAGTTATTCCTCTAGTAAACTCAATCGTGTTTTATTGTATTCTGTGTGTAGAATTTTGATTCCTTTGTTTTTGTCGAAGTAATGGTTGTTATCAAATAAGTGGTTTAGGAAGTGTGAGAAGTGATTATTATCAAAATGCTCTTTAAGCCTAACTGCGACGTACCTTTCAGTTTTCCCGATGTAGAAACGTTCACAGGAGTCACAGGACAGCTTATAAATCCCAGGTTGTGTCATTGGGTCAAAGGGGTCTTTGTTTCTTACAAGGAGGGACTTAAGATTTTGTGAACTATTGAAGGAGATATTAACATTGCATTGTTGTCTAATTGTATTCGCGATTTGTTGGCTAATTGGCCCTATGTATGGAATTGATACATAATGGGTGGGATTTTCGTTAATTATTTCTAATGCTGTTACGTTGTTATTAAATATTTTTTGTCTTTTCTTATATAATATTTTATCAATGAGATTTGGGTGAAAGCCATTGTTGTGCGCGACTTGCTTTATTATGTTTATTTCTAAACTTAGGTTCTCTGGGGAGAGGGGGGTTAATAAGGCGCGGTGTATCATGCTATTATAGGCTGCTAATTTATGTTGATAGGAGCTGTTTGAATGAGAGGGGATAGTGTGGTCAGTCTGTGTGTTTTTTCGATAAATATTGAATGAATGTTTTTTGTTAATTTTGGAAAGTGTTAGGTCTAAGAAGTTAATTTGGTTGTCAGACTCAAGTTCAATTGTGAATTTGATGTTGTCATCTAAACTATTTATGTAGTCGAAAAATGAAAAGAGTTGTATTGTAGTACCTAGCCAATAAAATAAGATGTCGTCTACATATCTATGCCAATATTTTATTAATTTTAGGCCTGGGTGGTTTGAGTTAAATATAGTAGTTTCTAGAGAGTGCATGTATATTTCTGCTAGTATACTACTTAACGGATTTCCCATAGCTAGGCCTATATTATTATAAAAAGTACCATTAAAGAGAAAGAAGTCTTGATTAATGCAATGTCTGACTAGTGTGTTTAAGGATGATGCGTCTGAGTCTGACATGTCACTGTTTGTTACTAATGCATCAAATAAACTAAGGGCTTTATCTGGGGATACACATGTAAAGAGATTAATGACATCAAAACTGGCAAACATACCATCCTCATTCAACTCTAAGTCCTTGACCTTATTCACAAATTCCAAGGAGTTTTTGACTGAGTGTGTGGGTTTAAATATTGATAGTTTGTTTATTACATTATTGAGAAAACTCGCCAATTTATAAATTGGTGAATTTATGCAACTAACTACGGGTCTAAAAGGGGTGTTAATTTTGTGTATTTTTGGCAGACAATACAAACGGGGTGGTATAGGGTTTTTTTATGAATAAGTTTTTAAAAGTATGTTTATTTATAAAGTCTTTGTGCGCTGATAATTGAAGTTTTGTTTTAATATTGTAGTTGTTAACAGGATTTGATTTTGTTTCAGTTTTAAACTGATTACTTGTCAGAAACTCGTTGGTTTTGTCAATGTAGTCACATTTATTCATTATTACTAGACATGAACCTTTGTCGGCTTTGGTTAGATGTAGATTTTCTTCTTTGATTTTTTGTTTCAGTGTTTTTAATGTTTTGTCTTCTTTGTTTGGTTCATATTTAATTTGTTTTAATTCTTCTTTTATTGCGAGTTGGGTTACGTTTCTTATACTGTCAATTTCTAATGGAGTTTCTTCTTCTTCTACAAAATTTCTTGGTGTTTTTTCTATGCTAATGGCTAGGTTCTTACATTCATTGTTTCTTTTCAAATTTCTAGTCGGTACGTATTTTAAGCCAAGATCTAATAGGTTAAGTTCAATATCAGTAAAGTTGGCATTGGATAAGTTGAGTGTTCTGGTGTGGAAATTGTGATAGTTTAATTTTTGACTAGTATTGTTTATGTTTATTTTAGCTGTTCTAAGATTATGTAGTTTTTTGTTTAATTTATTGTATGTTCTGTTTCCAATGTTTTTTACATAGCTAAATATCTTGTTCTCTAATTCTTGAAACTCTAAAAAATTGAGCCTTTTTGAGAGTTCCCTTTTAATAATAAAATTTTTTAGATATAATGTGTCACGTATGTTGTACCATTTTTTAATTTCCATTTTAATCCAGGTCTCGGTTGCTTTTTTCAATGCGATTTCTGATTGTTTGTTTGTGATTTTTGTGTGTAGTGAAATGTATTTTGGTGTAAGGTTGTCTTTTTTACATTTTGTGTTGAACCAGATATTGAGTTTAGTTCGTTTCCTTTTGATACTTAGTTTTTTGTAAGTCACCATTAGTTCTGCTTGACTGGCAAATTTTACATAATCTGGAAATTCATCCATGTTTTGTTAAAAAATAATGTGTGACTCCTTATAGTGAAGTTAAATGTTAACTAGGTTAAAATTTATTTTATTTTAGTCAAACTTCACGTGTGATAAAATTGTTTATTACTGCAGTTTCGTTAACTATTTACGTTAACATCATCAGATACTACTAAAATAACAAAAGGCGGAATAAGAAAAAATTATGAAAAAGATTTCATTAAAAAACTTACCTAATATTATAAAAACATTTTAAAAAGTTAGATTTACATTAAAATTAAAGAATTATACAATTTAAACACAATTTAAAACTTAAAAAATAGTAATAAACAAATTAAAAATGACATTGGAGAATGTCAAACAGGGACTATAAAAATATAAATGCAGAACCTAAACTATTCTGTGTCTCCTGTGAATGGAATGGAAGTCGCGAGGAGGAGGTGTGCAACCAGGTGGCGCTGGTGGACGGGGAATGG
>OY294044.1:37143858-37211425 GCA_958510825.1 Brachypterus glaber
ATTTCAAAATACCCAGAGTTAGGTGACCGATGTTATTTATGAACATAAATAAGTTCCAAACTAAAACTAATATAAATAATTAGGATTTAATAAAAATATAAATTAAATAAGACTTACCTAATCACCAGGATAATATTTATTAATAGATAAATATTTTATCCCTAAGGATGACTGTTATAAAAATAGAACTGTATGAATCGGTTAGAATGTCAAAGATACAATACAACAGGTGAACAGGTAGTTCCAGCAAAATATATTGGTAACCTAATTTCCTTATTAATTAAATATCCCTAAATGGTCAAGGTCACCTAAATTAGGGTAATTTGACAGAATGTAAACATAACCAAAGTTAAAGAACAGTGTGAAAATATTGTTTTACCACATCTACCCCCCCCCTTAGCTCGTTAACGCTTTTTAAATAAAAAAAAACTGTTTACGGGCTAACCTTAAAACAAAAAAAGTTATGAAAGTAAGGTAGAAGGTTTATTTAAAGTTCGGACTCCGGGTTATACTTTTTCAAATGGCATGCATGAAACATTCCTCTTTCATTTTCATCTTCAGGATTACTTAAAATTTATGTGGATAGATCAATGATCTTTTTTATTTTATATGGGCCCTCATAGAGGAGCATCCATTTTTTTATTCGTCCCTCTATTGCAGACGAAGTAGGATTTGCCCTAAGTAATACCTTATCACCTACATAAAATGTAGCTAATTTCCTAGAATGGGTGTGTGCGTTTCGACGTAAGGCACTACTTAATAAGCTCTCCTTTGCAAAATATAATTTAATGTGATTGTCTAGGTTTTTTGTATCAACAGGAAAATTTAATATTTCTCTAAGTGGTAAGTCAGGGGATTCACTTAGGTGCAATTCTTTGGGGGAATACCCGGTGGACAGGTGCGTTATGTTATTGAGAAAATTCGCAAATTTATCAATTTCTAGGGCCCACCTGGTGTGTCGGTCGTGGCAAAATGTTCGGAAGAGCCTAGAGAGCTCTTTCATTATACGTTCGGATGGATCACTACACGGATGGCCCACCGAAGACATAATGACTTTTTTGCCCAGAGGCTCGAGGGTTGCGGACCAAAGGTCGGCCGTGAATTGGGTCCCGTGGTCCGTCAAAATTGCTTTCGGGATTGAGTATTTAATAAAATAACCCTCCTGAAGCTTTTTGAGCGTATTTTTGCAAGTTGCATTTTTCAGAGGGTAAAGAGTGACAAATTTTGAAAAAACGTCGAGTACAACGCAAATGTATTCGACGGACCCACGTCAATGGGGCAAGGGCCCGTAAAAATCGAGTGCAACAAGCTCTCCTGGAGCTTCTGGAATAATTGCTTTCAGCGGTGGGTTCGGCAAAGGACCAGATTTTATTAGTTGGCAAATTTGGCATGCTTTTAGCTCTTGCTTAATATCTCGCGCCATATTTTGCCACCATACCTCTCGCTTAATTCCAGCATGGGTCTTAAAAACCCCAAAATGACCCATGCCTGCATGATAGGCTCTAATAAAATCGGGTATACGATTTTTTGGAACGCAAAGTAGGTAAGGCTCACCTTCGGATTGTCTGATGTAAAGTATATCTTCATGCATCACAAATCTGGGGGGAGCTTCTGGGTCCTGTTGGACATTTTCACGAATTTGAAAAAGCTTGGGATCATTTCGTTGGTCTTCAGGTAGGGAGTTCAGGTTTCTACAGAAAACACTATCGAGCTGTATGGTTTGGCCTAATATTTTAAAGTAGCGGTCATAAGGGGTTGGTAGCCTAGAACTAGGATACCTGGATAAAGTATCGGCTACAATATTGTCTTTACCGGCTACATGCTTGATAGTAAAATCAAAATCCTGTAGTGATAAGCACCAACGGGATAGTCTAGGTGTGAGGAGACGACAGGTATTAAGATAACTTAATGCCCTGTTGTCGCTGAGCCAATATAAATTAGGGCCGATTAAAAAAACTCGCCATTTTTCGAGTGCCCAGACTACACTGAGGGCCTCCTTTTCTGAGGAACAATAGGCACGCTCCCTGGGGAGAAGAACTCTACTGGCATATGCCACTACTTTTTATGACCATTAACAATCTGAAAAAGCTGAGCACCTAAGCCGACATCAGAACTGTCACATTGTACCCAGAAAGGGAGAGAGAATATTGGATGAAACAAAAGTACTTCTTGTTTAATCAGCACTTTCAGGTTATTAAATGCTTGGGCTTGAGCAGGACCCCAAGTCCATTTAGTTTTTTTTTCTCAGGAGAGAAAATAGGGGCTCGGCCACAGTAGCATAATTTTCACAGAATACCCTGTCATAGTTGGTCAACCCTAGCCACGCCTGTAATTGTTTTACATTTTGTGGAACTGGGTAGTTGACTATAGCAGATACCCTGGAAGAATCATTTTAAAGGCCACTTTCAGAAAGGATGTAGCCTAAAAATTGAATTTCCTTCCTAAAAAATTTACACATATTTAATCGTAGTGTAAATCCGGTTTGTGTAAATCTGGATAGCACACTATCTAAGTGTTGCAGGTGCTCATCTACCCCAGAGCTCAGTACAAGGACATCATCTATGTAAATACGGATGAATTCGGAAAATTCCGGACCTAAAATAACGGACATAGCCCGAGTGAAACTACTAACTGCAGTCTTTAGACCGAAAGGGAGTACTTTAAAATGATATGATTTACCATTATATAAAAATCCAGTATATTTTCTATCTTCAGGCCTTAGCTGAACTTGCCAGTAACCATTGGTCATGTCCAAACTAGAAATAGTACGATCATCTTGAGGTAAAGTTTGCAAAAGCTCTTGAATTTTATTTGGAAGTTCTGTATCAGGTTCCATTACACTGTTAAGCTTCCTTGCATCAAGGCAAACTCTTACTGTCCCGTTTTTGCCGACCGCGGTACATAGGGGGCTGCTAAAAGCAGATGAAGAAGTACGTTCAATTATGTTGAAGTCCAGCGCTGAATTTCAGCATCTACAGCAGGCCTGTGTGCAATGGGAATAGGATAACTCTTTTGATTAAAGGGTGTGTAATTAAAAAGGGTTATTGAATGGACATACTCAGACGTAAGACCAGGTTTTTCTGAAAAAACACTTTTATGCTTACGAAGTAAGTGTCTAAATTTAGCTTTTTGTTCAGGAGAAAGTGGAGTCTCTCTAACCACAGCATCAATATCCTCATCACTTACTTGATAGTAATGATCAGGTTGCATAATAGGAGGGGACTTTGATATAGCACATACTTTTGTTAAAGGGGATTCTTCAAGGGCAGTATAAGTGTGCAATGTTTTAGTTTCAGGGATGGTTAATACTTTATTATTATATTTTATAAAAATGCATTCTTGTTCTAAACTTATGCTTACCTTAAAAGTTCTTAGAAAATCACAACCCAGGATAACTGGAAAGACTTCTAAAGAAAATGAAACTAGGGCCTGATGGGTGACTTTTCGGTGTTTATTCCTAAAAGCTCCAGAAACCCTAACACCATATACTGGAAACATAGGAATAGACATGGATGTGACAGAATTTTCTACCACTGTAGAAAGAGCACAACACTCGCTACCACTGTCAACTAAACAAGGGTAGTTGGTGTGATTTATGTTGATGGTAATTACAGGGTTTCGACTTATATCACTTAAAACTGGTTGATGGTTAAAATCACATTTTTGTAACTCACTCTTGGGATTATTTACAAAATTAGTGAGGTTAGGTTTTGCAGTTGCCCATTTGGAACGAGATCTACTTATTTGCTCATTTTGACGTCTTATCGATCTGGGGGAGTATAAATAAATAAACTGTTTATTAAAAACTTCTGTCGCCGGGCCCCCTTCGAGCCCGGGCCCCGGGTAATCTGTACCCTCTGCACCCCCCTGAATCCGGCACTGCTAATATGAACCAGCTGCAACTTCATGCAACTGCGAGGGAAGGGGGTTCTTTACAAGCTAATTAATTATGTTTTTTAAAATCTCTTAATTATAAAACATGTTTTATTATAAGTTGTTCAATAGGTTTTATAATAACTTGCTTTACCAATACTTTCATTATGATATAGACTTGACTTTGTAAAAAAAATAAATAATAATAATAAAGAAAATGAAACTAGGGCCTGATGGGTGACTTTTCGGTGTTTATTCCTAAAAGCTCCAGAAACCCTAACACCATATACTGGAAACATAGGAATAGACATGGATGTGACAGAATTTTCTACCACTGTAGAAAAAGCACAACACTCGCTACCACTGTCAACTAAAAAGGGTAGTTGGTGTGATTTATGTTGATGGTAATTACAGGGTTTCGACTTATATCACTTAAAACTGGTTGATGGTTAAAATCACATTTTTGTAACTCACTCTTGGGATTATTTACAAAATTAGTGAGGTTAGGTTTTGCAGTTGTGGAAATGTTACCTAAAGATACACTGCTTATATTTTTAGGAAAAATTAGTTTCCCTCATTCTGTTCTAAATTATCGATATTATCGCTAGTGTTATCGATATTATCGATTTGAATGTGAGAAATATTTTTATTGAAATTTTTATTTGAGAAATTCCTATGTGGAACGACTGCCGGTTGCGAAGAAGGTTGCGCGGGAGAAGAAGAGGGATGTCTCATGTTTACCGTTTCAAATGAATCCGCTAAACGAAGCCTTTCTAAAACTTCCGCTATACATCTACTACCTATTAATGAACAACTTATGGCTGGAGGAAAGTGTCGACTAATTATTGCTATAAGTTCCCGTTCTAAGTATGGAGGGTTTAAAAATCTAGGTTTTGACACTTGGCCCAAAAAGTAGTTCGAATAGCTGGTAGTTCTATTGTTGTACTATCCCAAATCAAGTTGTAGTTTAACTTTGTTTTGTTGAGAAAATCCCCAAAAATTATCAATAAAACTGTTTTTAAATGCGTTAAAATCATTAAAATTATATAATAGTGTACATGTACGTAATTAATTACATAACAATAAATTAATTGACTAAATTGCCCATAATATGACAGTTTTTTTCCTTTGTTCTTCTGTATTTGGTCTAATTTTGGTCTGGTTTGGTTCAAAAAAACAAAACAAACGACTAAGAACAAAAGCACGAAGTAGGACTAGATGAAGTGACCCTAATATGCAGGGCCGGACAGAGCCAGCCCGGGCCCCGGTGCAACTTTTTACTCGGGCCCCCATTTTTTCAAAACATAATTGTCCCATGCAGTCCTGCAGCTAAGGCACTGAGGGCCGAAGCGGCGCCCACATTCATTAACTAAGCGCCGCAGTCGAAATTTTTTCCAAATTATGTTAATTTCTGACTGTTTTATTTTCATAGTTCAGCAAGCTCAAGTATGTAAAAAATAATAAAGTCTTAGCGAAATTTTTTTCAATTTTGATAGCTCTGGTGCCGCAGGCAATTTTTTTACAAATTTTAAGCTTTTGAACTAAAAAAAATACGTAGGTAAATTAGCCCTAGAGCCGCGGGCGATTTTTTTTACAAATTTTAAAACACTAGTAACAGTGCACTATTATTTTTTTACAAAAATCCATAAAGGCTTAAGCGCTGCCGCGGCGAAATTTTTTCTATTGCCCATTTGGAACGAGATCTACTTATTTGCTCATTTTGACGTCTTATCGATCTGGGGGAGTATAAATAAATAAACTGTTTATTAAAAACTTCTGTCGCCGGGCCCCCTTCGAGCCCGGGCCCCGGGTAATCTGTACCCTCTGCACCCCCCTGAATCCGGCACTGCTAATATGAACCAGCTGCAACTTCATGCAACTGCGAGGGAAGGGGGTTCTTTACAAGCTAATTAATTATGTTTTTTAAAATCTCTTAATTATAAAACATGTTTTATTATAAGTTGTTCAATAGGTTTTATAATAACTTGCTTTACCAATACTTTCATTATGATATAGACTTGACTTTGTAAAAAAAATAAATAATAATAATAAAGAAAATGAAACTAGGGCCTGATGGGTGACTTTTCGGTGTTTATTCCTAAAAGCTCCAGAAACCCTAACACCATATACTGGAAACATAGGAATAGACATGGATGTGACAGAATTTTCTACCACTGTAGAAAAAGCACAACACTCGCTACCACTGTCAACTAAAAAGGGTAGTTGGTGTGATTTATGTTGATGGTAATTACAGGGTTTCGACTTATATCACTTAAAACTGGTTGATGGTTAAAATCACATTTTTGTAACTCACTCTTGGGATTATTTACAAAATTAGTGAGGTTAGGTTTTGCAGTTGTGGAAATGTTACCTAAAGATACACTGCTTATATTTTTAGGAAAAATTAGTTTCCCTCATTCTGTTCTAAATTATCGATATTATCGCTAGTGTTATCGATATTATCGATTTGAATGTGAGAAATATTTTTATTGAAATTTTTATTTGAGAAATTCCTATGTGGAACGACTGCCGGTTGCGAAGAAGGTTGCGCGGGAGAAGAAGAGGGATGTCTCATGTTTACCGTTTCAAATGAATCCGCTAAACGAAGCCTTTCTAAAACTTCCGCTATACATCTACTACCTATTAATGAACAACTTATGGCTGGAGGAAAGTGTCGACTAATTATTGCTATAAGTTCCCGTTCTAAGTATGGAGGGTTTAAAAATCTAGGTTTTGACACTTGGCCCAAAAAGTAGTTCGAATAGCTGGTAGTTCTATTGTTGTACTATCCCAAATCAAGTTGTAGTTTAACTTTGTTTTGTTGAGAAAATCCCCAAAAATTATCAATAAAACTGTTTTTAAATGCGTTAAAATCATTAAAATTATATAATAGTGTACATGTACGTAATTAATTACATAACAATAAATTAATTGACTAAATTGCCCATAATATGACAGTTTTTTTCCTTTGTTCTTCTGTATTTGGTCTAATTTTGGTCTGGTTTGGTTCAAAAAAACAAAACAAACGACTAAGAACAAAAGCACGAAGTAGGACTAGATGAAGTGACCCTAATATGCAGGGCCGGACAGAGCCAGCCCGGGCCCCGGTGCAACTTTTTACTCGGGCCCCCATTTTTTCAAAACATAATTGTCCCATGCAGTCCTGCAGCTAAGGCACTGAGGGCCGAAGCGGCGCCCACATTCATTAACTAAGCGCCGCAGTCGAAATTTTTTCCAAATTATGTTAATTTCTGACTGTTTTATTTTCATAGTTCAGCAAGCTCAAGTATGTAAAAAATAATAAAGTCTTAGCGAAATTTTTTTCAATTTTGATAGCTCTGGTGCCGCAGGCAATTTTTTTACAAATTTTAAGCTTTTGAACTAAAAAAAATACGTAGGTAAATTAGCCCTAGAGCCGCGGGCGATTTTTTTTACAAATTTTAAAACACTAGTAACAGTGCACTATTATTTTTTTACAAAAATCCATAAAGGCTTAAGCGCTGCCGCGGCGAAATTTTTTCTATTGCCCATTTGGAACGAGATCTACTTATTTGCTCATTTTGACGTCTTATCGATCTGGGGGAGTATAAATAAATAAACTGTTTATTAAAAACTTCTGTCGCCGGGCCCCCTTCGAGCCCGGGCCCCGGGTAATCTGTACCCTCTGCACCCCCCTGAATCCGGCACTGCTAATATGAACCAGCTGCAACTTCATGCAACTGCGAGGGAAGGGGGTTCTTTACAAGCTAATTAATTATGTTTTTTAAAATCTTGCTTTACCAATACTTTCATTATGATATAGACTTGACTTTGTAAAAAAAACTGCTAAGATTAATCTAAGATTAATCCAATCATACCAATTAAAAAATTTGATTGAGCGCAAAAAATCAAAATTTATTAGTAATTAAGTAATACACTCTGTAGTATAAAATACCCTAGTCCACAAGGTCCTTACTAAGTATAATTAAAAATCTAATTTATAACATTAGATTTGACATTTATTTTTATCGTGAACGTCATATTTGCAAACATTTATTTTCATAGCATCCTCTCTTTTACATTAGCGAGGTCATTCCATAATGCACTTACCATTTTTTACCGTTTTCTAAAATTAAAAATTTAAATAGAAAACTATTGTTTTTAGTAAAAAAAAACTATCATATGATAAAGAAATGATATTATTTTTTTAAATTTTGGCGTTAAAAAATGTTATTATGCTAAAAAAAAATTCTGTTTGTTGCTCTAGCCTAAAAACAGAAAAAAGTACAACACTTTTTTCTGGCGTAAATTGAAGGTAACTAGGTCTATATTGATTGGTAAAAAATATATTTTAATAGCTTTGATAATAACGCCACAATTTGACTGATTTGTCTACCGTGGGACACCGTGTATATATATATATATATATATTTATTTATTTATATATAAAAGCTTATAAAAGCAGATAAACAAATAAATCTAAGAACATACAGAATAAATAATTAAAAAATAATAAATAACTAAATAATAAATAAATAAATAACTAATAACTAATATAAAATATAGCACTTTTATTCTAAGAGGCTATTTGTCTAGCAAGAATTCGTCTAAAGAATAATAACATTTATTAACCATGAAATCTTTTAGTTTATTCTTAAAACTATTACCATTTAACAATTTAAACTCCTTACTTAATTGGATAATTTTTTTGTAGCATTTTACTGACATAAAATTTGGATGGTTTTGGCTGACACACAGCCTATTTAAAGGTAGGCGAGGATCGTCTTTATTTCTTGTGTCATAATCATGTGTCGTGTCTTGATTATTAAAATTTTTCTTATAGTAGACAAGCAGGTTATATACGTACAATGATGGCAATATCATTATTTTATACTCTTTAAAAAGTTGTTTGCATGATGTATTATAGGAAACTCCGGCCATGCGCCGTATAATTTTTTTTGGCTTATGAAAATATCCCCCGAGTTCTTGAGAGCTCCCCAATATATTAAGCCGGATGATAATATTGACTGTACAGTTCCAAAATAGGCAAGTTTTAGTACGCTTACTGAGACCGTTCGTCGAATATTATCTATCAAAAAGCATCTACTAGTAAGTTTTGAGCACAAATAGTCCACATGGGCGCTCCATGTAAGCTTTGAGTCCATATAAATTCCTAAAAAACTGATATGAATGGCTGTTGAGAATATCTGTGTCATTTAGGCAAGAGGTTTCTAGACAGATATTTTTTTGTAAAAATTGTACAAATACAGTTTTTGAGCTGTTTAGTTTTAAACCGTTATCTTCAGGCCAATCGTTTACGAGGTGCGGCATAATTGTTCTTTTATTTTATTAGCGAGTTCGAGTCTTCAGCATAACTGACTGATTTAGAGATAGTATTAACTAACTCCGGAAGATCGTTGATGAAAACATTAAAAAGGGTGGGCGACAGACATGATCCCTGTGGGGTGCCTATAGTTATTAAACAGTTCTGAGCGCGTACCATCGATTTCTACCAGCTGGTATCTATTTTCAAGAAAGGTTTTGATCCAATTGTAGGCTTCGCCTCTTCTCCTATTTTGTAAAGTTTTTTAAGCAAAAGTTTGTGATCTACAAAGTCAAAGGCACGGGTTAAATCGAACATTAGAGCCGCTACTAGCTGTTTTTCGTTAAGCGATTTGTAGATGGTTGCTAGCGCTGTGTCTATGGCATGCATTGTCGAACGATTTGGCCTAAAGCCGTTTTGACTATCTGAAGGGATATTATTTTTTTCTAGAAAGTTTGAAAGTCGTATATTAAAACTATAGTTAAATATCTTTGCAAAATTACTTTGTAATACTATTGGCCTGTAGTTACTTATGTTCGATGTTTGTCCTTTATTTTTATATATTGGTACTACCTTTGAAGTTTTTAGTTTATCGGGATAAGTACCAGATAAGAAACTTAAATTTATATTATGGGCTAAGGATTGAGATACTATGGCTGCCACTTCTTTAATTATCATGCCAGGTACATTTTCAACTCAGGAGGAATTCTTATTACATAACTTGCTTATATTACTTCTATTTCTAAAGGATTAGTATGGGAAAGAAACATAGAATTAGAATTATTTTTTACAGAGACATATGCATTTGAATTGGTATTAGAATTGCTTTGAGATGGTTTGGCGAAGTATTTGATTGGTTATCTCCTTAGCATCCTTTATAGTATTACTGTTAACGATAATTTTATTAATTTTACCTTTTTTTGGGTTATTGCCCTGTTCTTTAGTTATTTTCCAACTTTCTTTATTTATATTATTTGCATTTTTAAGCCTATTGTCATTATAACTTTTTTTGATGTTTTTATTAATAATAATAAAAACCTTTTATTAATAGAGTTTTGTTTACTTCTTTTTTTTGTAAGATTTTAGTGGAAAGAACGTATTAAATAGCTCAGTAAACATGATAAAATAGCTCAAAAGAGGCATTAACGTCTTGCAAATTATAAATATCGAACCAATCAATAGAACTTAACAGGTATTTAAAATTTTGTTTACTAAATTCATCATAGTTGCGTTTATCATAAGTCATTTCAGCACCTTTGAATGTGGTTTTAAAAATTTGAAATGTGTGATCTGACATATATGAGTCAACGACTTGTGTTTTAAAATTACTTATATCTGTGTATATATTGTCAATACACGTTTTAGTGTCTTTTTTATACGCGTGAACTCTTTTATACTGGGAGTTAAGTTATATTCTTTAAATAAATTGTTTAGTGTATTTGCGTTTTTTTTTAATTTGTTTTTTTGTTGATAGTATATCTGTGTTAAAGTCGCCGCATATTGCATGTTCATTACCTGGCTTGTATATAAGACTAAGTAAATGGCTTAGTTTTTTAATAAATTTTTTAAAATAGCCCTTTGGCGATCTGTATATAGAGCAAATGGTTAGCTTTTTATTATTACTCAGAGCAAACTCAGTGACACAGGCCTCAAAATCTAGTTCTTCGCAAAAATCTATTTTAGTATTTTTAAAAATAATGTAATTTTTTTGCAATAATACATACACCGCCTTTTATATGGTTTATTCTATTATATGCATTTACTACTGTATAATTAATAATAATAATAACCTATATTTAGATTAGTAATATCAATTTGTTGGTGGTGTTAGTTCAGACATAATACATCTACTTCGTTTTCTAAAAGAAGCACCTCCAGCTTATCAATTTTATTGATGTTATTATTCTTGAGCGATTCAATATTAAAGTTCATTAAATTAAAAGTGTTTCCCTCCATAACATTTTGATGCTGTTGTCCACCATGGTTAAATATTAAATTGGAACCGATTGATAAAGGCTGGTGTTCGTAAAATTTTGAGGTTCTTGGGTTTTCATTATGGAGTTACTTAGCAGGTTAGAGTTAATATAAAAATATGGTACATCTTGGTTAAATGTTGTGCTGCATTTCATCTCCGTGTGTACCAAGCGAATGGAAAAAAATTCACAGTTTACAATATCACAGAGATTTTTAAGGTCCGTTGGTTGTCTGTGCTCTTCCACTATTCTTATTAGATCCCTGGCAATGTTAAATTTGTCTAGTTTATAATTGTTCCTATTGATTTCGTAAAAATATATATTTTGAGTTAGCTTGCGATCTAGGTTTACGATAAGGGAGACTAACTCTTTATTGTATTTAAAAATATTACGATTTGTCGAAGTGTTTTTTTGTACAGGGAACAGAAGATATGGTGATATTAGCATTTTTGCATAGTTTTATTTGGTCGCATAAGTTTTCTAGGCTTGGCCTTAGGCCTGCTGAGAAATCATTATTTCCCACCATTAACAAGATAAAATCCTTTTCTGTTAACTGATTTGATACGGCGCTTAAATCTTTAAAAATATTTTGCAGTAATGCATTGGGTTTAATAAAGGATGTTATCTCAGTATTACTAGACAGAGATGTCAGTTTTTTATTTATTCCTTTACCTAGCTCGTCAGGTAACAGTACAATGTTTTTATTTTTTTTTAGAAATGCATGAGGATTTTTTATTAGGCTGGATTTGTTTTCTCATCTTGTAATTTAATTCCGAGTTTAGTACTGTAAGCTCGTTTATTTGCAGTTTTGCATCGTCCAATTTTGCCATCAAATCGATAGTTGATTTTATAGTTAAATCGTATAGTTCCGTTTGTTCTTTCAATTTGTTTTTTAATATAAGGTTGTTTTCACTTTCAACTGACGCTTTTTTTCTTATGTCATCGATTTCACACAATCTAAATATATATTCTGTATTGTTATTGACTTCTTCTTTTAATGCAGGGCATTTTGTTTTATCCTTCGCTTTTTTTGTTTCGATTTGCATAATTAGTTTTGAATTTATTTCATTGACTTTTATTTTTAAAAGATTATTTTCTTTGGCTTACCTATTCTTGATTCGATTCTCTATAATTAGTTTACTTTCATACCGTTCTTGATTTTTACTTATCTTAGAGTTAAGTCCCTTAATTTTATCTATTAGTCCTTTTTCGTCCATAAAGTCAATTTTAAAAAGTTCTTTTATTTCTAATATAATGATTATTCCTGTTTTTTAATTCCTCTTGGAGATCCCTTATTTTAAAGTTGAGTTCGTCCAATGTTTCGATTTTTTTGTGTGCATTGTTTGCACATTTTTTTTGAGCATATAATTAGGTGTTCTTTGATGATGCTGGCTTCATTTAGTTTGGGATAGCAGGATTTGTGAATACTACCATTACACACAGTTCATACGTAATTGTTTATAACTCTTTTACAAGATAGCCAAAGTAATACCTCTATACAAAAAGGGTTCTACTTAATCTCTTACAAATTATAGACTTATAGCTTTGATCTCAATTTTCTCCAAAATAGTTGAAAAATTAATGGCAAACAAGATTGGTAAAATTTTTACAAAAGTTTAACGTTTTAATTTATGAACAGCACGGTTTTACAAACAAAAACTCATCCACGACGGCGTTAGTTACCATTGTAGATTTTATATACAGAAATCTCGATAAACACAAAAGGGTTTTGGCCCTTTTTCTCGATTTATCTAAGGCTTTCGAAAAATTGTTAGCAAAGTTGGAAAATTTCGGTGTATGCGGGAAATGTAACGATTTAATACCATCTTTTTTATTGTTAAGAGGTCAGTTTGTAGTTTTTAATGGTGCAAGTTCAATTTTCATAAATATTGAACAGGGCGTTTCACAGGGCACATTGGCTCCTATTCTGTTCTTATTATATCCTAATGATATTGACACTATAATGAATTTTATGTTTGTTTGCTTTGCGGATGATATTTCTATTTTGGGTGCTGAGAATAACATAAGTCCAAACGAAAAACTAGAAAATGAGCTAAACAACATATATCAATATCTTTGCGCAAATGATTTAATATTTAACGAATCTAAATCAGTTTATGCAATTTTTGACCAATCCCCATCAATATAAATACAGCCACTTAATTACAGTCAATAAAAAAAATAAACAGCAAGTCGAAAACTTTAAATTACTTGGATTAAACCTAGATATCTTTAAATTGGTCAAATCATGTAGATATTTTATGTAAAAAATTATCTAGCAATTGTTACGCGTTAAAGAATCTAAGACTAACAGTCAGTACTAAAGCTGCACTGTCTTTTTATTAGTCTCACTTTCAATCGCGTATTATTTGCTGGGGTAACGCTACTTCAACAGGTCGTATTTTTTTTACTGCAAAAAAGAGCTATTGGGGATATTTTTCATTTAGAATACAATGCAAGTTGCCAAAATATTTTTAAGGAAAATAATATATTACATTTTCCATGTCTATATATCTTAGAACTTTTATGTTTTGTACATGAAAATTTTCAAAAATTTTACACCTTAAATGAAAATCACTCGTATGCTACTCGTCATGGGGAATGTTTAGAACATGAACGACATCGTCCTGTGCTCTTTGAATCTAACCCTTATTATATTGGTTCAGTAGTCTACCGGATACTTTTAAAATATAAAAAAAATAGAATTGAAATAAGAAGATTTCTAAACAAACACTCTTTTTACTCAGTAAAGGAATATTTATCTTTAGTTTGGACTTTTGTTGAGTTGAGTTTGACACAGGTCCTATATCATTGTATAAACTATTGGATTAATAAATGAATTGAATTTAATTAAAAACTACTGCTCAGGGGTTCACGGGGTACGAGGACGCAAGGTCAACGCCGTAAAACGTTGGGTTGAAAATATGTATGTACAAAACATAAAACCAGAAAGTTATGTTATAGGGCCAAGTTTTCAGAGACATCAAAAACAACTCGTAACTTTGACGAAATGAATAATTTTCTTTTCTTAATAAACCTTTTTATTTTATGAATATTCACATTCCAAATATTCTAATTTCTACGATAATTATGATTATTCTTTAGGCAAAGCTATAAAAATACATTGAAACTTCAAATTAATAACATAGAAAACAATTATTTTTTGTGTAAAGCTAATTCATTTAACATTGACCAGTCAATAACTAGGTTAAAAAATCAAACAATTTCCTCACAAATTCAAATACATATTATCCATAAATCAAGAATATAGTTTACAATAACTATTATTAAATCGTGAAACATTAGATTGGTACTGAAATAAATTACATTTTATTAGGTACTACCAACTGTGTTCATGAAAAGATTATACTTATATGTTTTAATGATGGTAACCTTCGCCATTTTAAATACCTAAATAAAAGCTTGCTTATCCTTATAATTGTTTTGAACCATGATCGCAATTAGGCTTTATTACACCAGAAGGCCTTGTTTAGTTTCACACTGGTGAATAAAAAGGATAGTTAACTAAATCCTATTAAACTTTGGGGGCCATATTGTGCTTTAAAGTGAGTATTCCCACAATTGCGCTCAGATGTACTATAAAAACTTAGCAACATTTGCTACAGGATTTTATATTCTGCAGATGGTAACATAAATACTTTTTTATTCGATTGTATTACTTTTTGTTTGAGAAACCTGTACGAAAAGTTTAATTCTTTGGCCTAGGCCGCAAAAATAAAATAGTCGACGTTGATTGGTTGTTTGATATTGAAACTGTTGACATTTGAATTCTAACCTTAAATTTGTTGTCAAATCACCGTAATCGCCCTAAAAACGGTATTTTTCTTTCTTGAATCATAAACAACTATTTTGTATACTAGCATATTTTTTTACCACTAGCTTTAGTACCGTCAACTGGCGTAACTTCGAACGGTGTCGGCGACTTCGGACACTTTTTCGAAAAACTCTCACAACCAAATCACGTGTGTATAAGTTGTGGAAAATAGAAACTTTTTTTTTTAATGTCCGTCTGTCTGTCCGTCTGATGTCACGTTTTTGTGTGCACGATAACTCAAGAACGAATAATCCGATCGACTTGAAATTTTCAGAAAAAATCAAGTTCTACGAGGGGAAGATTCCTATTATTTTTAAAAGTAATCCCCCCAAAAACAAAAAAGTTAAGCGAGGTTAATAATAATAATAATAATAATAATAATAATAATAAAAAATATTATTATTATTATTAGGTTAAACTTTTAAAAAAATCGAAAAAAGCTGAAAAAAAAATCCGATTAACGTATTTTTTTTCGGGAAAAATGACTTTTATTATAAAGATAAATTCTATAAAAAAAAACTGAAAAATTTTAAATTTTATTTTTTTTTTAAATATATTTTTGAATTTTTTTTATTTTTCGTTTTTCGAAAAAAAGAAAATTTAATAAAAAAATGAAAAATTAAAAAAAAAAATAATTATTTGGCTATCTCAGCTATTTCTAATTATAATAAAAATATTATTCAAAATAAAATAAAGACTGCTTAATAATCTACAAAAACGTTAATACATTTTTTTATATCTTTTGCCGTTTTGTCACAATACGTGATTAAAGTTTGAAGTAAAACAAAAAAGTATAAATTTATTTTTATATTTATTAAAAATTATCTAGGAAGGCTTATTTTACTGTAAAATGTCAAATTGCATTTAAACACATTATTTCTTTTAATCAAGGTGGCTTGTGGAAAAATTTTAAAACGGACGTTTATTATTTTTTATGAATTATAAATTATGATAGATAGTTTTCAATGTTAAGGTTTAATGTATTTTTGTAAAAAAGTAGTTTTTTAAATAAAAATTAATTTAGATAATCATGAAACAAATAAAAAAATATTGTACATTGTTTGTTTTACAATAATCAAAAGCATTAAACCAGTTCCAAGTACATTATTTTGATTACTAATAAAAAAAATAGGTTATGATGATGTCCAAATGTCCAAAAGCATGTTTGTTGGGGCTCTCCATGACACTGTTGCATAAAAACCTGCCACTGAATAAATAAATATATTAATAAATAAATAGAAATTTATTACCTATGCATAAAAAAGTAATTAGGTAAATTTTTAACTTTTTTACTTTAAAAACTAAAATATAATAATTATTTACGGACATCAAAATTACTTTTTACAAAATAATGTACTTGGAATTGGCTTAATGGTTTTGATTTTTGTAAAGCAAACAACGCACAATAATTTTCGATTAGTTTCATGATTATCTAAATTCATTTTTATTTAAAAAACTTCTTTCTTACAAAAATACATTAAATTTTAACATTGAAAACAATCATAAAAAAATAAACAACTTTACGTCAGTTTTCAAATTTTGCTAGAAGCCACCTTAATTAAAAGAAATAATGTGTTTTAAGTTAATTTGACGTTTCACAGTAAAATAAGCCTCCCTAGATAATTTTTATAAATAGAAAGATGAATTTATACTTTTTTGTTTTACTTCAGACTTTAATCACGTATTGTGACAAAACGGCAAAAGATATAAAAAAATGGTATTTACTTTTGTTGTAGAAAATTAAGCAGTCTTTATTATATTTTCAATTATATTTAGGTTATAATTAGAAATAGCTGAAATATAGATAAATAATTAAATAGGTGCAGATTTTTATAAAAAAATCTAAATAAAAAAAAACCGATAGATTTTTTTTAATTTTGGTCCTAAATCGTTGGTTACTACATAAATAACAAGAATATAAAGAAATACTAAAGTTCGCCGCAAGTTCCGAAAACACCCCGTCGGATTTTGGGCTAAATCGCCTGCAACGATAAGACTTTACAAGCTTATAGATAGATATAAAATAAATATTTAGCCAAAATTTCAGCCCTTTTTACATCCCGGAACATACTTTAATTAATTATTTTAACTAAGAATTTTGACATATGTCAATGTACGATTTGTACTAAACTTCAAGTGTCAAATGTCATCTTGTCAAAATAAAAATAACTTTGCACGTTAACTACTACAGTGGGGCCAAAGGAAAGGGTCTGTGTTGTGTTCACTATTCTGGACTATAATATTTAAATATTTTGTTGTGTTTTATTAGTTTTTACGGATTCAATATACTGTAATTCAATGTGTAATTAGGCTGGACTTATGGGACTAGTTTCTTAAGTTTCAGTACGATTATGGAGTTATATTTGAGGTATTAATACTATAATAAACATTGTAAGCAAACCCAGCAGTTTCTACGATAACCCAAAGCATGTAGTTCCTTAGGACAGTGTTACCCAAGACAAGTAATTTAATGTGGCTTTCAACATGTTAAATTACTTTATTTCCATGATATGATTCAAAACTAGATTATGAAAAAGTTACACATAGACTTTTAACTTTTAATATTAATTAAATATACTTATTTAAAAATAGATATATTTAATTAATATTGTGTTGTGTTTTTATTATACATTCTACCTAAATGTATTTATGTTGGTTTTTAGATTAATAAAAAATATTGCTTTTTTTCAATACGATATCACATTTAGAGCAAGAATAATGCGATGTTGTCGGGTTTACGATAACAAATAATTCCTGAGTTTTTAATTTGTTTTTTCATTTTGTTTTTTTATTAACAAACAACACATTTTTTATCATTTTTTTTCATCATTTTGCAATTTTTTAGACAAAAACATATTTTTCTTATTTAGCCCAAAACTCCTATTTAAAACGATCCTCTTCTTTGTCAATATCTCAAAACTATGTTTTTGGAATCAGTGCTCTTTCCTTGTAAGCCCACGAGTATATTACGCACAGAGTACGCGAACCTAGTCTTTAGTGTACGAGAGTGCGCATTTTTTATGAGGCGAAGCTGAGTAAAAAAAGCATTTGAAGGGCACTGAAAAAGATTTGCGTGGAGGTGTGTGAACTACTTTTCCTACGACCAGAGATCTAAGCATCCAAAAAAAATCATTAAAAAAAAATCGTACAATTTTTCTTTAATGATTATGTTTATGATAAATAAACATAAATTATACTTTTAAACTACTTTCACAGAACCACAAAAAAAAATAAAGTTTTTTGTAAACCAAACTATGTTCTTTCTACGTATTTTTGAGCGCTGAAAACGAATATGTCAATTAAAAAAATCTTGAGATATATCGCACATTGGGTTTTTTTTGTATGCACTCAAGGTCAAAAAAAATCGTCAAGAATTCAGAAAAAGTTTTGTTTATGGAAACATTTCTAAATAAAAATTATTCATGCCATAACTTGCAGATTTTAAATATCTACCTTAGTTAATTTTAAAAAAAATTTTAAAATCAAGTTCTACGAGGGGAAGATTCCTATTATTTTTAAAAGTAATCCCCCCAAAAACAAAAAAGTTAAGCGAGGTTAATAATAATAATAATAATAATAATAATAAAAAAAAATATTATTATTATTATTAGGTTAAACTTTTAAAAAAATCGAAAAAAGCTGAAAAAAAAATCCGATTAACGTATTTTTTTTCGGGAAAAATGACTTTTATTATAAAGATAAATTCTATAAAAAAAAACTGAAAAATTTTAAATTTTATTTTTTTTTTAAAATATATTTTTGAATTTTTTTTATTTTTCGTTTTTCGAAAAAAAGAAAATTTATTAAAAAAATGAAAAATTAAAAAAAAAAATAATTATTTGGCTATCTCAGCTATTTCTAATTATAATAAAAATATTATTCAAAATAAAATAAAGACTGCTTAATAATCTACAAAGACGTTAATACATTTTTTTTATATCTTTTGCCGTTTTGTCACAATACGTGATTAAAGTTTGAAGTAAAACAAAAAAGTATAAATTTATTTTTATATTTATTAAAAATTATCTAGAAAGGCTTATTTTACTGTAAAATGTCAAATTGCATTTAAACACATTATTTCTTTTAATCAAGGTGGCTTGTGGAAAAATTTTAAAACGGACGTTTATTATTTTTTATGAATTATAAATTATGATAGATAGTTTTCAATGTTAAGGTTTAATGTATTTTTGTAAAAAAGTAGTTTTTTAAATAAAAATTAATTTAGATAATCATGAAACAAATAAAAAAATATTGTACATTGTTTGTTTTACAATAATCAAAAGCATTAAACCAGTTCCAAGTACATTATTTTGATTACTAATAAAAAAAATAGGTTATGATGATGTCCAAATGTCCAAAAGCATGTTTGTTGGGGCTCTCCATGACACTGTTGCATAAAAACCTGCCACTGAATAAATAAATATATTAATAAATAAATAGAAATTTATTACCTATGCATAAAAAAGTAATTAGGTAAATTTTTAACTTTTTTACTTTAAAAACTAAAATATAATAATTATTTACGGACATCAAAATTACTTTTTACAAAATAATGTACTTGGAATTGGCTTAATGGTTTTGATTTTTGTAAAGCAAACAACGCACAATAATTTTCGATTAGTTTCATGATTATCTAAATTCATTTTTATTTAAAAAACTTCTTTCTTACAAAAATACATTAAATTTTAACATTGAAAACAATCATAAAAAAATAAACAACTTTACGTCAGTTTTCAAATTTTGCTAGAAGCCACCTTAATTAAAAGAAATAATGTGTTTTAAGTTAATTTGACGTTTCACAGTAAAATAAGCCTCCCTAGATAATTTTTATAAATAGAAAGATGAATTTATACTTTTTTGTTTTACTTCAGACTTTAATCACGTATTGTGACAAAACGGCAAAAGATATAAAAAAATGGTATTTACTTTTGTTGTAGAAAATTAAGCAGTCTTTATTATATTTTCAATTATATTTAGGTTATAATTAGAAATAGCTGAAATATAGATAAATAATTAAATAGGTGCAGATTTTTATAAAAAAATCTAAATAAAAAAAAAACCGATAGATTTTTTTTAATTTTGGTCCTAAATCGTTGGTTACTACATAAATAACAAGAATATAAAGAAATACTAAAGTTCGCCGCAAGTTCCGAAAACACCCCGTCGGATTTTGGGCTAAATCGCCTGCAACGATAAGACTTTACAAGCTTATAGATAGATATAAAATAAATATTTAGCCAAAATTTCAGCCCTTTTTACATCCCGGAACATACTTTAATTAATTATTTTAACTAAGAATTTTGACATATGTCAATGTACGATTTGTACTAAACTTCAAGTGTCAAATGTCATCTTGTCAAAATAAAAATAACTTTGCACGTTAACTACTACAGTGGGGCCAAAGGAAAGGGTCTGTGTTGTGTTCACTATTCTGGACTATAATATTTAAATATTTTGTTGTGTTTTATTAGTTTTTACGGATTCAATATACTGTAATTCAATGTGTAATTAGGCTGGACTTATGGGACTAGTTTCTTAAGTTTCAGTACGATTATGGAGTTATATTTGAGGTATTAATACTATAATAAACATTGTAAGCAAACCCAGCAGTTTCTACGATAACCCAAAGCATGTAGTTCCTTAGGACAGTGTTACCCAAGACAAGTAATTTAATGTGGCTTTCAACATGTTAAATTACTTTATTTCCATGATGTGATTCAAAACTAGATTATGAAAAAGTTACACATAGACTTTTAACTTTTAATATTAATTAAATATACTTATTTAAAAATAGATATATTTAATTAATATTGTGTTGTGTTTTTATTATACATTCTACCTAAATGTATTTATGTTGGTTTTTAGATTAATAAAAAATATTGCTTTTTTTCAATACGATATCACATTTAGAGCAAGAATAATGCGATGTTGTCGGGTTTACGATAACAAATAATTTCTGAGTTTTTAATTTGTTTTTTCATTTTGTTTTTTTATTAACAAACAACACATTTTTTATCATTTTTTTTCATCATTTTGCAATTTTTTAGACAAAAACATATTTTTCTTATTTAGCCCAAAACTCCTATTTAAAACGATCCTCTTCTTTGTCAATATCTCAAAACTATGTTTTTGGAATCAGTGCTCTTTCCTTGTAAGCCCACGAGTATATTACGCACAGAGTACGCGAACCTAGTCTTTAGTGTACGAGAGTGCGCATTTTTTATGAGGCGAAGCTGAGTAAAAAAAGCATTTGAAGGGCACTGAAAAAGATTTGCGTGGAGGTGTGTGAACTACTTTTCCTACGACCAGAGATCTAAGCATCCAAAAAAAATCATTAAAAAAAAATCGTACAATTTTTCTTTAATGATTATGTTTATGATAAATAAACATAAATTATACTTTTAAACTACTTTCACAGAACCACAAAAAAAAATAAAGTTTTTTGTAAACCAAACTATGTTCTTTCTACGTATTTTTGAGCGCTGAAAACGAATATGTCAATTAAAAAAATCTTGAGATATATCGCACATTGGGTTTTTTTTGTATGCACTCAAGGTCAAAAAAAATCGTCAAGAATTCAGAAAAAGTTTTGTTTATGGAAACATTTCTAAATAAAAATTATTCATGCCATAACTTGCAGATTTTAAATATCTACCTTAGTTAATTTTAAAAAAAATTTTAAAATCAAGTTCTACGAGGGGAAGATTCCTATTATTTTTAAAAGTAATCCCCCCAAAAACAAAAAAGTTAAGCGAGGTTAATAATAATAATAATAATAATAATAATAATAAAAAAAAATATTATTATTATTATTAGGTTAAACTTTTAAAAAAATCGAAAAAAGCTGAAAAAAAAATCCGATTAACGTATTTTTTTTCGGGAAAAATGACTTTTATTATAAAGATAAATTCTATAAAAAAAAACTGAAAAATTTTAAATTTTATTTTTTTTTTAAAATATATTTTTGAATTTTTTTTATTTTTCGTTTTTCGAAAAAAAGAAAATTTATTAAAAAAATGAAAAATTAAAAAAAAAAATAATTATTTGGCTATCTCAGCTATTTCTAATTATAATAAAAATATTATTCAAAATAAAATAAAGACTGCTTAATAATCTACAAAGACGTTAATACATTTTTTTTATATCTTTTGCCGTTTTGTCACAATACGTGATTAAAGTTTGAAGTAAAACAAAAAAGTATAAATTTATTTTTATATTTATTAAAAATTATCTAGAAAGGCTTATTTTACTGTAAAATGTCAAATTGCATTTAAACACATTATTTCTTTTAATCAAGGTGGCTTGTGAAAAAATTTTAAAACGGACGTTTATTATTTTTTATGAATTATAAATTATGATAGATAGTTTTCAATGTTAAGGTTTAATGTATTTTTGTAAAAAAGTAGTTTTTTAAATAAAAATTAATTTAGATAATCATGAAACAAATAAAAAAATATTGTACATTGTTTGTTTTACAATAATCAAAAGCATTAAACCAGTTCCAAGTACATTATTTTGATTACTAATAAAAAAAATAGGTTATGATGATGTCCAAATGTCCAAAAGCATGTTTGTTGGGGCTCTCCATGACACTGTTGCATAAAAACCTGCCACTGAATAAATAAATATATTAATAAATAAATAGAAATTTATTACCTATGCATAAAAAAGTAATTAGGTAAATTTTTAACTTTTTTACTTTAAAAACTAAAATATAATAATTATTTACGGACATCAAAATTACTTTTTACAAAATAATGTACTTGGAATTGGCTTAATGGTTTTGATTTTTGTAAAGCAAACAACGCACAATAATTTTCGATTAGTTTCATGATTATCTAAATTCATTTTTATTTAAAAAACTTCTTTCTTACAAAAATACATTAAATTTTAACATTGAAAACAATCATAAAAAAATAAACAACTTTACGTCAGTTTTCAAATTTTGCTAGAAGCCACCTTAATTAAAAGAAATAATGTGTTTTAAGTTAATTTGACGTTTCACAGTAAAATAAGCCTCCCTAGATAATTTTTATAAATAGAAAGATGAATTTATACTTTTTTGTTTTACTTCAGACTTTAATCACGTATTGTGACAAAACGGCAAAATATATAAAAAAATGGTATTTACTTTTGTTGTAGAAAATTAAGCAGTCTTTATTATATTTTCAATTATATTTAGGTTATAATTAGAAATAGCTGAAATATAGATAAATAATTAAATAGGTGCAGATTTTTATAAAAAAATCTAAATAAAAAAAAAACCGATAGATTTTTTTTAATTTTGGTCCTAAATCGTTGGTTACTACATAAATAACAAGAATATAAAGAAATACTAAAGTTCGCCGCAAGTTCCGAAAACACCCCGTCGGATTTTGGGCTAAATCGCCTGCAACGATAAGACTTTACAAGCTTATAGATAGATATAAAATAAATATTTAGCCAAAATTTCAGCCCTTTTTACATCCCGGAACATACTTTAATTAATTATTTTAACTAAGAATTTTGACATATGTCAATGTACGATTTGTACTAAACTTCAAGTGTCAAATGTCATCTTGTCAAAATAAAAATAACTTTGCACGTTAACTACTACAGTGGGGCCAAAGGAAAGGGTCTGTGTTGTGTTCACTATTCTGGACTATAATATTTAAATATTTTGTTGTGTTTTATTAGTTTTTACGGATTCAATATACTGTAATTCAATGTGTAATTAGGCTGGACTTATGGGACTAGTTTCTTAAGTTTCAGTACGATTATGGAGTTATATTTGAGGTATTAATACTATAATAAACATTGTAAGCAAACCCAGCAGTTTCTACGATAACCCAAAGCATGTAGTTCCTTAGGACAGTGTTACCCAAGACAAGTAATTTAATGTGGCTTTCAACATGTTAAATTACTTTATTTCCATGATGTGATTCAAAACTAGATTATGAAAAAGTTACACATAGACTTTTAACTTTTAATATTAATTAAATATACTTATTTAAAAATAGATATATTTAATTAATATTGTGTTGTGTTTTTATTATACATTCTACCTAAATGTATTTATGTTGGTTTTTAGATTAATAAAAAATATTGCTTTTTTTCAATACGATATCACATTTAGAGCAAGAATAATGCGATGTTGTCGGGTTTACGATAACAAATAATTTCTGAGTTTTTAATTTGTTTTTTCATTTTGTTTTTTTATTAACAAACAACACATTTTTTATCATTTTTTTTCATCATTTTGCAATTTTTTAGACAAAAACATATTTTTCTTATTTAGCCCAAAACTCCTATTTAAAACGATCCTCTTCTTTGTCAATATCTCAAAACTATGTTTTTGGAATCAGTGCTCTTTCCTTGTAAGCCCACGAGTATATTACGCACAGAGTACGCGAACCTAGTCTTTAGTGTACGAGAGTGCGCATTTTTTATGAGGCGAAGCTGAGTAAAAAAAGCATTTGAAGGGCACTGAAAAAGATTTGCGTGGAGGTGTGTGAACTACTTTTCCTACGACCAGAGATCTAAGCATCCAAAAAAAATCATTAAAAAAAAATCGTACAATTTTTCTTTAATGATTATGTTTATGATAAATAAACATAAATTATACTTTTAAACTACTTTCACAGAACCACAAAAAAAAATAAAGTTTTTTGTAAACCAAACTATGTTCTTTCTACGTATTTTTGAGCGCTGAAAACGAATATGTCAATTAAAAAAATCTTGAGATATATCGCACATTGGGTTTTTTTTGTATGCACTCAAGGTCAAAAAAAATCGTCAAGAATTCAGAAAAAGTTTTGTTTATGGAAACATTTCTAAATAAAAATTATTCATGCCATAACTTGCAGATTTTAAATATCTACCTTAGTTAATTTTTTACAGGGCCACAAACTCCAAATATGGCACTTTTTTCGTGTTTTTCCGATATATTTCATAAAAAAAATTATATAAATAATACAGATATGGCCAAAAATTTATATATGTAATACATACATATGCAAGCTAGCTAGCAAGATGGCGGGCAGTAGTGATGTCAGTGAAAAAGTGATCCAAAATTCATGTAAAAGTTGCAAAAAAGTGGCTTAATTTGTATAATATGCAAATCATCAAGTCATCCCAGTTGTTTAAAATTACTGAAAAACATTTTTTACTACGACGACAACAAAGTGACACGACAAAGGTCAATGACATTTCAATTGACGAAAACCAGTTAGACACATCGTATGTGAGTGCCTGTGGCGATAACAAAGAAGAAACAAATTTAATTTAAAGATATAATAATAAATGATCTACGAGAACAAATATCTATACTTAAAGATCAAGTAAATCTGCTAAAAAAAGCTAACCTGATATCTACAATCACGCAAACGAATGAATTTAAATCAAAACATTCATCGCCACCTATTGTCCAAGTGCCCAAACCGACAAAGCAGCTACAAAAGGAAAATGATAAGTCTGCGGAAAGTAATGCTACCAGCAGTATAAAACAAAACATAACCAAAAATTACAGTGCAAAGAAAATATCAACAAAAGAATTAAATGCAGCGGTATTGGAAGCTAAAACTACGCAAAAAATGTTTGAAATCCAACAATTAACAGATGAAAATATAAATAAAGATAATGAAGGTTGGAAAGAGGTAAGAAGAAGAACCCGAAACAGAAAATTTCTCATAGGAAATAATGAAAACTTTTCAAACACTATATCCACAGTACCAAAGCCGGTACACTTTCATGTAACAAGACTCAAACCAACCATAAAACCAGAAGAACTAAATCAAACCCTAATTGACAAATTTCCAGAGGTTATTTGTGAACCACACACCTCAAAACTTCCACAAGTATATGCCTCAATGAAAGTGACAATAAATGAACACAGTTTTAAAAATGCATGGGAAGGAAATGTTTGCCCTAAGGGAGCCTTTGTCACGCGTTTTTTAATGAAGAGAAGGCAATTAGGATAAGAAAAATAGTACCAAATAAAGAAAAGACGACAGAGTATACAATACTTTCTCAAAACATAGAGTCGATTGGAAATAAAAGGGACTCTTTAGAAAATCTGTTAAATGAAAACAAATCGTGCTCATGTCTATGTATCCAGGAGCACTGGAAGACTGAAAATCAATTGACGGAATTCAATTTTAACAATTTTAAGCTAAAATCCAAATTCTGCAGAAGAGATTCTTCAGAACACGGAGGAACATCAATTTATGTAAGAAGTGACATAAAAAGTGTGAGTAGAGCTGATTTGGAGAAAATGTCTATTTATGGCTTATGTGAGATAGCTGCTGTAGAAATTTTAATAAATGGTGTAAAAAATGTGATTTTATCTGTATATAATAATTGTTTTAGCAAAAAAAAAAACAGTGTGAAATCAAGAATGAAAGTGAAAGTGAAGTAAAGCAGAGTGATAAAGTTAAGAAGAATGACAATGTAAGTACATTTTTTAATCTGTTTGAGCGAATATTGAAAAAGTTGGTAAAAGAAAACTGTAAATTATTTATAGCGGGAGACCTTAATATTCAGGCCTATTCACATGTTCCATTGATATTGAGATTTGTGGCAATATTGACTGTGTTAAAACTGCATGGGATTGTAATTTTTGTCAATATTGATAAGATTTCAATGGTACATGTAAATAGGCCTGATTGACCTGCTTTCAAACACAAAATACAAGACTATGTTTGTTACTATGTTAAATTCCTATGGATTGAAATCATGTCATAATAAATTTACTAGAATAGACACTAGACAGGGTTTTAGGCAAAAACTTCAATAGATAATATTTTTACAAATTTGAGTGAATATCAGGTTGATGTCTCAGAAGAACATATTTCTGATCATAAACTTGTTAAATTAATATTTAAAGAGAAAAGTGATACTACATACAAAATAAGTCGTAATTTTAGCGAAATAAATAAACACAAATTTAAAGATATGCTTAACGAACAAGATTGGCAAGAAGTTTACTCATGTCCAAGCGGCGAAGTAAATTAGCAATGGAATAAATTTATGAATATTGTCATGCCTATCTTTAATGAGTGCTTCCCTAAAACGCGAAAAAAAAGTAGAACAAAAACATAAATTATATTATAATGATCCAGAGGTACGGTTTTATAAGCATCAGCTTGATATTTATTGTACTGTAAGTAACCAAAATCAAATCTATAAAGGAGCGTATAATACTACAAAAAGGGGCTATAATCAACCACTTTTAAATGCCCGAAAAAGATACTTTACATTTTAATTAGATAAGTCTGAAAACAAGTCAAAAACTCTTTGAAAAATTGTAAATTCTATAAGAGAAAATGAAAATTCTTGTCGGAAATCCAAAAAAAATAGCGAATCAGTTTAACGATTTTACTATAAATTCAGTAAATAACTTACTAAATAATCTAAATAATGAAGTTTATAAATCTAAAATCCCTTTTAACAAACATTCAATTTATATTGAACCTGTAATGGAAACTGAGTGTTTAACGTTTTTTAGTGATTTAAAAAGAAAAATGAGCGCTGGACATGATGAGATTCCAACTAGTTTACTAAAGTTTTGTAAACATGAGCTTTGTCAGCCAGTGACTTATATCATCAATATTTCTTTAGAGTATGGAATTTTTTCAGATCGGCTTAAGGAAATAGTGGTGACCCCAATATACAAAAAGGGAGACCCGGACCTGATATCCAACTATCGGCCAATTAGTTTGCTTCCATCACTTTCGAAAATATTCGAAATGGCGATGAGTAAAAGGATTCTTAGTTTTTTTAATAAGTTTAAATTATTCTCTAACACACAGCACGGATACCGCCAAGGGAGATCTATAGAGACTGCAGTGCATGAGTTCCTAAAAAGTATATTAGACGGTTTTGAAAAACATCAAGCTATTATAGGCATTTTTTAGATTTAACTAAGGCTTTTGATTGCCTAAATTATGAAATTCTCTTTGAAAAATTAGAAAGATACGGGATTAGGGGCCCTGCACTGCAGTGGCTTAGATCTTACTTGGCAAATCGCTCACAAAAGGTGCAAATATTAGATGACTTTCTGAAATACTTGTCTCCCAAAGGAGTATATTGAGGCCATTACTCTTTATTATTTTTGTAAATGATGTATATGTGACTGCAAAACCATAACCAAACTCTAGTTAGTTTTGCTGACGACTCAAACTACTTCAGATCAAACCATCAAGATATTGAGTCTGAAACAGAAACTTTATTTAACCTCATAAAAGACTGGCTTGAAAAAAATAAACTTATTTTAAATGAGGAAAAAACTTGTTTTATGACATTTAAGTTAAAAAATCAAGCCAGAGAAAATCAAAGCATTACTATAAATAATGTAGAAAGAGAGTTTTCACAAAACACAAAATTTTTAAGTCTTTATATTGACGAAAACTTTAGCTGGAGTTCGCATATACATCATTTACTAACAAGGTTGAACAGAGTTTCATACTCATTATTCGTGCTGAGAGATTATGTTGATATAAGTACGCTGAGAACTGTTTATTTTTCCAACTTTCAAAGTCTCCTAAGGTATGGAATAATTTTCTGGGGAAAGTGTTTAGATGTCGAGTTTGTTTTAAAATCTCAAAAAAGAGCGTTACGTACAATATATAAACTTAAATACAAAGAATTGTGTAGATCTTTGTTTAAAACAAACAAGATTCTAACGTTAACAGGGCTGTATATGAGAGTGTGTTGTTCTTGAATAAAAATAAACATTTATTTAAAAGATCAGAATCAAATAGATTGTGTAACTATAGTGTTCCTAAGCATAGACTCGCGGCGTTCGAAAAGGGATCACACTATTCAGCAATTCAATTTTACAATAAGCTTCCTTTGGAAATTAAATCTATAAATACACAAAAAACATTCAAGAACAAGTTATTTTCATATATATGCAACATAAAACCTTATACAATACAAGATTTTTTTTCCTTTAAAAAAAACAAAATTTAATTGTACTATTATTTGTATTATTTATTTAATTACTTTTATATTAGTTTACCTAAAACTTGACAATATTTCACTCAATGTCCTTATGTTATTATTTATTTTATATAAAGGCATTTTCTCTGAAATAAATAAATTCTTATTCTTATTGTTATGCTTTATAAAAAAATACATATATTTTTTTATCTGCAGTGGTGGGGAGTCTGTGGGGTTTAATGTTGCACATGCCAAAAGAAAGATAACATTGTCTGATACCCTTAACTAGACTGTTTTTCTCAAGTTCTTTTTAGCGATTTATACAAATTTTAAAATAAAAGACCTCCCTGATCCCTAATTTGTTTCAAAACCACACGCACAGCGGCAAAGTTTTATCATAAAGCTGGTAAAACCGAAAATAATCTTTTTTTGCAAAACTGGTTAACAAGCGTTTAAGAGGTCGTCCATTTTAAAAGTAGTAATATATTTTCAATAAATAAAATGACGGATTCAATATGGTGCACAAAAATAATTAGTTATATTTAGATTTGTGTAAATCGTGTTTTTTTAAAAAATGAGCCGCCCTAATATCTCCGAAACTAGTCGTTTTCTAGCAAAATCCTTTCGATCTAGTAATTTAGACCCTATTTGATGAGGATGTTAATCTAAATCGGAGATGTGAAGGGTGGGCGCCGTGTTGATCTGACGAAGAAACCTCCATTAGTTAGATGTGATAAAATAGAAATACACTGTCCAGTAAAAGAGCTTTCCCATCACCTCCGCGAGTGAAATGGATTTTTTATTATCAGATTCTGTTTCAGAAATCCTAAAAACCCCAATTTACCAATTTTCACATAAACTACCCCCCACCCGTCAGGGTGTGAAATTAGAAAAAAATTATTATAAGATTCAGTTTTAGCCACCTCAAAAACCCCTATATAAAAATTTTTAAGAAAACTACCCCTTGTACCTCAGGGGGTGGAATAAAATTTTTGTTATTATCAGATTCACTTTCAGCAACCTAAAAACCCCAATATACCAATTTTCACGAAAACTACCCCCCGACCCTTTGGGGGTGGAGTTAGATTTTTTTTATAATCAGATTCAATTTCAGCAACCTCAAAACCCCAATATACCAATTTTCACGAAAACTACCCCCCACCCCTCAGGGAGTGGATGTAGAATATTTTATTATCAGATTTACTTTCAGCAACCTCAAAAACTCCAATATACCAGTTTTCACGAAAACTACCCCCACGCCTCAGGGGGTGGAATTATAAAAAAGAATATTATCAGATTCATATTCGTCCACCCAAAAACCCCTATATACCAATTTTGACGAAAATATTGAAAATATATATATAAATATTTACCCCCTCACCCCAGCGGCGGTGGAGTTAGAATTTTTTTTATCAGATTTAATTTCAGCAACCTTAAAAACCCCTATATAGCAATTTTCAAATTTTTGTAAAAAAATGTATTTTTCCCCATTTGTCCCCTTGCCGCACCCCAATGTTCATCAAAAAAAAAATCCCGAGCGAGAACTTTTGGTAACATATATGCCAAATTTAAAGTCTCTAGCTTAAAAAAAATCAAGCGTAAATTTAGGTATTTAAGATTTAGCTTACTTACTTATTTTTAATTTTTAAAATTTAATTTTTTATATTTAAATTTATTTTTGTTACTTAATATTTTTATTTATATTTGTTATTATGAAATGAAATTGTCCTGTTATTGGATTATTCTGTTGGGCAATAAAGACTATTATTATTATTATTATTATTATTATTATTATTATTATTATTATTATTATTATTATTATTATTATTATTATTATTATTATTATTATTATTATTATTATTATTATTATTAAAGGGTTCTTAAGTTATCGTGGGTACAAGATTTCCCGGACAGACCGGTCGACCGACCGACAATTTTTTTTTGCTTGAAATTGATTTGATTGATTTGATTTGATTTGACATTTTTGCAAGAAACAAAGCTTTCCGAAATTTTGAAAATTTTCAAAATGGTAAAGCAAAAGGTTAGAAGTTGTTGAATTAAGTTTTAATAAATATTTTTTAGCTTTGGTTTTTATTTTTTTAAACTATGAAGCCCCACTTAAAAAAAATGGATTATATAATATGACGTACATAAAGGAACGTTCAAGTATTACGTAACGCAAATTTTCATCATTTTGGACCCCCACCCCCCCTGTAACGCTATTTTTCTATACCATTAACATAAGCGTATGTCTAAAGTCCGCCCCCACTCTTTTGAACGGCTTAAGATATCAACTTGAAATTTGGAAAGCGTCAATAACATAACGCATATAATTTTTTGGTGTATATTTGATATGTTTAGGGGCGCAGTGGAGGTAGGAGGACAAAAGGAAAACACTTTTTTAAATAAAGACGGGGGTCGTGTAACACATCATTTTAAAGCTTACTAAATTCTCTTTTTGACCATATATTTTTTAATTTAATTTTTTTTATTTGTTAAAACGATTTTTTTTTAAGTTTTCATTTATATCATTAAAAACACAGGCCACAAAAAAATAAATAAAGTTAATTTTTTATAAACCAAACTACATTTTTTCTACGTATTTTTGGGCACAGAAAAAGAATATGACAATGAATAATTTTCTGGCCCTCAAAATCTTGAGATTAAGCGCACATTGAGTTTTTTGTATGCATTCATCGCAAGAACAAAAATCTGCAGGATTTCAGTAAAAGCTTTTTATGGAAATATTGCTAAACCAAAATGATTCATGTCATAACTTGCAAATTTTAAATATCTACCCTACTTAATTTGTTTACAGAGCCACCAACTCCAGGTATAGTACTTTTTTCGGGTTTTTCCGATATATTTCATTAAAAGTTTTATATAAATAATACATCTACGGCCAAAATATTATACATATATAATACTACTACATACTTATGACTTATAAAAAAAATACATATATTTTTTTATGTCCAGTGATGGGGAGTCTGGGGGGTTTACGTTGCACATGTCGAAAGAAATATAACATTGTCTGATACCCTTAACCAGACTGTTTTTCTCAAGTTTTTTTTAGCGATTTATACAAATTTTAAAATAAAAGACCTCCCCTAATTTGTTTCAAAACTACACGCAAAGTGTAAAAAATTTTATCACAAAGCTGGTAAAAACCGCAAATAATCTTTTTTTTTGCAAAACTGCTAAACAGGAGTTTAAGCGATCGTCCAGTTTATAAATAGTAATAAATTTTTAATTAATAAAATAGCGGGACAAAAATAATTACTTATAATTATTTTTTTTTTCATAAATATATTTATATTATAGGTACTTAATGTTGTCACAATACTGACTGGCACCTGTGAGCTGAGGCAAGGGGAAGAGAAGAGAAGAGGTAAAATATAGTAAGTAAAGTATAGGTGACCTTGAATTTTTCACATTTCACAGAGGTGCCAGTTCATAAAATGTACACAGTACTTAAAGAGTATTTATGAAAAAAAAAATTATAAGTAATTATTTTTGTCAACCGTATTGAATCCGCTATTTTATTGATTAAAAATTTATTACTATTTATAAAATGGATGATCTCTTAAACGCCTGTTTAGCAGTTTTGCAAAAAAAAGATTATTTGCGGTTTTTACCAGCTTTATGATAAAATTTTAACACTTTGCGTGTGGTTTTGAAACAAATTAGAGACCAGGGAGGTCTTCTATTGTCAAATTTGTTTAAATCGCTAAAAACAACTTGAAAAAAACAGTCTGGTTAAGGGTATCAGAGAATGTTATGATATTTTTCTTTTGACATGTGCAACGTTAAACCCCCCAGACTCCCCACCACTGGACATAAAAATATATATGTATTTTTTTTATAAATCATATATATGTAGTAGTATTACATATATAATATTTTGCCTGTAGCTGTATTATTTATATAAAAATTTTAATGAAATATATCGGAAAAACACGAAAAAAGTACCATATCTGGAGTTTGTAAACAAATTAACTAGGGTAGATATTTAAAATTTGCAAGTTATGGCATGAATCATTTTGCTTTAACAATATTTCCGTAAAAAGCTTTTTCTGAAATCCTGCAGATTTTTGTTTTGGCCTTAAATTCATACAAAAAACCCAATGTGCGCTATATCTCAAGATTTTGAGGGCAAAAAAAATTATTCATTGTCATATTTTTTTTCAGCGCCCAAAAATACGTAGAAAAAATGTAGTTTGGTTTATAAAAAATTAACTTTATTTATTTTTTGTGGTCTGTGTTTTTAATGATATAAATAAAAACTTAAAAAAAATCGTTTTAACAAAAAAATAAATAAATAAAATTTATAAATATATGGTCAAAAAGCGAATTTAGTAAGCTTTAAAATGATGAGTCTGTACCCCGATTTATTTGAGAAAGTGTCCCCTTTTGTCTTCCTACCTTCACTGGGCCCCTAAACATATCAAATATATACCAAAAAAGTATAGGGTTATGTCATTGACGTTTTCCAAATTTCAAGTTGATATCTTAAGCCGTTCAAAAGTTACAGTGGAGGCGGACTTTAGACATGCACTGTATATCGTCGGCTTAAAGAGCACCAAGTCAAAAAACATGGTTTTGAGATATTGACAAGAAAAAAAGTTTTGTGTAATTTTTGATTTAGTTTTTTTTTCTCTATGTAAATATCAATTCACCAATTTATTTTTTTTTTCTGTCACATCACGTACTACTTATGTACATCATATTGTATTGTATTTCTTGTTCTTATTATAGTGATACAGGGACCTCCTTTTGAAGGTAGTTTATATTATATAATTCATTTTTTTGAAGGGGGCTTCATAGTTAAAAAAAAATAAAAACCAAATTTCTAAGCTAAAACGATAAATACTGTGAAAAAATATTTATTAAAACTTAATTCAACAACTTTTACACCTTTTGCTTTCCCATTTTGAAATTTTTTATAATTTCGGAAAGCTTTGTATTCGTGCAAAATTTTTTATTTTTTTTGCGTATTTTTGCGTTTTATGACATTTTATGTCGATATAAATCAATTTCAAGAAAACAAAAATTGTCGGCCGGTCAATCGGTCTGTCCGGAAAATCTTGTGGGCACGATAACTTAAGAACGATTTAAGCTAGAGACTTGATTTTGGCATATATGTATGTTACCAAAAGTTCTTGCTCGGGATTGTTTTTGGTGAACATTGGGGTGCGGCAAGGGGGGCAATGGGGAAAAATACATTTTTTTTACAAAATTTTTAAAATTTAATCTGATAAAAAAAATTCTAACTCCACCGCCGCAGGGGTGAGGGTGTAAATATTTATAAATATTTTCAATATTTTGTCAAAATTAGAATATAGGGGTTTTTGGGGTGGAGAAATATGAATCTGATAATAATTTTTTTCTAATTCCACCCCCTGAGGGGGGGGGTAGTTTTCGTGAAAACTGGTATATTGGGGTTTTTGAGGTTGCTGAAAGGAAATCTGATAATAAAAAAAATCTAAATCCACCCCCTGAGGGGTGGGGGGTAGTTTTCGTGAAAATTGGTATATTGGGGTTTTTAAGATTTCTGAAAAAGAATCTCATAATAAAAAATCCATTACACGCGCGGAGTTGAAAAATGGGAAAGCTCTTTTACTGGGTAGTGTATTTCTATTTTATCACATCTAACTAATGAAGGTTTCTTCGTCTGATCAACACGGCGCCCAACCTTCACACCTCCGATTTAGCTTAAATTTAACACATCCTCATCAAATAGGGTCTAGATTACTAAATCGAAAGGATTTTGCTAGAAAACGACTAGTTTTGAAGATATTAGGGCGGTTCATTTTTTACAATTTTTTTAAATTCCAAAAACACGAGGCATTTTTAAATTTGATAAGTTGCATCTAGTAGGCCGCCATATTGAAATGAAATTGGTGGTAAATTTTTTTCTTGGTTAAGACTGAAATTTAATGTTCTTTTGGTATCTGGCAAAAATATCTTTTTATCTTTTACAAGTACTGCTATTTATATTTATGTAAATCATATATTGGAATTTTAAAAAATGTCAAAATTTGCCAAATTTAAGCTAAGCTTGGGCGCCGTGTTGATCTGACGAAGAAAGCTTCATTACCCTAAGGAAATAATGATATCTAAAAACTCTTCAAATGATCTTAAAATAATATTAAAAACTCTTTAGAGTATTGGAAAAGCATTTTAAGATCATTGGAAGAGTTTAGAGACATCATTGCAAGATTATTTGTTAGTTTTAATAAGAAATTTGCGATTTTGCCAAAGGATTTTAATAGGATTTTCAACTAGCAGTTTTCTGATTTTCAATACGAATATTGTAAGTATTCTAATAGGATAGCATAAATGATGGAAAGTGCACCTAGATGTGCACGAAGTCCAAACCAACAAAAGTAAAAACGGTATTATAGATATTTATTTTATATTCTGTATCAGGAGAATAGGAAAACCAGCAGATACCAAAAATTAATAATGATTTTAATAGAATTCACGGAGAAAGAAAGAATTCCATAAATAGATTTTATGATAAACAAAAATATTAGGTATGTATCGAGTCTAAATGTATTCTTTAATAAAAAAACGACTGGTCTAACAAACGAATACTTTCCCCTTTAGTTATGTATATCTGCTGAGTTAAGGGGTATCCAAGTATGACGTAAAGGCTCTGGCGAAGGGTGCATCTAACTTTTCAGGAGTCATCCATGTATTACGTAACAATCTCTAAGCAAGGTCTGCTTAGTGAAGGGGTATCCAAGTATTACATAATCATTAATCGGAATAAACTCAGCTATGACTCATCAACGCTGAAAATAAACACAGAAACATAGGCTTACGGAATAATTTTGCCGAATTATGAGGGAAATTTTTATAAAGGTTACTAAATCGAAACATTTCACGACTAATTTGTTACACACAACAATATTGACTATACATATTAACTATAAATATGTATATATATATCGGTGTTTTTCGAAGAAAAAAACGATATTCGATTTTTATCTTTTAAGAATGCGAAAGTTTTTAATTTTTATTTATCGATAACTTTTTTCCCACCTAACTCGTTTAAATGGAATTATTAAAAAAAATCAAGATAAAAAGAAATAAAAATGTAAATATTTAAAACCTCGCGTCAACGCTAGAATCGACGAGGCGCCTATGCGAGCACTGGAAATTCGCCGATGACTGTACATAATGCTCAGACAACGTAGGTGCCTAACGGTTTTGGGGCTATCCAAATATTACCTAACACTCTAGACGAAGTCTGCTAAGTTAAGGGGTATCCAAGTATTGCATAACGCTCTTCGAAAACTCGGGTGTCTAACGAATTTTGGGTCATCCGAGTATTACGTAACACTTTCTAGGCAAGGTCTGCTGACAAGGAGGTATCCAAGTTTTACGTAATGCTCTTCGACAATGCGGGTGTCTACCGAAAATGGGACCTTGCGAGTATTACGTAACACTCTCTAGGCGAAGTCTGCTGAGTTAAGAGATATCCAATTATTACATAACGCTCCCTAGGCGAGGTCTGCTGAGTTAAGGGTAATCGAAGTATTATGTAACGCTAAGTATTATGTAACGCAGGTGTCAAACCGTTTTGGGACATACGAATATTACGTAACACTCTCTAGACGATGTCTGCTAAGAGGTATCCAAGTATTACGTAAATCCCTTCGACGAAGGGGTTATCTAACTGTTTAGGGGTTATCCAGGTATTACGTAACGCTCTCTAGGCAAGGTCTGCTGACTTTAGAGGTATCTAAGTGTTACGTAACGCTCCCTAGGCGAGGTCTGCTGACTGTCGAAGTATTAAGTAAGTTTTTAGCAAGCATTCAAAACCAAACCCAATAAAATTGTTAAAAACAAAATAAAATAATATATTTCTGAAATCCAGAAGCGGGGGGGTGACGCATCCACCCCCCCCCTTCGGGGCGCGCATGTTTGCGTTACGTAATATATAGAGAGCCCCTAGGTACTTTATGAGAAAGTAAAATATTCAACATTACAGGAATAAAAAAATTAAATTTTGATATAAATGATGTAGTCCAGTCAAATAACGAGAAATTCCTATGTTAAATTGCAATAAATGTACACGGGCTGATATTTTAAAGGGCAGTAGTGGATAGTAACAGAAGACTCCTGTTAGTTTTTCACCAGATGATTTGCGTCCACTATCTTGAGTTTTAATGGTGAGTGCGGTTATCTCGCTAAATATGCATCTTACGATAAAAATGCATATCAGCAGTTTTGTTAAGGAGAAGATTTTCAACAATTTTTGTTTGGATCATTTTTATTAATATATATCTATAAAAAAAAATTATCCAAATAAAAAATGTTGAAAATCTTCTCCCCAACAGGTTGGGGGTGAAATTGGGGTTTTCGATTTTTCAGCCAAATAATTCATCGGAGGAAACTTGTAGCTCTTAAAATTCTCTATAAGTTTTATATATTTAAATTTCCATAAGTATTTTGTTACGGTTACAGTAGGCGCTAAAAGTCGAGTAGCGCCCTTTGTAACCGAACCAAAGTACCTGTGAAAATTTATAATATATGAAACTTATAGAGAATGTTAAGAGCTACAAGTTTGCTCATAACCATAACTTTTATCGTCCGATGAATAATTTGGCTGAAAAATGAAAAAAAAAACAATTTCACCTCCAATATTCTTGAATTAACTCGATTATTACTAATATGTTAAAAAAATGATCCAAACAAAAATTTTTGGGAATTTTCTGCTTAACAAAATTATTTATATGTATTTTTATCGTAAGATTCATTAAGTAACTCACCCCTAAAATTCAAGATAGCGGACACCCCTTACGCAAATCACCCGGTGAAAAACTAACAGGAGTGTTCTGTTATCTACTACCCTTTAAAATATCGCCCGTTTACATTTATTGCAATTTAGTTTTTTTATTTGACTGGACTAATGTCTAAAAATTTAATATAAATATTATTTACTTTTTTTTAGCAAGCATTCAAAAGTGACCTTGAGCGTCACACGCAGGTAAAAAATCTCGAAGTAACCATTTACCGGGGGCATTCAAAAATTAGAATTTTAAAACCAAGCTATTTTTTCAAATAAAAAGAAACTTTAAACTATTGTTCACCAAACGGAATGTCATGTCGACGCTGTTTTTACTCAGTGAGTCACTATGTCGTGTTTTTTTTAAATGGTTACTTTTTTCAAAAAGCGAATAATAAAATGCCCATTTTTTTGTATATATTGTAACCCGCTCCATTCCTACCAAATATAATCCCATCCGAGAACTTTGTGTAAAGTTGTCGAGTTATCGTAGTCACAATTTTTCCCGGAAATTATATTTTCTTCTTCTTCTTCTTCTTCTTCTTCTTCTTCTTCTTCTTCTTCTTCTTCTTCTTCTTCTTCTTCTTCTTTTTCTTCTTCTTCTTCTTCCTATTTTTTTGGCATTAGCTCGAGGCCATATCCGACAATGATACTTAAATTAATTTTCACTAAAAAGAACTTACATATATTTTATATTTTATTTTTTATTGTATTAAGCTTTAGGTACTATTGCGTTTTACTGCGAGCTAGACGAAGTCGTACAAAAGAAGCATTGCGAGTTTAAAGCGAGGGGTAAAGTCTAAGGATTAGATGATTTGGTTTATAGAGCTAATGAAGTTGAAAATGATTTTAACTACAGAAGTTGTAGGATTACTAAGTATAAGAGAGATATTTAAAGGACTACCAATAATTTGGGAAAGTTTTGTGTACAAAATATTAATATTTTCTGCGTTTAAAGGACATACTAGTAGAATATAATGAATACCTTGCCTTGGGTCTCCACATGTGCATGAGGAACTTGGAGCTCTATTAGTTCGATGTAGGTAGGATTTGGTTAAACAGTGTCCACTACGTAGCCTTAAAAACATGGTAATATGACGCCTCTCTAAATTGCTATTAAAAATCCATGGTCGATATAGATGTTGGGTGTGGGTCGCAAAGAAACGTCCTTTTTCTCTAAGAGATTGTCTCCATTCTTGTTTCCATTTTTCTTGTATGTTGTTTTTTACACTTCCTAAAAACTGTCCAATGTATCTTGATATTAGCGGTATTTTCTAATCTAGTGCCCAGATTCGCAAGAACATCTGCTCGTTCGTTTCCATGAATACCCGTGTGACTGGGTACCCAACTGAATTTAACTGTAACTCCTCTGTCTTCCAAGTTAAGGATAAGTGATTTTGCACTTAAAAATTAAATTATCTTTCTTTGGAGAATCATTTGAATTGCAAATTTTAGAGCTGACCGAGAGTCTGAAAATATTATGAAATTCGAGTTTATAGTCGAACGTTCAGATATCACCAGGAGGGCTTTATGAATAGCGTACGTTTTAGCTGATGCTATTGACATGCAAGATGGAAGTTTAGCTGCAAAGTTATAATTAAATGAAGGAATATATACCCCCACACCCACGTTGTTAGAGTTTATAGAGCCGTCTGTGAAGACTGCCTCAAAATCCGGCCACTCGTTATTAAAATAAATTTGAAATAACTGTGAGTTATGATTTGTTTTTTCAAGGGGAGGGATGTGGATTTGTTTACCAAGAAGGACCAAAAATAAGGGACTGCAGTAATCCAAAAAGGGTCTAATAAGCGAGTGGTAAAGAAGTAAAAGCGTTTTGGGGTCTGCCCCCCAAGTGGTACCACATAACGATCTAAGAATATTTACCCTTTTGTTGGCTTTATGACACATTGAATCTATGTGTTCTTTCCAAGAAACAGAATAGTCCAAGGTGGCCCCTAAGTATTTGAGAGAAGAAGACCAGTTTATTATTGAGTTATCAATTATTATATTAGGGAGGCGGGGGAGTCTACTAGTTTTCCTGAAAAGAATCGCAAAACTCTTATGAGGAGATATAGAGAGGCCGTGTAAATAAAGTAAAACGAATTTGTATTTCAGCATATATATGTATTTAAAAATAGGCCTAGCGCTTTCGATCAAAAGATCATCTTCAGGGCTTAGCTCTGAAAAGTAAGATAACAAAAAATTAGGGGGCTATGAAAGTAAGGTTAGGAATAAGTAATAAATAAGTAAATTTACAAGGGGTACTTACTCGTCAGAGCTGATTACAACAGAATGAGAGGTAGATTAAAAATATGGGAACATCACAGTTAAAAAGTTGCACAGATTAAAATAATAAATATATAAATAAACAAAAAATTTTGACATAATGACAATTAAAAAGTATATAGAACTAAAAACATTATAAATTTAAAACACTAGAAATTAAAGCGGCAAAGTTTAAAAATTTTAAATTAAATTTTTGAAGATTGGTTTGATTTTTTGATTTAATGCAGTTTGATTGTTTAGACAAAGATCTTTTTTATTTTTAATGCCCAAATATATTTCCAAATCTTCTAGTAATGACATTTTTAGATTGTATTTATGGCAGGTCAAAAAATGGAGGATTTTACTATCATTATCAATATTAAAAACGTGATTATTATATTCTAGATGATGACCAAAAACTGATTTGTTGGTTCTAGTTAAATGTTCTTTACAGCGTATTTCGAAACATCTAGAAGTTTTCCCTAAATAAAATTTTTGACAGATTGGGCAAGTTAATTTATATACACCAGACTTTTTACTTAGAGGTATAGGGTTTTTTGTGTTGACTAGATTATGACTTAAAGTGTTGGAAGTTTTAAAAGCAATTTTTTTGTTGCAGTCTTTAAATATGTTGGATATTTTATACGAAAATGAGCCGATGTATGGTAGGGAGGTAAATTCTTTGACAATATCATTTTGGGTGCAGGGGTAGGCTACTTTAAGTAAGTTTTTAAATTTCATTTTATTTATTATTTTGTCTACTGTGTTAGGTGGGAAATTATTCGTTACTGCGATGTGTTTAATTATGTTAATTTCTAAGTTTCTATTTTCAGTGTACATGGGAATTTTAAGGGCACGATTTACATAACAGTTAAGGGCAGTTAATTTATGATTGTACGTGTGGCAAGAATCTGGGGGGATGATGTGATCGGTTTGTGTGGGTTTTCTATAAATACTAAAGTCAAAATTACTTAAGTTGCGATGATCTTTTGATCGAAAGCGCTAGGCCTATTTTTAAATACATATATATGCTGAAATACAAATTCGTTTTACTTTATTCTACGCAGCATACAAGTCAAAAATTAAATATTTTATAATTAAATAATCCCATTAAAATAAAATTTGTATAATTTTACTTAATATAAATAAACAAAAGAAGGGTTTATTGAAAAAAGTATACATATTTTCAAAAAAAAAAAAATAAATAAATAATATATTATGTCTTCTTTTTTCTTTATGTGTTTTATCTCCTAAAGTCATAGATTCTTTCTTCAACTTTCTTATAACTTTTTATTTGTTTCAAATCCATAATAAACAATTTCAGACCAATTTTTACTGTTGTTTTTACAAAAACAATTTTAATTTAAAATATTTTGACAATTTCTGTCAATACTTAAATAGTATTAAAATTATGTTTTTATACAAAAAAAAAAACATCCGAGAAATTTGTGAAGACGATAACTCGAGAAAGCTTTGAGATAAATATTTAAAATTTAGAAGACACAAAAAGTTCTCGTATGTCATTATTTTTGGTAGAAATGGAGCGGGTTAAAAAAATAAAAAATGTATTTTTTTATTCGTTATTCGCAAAAACAAACAATTTTAATTTTTTTTTCAAACCTTTTTCCATGTTTCAAGTGACTCACTGCGTCGAAATGATATTTCGCTTAATAAAATACAGTTTAAAGTCTATTTACTTATTTTTTTTTTAATTTTATTTTTTCGTGACACCAGTAAATGGCAATTTCGATGCAAGCCGTGTATATGACTATGGTTTGTTCTGCTCTCCTAATCCAAAATATTAAATTTATATCATTAACTGCGTTTTATTTTTGTTGGTGTATATTCATTATAGACCGAGTTTACCTATAATGTTTTCTGATACCCTCTTACAACATTTAAAATATTCTTATTGAAAATCGAAAAACTGCTAGTAGAAAATCCTATTAAATCCTTTGGCAACATCGCAAATATCTTATTTTGAAAACTAACAAATAATCTTGCAATTATATCTCAAAACTCTTCCAGTGATCTTAAAATGCTCTTCCAATACTCTAAAGAGTTTTTTAATATCATTTTAAGATCATTTAACGAGTTTTTAGATATAATTTTTTCCTTAGGGTAGTTAGATGTGATAAAATAGAAAAAGGTATAGAAGTTGTTGAATTAGGTTTTAATAAATATTTTTTCACAGTATTTTACGTTTTAGCTTAGAAATTTGGTTTTTATTTTTTTTAACTATGAAGCCCCACTTACAAAAAAATTGAATTATGTAATATGATTTACATAAGTAGTAGGTGATGTTACAGAAAAAAAATTAAATTAGTGAATTGATATTTACAAAGCCAAAAAAAAAAACTGAAAATCAAAAAATTACACAAAACTTTTTTTCTTGCGCAAACGAAAGTATAATATTTTATATAGTATTTTTTAAGTCCCCTACTAACAAGTATTACGTATATTTTTTTCCAAAAAAATCGACAACCCGTTTTTAAGAAAATAATTTTAATTCGTTTTATCTTTTGGAATTAATTATTCCTACGCTACTGCGAATTTTGGGTTAAAATTTGGTATGGTATGTTTTCATACCGAGGACAAAGTAACTGCAAAATTTCAGGACAATCGGGTTGGGGGCACTTTACGCATACTTATCCTGCTATGGCCTTTAACTTTCATTTTTGTTTTTTAATTTTTGTAATAATTGTTTTTGGAAAAAAAACTGCCGCAAATCGCAAAGACATGTTTGGACATAATAATGTCCCATTTGCAGTTAAATAAAAAAAATTAAAGTAGTTTAATTCAACTTAATTTGAAAAAAGACATCGACTTAGTGCGTTTTACTTGTAGAGCTGTTATGGCAAATTTTAATTAAGCACTTCTTTTTCTCTTTTCTAATCACCCCCGGAATGAAGTTAAAAAAATTATTATCAGATTCAGTTTCGACGACCCCAAAAACGACCTTAAAAACCCCTATATCGTCGTCGCTTCAACCAACCATTTATTATAAGTGGTATCTTAGATTTTAAGGGGCTCTAAATAACAATTATTATTTATTAATAGAAGGGTGGTATTTAAAACAAAGTTGAGGCTAGTTCCAGGAGAGTGGGTTATTATGAGTTGGTTTTGGATATATTAATCAATTTTCTTTTAGACACAATTTAACGTAAGTTTTTGGAAAGTTTTCTGGTTAAATTTAGAATGAAATGTGCTTTAGTAAAATAGGGGAGTGCTATTTAAAAAACTAGTTGAAGGTGGTTCCCAGAGGGTTAGTTTTGCATATGTCAGTAAATTCTACTTTGACTCCAATTTATTTTTTTTTTAACTTTTTATCTTTTTAAATAACGGAGATATAGACCGTCTAAAACCTGGTGGGACATTATTATTATTTAATAATAATTGTTATTGGAAGCCCATTAAAAGAATAAGATACTACTTATAATACATGGTTTGGACTTTATTATTCTTAGATAAAAATGGGGGGGGGGGGGGAGGTGCTATTTGAAAATCAGAGGGTGGGGTGGTTAAAAGAGAGTTAGTAAGCTGAATAAGTCAATAAAATCTTCTTTGGCTTCCATTTAACGCTATTTTTTCCAAAAAATTACCTTTTCAAATGACGGAGATATAACTTGTGAAGAACCTGGTTGGTGGGACACCCAGTATAGTGAAAATTGGTGAGAGTACTTGGGTACCACTATGCCAAGTTTGGTCAAAATCTAAGACATCGAGGTCAAACCAAGTATGTTAGCGTGATATATCAAAGATTTTTTAGAACACATTTTTTTCAAAAACGGCTCTAACGATTTTTAAAATTTTGGTCTTATTTTTTTAATTGCAGCTCATATAACAAAGTCCAAAAATAAAAATAAATGGAAGTTGTCATTTCATTTAAAAGTTCTTCTAGAACACCGTGGCCATTTAAATCCCATATTTGCGAAAAGCTGACTTAGTGCATTTTACTCGTAAGCCGGAGATATGAAATGATTTAGAAAAACTAAAATTTAAATCTATTTTAATTTTCTTATGGGTACTTGAGTACAAAGAGATGCCCTTTTAGAGGCAACTATTTAATATCTAGGTTGAATTGGGATAATTAAATTACTTTGTTGTATGTTGTATGCAAGTTACCAGAGTTATCAGTTGCTGTTTGGAATTAAATACCTGCAACATGCCACAAATTGTATTTCCGAAATACGTCAAATGATTCATTATAAGTCATTCGTATGACCTCTTAAGTATTTGTGACATTGAGCTATTTGTCAAGGAAGCTAGGTAGTATGAGAATAACAGGGGTCATCAGTAATTGGTTAATTTCTTTCCTAACGGATCGAAGTTTTAAAGTAAAAATAGGCAAAGCTCTCTCAGATTTATTTAATAGTGACACTGGCAGCGATTTGGGCCCCCTGTTATTCCTAATATACGTTAATGATTTGTCACTTTTTATTTTGGATGGAACTGTGTTTTCATTTGCTGATGACAGCAATATAATTATATCCGATTCAGATCCAAATACACTAAATGATAAACTCAATAACGTATTAAAACAATTTTATGACTGGTGTTACAAAAACCGCCTAATAGTGAATATTGAGAAAACGGCAATAGTTGAATTCGGATATATTCAAAAACCACTTCTTAAGCTTGACGCACACTTTAAAAATATTATACTTAAAAATTCCGAAAGATCAAAGTTTCTAGGCATTGTTTGAGATACATATTTAACTTGGAGTGATCACATTCATACAGTTTGCTCAAGGCTGATCAAGTCCAGATATATGATATCTCAGTTAAAAAAACATGGAATACTAAAACATTAGTAAATATTTATTATGCTCATGTATATTCAATTTTATCCTACAATATTGTAGTCTGCGGGCAGAGTTGTAAAATTGATGAGTTTTTAAAGCACAAAAAATAATTTTTAATTTAGATTATTTAGATACATGTCGTGACCTATTTAAAAATAATAATATTGTAACTGTGAAGTCCATTTATTTATTAAAGATTTTAACATATATTTATTCTAATAAAGACAAACTCCCCACTATTGGAGAGAATCATAGATATCCTACAAGACATGGAGGAAATCTTTTGCCTCAGAGATACGAATTGTGTGCTTATCAAAAGTCACCAATTCAATCTGGTATAAGGTTTTTTAATATGTTACCAGCCAGCATAAAAACTTTAAAAAATACAAAAAAATTTAAAAATTAATGAATTTGAGCATTACTTTCTTGGTAGGTTACAATGAGGTTAGATAGGAGGCTTTCTTTGTTTTTTTTTTTTTAATTTTATTTTTCGGCCAAGGCTGTTTTGTTTATTTTTTTTAAATGTTTTTTTTAGCTTAGCCGTTTTTTTATTGTTTACAAGAAAGCAGCCCTTCCACCCTCTACCTCTGTATATTAATTTTTATCTCTATACATTATATTTTATATTTTCTCTGTATATTATTTTAGTTAAGAAACCTGACTTGTCAATCTATTTTTATAATAGCCAAATGACCAATAAAAAAAAACTTAAAACTATTTTAAAATAAAATTATAGACTTTTCGATGCTATATATTTTTTTTCAGTTAGTGTTTAGATTTTTTTTCTAAAAGTTTAAAAGTTTATCAATCGTTAAAAAGACGTTTTACGGCGTTGACCTTGCGTCCTCGTACCCCTTGAACCCCTGAGCAGTAGTGAATTTCGGTATAACATTTGGCGTCTTCTTGAGACAATTTGCTGTTCTTTAGAATGTCAAGAAGTACCAGTGAATTCGTCATTTTTCCTGCAATAATATAACCTCAAAACCACTATGTTTAAAATATCAAGAAGTAAAAAATGTTTTTTTTTTTTATTTAGAAATAAAAATTGTTGTTTTTAGAATGTCTTGACGTCAAGAAATACCCAGTGTCTGGTTGAATATCTTTCCATCAGAAACTTAGCTTAAGGAATTGTCACTACTGATTTTTAGTGGCTGTTACCCTTTGTATGCGTAAGTATATTTCAAAAAGTAAAATTGTCCGATTGCAATCGCGCATATTATTTTGTCCATATTTATAGATATAACAATAATATTCAGACTATTTGGGCTTGGTTGTGGTTTGGACAAAACATTTAGAAAAGAAAAACTCTTTTTATTGTTTCAAAAAGAATGGAGTTATTACCCAAAAGGTTTTTGGCTTTGATGCATATTTTTAAATAAAAAACTATTTGGTTCTATTTCGGTGAGTGTAAAATATCTTATCGAGATTCGAGTTGAAAAAAACCGCTTAACCTGCTTACAAGGTTGCTTCTGGACACGAAATTCAGTGCGTATGAGGTTATTGAACTATGTCTACGCGATTTCAACCCATGAGGATGTTTCAGCAGGCCTTGGGACCAAAGGCCACTGCCCGCACACCCTCGAGTGTCGATCCCAAGCCGCTTAGAAACCAGACTACTTGTCCATTGTCTCAAATCAAATAATGGCCTATCCAGAAGCTTGCATAAGAACATAAAACATAAGAATGCGATGCCGTGATTGGCTTACAAGATACATGGCGGCACATCAAGCTATGGATATGCCCTAAGCCATGAAGAATATCTATTAGAAATGAACACTCATCGGCGAATTTCCAGTGCTCGCATAGGCGCCGCGTCGATTCTATCGTTGACGCGAGGTTTTAAATATTTACATTTTTATTTTCTTCGAAAAACATCGATATATTTACATATTTAAAGTTAATATGTATATTCAATATTGTTGTGTGTAACAAATTAGTCGTCAAATGTTTCGATTTAGTGACCTTTATAAAAATTTCCCTCATAATTCGGCAAAATTATTCCGTAAGCCTATGTTTCTCTGTTTATTTTCAACGTTGATGAGTCATAACTGAATTTATTCCGATTAATGGAAATGAATCATCTCAGATGATAATAATAATAAATATTTTTTTTCTCAAGAATGTTCTAAATCTCGTTCTAAATACAATAGTACATAAAACATTTGATGAAAACATTGTCAAAAGGATATTAAATAAATAAAAGTAAAATACAATAAATAGAGATGTTAAAAAACATGTTTCTTTTTTTAATACGCTGTTGTAAAACATTGTTTTAAAACGTTTCTTTTTTGTTTTTTTTTTTACCCGGGTAATTTCATGTTTTCATTACAGCCGCACAAAAAATTACACTTTTTTTAGATATTTTATTATATTATTATTCAAGATTGTACAATTTGTGTATTTATATTGAATTTTTAATATTTAGAACTTCAATTTGGTTTGGCTCTCGAATAAGAGTCACAAATATGTTAGGTTAGGATCGACTGTTAATTTATAGCGTTCTACGTTTTTTTGATAGTTAACACATTATCAGTCCTGGCTGACAGGACCTGAACCTGGTTATTTATTGAACCAGGACCTGTTTATCCATTAATATGATGGTTAGACGTGTATACCTTGGTTTATTACATGTATATCCATTGGTTGTAAATTTGTATGTGTATCGAAAAAAAAGACCAAAACAAAAAAATAGTTCGTTGTTTTAAAACAAAAAACTTGCAATGAATAAATAAATACAAAATACAGTTATTTGTTATGAACTATAGGGATATGTTGTAAGGATCCATATTACACATTATACAGGGTGTCTCAACGAAGCCGACTCGGTCGATATATAGTAAAGTATCCACTTTAGAGAAAAACTTTAAAGGAAAACGTTGTATGGTTTTAAAAAAGGCACATTCTAAAAATTTGTTAAAATATATAGGATGGTCCTCCTAGGGTGGGTAACAACTGACTTAATGTTTTTAAATAGAATGGTATATTTTTTATTATGTCACCTTACTTGTCATAAAAATGCCTTTATTTTAATATATATTATATGGTTTTATTGTTTATAGTTTTTGAGATATATTTTTTTTTTTGAGAAAAAATACATTTTTAGTGATGAGATAAAACCTGCTTCAATTTCTTTACTTTTTGTCAAAAATTATTAAAATTTTGCAAGCTTATCTTAAAAGGGTGTATCTAATTACTTTATGTACAAAAAATAAAAAGTTTTATAGAGGGTGTTCAAAATTAATTTTAAAACTTTTGGATTTTCAAACATAAAAACTCAATTTTTTTAAATGAAATGCTATATTTTTTATTTGCTTATTAAATGTAGAATAAAATTCTACATTTAATAATATAGCATTGCATTTAAAAAAAATAAGTTTTTTATGTTTAAAAATCCAAAAGTTTGAATATTAATTTTGAACGCCCTGTATAAAACATTTTATTTTTTTGTACATACAGTAATTAGATACACCCTTTTAAGATAAGCTTGCAAAATTTTAATAATTTTTGACAAAAAGTAAAGAAATTGAAGCAGGTTTTATCTCATCACTAAAAATGTATTTTTTCTCAAAAAAAAAAAAATATATATATATATATATATCTCTCAAAAACTATAAACAATAAAACCATATAATAAAAATCCAAAAGTTTGATTATTAATTTTGAACGCCCTGTATAAAACATTTTATTTTTTTGTACATAAAGTAATTAGATACACCTTTTTAAGATAAGCTTGCAAAATTTTATTAATTTTTGACAAAAGTAAAGAAATGAAAGCAGGTTTTATCTTATCACTAAAAATGCATTTTTCCTCAAAAACAAATTATATCTCAAAAACTATAAACAATAGAGCCATATAATGTAATATTAAAATAAAGGTATTTTTATGAAAAGTAAGATGACACAATAAAAAATATACCATTCCATTAAAAAAAATAGGTTAGATGTTACCCACCCTAGGAGGACCATCCTGTATATTTCAAAATATTTTTAAAATGTGCCTTTTTTAAAACCATACAACTTTTTCTTTTAAAGTTTTTCCCTTAAGTGGATACTTTACTATACAGGATGTTTAATTAAAAAAAACACATTATGAGACCTACAGAAATCTATACCCAAGAAATTTTTTTTTTAGCAAAAAAAAATAAACTCCTTATCCTTCCGTTATTCGTCGGTCCGAATGCAGAAAAACAGCTGATTAAAGGTGCAATGACCGCTGATGTTACAGCGTTGTCAAAATTTACACAATTTATTGATTTTTATTTAAATCTATGTAAAATCTTTTTTCGTAGGTGTTCTTAGTAAAAAAAAAACAGGTAATTTTAATTAACCAACAAATTATAAGGCAATTTTAACTAACAAATTATAACATATTAATTCTACCTTTTGTGTACAAAATCCAATAGTTCCAAGAATCATCCAATACATTTTTTTACATAAACCGAAATTGAACTGGCAAATGTTAAATTTCACATTTTTAACATAATACACTTTTTATTGCTTATTGTTTTACCGAGACATAATAAAATAACATTATTATAAACACAATTCTTGGTTTCAAGTGGAATGCTGGTTCCACTGTTAAAAAAACATGTAGAGACCAGTAGGATCCAGTAGATTTCGATTTGTTTTCTACAGGTCTTTACTGGTTTCTGCTTGGTTTTTTTAACAGGGTCGATTTGTTATTTTCCAAATTAAACACATTGCATATTTACGACGAAGAAACACGTTTATTTTTCAACCAAACCTTTGCTTGTAGGTATACCAACCATTTTAATTTAAATAAAGGCGGTAAAATAGGAAAATGTATACGTTTTAATTATACTTTTTAAATTTAGTTTAATAATTTATTAAATCCTGAAAAGTTATTATTTAATAATTACCTTAACTGAAGTTCTAATAAAATTAAAACATAATTGGCTGATTATATTAAAAAAATTGTTTTTTTGTTTACCTACGTTAAAAACATCAGATAAAATTATAAAAATATCGATTGCATTTAATAAAAAAACTTATTATAACTACTTATAAGTCTAAGGTATACCTATAAGGTATACCTTCAGAAAAAGTTTTTAATTTCGGCGGTTTTAAGTAGAGTACTACTTTTTTGGTGAATGTGCTAAAGTACATTATAAATGTCAGCAATTACTATTAGGCAGCCTTTTATACTTCGGGCGGAATAACAAGTTGACAAGACTCGAGAATAGTTTTGTAGACGGAGTATATCAATTTTAAATTTCGCGCTAATTTTCCTGCGCTAAAGTGAAAAAATTTGGCAGTATGCCCAGTTAAAATGTTCTTATGCTTACCTCACTACTTATAAATCTTTTTCTGGCATTTTGTGAATGTAAATTCTGTAATTCTCAACAAATTAGTATAGTTTGTTTTTATTATTTTTAATCAAAGTTTTTAAATAATGTGCATGTTACATAAATTAAACAACGTGTGTGTGTTTCGAATAGGATTCTTGTAATTAGGCTATTTGGATTAAAATAGCGGAGTGCTTTCTTGTGACGGAGTAAGTTTTTAGTAAATTCTAGTAAAATACCAACTGGCAACATTGCAATGAACTTTGATCCCAGAACAGCGAGTTTTTAAACAGGTCCATGGCGTAACATGGGAAGGTGCACTTTTTTTTTAATATTACTCGATTAATGCCGCACAAAATGATTTCATGTTCATAAAAATTTCTTAATTTAGCTGTAATATATTCGTGTTTTTTTTTTAAATGACACGAATTACAAAATCGTATATCGACCGAGTCAGCTTCGTTGAGACACCCTGTATAATCAAAAGTTAGATTTTTAAAGCTTCTTTTATTTTTTCAGTAAGTAAGTTTATTAAAAGGTTGTATAGCTAAGCAGTCTACTGAGAGTAAAACGGACCCTTTTCAAAAAAAGCTAGTCTTTATTTTAACTTTGAAGTCGAAAACTTTATTTAAACTGGATTCGCTATCGATATATCAGAAAACAGTATATTATTGGTTTTAAACATGTATGTATTTAGGGTTATTTGTGATAAACACTCGGAAATGAAGCAAATAAAAACTTTATTGCATTTTATGGGAGATTTAGCTCAGTGGTCAATGGCATCGATATAGCCTGACACTGATCTAATGATCGTGAGTTCAAACCTCACTGGCGCCGATTGCCTTTTTCAGTTAATTAATAATTGAAATTTGGCGAAGGCGTACTCCCTAGATATATTGGTTCGAAAGTCAATTAAAGCCGGTGGTTCCCTCTACTACTAGCCCACACAAGTCCTGGACTTAGGGGATGCTTAATTAAGTAGAATAGTACGAGGTTAAAAACAAACAAACAAACAAACAAACAAATTACATAATCATGCCAACGTTTCACCTAATATTTAGGCTTCTTCAGGGCTAAAAAGACATAAAAATTATAAAACTTTTTGAACTAAATAATCTTTTGAGTTACACTAACTATTATAGAGTGCTGGAAACCCAACTGAAAAACTTCAAAAGATAAGCAATAGTTTGATTAAAGAATTATTTAATAACCCCGCATTTGAAAATTCTGTCAAAGTACAATTAACAGACTGTAACTGTGCGTGTCCCAAAATATATTGATTACCCAAAATTCATAAAGAAAATGTTCCTTTAAGACCTATAGTCTCATCTATAAATTCACCTAGTTACAAGTTATCTAAATTTTTGACTTCAATTTTAAATAATTTAATTCCCGATTTTGAGTTTAACATTAAAAACTCGTACGACTTTGTTACTAAGTTAAAAAACATTAAAGTTCCACCTAATTATAAATTAGATTCGTTTTCAGAAATCTCCCAAAACATTGCATATTGAAGGAAGTGCTATGGGCTTCATCCCCAATTTTTGCCAATCTAGTCATGAATTTTATTCTGAAATATGTATTTAGTAAGTGCACGTTTGACATTCCATGTTTATGGATTTATGTAGATGATATTTTTACTATTTTGCTTATATCTCATATTGATGCTACATTAAATATTTTTAACTCAATCAATGATAAATTACAATTCACATTAGAACCCAGGCCGCACATATATGGATGCAACATCACAAAGAAAGATTTTTTAGGTAACAAGTGCCATATTACATGAGACGTAACATACATATGTATGCTACATAACATGCCCTATAATAGAAAGATTTTTTAAGTTGCATGTGCCATATTACATAAGATGTAACATACATATATATGATACATAACATGCAATATTGCATGTTATGTATCATATATATGGTATGAGAACATACCAAATACATAAAATGTTTTGAATTCACCATATGTAGGTACAGGTTAATAATAATCCGATCGACTTGAAATTTTCAGGAATAATCAAGTTGTCCGAGGTGAAGATCCCTATTATTTTTGAAAGTAATCCCACCAAAAACAAAAAAGTTATGGAGGGATAAAGTTTAAAAAAAATCGAAAAAAGCTGAAAGAATATTCCTATTAACGTATTTTTTTCAGGAAAAATTACTTTTATTATAAAAATCAATTCTACAAAAACAAATAAAAAAAATTAAAAATTTTGAAAAAAAGTTTTTTTGAAAACTTTTTTTGAAAAATTTAATTTATATTTTTTTCAATAATTTTTCGTTTTTCAAAAATCTTAAAAAAAACATATTTTTTTAATTTTTGATGATTTTTTTTAATATTGCTTGTTAAAAACTTCAGTTTGGTTCGACTCGGATAAATCTCACAAATAAGTTAACTAAATTTACTTTTTTAAAGTTATTTTGGAAATCGACAAATTCCCATAAGCGTTGAATACGAGTATCCGCATTCGTGGTATAACTAATTATGTAATATCTTGTAAAATACAGAAATCAGAGATGTGATTTCAATGGAAATAGAAATTAGAATTTTGAAGTTCCCGCCAAGCAATCTAGCCTACATCCTTTGACCAATTATTGGTCGAATTATAGTAGTATGGCGTCATAATTAACCGTTGTGGAAATAGTGTTTTTGTGTTTGCAAAAGCTATTTTTTGAAGAGTGTTTTATGATAGGTTAGTAATAAAATTAATTATTAGTTTATTCAAGTTTTATAATCTACATAATTGTAATACTTTTTTTAAAATTAACCTCAAAATAAGATTTCAAATTATAATGGATTATACTTTTTTAGTAAAATGGAATATGCAGTTGTGTCGTTTGTTGGAAATGATGACGTCAGTGACATCCCATGGGATGGATGATGTATCCCAACACAAAAAATGTTTTCCAATTAATTGCAAAAAAAGGTACCTATTACCTATAAAAACGAACAGATGAAATAAATGGAGAACATTTGAAGTCATTGTGGTATGTTAATCTATATTCATGGGTAAGCCGTTTGCTGAGAATTATCAGGTTCTATGTGACAGCTTTGATGAAAAAGAGATATACTTTTTTTATTTATTTATCCTCAAGGAGTTGGGATCCCTACTGTAAAAGGCTGAGTGTACTGGAAGAAAACTAAAACTTGTTCTAAATGTATTTTGCGAGCTAAATCTCCTGCGAAATCTTGTGTCCAACCCTCGCGAAATCTTGCGAAATTCCCCGAAATTTTAAATATTTAACACGTAAAAAAAATATATATATATATATCTCAAAAACTATAAACAATAAAACCATATAATAAAAAGTCCAAAAGTTTGATTATTAATTTTGAACGCCCTGTATAAAACATTTTATTTTTTTGTACATAAAGTAATTAGATACACCCTTTTAAGATAAGCTTGCAAAATTTTATTAATTTTTGACACAAGTAAAGAAATGAAAGCAGGTTTTATCTTATCACTAAAAATGCATTTTTTCTCAAAAACAAATTATATCTCAAAAACTATAAACAATAGAGCCATATAATGTAATATTAAAATAAAGGTATTTTTATGACAAGTAAGATGACACAATAAAAAATATACCATTCCATTAAAAAAAATAGGTTAGATGTTACCCACCCTAGGAGGACCATCCTGTATATTTCAAAATATTTTTAAAATGTGCCTTTTTTAAAACCATACAACTTTTTTTTTTAAAGTTTTTCCCTTAAGTGGATACTTTACTATACAGGATGTTTAATTAAAAAAAAAACACATTATGAGACCTACAGAAATCTATACCCGTGAAATTTTTTTTTTAGCAAAAAAAGATAAACTCCTTATCCTTCCGTTATTCGTCGGTCCGAATGCAGAAAAACAGCTGATTAAAGGTGCAATGACCGCTGATGTTACAGCGTTGTCAAATTTACACAATTTATTGATTTTTATTTAAATCTATGTAAAATCTTTTTTCGTAGGTGTCTTAGTAAAAAAAAAAACAGGTAATTTTAATAAACCAACAAATTATAAGGCAATTTTAACTAACAAATTATAACATATTAATTCTACCTTTTGTGTACAAAATCCAATAGTTCCAAGAATCATCCAATACATTTTTTTACATAAACCGAAATTGAACTGGCAAATGTTAAATTTCACATTTTTAACATAATGCACTTTTTATTGCTTATTGTTTTACCGAGACATAATAAAATAACATTATTATAAACACAATTCTTGGTTTCAACAAGTGGAATGCTGGTTCCACTGTTAAAAAAAACATGTAGAGACCAGTAGGATCCAGTAGATTTCGATTTGTTTTCTACAGGTCTTTACTGGTTTCTGCTTGGTTTTTTTAACAGGGTCGATTTGTTATTTTCCAAATTAAACACATTGCATATTTACGACGAAGAAACACGTTTATTTTTCAACCAAACCTTTGCTTGTAGGTATACCAACCATTTTAATTTAAATAAAGGCGGTAAAATAGGAAAATGTATACGTTTTAATTATACTTTTTAAATTTAGTTTAATAATTTATTAAATCCTGAAAAGTTATTATTTAATAATTACCTAATAAAATTAAAACATAATTGGCTGATTATATTAAAAAAATAGTTTTTTTGTTTACCTACGTTAAAAACATCAGATAAAATTATAAAAATATCGATTGCATTTAATAAAAAAACTTATTATAACTACTTATAAGTCTAAGGTATACCTATAAGGTATACCTTCAGAAAAAGTTTTTAATTTCGGCGGTTTTAAGTAGAGTACTACTTTTTTGGTGAATGTGCTAAAGTACATTATAAATGTCAGCAATTACTATTAGGCAGCCTTTTATACTTCGGGCGGAATAACAAGTTGACTAGACTCGAGAATAGTTTTGTAGACGGAGTATATCAATTTTAAATTTCGCGCTAATTTTCCTGCGCTAAAGTGAAAAAATTTGGCAGTATGCCCAGTTAAACGTTCTTATGCTTACCTCAATACTTATAAATCTTTTTCTGGCATTTTGTGAATGTAAATTCTGTAATTCTCAACAAATTAGTATAGTTTGTTTTTATTATTTTTAATCAAAGTTTTTAAATAATGTGCATGTTACATAAATTAAACAACGTGTGTGTGTTTCGAATAGGATTCTTGTAATTAGGCTATTTGGATTAAAATAGCGGAGTGCTTTCTTGTGACGGAGTAAGTTTTTAGTAAATTCTAGTAAAATACCAACTGGCAACATTGCAATGAACTTTGATCCCAGAACAGCGAGTTTTTAAACAGGTCCATGGCGTAACATGGAAAGGTGCACTTTTTTTTTTAATATTACTCGATTAATGCCGCACAAAATGATTTCATGTTCATAAAAATTTCTTAATTTAGCTGTAATATATTCGTGTTTTTTTTTTAATGACACGAATTACAAAATCGTATATCGACCGAGTCAGCTTCGTTGAGACACCCTGTATAATCAAAAGTTAGATTTTTAAAGCTTCTTTTATTTTTTCAGTAAGTAAGTTTATTAAAAGGTTGTATAGCTAAGTAGTCTACTGAGAGTAAAACGGACCCTTTTCAAAAAAAGCTAGTCTTTTTTTTAACTTTGAAGTCGAAAACTTTATTTAAACTGGATTCGCTATCGATATATCAGAAAACAGCTCTTTTTGTTTTACTAAAAAATATACACTAATAAATGTATAAAGCATAACCTGTAAGTATATTATTGGTTTTAAACGTGTATGTATTTAGGGTTATTTGTGATAAACACTCGGAAATGAACCAAATAAAAACTTTATTGCATTACATAATCATGCCAACGTTTCACCTAATATTTAGGCTTCTTCAGGGCTAAAAAGACATAAAAATTATAAAACTTTTTGAACTAAATAATCTTTTGAGTGACACTAACTGTTATAGAGTGCTGGAAAGGGACCCAACTGAAAAACTTCAAAAGATAAGTAATAGTTTGATTAAAGAATTATTTAATAGCCCCGCATTTGAAAATTCTGTCAAAGTACAATTAACAGACTGTAACTGTGCGTGTCCCAAAATATATTGATTACCCAAAATTCATAAAGAAAATGTTCCTTTAAGACCTATAGTCTCATTTATAAATTCACCTAGTTACAAGTTATCTAAATTTTTGACTTCAATTTTAAATAATTTAATTCCCGATTTTGAGTTTAACATTAAAAACTCGTACGACTTTGTTACTAAGTTAAAAAACATTAAAGTTCCACCTAATTATAAATTAGATTCGTTTTCAGAAATCTCCCAAAACATTGCATATTGAAGGAAGTGCTATGGGCTTCATCCCCAATTTTTGCCAATCTAGTCATGAATTTTATTCTGAAATATGTATTTAGTAAGTGCACGTTTGACATTCCATGTTTATGGATTTATGTAGATGATATTTTTACTATTTTGCTTATATCTCATATTGATGCTACATTAAATATTTTTAACTCAATCAATGATAAATTACAATTCACATTAGAACCCAGGCCGCACATATATGGATGCAACATCACAAAGAAAGATTTTTTAGGTAACAAGTGCCATATTACATGAGACGTAACATACATATGTATGCTACATAACATGCCCTATAATAGAAAGATTTTTTAAGTTGCATGTGCCATATTACATAAGATGTAACATACATATGTATGATACATAACATGCAATATTGCATGTTATGTATCATATATATGGTATGAGAACATACCAGATACATAAAATGTTATGAATTCACCATATGTAGGTACAGGTTAATAATAATCCGATCGACTTGAAATTTTCAGGAATAATCAAGTTGTCCGAGGTGAAGATCCTTATTATTTTTGAAAGTAATCCCACCAAAAACAAAAAAGTTATGGAGGGATAAAGTTTAAAAAAAAATCGAAAAAAGCTGAAAGAATATTCCTATTAACGTATTTTTTTCAGGAAAAATTACTTTTATTATAAAAATCAATTCTACAAAAACAAATTAAAAAAATTAAAAATTTTGAAAAAAAGTTTTTTTGAAAACTTTTTTTGAAAAATTTAATTTATATTTTTTTCAATAATTTTTCGTTTTTCAAAAATCTTAAAAAAACATATTTTTTTAATTTTTTCTGATTTTTTTTAATATTGCTTGTTTAAAACTTCAGTTTGGTTCGACTCGGATAAATCTCACAAATAAGTTAACTAAATTTACTTTTTTAAAGTTATTTTGGAAATCGACAAATTCCCATAAGCGTTGAATACGAGTATCCGCATTCGTGGTATAACTAATTATGTAATATCTTGTAAAATACAGAAATCAGAGATGTGATTTCAATGGAAATAGAAATTAGAATTTTGAAGTTCCCGCCAAGCAATCTAGCCTACATCCTTTGACCAATTATTGGTCAAATTATAGTAGTAGAGTATGGAGTCATAATTAACCGTTGTGGAAATTGTGTTTTTGTCTTTGCAAAAGCTATTTTTTGAAGAGTGTTTTATGATAGGTTAGTAATAAAACTAATTATTAGTTTATTCAAGTTTTATAATCTACATAATCGTAATACTTTTTTTAAAATTAACCTCAAAATAATATTTCAAATTATAATGGATTATACTTTTTTAGTAAAATGGAATATGCAGTTGTGTCGTTTGTTGGAAATGGTGACGTCAGTGACATCCCATGGGATGGATGATGTATCCCAACACAAAAAATGTTTTCCAATTAATTGCAAAAAAAGGTACCTATTACCTATAAAAACGAACAGATAAAATAAATGGAGAACATTTGAAGTCATTGTGGTATGTTAATCTATATTCATGGGTAAGCTGTTTGCTGAGAATTATCAGGTTCTATGTGACAGCTTTGATCAAAAAGAGATATACTTTTTTTATTTATTTATCCTCAAGGAGTTGGGATCCCTACTGTAAAAGGCTGAGTGTACTGGAAGAAAACTAAAACTTGTTCTAAATGTATTTTGCGAGCTAAATCTCCTGCGAAATCTTGTGTATAACCCTCGCGAAATCTTGCGAAATTTCCCGAAATTTTAAGTATTTAACACGTTGGCTACCATGAGAGTCACCAGCAACTCTCGGTATTTTTTTACATTCGTACCACGTGTATTAGGGAACGTATTATGTAACGCAAATTGTACCAAAATTAATACACTTTATACCCCGGTTCTCGCGTTATTTAAGGCTCATATTTTGGCTACCCCCCTAACACACCCCCTATTAGGGGGGTAGCCAAAATATGAAATCTCTATAATCTATAATAACGCGAGAGCCAGGGTATGAAGTGTATGAATTTTAGTACAATTGAGTTATGTAATACTTGAATGTTCCCTCACCGGCTACTCTCAGTAGCATAGGTTAACATCATATTGTAACTCTTAAACTGCCGAAACAAAAGCATCCATATTATAGGTGTGGTACACCAGAAGTACTACTTATGTCATATTTCAGTGAGACGCGGTAATATTGGTGGAAAAGTTGTAAAAAATGTTTTATTAATATCACAGCTACACAAACTAAAGTTGGATCTCCGACAGACTCTACTAGTCAAATTCTATGTATTTTGAGCCGCTGAATCTGAGTCGGAGTTTAAAAATTGGGTCCCATTTTCAAAATAAACTTAAAAAAACATCATACATTTTGTACTTTTTCGCTAGGTTTTTTGAGGTCTTTTTAAAAACTTTTAAATTTCGACTGCAGATTTGCATTCAGCGGCTCAAAATATATAGGAATTCGAGTCCTTCGGAGATCCATTTTTTTTGTGTGGCGCTGTATTTATTTTATTCTTAGAGATTTTGAATGAATTATTTTTTTGTATGTAATTAACGCAAAAACGTATAATATATATACTAAGTATATTATAGTTGGAAATGTAAAATGAATTATTTAGTTTCTTTTTTAGAATTTGCGAGAAATCTTTCGATATCCCGCAAAATATTGCAAAATCCCGCGAAATCTTGCCAAATCCCGCGAAATCTTGCCAAATCTTGGGCAATGCAAAATTTGGTGTACGCGAGTTTGTATGAGATTTACCCATGCATTTGCATTATTACGTTTTTATTTTAATTTTAAATATTTTTTTTTTCAGAATATGTTTATTTTATAATACGTTTAAAAAAAAAATGTACAAACAGTCACCTTTTTTAAAATATATATTATTCAGAATATGTAATATGTAGTTTTAATTTTTTGTATATCTGGCAGGACAACCGAGTGTTAGTTTAAGATATATTTTTATTTTTGCAAAATAAACAAAATTAAGACTTCGACCGGACCCTGTAGATATCGACTTTAGATTTCGAATAGGTAAGTGGCACACAAATATGTATTTCAAATTTGTGTATCATTTACCTATTCGAAATTGGAAGTTTATATTTGCCGTTCAACGGGGGTACGGGGGAATTTAAACATCCATGTTACATACGTACCGTACACTCGATGTATCTATATTACAAGATTATTAATTTGCGGTCTCCTCAGTACCTTTATAATAAAATAAGTTTTCGTACTGATGTGCATAATGTGAATATTAGGCACAGAAAAATATTAACAGTTCCCATACATAAAACAGCATTTTTTCGGCGATCCTTTACGTACAATATAGCAACCTATTATAATAAATTACCGGGTGAATTTAAAACAATGTCTCTAAACAAGTTCTTAAAAAATATTAAAATTTTAATCTACAACAACAAATTTTAATCTTTTTTTTCTCTCATAGTGTCTTGATTTAGCATGCCAACAATATTTTTTTTTAACAAAATTAATATCTATCTAAATAATATTTTTTGTATAAAATTCTTCTTTTTTTCATCTCTGGTTGTGCGAAAGAACAGATGTTGTTTTATTTAATAAAAATTATAATACATGTAAAATAATTAAAACCAACAACCTGAGCTCAGCCATTTTGCCTTATTTGTAATTTATTTTATGGTATTTATTGTAAATATTTGGGTAAATAAATGTGTTTATTATTATTATTATTATTACAACACCCATATAATTTTAATGTATTAAATACCTCTCATCCATATGGCAAGGGATAAGTTATGATGTATTTGGTATGTTTCTGATACATATCAAGGAGTATAAAAACGACATGGCTGATACCTCTCATCCATATTGCAAAAGTTATATAACATGTTATGTACCTGGTATGTAGCTGATATGTTACATGTTATGTACCTGATACATAATTTGAGGCGGAATTGTTAAAGTCCAAGGACTGTACATGGACTATAAAAACTACATGGCTGCAACATCACATAGAACAGTGGTTATGTACCTGCTATGTACCTGCCATGAATTTGTGCGGACTGGGAACTTGAAGTAGAAAATAAATTACCTTTCTTAGATGTATTCGAGGGGTCCCGCAATAGGTTTTGGGTGCGTCGTCTCCTTCAAAATCGGAAGTCTTTTGCAATATTTCGAAAGATTTCCTAAGACTTCCTATAATTTTCAAAAACTTCCCGGACTTCTCAAAGATTTCCTAAGACTTCTTACGACTTCCTGAGATTTCCTAAGACTTCTTACGACTTCCTGAGATTTCCTGAGACTTCCTGAGACTTCCTCCGACTTCCCAAAGATTTATAGTGACTTCCTAAAGACTTCTAACAACTTTTTGCAATTCTACGCATGCGTGATTTTTAAATTTAGCCCGCGAATTTTTTATTCAGGGATTTATTGTTAAAGTTAGTTTTCGGATCAGATTATTTTATAAGGACCTAATTTAATAATAATTATAATTATCATAATTATTATCACGGATAATGATTTACAGTGCCCGGGCAATTGCAAGCTATTATTATTCATCTTTTGTCATCTTTTTTAACTTTTATCATAGATTTACTAGCGTTGCGTTCTTGTGGGGTCAGCCGTCTTGCAGCTGCTTCTTATCAATGCACTGCAGTGCTGAATTTATGCCCGCTTTTGCCCGAGGTATGATGATCATTCTGTGACTAAGTAAAAACATGAAACAATCGGTTTATTTAGGTTTATATTGTTTTCCGAAAATAGCAGTTCTGAATTGGTTCGGAACGTGCGCAGTTGCCATTGAGAACTGCCCAGTTGTAACTGCACCAGTTCCGAACCAGTTTAGAACTGAGATTTTCGACAAAAAAACAAACCCAATGAATTCGTTCACAAAGTACATAAAGGGTTTAGGTGGGGTCGAATACAGCGTTACACCATGTAGAATTTATTGAGAAATTATAAGAAACTGCGTTACGAGGTAGGAAGAGGTTACCTCTGGCCAAATTTTGCGTAAGTTATGGTAGAAACTTGGGCAGACATTTATTTTTTTGTGTAATAAAACTATATCTCCTATTTATTTAAAAGTTTAATTATTTATATTTATAGTTTAGTATAAAGTATAAAGTCCAAACGATCTTTTTCTCGCGAAATAGACAAAATGAAGTGTGCTGCCGATATGCCGAAAACCACGCCACTTACACGGCGCGTGTGGAGGGGGTAAATTACACCGTATTTTTATTAAAATAACGACTAAAGACTTCCCAGACTTCCTGAGACTTCCTGCGACTTTTCAAAGACTTCCCGGACTTTCTGAGATTTCCTAGTGACTTCCTAGACTTCCTGAGACTTCTCAAAAACTTCCCGGACTTCCTGAGACTTCCTAGAGACTTCCCAGACTTCCTGGCCAAGTGCGTCGTCTCCTTCATTATTGCGGGACCCCTCGGATGTATTATTTATAAGGCAAAATGATGGAACATTACTTACTGACAATTATAGAAAACCTAGTAATACTGATAGAACTATTAACTTTAAATCATTACACCCAACACATCAAAAGATTAATTTAATTCGGCAGGAAGTCAATAGGGTTTTAAAAATTAGTCACCCCTCTTTTCACTCCAAAAATATCACTAATATTAAAAATAAATTTTTAAATAATGGGTACCCTAAAAAATTTATAAATTCCGTTTTAAATTGTAACCCACCTTTAAGTTTGTCGATGTCACCCAAGTCCCTAATTAGTAATAAAAAATATTACAGTTTAACGATAGTTCCCAATTTAACTAATACGTTAGTTAATATTCTTAAAACTGATACACAATTATTTGCAACTTATAGTAAAAATACAATTGGTAACTTATTTTTTAGTAAGCTAAAAGATAAAGTTAAAAAAGAGTTTATTAGTGATACTGTTTATAAAATTAATTGTTTCCATTGCAATGCCTGCTACATCGGTCAAAGTACAATGTATTTAAAAAAAAGTGTCAGTTTTCACAAATCGTCATGAAAAAAATTGTTGATGGTAAGACGGCTCTGCCTTATCACCATTTGGAAACAGCCCACCATTTTTATTTTAATATAGAAGATATAGAAATTTTAGAGAGGGTTAGTAATAATAAAAAAAGAAGTTTTCTTAAAATGGTGCATATAAAAAAGAATCCGAACTAAATTAACTATAAAACTGACATCTGCAATTTAAGTAGTATTTACTTTAACTTAATTAAAAATATTAAATGATATATGTTCTATTTGTGGATTTAAATAATTTTACAAAAATATTTAATTAATATATCAAAATATAATTATTTTAAACACTGGAACAACAATTTATACAAATTTATAGATACCCTATTGAAAATGACGGGTCTGCGCAAGTATAAATGTTGCATATACCGGACTTGAACGGGTGAATTTCATCCGCTCAAGTCCGGTTTATGCACCATTTTTACCCGCCCAGAGAAAAGACTCGGATCAGGGATGGCCTGCACGGGGCCGGAACCTATATTGGGTGTTACAAGGAAGCAGGTAAAGCCGGCTCTCGATGAGTGGGCTTATACCAAGCTAAAGGAGCAATGGAGGGCGGTCGACGGTTGCCGGCAAGCTAGGGACTTCCTGGCTGGCCCAAGCAAATCAAAGACCGACTGGTTGCTGAAAAAAGGAAGAACTGCACTTAAACAACTTGTAGGGGGCCACTGAAGGCTAAGGAAGCACCTGGCAACAATGCGGATTCTAGAGAGTCCGCTATGCCCAGAGTGCGAAGAGGATGAAACATCCTCTCATTACTTAGCCGAGTGTGTCAGATACGATATGATCAGGTTGCAAGTCTTTGAAACTCAAAGACACAACCAAGAGGAACTAAGAGATCTCCCCTGGGCCAATATCCTGACCTTTATTGAAAGGACGGGCAGGTTCAAGGAGGACTCAAATTAGTAAATGGCTGGGATTGCCTGGGGTGACAAAAAGGGCCAGAAATGGCCTAGTTGTCCGGCTTTGGCCAACCCAAAATTTACTACTACTACTACTACTACTACCCGCCCAGACCCGTCATTTTCAGCAGGGTATATACTTTTTTAAAAATTTCAGTAATTAATTGTTCTACAGTGAGTATTCTCCTGTTGAAAAATGTCCAGTGTATTTTTTTTGTTATTTAATTTGTTTGTTTTAATGCATATTTAATAATTTAGGTAAGTTTTTAATTTATTATTTTTTTTATTTTTGTTTATATACTGTCCAATGTCCAAGTTATGTCCAAAAAGTTTTATAATTTTTATGCCTTTTTAGCCCTGAAGAAGCCTAAATATTAGGTGAAACCTTGGTATGATTATGTAATGCAATAAAGTTTTTATTTGTTTATCACAAATAATAATAATAATAATAATAATAATAATATATTTATTCCGGCCTTTGAAGCCATATCAAAATAACAAAAAAAAACATATATATGTATTAACATAAAAAAAAAACTATCATAAAAAAAAATTATTAAAAGCAGAGACGACGCCAACTGGCTATGACTGAGGAAGTCCAAAAGACATCGGAGGACACTATGCTTCTAAGGATGTCATTAGGGCTTTTCCGTAGACGGTCCACAAAGTTGGCAAGCTTTTTTCGACGTAGTGCATCCCGGGTGTCTATACCGGCCGAAGCAAACATTTCTGTAGCACTGTTGTACCGTGGTAAGCGGTGTAGAAGGCGGTAAGCGTTATTATAGCACACGCGTAAAGTACGCCTCGTCGCTTCGCGACGCGACAGTGTGGTTACACCAAAGTTGAGCTGAGTAAAGGTTGTAACAAAATGTTTTAAACAGGAGATTTTTAACATCCACAGAACACTTAACAAATTTTCTGGCTAACATATTTGCCCGAACACAAATGCTTTTATAATAGCGTTGCCTAAATAAATTTTAAGAAGCATCCTGTAGGAAATATTATTATTCATTTATGTATTTTAAATTTAACATTAAATGCAGCGCCCTTTTTTGACATAGAAAAACGGAGTATATATTTACATTTAGTTCAGAAGATGATCCTATAACTTAAAATACTAAATTGTTTACTTGGGAAAATTGGGAAAGGTTGGGAATTTTTCAGAGGCGAGGACCTTTTTTTAAGTCAGCAAAATTTGAGGGTCAGTGGTAAAGCTGTTTTTTTTTATTTGGAAAATATCTCAATTTTTTAATTTTTAGTTTGCTCTGCCCCCCCCAAATGCTTCAGAGCACCACTAAAAATATTATAAAAAAATTATATCAGGGCGTGTTCAGCACCCCCTGGATTTTTTTTCCAGTTACGGGCCTGACTGTCAAAGAATTCACATGTAAATACTTTTTTAATTGAGTAACCTAATGTATTTAACCTTGCTCGTAAATAATTTAAAGACCAGCAAAGATTTTCATATATTTGCAAACCCACAAAACTTTACACTTTTTGCCTTTCCTCGTTGTTTTTTGGAACAGTTGTACATAATTATTTGAATTGTACTTTTTCTTTAGCCGTGAAAAGCAAAAACATATTTTTCTGCTTATTTAAAATAAGCTTGTTGAATTTTAACCAGTGTTTAATAATGGAAAAAAGTAATTCGAGGTATTTAAGGTTTTGTATTTTACGGAAAATTCTTTACTTGGGGTTATACCTTTATAGGCGTAACTAGGATTTTCCAATTTAAATACTTGGAAATCTACTTCCTTATGTAATGTAAACATCCTCTTCAAAGGGTGGTTTTTTCATTCGATAAAAACTAAACTTTGATTTAAATCATTTTACATTGGCTATAAAATGGCGGATTTAATTTTTTTGTTTCACTTCCGGTTTCGCCGGAAGTGGAATAAATATATATTTTGTAAATGAAACACCTTGTAATTTTTTACGTTTTTGAATTCATCTATATATAAAAAACTGATTTTTTTTTCGTTTTTTTTTCGTTTTTTTTTCGTTTTCGTTTTTATTGTAAATACACTGCCCAGTAAAAGAGCTTTCCCATTTTACACATCCGCGCTTAAAATGGATTTTTTATTATCAGATTTTCTTTCAGCAACCTTAAAAACCACAATACGCCAATTTTCACAAAAACTACCCCCCACCCCTCAGGGGGTGAAATTAGAAAGTTTGTTTTAAAGATTCAGTTTTAGCGACCTCAAAAACCCCAATATTTAAATTTTCAAGAAAACTACCCCCTGCACCTCAGGGGCTGAAGAAAGAATTTTTTTTATTATCAGAATCACTTTCAGCAACCTGAAAAAGTCCAATGTACCAATTTTCACGAAAACTACCCCTGCCCCTTTGGGGGTGGAGTTAGAATTTTTTTATAATTAGATTCACTTTCAGCAACCTTAAAAACCCCAATATACCAATTTACACGAAAACTACCCCCCACCTCTCGGGGGGTGGATTTTAAATTTTTGTATTAGCAGATTAACTTTCAGCAACCCCATTATACCAGTTTTCAGAAAAAATTTTCAACGTTTTCTAAAAAAATGTATTTTTCCCCATTTTGCCCTTGCCGCACCCCAATATTCACCAAAAACAATCCAGAGCTAGAACTTTTTGTAACATACCCTTATTTCAAATTTCAAGTCTCTAGCTTAAAGCGTTCTTAATTTATCGTGCCCACAAGATTTCCCGGACCGACCGACCGAGCGACAATTTTTTTTGCTTAAAATTGATTTATATCGCCATAAAACGTGAAAATAAGCAAAAAAAAAATTGAAAATTTTTGCACAAATACAAGGCTTTCCGAAATTTTGAAAACTTGCAAAATGGGAAAGTAAAAACGACATAGACATAATTTACCTCCTTTTTCTTTGCTTAATCTTCAAAGTAAATCATAATAAATTTGGTATAATAAAAATAGCGGAAAAATGCCCAAAATTACAAATAAATTTTACAGGGACATAAATATGACAAAATATGAGTTCAGGGCAAAAAAAACGTTATTTTAGCCTTAATTCGCTTCCGGCAAAACCGTAAGTGAAACAAAATTAAATCCGCCATTTTATAGCCAATTTAAAGTTATATAAATCACCCAAGTTTCGTTTTTATCGAATGAAGATTAATCTTAATTTTGGGGGTGGACATAAATAAAACTCACCCGGTATGTAAGTACAGGGATAAAACAATAAAAGTCGCATTTTTTTCAAAAATGAGTGTAAAGCAGGTCAGTATCTCATGGCGCTTCAGTGTATAGTGCGTATTAGCATAGCATCGCCCTGCCCCGCCCAGACGCGTCCTAAGAACATTTTTTTATTAAAATTAAAATTTAGTACCTGTGCCATTAAAATTTGATAAAAAGAATGTTTTAAAGATGGGGCGGGGTGGAGTTGTGTTGATCCGCACTTTTTCGGTGACGTGCCGTGGGATATTGTACTAGCTCTATTATGTACCTACTTCTGCCGGAATGCCCTAGGTCCACTCTATGCTGTGATGGTGTCACAATGTTGCTTATTATAGACTATTATTTATTTTAGTTTTACGGATCGATATCAGAAATGGTTCCTTTCTCCCGTAGGGGATCAATTCTCCCGCATTCCCTTACCTTTGCTTTAACTTTGCACTGGCATTTACTCAATTATTGTGTCTTCAGAACCAGTCACACATTCCATACATCCAGCCTTTTTGCCCTTGAAACAGTCTAGATTAGAATTTTTAATTGGAACAGTCCCTGTCATTTTGCTTCGAAGTCGGGTCCGTGAGTCGCGTCCTTTGTTGTCAGAACAACGCACAACAACAAACCGCCCTACAAGACAAATCGGACAGAAAAGATGACCTCCACAAATGTATCGTCGGCGATATTTATAAAAACGACCCGCAGTGGCGCCTCTAAGACAGATCAAAAGTTACCCTGAAAATAAAAAAAAAGATTTCGATGAGTACCGTATTTGTGCATGCCCCCAAGAATACAGTTTCTTAAACAAAAGTCGACTATATTGCGAATGTTCTCCCTAGGTATTTCATAAATATAAGCTTTACACATCTTTTTAAAAACATAAATTGATTGAGCTTGTTTTAAATAGTCTGGTAAGGAATTAAAAACTTTTGGTCCTAGAACTCTGCTACTGCGCTGGCCAATTGTTTTAAGAACTTTGGGTTCAGGTAATAAATTATTAGATCTTGTAATGGATGTTTGGACTTCTTTTTTTGAAGTGTATGTATGAGATGCTAATGAGAAGAAAAAGAGTTGCCTACAGTCCATTTTTTGACCTAGTGTAAAAAGTTCATTTGTCGGGAAGGTAATGGGTTTATTGAACATAACTTT
>OY294044.1:37211625-37248983 GCA_958510825.1 Brachypterus glaber
AAAGCACAAGTACGTCAACGCATATGAACAAATTGCCATTTGTCATTAAAAGTCCAAATAATGAAATAAAAATGGTCACCAGCTTTCCAAATATTACTCGTCAGTATTAATGACAAATTGCCATTTGTCATTAATACTGACGAGTAATATTTGGAAAGCTGGTGACCATTTTTATTTCATTATTTGCTTCCAGCTGTATTTTATATATGTCTTAAAGTGCATTCAAATTAAGCTATTTTCAAATTGCTAGGCTCCGGATCCAGTTCCTTTGGGTGCTAGAAGCTCCAAAACTCTGGCAATGAACTACCAAAAAAAACTATTTTTAACTTGCTGAGTCATATACATTACATTACATTATTACCGTCAGATTAAGCTATTTTTATAATTTTGCACAATAATTCTAGGGCCAAGGGTAAGAACAGTCTTTAAAAAGGGCCTTTGACATGGTTATGGTTATGGTTATTAGGGTGGAGGGTAGCTATCTACACGCACTTAGGCCACTTAGCTGGGCCCATTGTACTACCTCCCTTTGGTCGCAGCAAATTAGCCTCTCAGCCATCCAATTCTTTGAATATATCTAAGAAGATGTCTGGGAGTGATGCTGCTTATACCGGCCATGTCGAGCCAGTACTCGTCTAGCATGGACCCTCTTATTAAGGCTAACGCTGGACAGTGACATAACACATGTTCCATTGTTTCCTCTTCCATGTAGCATCCTCTACAGATAGGGTCGACTGGCTTTCCCATGATGTTAAGATGCTTATTTAGTTTGCAGTGACCTGTTACGATGCTTGCAAACTGTCTTAGGTTATCCCTTTTTAGTTGCATACAAAAGCGTCTTTTTACACGGAGTGGGAAGGGCTGCTCTTGCATGTTTACAGTCGTTTCTCGTAATCCAATTAAGGGTGTGTTTTATGTGGGTTTCTTGATTAATGAGAGCTGTTTTAAAAGCGACAGATACAGGGATTATGGGCTCTGGACCAATAGGTACAGAGCCTGAGCCTGCTCGTGCCAATCTATCAGCTTCTTCATTGCCTACATTTCCATTATGCCCCTTTACCCATGAGAGTGTAACAGTATTAGAAACTTCCGCTTCCTCCAGGGATTGGTGACATTCTAAAACTAGCTCGAAGTAATTTTGAAAGACTTGATTGCTAGTATGGAAGCTTTGCTATCCGTAGGAATAGTTATTCTTCTATTACTGATTTCCCTTTCAGAAATAGTTCTCGCAGCATTTGTTATGCCTATGACCTCTGCCTGAAAGACCGAGGCATGCTTGCCAAGGGAAATGCTTATTTCTAACTCTAGATCAGGGCAGAAAAATCCTGCACCTGATCCTTCAGTTGTCTTTGAACCCTCAGTGTACATGACAATATCAGGTACTCTGTCAGTTTCTTCTTTAGTGGAAGCATAAGCTTGGTATGATCTATTAAATATATACCTGGGAGCTACTAGATCGGTCTGAGATTCAAGAATGGGAGCTTGTGACACAAAACGTTCAAGAATAGACTCATGTCCAGTACGCGTTCCTCTTGCATTCCACGTAAAAAGTCCTCACACGTGATCCTCAGGATTTCGCCAGTGTGGCGCCAGGGCCTTTGACATATGTAATACTTAATTTTTTAAAGAAATGAGAATCTATGAAATGAAATTTTGATTAACATGTTCGCGACGACGTGCGCCACCGGTGGTACACGGTTTAATTCAGTTTTTATACGCCTTTAAATCCACTGCTTATCAGTTATACCTTAGGATATTGGATTTAATACTATACATATAATGTATATACATCGGTGAACCAGGGTTTTCGCATTCGGCCGAAAATATGGATTATATTCGATGTTAATAAAATACAAACAATAGTTGAGTTTTACCGAAAACACCTTCGTCGCAAACGTGCTAAATGAAAATTCATCAGTATTTTTAGTGTTTACATATATCAAATAAACATTTTAAAGCCTTTTTTACCCCTTGTCTTACTAAATAGTTGTGTAAACTGTAAAAATATAGATGTTATAAATGTAATGTGTTTGACTCGGTAAGTTAAAAGTATACACTGAAAAAAGCAAATCTGAATATTCAGATAAAATGGATAGGAAGTTATTATCCTATACAATTGTGCTTTAATTTTTGTCCGTATCTGAATATAAAGATACGTGACTTTGAAACTACGGCCGAATGATCTGTATATTTATTAGTGGAGAATAATTTTTAACGGCAAATGGCTCGGAAAATTCAGATGCATCTCAATAAAAATTAATGCTTAATGTTTATATTTTTTACTGGCAGTTGGTAATAAATACTGGTCGGATCGAAGTATTCATTTACCGAGGGATAGCAAAAATTAAAATTAAAAAAAAAAAACTACTTTTTAAAGTAAATAGACACTTTAAAATCTATTTCACTAACCAGACAAGTCATGTCGATGCTGTTTTTACATAGTAATTTACTTGGAACACGAAAAATAAATTTTGCAAATAAAAAAAATTATATTATCATATTTTTTTTACAAAAAATGATTTTTTTATGTTCCAAGTAAATCACTATATAAAATAAGCTTCTATATAAAAGTCCGGTTAGTGATATACCGGGTGTTACAAGACCAAGGTACACCCCCCTTTTTTTCTTTATTTTAAAAGTTAGAGATTTCAAATTTGGAGGGTCTCTTATAGCTATAAATTGTCAACTTTTAACATAAACTGTACATTTCAGCCACTTCCGGTTTAACCGGAAATGATATCAACTTTTGATTTTTAAATGGGACACCCTATATATTTTTACATATTTCAATTCTGCGCTTTATTCTGAATACAATGATACCAAAAAAGTGACATTTCCGATGTCAATGTATTTTTTAATTTAATTTTTAGTTTATATCATAGGTAGGCCATGATTACTTAAACTTACTAGAAATGATCTAAGTAATCCTAGAAAAATAAATTTACGCTAAAAAAAACATTTATAACTCAGTTGCACCATTTTAAAGTTTTCGAAAATGGTTTTTGCTTAAAAACTCAATTTTTTTAAATGGCACCATATTGGTACACTGGTACATTCAAAAAGTACCGCCTTTTTGGAATCTACCAATATCCTTTATTTTAATGTAGGATAAATACAGCCGGTTTTATAAATTAAAATAAATGATAATAATCATATTTTTGATTATTGTGTGATATTAGTTAACAAACCTGGCTTTGATAACCAAAAAGACAGGATGCCTTTATTTTTATCTGTCAGGTTAAATTTTGTTGATTTGTTTCGGTTTTTTATGTGATCTGTAATTAAAAATGGTTCTAATAAGCAGTTTAGGCTGTCAAGGGGGCTTGCCTTTCCGGATATCTTTCAATGTAAAGTAACTGTGCTTGTACAGAATTTTCCTGCACTCCCCATAAATTAAAAGCATGTCAATTTTTTCGTCTCTAGTATAATGTACCATTTTTAATAAACAAAATTATGTATGTTACAAAAACGTTCAAAAATTAATAACACTAAATTTGACAGATAGCAGAAAGCAGTATTTTGTCTTTTTATTTGTCAAAGCCAACTTTGTTAACTAAAATCACGCAATAATTAAAAATATGATAATTATCATTTATTTTAATTTATAAAAATGGCTGTATTTATCCTACATTCAAATAAAGGATATTGGTAGATTCCTAAAAGGCGGTACTTTTTGACGGTACCAGTGTAAGAATATGGTGCCATTTAAAAAAATTGAGTTTTTAAGCAAAAACCATTTTCGAAAACTTTTTAAATGGTGCAACTGAGTTATAAATGTTTTTTTAGCGTAAATGTATTTTTCTAGGATTACTTACATATGATATAAACTAAAAATTAAATTAAAAAATACATTGACATCGGAAATGTCACTTTTTTGGTATCATTGTATTCAGAATAAAGCGTAGAATTGAAATATGAAAAAATATATAGGGTGTCCCATTTAAAAACCAAAAGTTGGTATAATTTCCGGTAAAACCGGAAGTGGCTGAAATGTATAGTTTATGTTAAAAGTTGACATTTTATGGCTATAAAAGACCCCCCAAATTTGAAATCTCTAACTTTTAAAATAAAGAAAAAAAGGGGGGTGTACCTTGGTCTTGTAACACCCGGTATAGTTCAAAGTGTACCTATATTTACTTAAAAAAATAGTTTTTTTTTTATTTTTATTTTTTCTTACCCCCGATAAATGAATATTTCTATCCAACTAGTATTAATAAATATTTTGTGTATTTTGTATTTAGCAGCGGAACAGAAAAATCCACTTATCAAGTACACTGCTAATATTATTATGGTAATTTTTTTAATCTATTTCTCAAGCATATTTTTTTTAAATATAAAGAATTAAATCAAAAGTAAATAGTTTGGAAGTATGTAAAAATAGCTACTGAAAGATTACTGTTTAAACAATAATTTACTTTAAGTAAAAAAGTAGGAAAAAAAACTAGCTAAAAATATAATTTATAAAAAAAATCTAGAATACTTATAAACACGTACCAAATACACTACAAAAAGTAAAAGAGCTTTCCCATTTTATACCTCTGCGCGTAAAATGGATTTATTATTATTATTTACTTTTAGCAACCTTAAAAATATACCAATTTTCAAGAAAACTACCCCAGCCTCTGAGGGAGTGGAGTAAGATTTTTTTTTTTATTATCAGATTCACCTTCAGCAACCTGAAAAACCTCAATATACCAATTTTCATGAAAACCCACCGCCTCTTAGAGGGTGGAGTTAAAAAATTTTATTATCAGATTCTCTTTCAGCAACCTTAAAAACCCCAATACACCAATTTTCACAAAAACTACCCCCCACCCCTCAGGGGGTAAAATTAGAAAAAAATATTAAAAGATTTAGTTTTAGCGACCTCAAAAACCCCAATATATAAAGTTTCAAGAAAACTACCCTCTACCCCTCAGGGGGTGGAGTAAGAATTTTTTTATTATCAGATTCACTTTCAGCAACCTCAAAAACCCCAATATACCAATGTTCACGAAAACTACCCCCACCCCTCAGGGGGTAGATTTAGAATTTTTTTATTATCAGATTCACTTTCAGCAACCTCAAAAACCCCAATATACTAGTGAAATTAGAAAAAAAAATATTATCAGATTCATATTCGTCAACTCCAAAAACCCCTATATACCAATTTTGACGAAAATATTTAAAAATATTTAAACTTCAAACCTCAAAAACCCCTATACAGCATTTTTCAATTTTTTCTAAAAAAAATCAATTTTTTCCCATTTTCCCCCCTGGCCGCCCCAAATTTTCACCAAAAACAATCCCGAGCTAGAACTTTTGGTAACATACCTGTATGCCAAATTTCAAGTCTCTAGCTTAAAGCGTTCTGAAGTTATCGTGCCCACAAGATTTTTCAGACCGACCGATCGACCGACAATTTTTTTTTGCTTGAAATTGGTTTATATCGACATAAAACGTCATAAAATGCAAAAATACGCAAAAAAAAAACATTTAAAAATTATTCACGAAATTTTGAAAATGTTCAAAATGGGAAAGCAAAAATAAAAAAAAACTATAATATACATAAAAAAACTAAATATATTACTTAATAATATAATATACTATATTATAATACACATAATATTTAAAATACTTGTTTTAACCAGGGGTGTGCGAAACGGGGGGGCCTTATCAGTTTTTTGTCCCAAACTTTTTTCTGTATAACTTTTTTGTAATTTTATTTTCGAAATATAATTCCTCAGGTCAAAATATATAAAAAAGGTCTCCCCTTAAAATACTGTAGGATTAACAGTTTTCGAGAAAAATCCATTTGAAGGTAAATTTTCACGATTTGAGGACCAAAAATTAAATACTATGTAAAATGTTGAAAACCTAAATTTTAATGATGCAGGGTGAATGTACATTAAAAAACTAAGTAAAAGACTTCCAAAAATCAATCCTAAGGGAGCTATGGTGTCCTAAAAATGCACCATTTTTAAAGGGCCATAGTAGCTTTAAAAACTATTTTTCGACCTACAGTTTATATCATCAGGATTTTACCAGACGAAAGTTTATCGAAAAATAAGGGTATTTTGTCCTATAAAACAGTCGAATTTTGCTTCCTTTTTGATCTACAGGGCCTTAAAAAAATAATTATTTTAAATAATTTGCTATAATTCAATAACAAAAAAAGGTAGCCTTCAGAAATTTTGCATAGATCATTTTTTTTGTATTCTTTATTAAATAGTGGTTGTAATTATTTTATTTAAAATTCAGAGGCGTGCGTACGGGTTTCCTCAAAAATACTTTATTTAATAAAACGTACGCCACTGATTTTTTGTTTTGAAGACCAAATGACGTTTATAAAATTTGAAAATGTCAAAATTAAACACAGGTAATTCTTTTAAATATTTATTTTTAAAGATTCTGGACTGTAGATCGAACGAAAAATGTTGTTCGCAACTCGTTTGTGACAAGTCCTTTAATTATTTTTTGACTTCGCTTCGCGTCGTCAAAAAAACTTCATTCTCGTGCACTAAGGATTAAAGTCGCTTACTTGTACTATTATTTCTAAATCAATCTTCAATGTAAAAAATCGCAAAATTTCTGAAGGCTACTTTTTTTTATTATTGAATTATAGCAAATTATTTAAAATAATTATTTTTTTTTAACGCCCTGTAGATCAAAAAGGAAGCAAAATTCGACTATGTTTTATAGGACAAAATACCCTTATTTTTCGATAAACTTTCGTCTGGTAAAATCCTGATGATATAAACTGTAGGTCGAAAAATCGTTTTTAAAGCTACTATGGCCCTTTAAAAATGGTGCATTTTTAGGACACCATAGCTCCCTTAGGATTGATTTTTGGAAGTCTTTTACTTAGTTTTTTAATGTACATTCACCCTGCATTATTAAAATTTAGGTTTTCAACATTTTACATAGTATTTAATTTTTGGTCCTCAAATCGTGAAGATTTACCTTCAAATGGATTTTTCTCGAAAACGGTTAATCCTACAGTATTTTAACAAGAGACCTTTTTTGTGTATTTTGACCTGAGGAATCATATTTCAAAAATAAAATTACAAAAAAATTACACAGAAAAAAGTTTGGGACAAAAAACTGATAAGGCCCCCCCGTTTCGCACACCCCTGGTTAAAATAAGTACATGAAAATAATATATGAAGACGGGCCTTATTGCGATTAGTTTACGTGCAAAACCTCATTCCTACATCTCAAAGAGTTCCTGAGTTATGAAATAAAAATAAAAAAAAATTTTTTAGCCACTTTCAAAGGGGCGTAGCTCCCTAACTACGCATTTTAGACATATGCTTATCAAAACTTTTTTTCATATTTTTCAATGTAGAATCACCCCTTAAAATCCTGATGATATAAACTAGACCAACCTGTATAGTTTGTATGGCACAATCCGGTACATTTTGCAGCTTTAACCCCATCCGGATAGCTTCGCTGCTACCAGGGTAAGGTTTGCAGCTAAGGGGTGCGGTTCCCAGCTGAAAGAGGAGAACAGCAGATTAGGATTTGGCTTGAAGAAAGTTGGGTTTCCCACAAAGTTTCATAAAAAGAGGAAACCATGCCTGTGATGGCCAATAGGGTACCACGACAATGACTGTTGCTTTGTCCTCAATTATTTGTTGCAGTACACTTAAGATAGATAAGCGAGAATGGTGGAAAAGTGTAAAAATTTAAATTTTTCCAGCAAACCGTAAATGCGTCGCAAGTTAAGGCTTGTGGGTCTCTAAACCAAGAAATATACTTTGAGCATTTATAGTTGTCCTCAGAAGCAAACAAATCGATGTTTGGGATGCCAAGATTTTTTTTGATTTGTAAAAAAGCATAGTAAGCTAGAGCCCATTCAGTTTCTGGTGGTAGAATTCGTGATTCCTTATCTGCCCGCCAGTTATCGTTTGTATTTATATATGAAACATATACCCACAAGTTGAGTTCCTCGCACCACTGCCACAGCGATTTTGTTAAGATGTTAAGTTTTTCGAATTGTACGCTGCCCATTTGGTTTACATAGGCAATGGCTATTCTATTATCACACCTAATTAAAATATTACAATCCCTTAAATTTTGTGCAAAACACTTTAGGCCCTTAAAAACTGCCTGTAACTCTAAATAAATAATATGATTTTCCTTATTCCCTACTGACCACCAGACATGGTCTCTATTACAACAAGCACCCCAACCTATAAGAGATGAATCCGTATAAATTTCTAATTCAAACGAGTCCTGTTTAATATCATTATAGGCCTTAGTAATAATATTTGACCACCACGAAAAATCTAAATTAGGGGGCAAATACATTTTAGCATTATAATTTAAATTATTCTGTTGAAGGGCCAAAAACTTTGCTCTTTCAAACATTTCGTATATAACCACCCATATTTAACTGCCGGACAAGAGGAGGTTAATAAACCAATGAATTGTGAAAATTCCCTGATTTTAACGTTATGTTTATTTTGTAGGTACTCTTTTCCTCCGGTAGCTCTATTCTTAGGATATCCGTATGGAAAATGAACCCTAAAAATTTACAAGCTTTGGACGGAATAAGGCTACTTTTTTCGTAATTAATCACAAAGCCCAAGGATTGTAAAAGGTTAATAGCATAATTAATGTTAGTTTTACAATCATCAAATGTTTGACCTAGTATTAAAAAATCATCCAAAAAACTCACATTCGATATAAGATTTTGAACGATAGGCTTTATTATTTTTGTAAAGGCATGTGGTGCCGAGGACAAGCCAAACCCAAGACATGTGAATTCATAAAGTCCGTTCATAAATTTAAACCTTAAATATTTGCGGTGTTGAGATCCTAGCGGGACTAGGAAATATGCATCCTTCAGATATATTGTTGCTAAAAATAGCCTTTTTTTAATTATAAGTAGGACGTTCCGTACGTCCTTCATCTTGAAGTGAAGAGCATTAACAAAAAAGTTAAAAAATTTTAAATTAATTATAAAGCGTTTCTTACCATTTGCCTTATCTGCTAAGAAAAAGGTGGAAAGAAACTGACCCTGAAGTGGCTCGCACTTAACTATTGCTCCCTGTAAAGTAGGAGTTCGATTTCCGCGGAAATAAGTTTTATTTCCTTCTGAGAATAACTTTGTTCTCTGGGAGGTACAAGTTGGAATGGAGTGTGCTTTAGGGGTAATTAATATCCCTTATTCCAGTTCAATACAATGTGATGGTTTTACACTTTCTATAAAACTGTGAAAGCCTGCCTGAAGTAAAAATTGGACCTACCTTATCTATTTCCTCCGTTGGTATTTCTCCTTGGGTGTGTCCTTCGAGGTGCGCTCTTTCCTTGACCAAGTCTCCCTCGAGGGACTAGTCGGGTGATAGTTGTTTAAAGTACTATATTTTTCGCTCTGGCGGGCTCGTTCTTGTCCCCCTCCCTTTCTTGAAACCGAATAGGAGTTGGTGAAGGGTGTAAGCGTTTTAAAACCCGAAGATGGAGTTGATTTTATGTCCTTACTCGCTGTTTTTGGTTTTTGCAATCTTGACCTTCTCACTGAGATCAGGCCCAAAAAGGAGATCAGAAGGACAATTCTCCAAAATCTCTTTGTTGCTTTTATTCATATACGGAAATATAAAATTGCGACGTGCCTTTGTTAAATCAAAGAACAGACTAGTCAAGAGACGCATTGAGTCTGATAGGCTGGTCGCTAAATTGTTTTTATATTCCTTTGGTAGGTTTTCAGTATTATGCACGATCTCATCCATGGCTTTTCCTAGGACGGTAATCCCTATACCTAACTTTGTTTGAAGTTTTACGTAGGCCTCATCCTTTTTGCGAATATTTTCTGGTATTATGTTTTTAGTTTCAGGATTGACTTCTGCCGGTTTCAACAAGGCAACATTTGTCGGAATTTTATATTTTTCCATAATCAAGTTTGCCTTTTCATCCTCTAGCCCGTTGGTAATAATGCCTAATCAGACAGAGGCAAATGTAGGATGAAGTTGAAACGAGGTATTGTTACTCGCACTCAAATCCTCGCCCAAAATTTGTCAAAGGTCTTCGGGGAGGTCGTCCACCTCGGCAATCTGTTCATTATTGTGAATGATCAATTCATCTTGCGTCGATTCGTCTACTAAGGGCATCGTGTCGCGCGGAGCACGAGTCGCCCCGTAAGGTACGGATGTAGAGAAGCGGGGCTCTAGCTAAGTCCATATTTTCAACGCTCGCCGAGACTGTGCGAAGCTTTGAGACGTGGTGGTGTATTCGGCGAGAAAGGTGGAACATCTCGAATTTCCGACCTACGTACACTGCGCGAGCGAGAGCGATTTACGGATTGAGTGCAATAGCGATCTCGATGTGATGCACGATCACGTGATCGAGACCTTGAAAAGTTTTCTCTACACATCTTTACAAGCCTATTCAGACGTTTTATTAGGTCTTTTTTAGAGATCTCCTCGTCTGAATCATAACTGCGAGATCTGTGCCTTTTCTTTGATTTACTGATCGCTAAGAAATAATTAATTTATTAAAAAACAAGAGGGTACTTACGTAAATCTAAAAGAAAACAATGCGGCGGAGCGAAACTCACTGCTTCAGTCGACCACAAGAACGCGAATGGCTAAGCCAGTGTTGGCACCGTATAGAGACGGGGATATTTCGTGGAAGGGTGGGTGAAGTCTTTAAACTCTTGTGGCTAGTCAGGAGAAAAACAGCATGCTGCATAGTGAATCTGTTTGGTCCTGCTCCGTCCGTCCATCGTTATGAATCGGGGCGCACCGGGTCAGAGCTAGCGCTCTCTTGCCCTTTATTGGATTTTCTTTATTTTTATCTTGAGTATAGGGTTTTGGTGTGGGTCCATTTAGGGCTGTCTGGGTTTCTTCTTTGTGGAGAACGTGCTAGGTCGTGACAAAATCACAAAACGGTATTTCTTTTTTATTCCTTTTTTTTTCTTTATTAACATTAAATTAAAATATATTATTGTAAAGTGAAAAACGTTAATGGTTAAATAAATAAATTAAAATGAAAAACAAATAGGTTTAAAAACATGGAGAAAAATCAATAAATAGATAAATAAATACATTAAGTGGATACACAATTAACAATTTAAAAACAGTGAGAGGGATTTAACCTATAACTTTCCGACCAGAATAGTAACACTTAATTTTTTTTATAAATAAATAGTTTAGACTGCACAGTTAAAAAGTTTAAAAAGTATATACTCTCCTTTCTTTTGGGTTTCCTTTAAAATTGGTTCAGGGGGGATCTTGCAGAAGGATTTTGGGCCTTCTGTAGACTTGTCTCGGGTCAGGGACATAATCTAGGGCAGCTCTTACCAGTTTTCATTGGGATGGTTTAGGGCTCTGTTCAGTTGTGAGACTGCCATGGTTCTGAGGTACTCGACCACCGGGGGCAGATTTAGATCTCTCCTCAGGGTTTCGTTTCGGACATACCACGGGGCTCCAACCGCCGTTCTCAGGGCCAGATTTTGCTTCCAGGCGTTTCAGGTAGCTGGGCGTTGTGTAACCCCAGACTGAAGGGGAACTGGTCCTGCTAGCGATGTGCAATAGGGTGGTTCAAAACAAAACAGTTGGAATTTTTTGCTGCTCATGGAGGATAAAGCTCATTTTGATGAGTTAATATATCACAAAAAAAAATAAAAAATATTGGAGTATATTTACCACTCCCTCACGAGGGTGCAAGTTTTGGCTACTTATCCAGGCTGGGCTCGAAGTGACTTTAACTAAAATGCTCGCTACCTTAAAAATTCCTAATTAGGGGTCGAATTTTATTAAAAAATCCAAAAATAAAAATAATCGCTTTTTTGCGCTTTGCTAACACACCAAAAGAGGGCGTTTATCCTAAAAAACCATGTTTTTTCAAATACTTTTGATAGTTTTGGCTTAACGGTTAATATTTTCCAAAAATTTCTTACTATAAAAATTAAAGAAAATTAAATGATCTTTATTTTGATTTTTTTAATTTTAAAATCGGTTAAGTAACAGAAAAGTTATGATAAAAAGAAAATTAATAAAATTAACAACATTAAGTTTCTAATATATTTTTCTTAAGGTATAAATAGTTTATAGTATAATCTGGTTTAGAAAAGTATTGGAACAATAAACAACCATCATTTTGCATAAATTAATTTGAAAAAATCAATTTTATTGTTTTAACTAAAAGTTAAATTTTGACTTTAAATATAGGTATTATCGAAATTAACCAAATACATGTATATGCGCGCATACATGTGAAAATCGTTTTAAATATGGCTAACGTCATTTTTAGGCTAAAATTAAAAAATTTATTTAAAATCAACTAATCAATTTTTGCAATTAAAAAAAAAAACAAGATATCCATGGATTGTGAAATGACAGGTTTGTGTTTTCTTACTAGAATTTTCTACAGTAGAAAATTCTAGAAATAACTGTAATATGATTGGACAGAAATAAACACGTGATCAGAAATATTGTTAAATGATTGGTTGATAAAAACGATAAAAAATAATCACTGAGATTATCACTAAAATTAATAATTGATTTAATTTAAGAAGTCTAGTACATTAATTCTTAAAAATAGGTGTAAAGTGTGAATTTAAATGAAATCAAAAATACTTATAAGAACGTACATTGTACGTGTTTATTTCTGTCCAATCATATTACAGTTGTTTCTAGAATTTTGTACTGTAAAAAATTCTAGTAAGAAAACACAAACCGGTCATTTCACGATCCATGGATATCTTGTTTTTTTTTTAAGAAATTGCAAAAATTGATTAGTTGACTTTGAATACATTTTTTAATTTTAGCCTAAAAATTACGTTAGCCATATTTAAAACGATTTTCACACGTATGCGCGCATATACATGTATTTGGTTAATTTGGATAACACCTATATTTAAAGTCAAAATTTAACTTTTAGTTAAAACAACAAAATTGATTTTTTCAAATTGATTTATGCAAAATAATGGTTGTTTATTGTTCCAATACTTTTCTAAACCAGATTATACTGTAAACTATTTATACCATAAGAAAAATATATTAGAAACTTAATGTTGTTAATTTTATTAATTTTCTTTTTATTATAACTTTTCTGTTACTTAACCGATTTTAAAATTAAAAAAATCAAAATAAAGATCATTTAATTTTTTTTAATTTTTGTACTAAGAAATTTTTGAAAAATATTAACCATTAAGCCAAAATTATCAAAAAAAAAACACGTTTTTTTAGGAGAAACGCCCTCTTTTGGTGTTAGCAAACCGCATTTTTTTTTGATTTTTATATTAAACCTTAAGCTAGTATATAAAGACTGTATTATGAAAATTTCAGGTCATTTGAGAAAACGCATAATTAACTCATCAAAATGAGCTTTATTCTCCATGAGCAGCAAAAAATTCCAACTTTTTTGTTTTGAACCACCCTAATGTGCAATCATTTTTAAACTTTTATGCAATATACATTTTTTATATTAAAATGTAGTTTTAAATACCCTATTAAGCTGTTTTTTAATTTTTAAAATTAGCCCATGAATAACACAGTTTTGCAATATTTTATAATTTTTAGTGGTATAGAAAAATAAAAAAATCGTTATTCTTTTCTTTTTTGTCTTAATTAAAAAATTAAAAATGTTTTGTAGCTAATATAAAGGGAAATATTTTTTTTTTCTATAAAGACTGTTTTTGTAAAGTCAATACTAAGAACTACTCGCACAAATTTAAAAAAATGTAGATTTTTTTTGCGTTAAGATCCTTACCTTTTGCCCTGCCAGGATTTTTAGAACTTTTGATTGTAAATATGTGTCCCCAACATACCATGCCCTAAAAATAAAAGGAAAGTCTTTCGTAACTCATTTTTAAAGTTATAAAATTCTTTATCCAAAATAATTTTGTTATTTTTATTAAGGTTATTACATTATTCACCACGCCTGCGCTAGAATAATATTATACGGTAATTTCCAATTTTCAAAAAAAAAAAATCAAAAATAGTCCTAGACAAAAAATTCTTGGGTATAAAGGTTCATGAAAAAATAAGCAACTTTTTTTTCTGGGACCACTGTGTGTCCGTCTGTCCGATGTCATGATTTTTGTTAAGACGATAACTCAAGAACGAATCGACTTGATTGACTTGAAATTTTCAGGAAAAATCAAGTTCTACGAGAGGAAGATCCCTATTGTTTTTGAAAGTAATCTCCAAAAAAAAAAGTTATGGGGGGTTAAACTTTTAAAAAAATCGAAAAAAGCTGAAAGAAAATTCAGATTAACGTAATTTTATTCAGGAAAAATTACTTTTATCATAAGGATCAATTCTACAAAAAAAAAACTAAAAAAAATTAAATTTTTTTTAATTTCTGAATTGAAGTTTTATTATGAATTTTTTTTTGATTTTTCTTTTAGTTTTTCGTTTTACGTAAATGGAAAATTTAATAAAAAAAAATAAAAAGTTCAAAATTGTTTTTTAAGTTTTTTTGAAAACTTTTTTTTCAAGTTTCTTTTCAATAATTTTTGCGTTTTTTAAAAAAGGTTTTTTTTAAACGTAATTTTCTTTGTTATTTTTTTTGAAAATTATTTTTTTAAGTATTTGGGAAATGCAATATACCATTTACTGTGAATAAGATATGCGTAGCATTCTTTACGGCTTGTTTGTTCATTAAAATTGGCACATTGATATTTCTATCTTGTTACAAAAAAAATCTCACCTTTAATTAACACCTTGATTTCGGAAAAAAGTTGTCTATAAACTACTCTCCATTTGTCCAGATAAAAGTCCAAAGCATAGCAAAACACCCTATTCTGAAAAAAGAAAAGTTATTATCAGCAGCCGATGAGGCCTCATTGGGCCGAGAAAATTCTCAATTACAAATCAATTTTGCAGATTAATTTATTTCCAAATGCATTATAAACATTAATCGGAATAAATTCAGTTATGACTCATCCACGTTGAAAATAAACACAGAAACATAGGCTTACGGAATAATTTTGCCGAATTATGAGGGAAATTTTTATAAAGGTCACTAAATCGAAACATTTGACGACTAATTTGTTACACACAACAATATTGAATATACATATTAACTATAAATATTAGGGTGCTTTTTTTTTCGACTATTTTTGTTTTTTCGGTCCCATCACGAAATTTTGTTGGAAGTAGGGGTGACCGGGGCTAATTGTCGCACTTTTCATTCAAAGTCAGTTTTTTCCTTTATTTTTGTATTTTTTTTAATTGACGGAATGGTAATTTTAGCTGCATGTTTCAGTAACATTATTTAAAGAAAAAACATAAAAAATTCTATAGGGTATTAGAGTTATTTTTTTTTTTTTGTGAAGTCTTGAAAATTGCGACAACGTGCCCCATCACGGGGCACGTTGTCGCGGCACTTCGAGTATATTTTTTTGAAGAAATATAAAGGCATTTATAAAAATTATAAATAACTAATAAGACATGTGCCTCCCCACAAGCTGATTGTTATCTAACTTTTTACTTTTGTGCCAAAATTTCCAACTTTATAATTAAATAATATTTTTTTGATTTTTTTTTAATTTAATATAATTTAATAAACGAATTTATTTGCTATTCGACAAAGTTTCACTTTTTTAGACAGTTTTGAATAAAAAAATGCCAAAAAGGAAATGTTATACCATGAACATATCTCCAGATCATGCGACAACTAGCCCCAAACCAAATGCGACAACTAGCCCCAGTGGTCAATTTTACGTTATGTATCAAGTACTTTCTAATTAACGAATAAACACTCCTAAATGACAATATCAACAAATAATATACACCTTAAACTATTATTATACATAAAATTCTCTTATCTTAATGCTTTTAATCAGTAACAATAAGAAAAAATATTTACCACAAAAAAATTACTGGGCTCTTTAATTTTTACATTTTTTGGTTTATCTGGATGTTCTTTTAATTTATTGCATTTAAGTTAACAAATGATAAATGGCACTGTTGTAACGCAGCGGTTAATCTTGGTTTGGCGCAGAAAAATATTTTACTTTTTAAGATATAAGCACTTCGACAACTTACCCCTGCGACAACTAGCCCCGGTCACACCTACCCTAAAAAAAAATCCCTCAAAATTTTACGTTTTTCTGTCCTTATCTCGTAATTGACAAGAGCTACAAAAAATATTCAAATGACAAACTTGTAGGAAATTTAATTTCCTACAAAAATGGTCCGTGACACTAAATCGCTAACATCAATATTTCTTGAGATATTAAATTCAAAAGTTTTTGTTATTTCAAATTATTATCGAGTATCACGTCAAATTATAAAAAATTGTTATTTCATTATACATCACTACGTTTTTAACTAATTACTTTTTTTTAATGGGAGAGTAAAAAAATATAAAAAATCTAAAATATGTCAGTAATAATTGAAAAAAAAATGTTACATACATAGATTGATAGGTTAGAAATTTTTGTAATTTATAAAATATTTGCTTAAGTTAAAATATGTCCAAACCTATCTATTTTTTTTTTCAATTATTACTGCCATATTTTAGATTTTTTATATTTGTTTACCCTCCCATTAAAAAAAAAGTAATTAGTTAAAAACGTAGTGATGTATAATGAAATAACGATTTTTTATAATTTGACGTGATACTCGATAATAATTTGAAATAACAAAAACTTTAGAATTTAATATCTCAAGAAATATTAATGTTAGCGATTTAGTGCCCATTTTTGTAGGAAATTAAATTTCCTACAAGTTTGTTATTTAAATATTTTTTTGTAGCTCTTGTCAATTACGAGATAAGGACAGAAAAACGTAAATTTTATGAAAAAATTGGGTTTGGTGGCCCAAACTACCTCACCAGTACGAGTTATGATTATGCCGCAATGGGCACTTTTGTAGAGCATTCAGTTTTGAGAAATACCTGTCTATGGTCGAAGCGATGCCATAAAATGCCGCTAAGCTATAGTAATTTAAAGAAAAAAAATCAAAGTTTACGTGTATTTTCAATGGGAAATCTTTACATGCCTTAGTCCACTACTTAATATTAATATTAAGGGCTAAAATTTTGAGGGAATTTTTTTTAGGGTACTTCCAACAAAATTTCGTGATGGGACCGAAAAAATAAAAATAGTAGAAAAAAACAAGCACCCTAATAAATATGTAAATATATCGGTGTTTTTCGAAGAAAATAAAAATGTAAATATTTAAAACCTCGCGTCAACGATAGAATCGACGCAGCGCCTATGCGAAGCACTGGAAATTCGCCGATGACTGATTATAAACCTTCAAATAAAACTGTAATTGTAAAATCAAAAACAATAGAACAATAATAAAGTTAAAAATTATACAATACATACCTTTTCATCAAATATCGTCGAACACACTTTCTAACTACATATAAACAATAAACCTTCAAATAGCCCCTTGCACTAAATGAAATTCTATATCCTGATCATTCTTGACTGACGCATGCCCAAATGCGTTTTAAAAAATCCAGTATATGATCTTAATTTTAAGATGTATTTGTCAATTAATACTTTAGAACAATCCAAATAATATAGAGCAATTATTTAAAATTAAATATCTATAAAAAAAACTTATGTCAAATTAACAACAAAAATCTAATATCGCCCTTAATATAAAAACGGCATCTGGATATTCATGTCAGGCCTTAAAAGCGTACTAAAAATACTTAATTTTTATAGTATTAAAAAAAAACAGGACTTTTTTTACATTATTTTTATACATTTTATTGAAAATATTTGTTTTCTTTAATATTTTGCAAAAAACGTGAAATAAATTAACGTACGGAATAAATAGTGACAAACTTAAACTAGTTCTAAGTTTTTCTTTAAAAATTAAGTAAAAAACTGAAAAATAGTGAATTTGATGAATATGTTGGAAAAATTTAAAATTCTGTTACATTTGCGTTTGATAATTAAGTAAAAATTTTATTATATATTATATATTTTTCGGGTACCCCATTTCACCACATTTTCGAAACTTCTAGCATCCAAAAGAGCCCGATCCAGGGCCTGGCGATTTGCAAATAGTTTAATTTGAATGTACTTTAAGACAAATACAAAATACAGCTGGGAGCAAATAATGAAATAAAAATGGTCACCAGCTCTTAGACTATAATGCCATCTTGACGGTTTCTTCAATAAAAATAAATACTAAAATAACATAGAAACAATATTTCAATTGAGATTTCAATTGATATTGATATAGGTTCCAAAGCAATTTAACAAAAATCGACACTTTTTGTTGGCTGGGTAGGCAGATTTAATACAAGTCTCTCATTTAAAAATATTTTTGTTTATTAATTTGTTGACCTTGCACAATATAAATTATATTGAATAGCAATAAACAATATGGTATCTACATTGTAGATACAACAAATTACAATGGAAATTTAAATATTTTTAAATTTTAATCTCTCATTTACTAGACGTTTATCATAGAAATTACAAAAACAGCAAATATCAATTATAACAATGCTTATTTCCAGACTTATATATTCCATGATATTTTCATTTTTTTAAGGTTACGTTCATAGGCGGAATTTGGGTAGGTGCAAAAAAAATATATCTAATGTGATAACACCATACGGCTTCTGTAATATTTGTATAAATATACAGGCTGATTCCTAATTGGCGAATCAAACGAAAATGGTATTCCCCATGCGAAAAATAGACAAAAACCCTAAGGGAGCTACTACCTTTCTAAGGGTACCTCTGAAAATTAGTTTTTATTTAATATCTCTGGAACCCCATGAACTACAATAACATTTTTTGCACATGCCTTAACATTGATAAAGGCTGTCTTTAATGTAAGTTTTAATTTGGTAATTTTAACCAGGGACATGCAAAATGGGGGATGATGTCACTTTTTTGCCCCAAACTTTTTTATCTGTAGATTTTTTGACATTTTCTCAATAAAATATAATGATTTAATTAAAAATACATAAAAAAGTACTTTTATGTAATAAATGTAATATTTTACGTTGTGAGTATCCAAAATAGGAACTAACAATGCGCCAATTAAATTTTCAATACTGCAGAGCGATTCTATCAGAAACTATAAAAAAAGTTCCCGTACACAAATATCCACAAATCGCAGAGGCTGTAGTACTCTTAAAACTGATTTTCGAACCCCAGATGTATACTAGCTTTTTTCACAGTTTTTAATGTATAATAACCATGCACTATTAAAATTTTTATTGGTGCATTTTTTAGTTACAATTTTGAATGCTTAGAACGTGAAATTTTCCCTTTAACTCAAATTCTCTGGAGAAAGAATAGCCCTACTGTGTTACATAAAGACTAGATTTTTTATGTATTTGTAACACAGGTCAATATTTAGTATGGAGAAAAGCACCGGACCAGACCCAGGTACCCAGAGGTTTTTGGGGTCACTGATTTCAATGCAGAGGTCGGTCAAGCTCTATCACATCAGTTTCAAGGTCATTTGAAGGTCAAACTGAGAAAAGGTTGTTGAAAAAAGCTGAAAAAAATCATAGATAAGTTTTTAGGGTCGCTGATTCCGATGCTAAGGTCAGTCAAGCTCTATCACGTCGGTTTCAAGGTCATATGAAGGTCACACTGAGAAAAGGTGGTCGAAAAAATCTGAAAAAAATCATAAATTAGTTTTTGAAGTCGCTGATTCCGATTCTAAGGGTGGTCAAGCTCTATCACGTCAGTTTGAAAGTCATTTGAAAGTCAAACTGAGAAAACATCTGAAAAAAATCATATATGTTTTTAGGGTGGCTGAGTTTGAATCCGGTGTTTGCTTACCCCGAAAAGGCATCCAGAGGTCGTTGCAAGGTCATTACTAGGTAATTTCGAGGTTAATTAGTGAGGAGAATCTGTCAAAAAAATTGAAAAAATTTATATAAGTTCAAAATATCAAAATATTTAAACCAAGTTTTTTCAAAAACGTGCCATTTCGGGCTATTTTTTTTTTTCATGTTTTGATAGTACCATGTGTTGGGAAAAAAAGCATATAAAAAAAACCTGGGTGATTTTAGAGTTTTTTTTTTTTAATCGACAATTACTATTTTTTCTCCTGTTTTTAAGTTAAACTGTCTTATTGGTAGAGTAAAACCTATTTTAAAAATATAATTTATTGATTTTAAGCATACATAGGGATAAAGCAAGCCACTAATGTTATCTAGAAAATCAATGTTTTTCGCAATATGGCGCATAACCTTGGAACTTAAATTATAAGGTCAAACTGAGAAAAGGGGGTTGAAAAAATCTGAAAAAAATCATTCATAAGTTTTTAGGGTCGCTGATTCCGATGCTAAGGTCAGTCAAGCCCTATCATATCAGTTTCAAGGTCATTTGAAGGTCAAACTGACAAAAGGTAGTTGAACAAATCTGAAAAAAATCATACATAGGTTTTTGGGGTCGCTAAGTCCGAACCCTTAAAAGTCGTCCAGAGGTCATCGAAAGGTCATATTTAGGTAATTGCAAGGTTAATTGGAGAAAAAGAGAAGAATCTGTCAAAAAATCTGAAAATATTTATATAAAGTTTTCTGGGTTGCTGAGTCCAAATCCGTTGTTCGCTTACCCTTAAAAAGCATCCAGAGGTCATTTAAAGGTCATTATGAGGATTAATTGATACACTTGAAAAATCCGAAGGTTTTTTTTTTTTACTTTTAGCATAAGGTTTTGAAATTTTTAACACATGTCAACAACAAATTAACGTGTAGTTTCACCCAGGGCACCTCCACGTGGTGACGGTGCACCTCCACGTGGTGACGGTGCACCTCCACGTGGTGAGGGTGCACAGAGGGCCAGAAATAAAAAAATATATAAAAATTTAAAAATAGTAATTTTCGATTAAAAAAAAAACGCTTAAATCGCCCAGGTTGTTTTTGATATGCTTTTTTTCCCAACACGTGGTACTATCAAAATATGAAAAAAGAGTTACCCCGAAATAGCACGTTTTTGAAAAAACTTGGTTTACATATTTTGATATACGCAACATATATATAAACTTTTTCAATTTTTTAAAAAGATTCTCCTCACTAATTAACCTCGAAATTACCTAGTAATGACCTTGCAACGGTAAGGGCAAGCAAACACTGGATTCGAACTCGGCGACCCCAAAAACTTATATATGATTTTTTCAGATGTTTTCAACCACCTTTTCTCAGTTTGACCTTCAAATGACTTTGAAACTGACGTGATAGAGCTTGACCGCCCTTAGTATCGGAATCAGGGACCCTAAAAACTTATGCATGATTTTTTTCAGATTTTTTCAACCACCTTTTCGCAGTTTGACCTTAAAATGACCTTGAAACTGATGTGATAGAGCTTGACCGACCTCGGCATCGAAATCAGTGACCCCAAAAACCCCTGGGTACCTGGGTCTGGTCCGGTGCTTTTTTCCATACTAAATGTTGACCTGAGTAATTAAAGAATTATGTTTATTGAGAAAAAAATCTACAGATAAAAAAGTTTGGGGAAAAAAAATGCCATCGCCGCCCCCCTCCATTTTGCACATCCCCGGTTAAAATTACGAATAAAAATTATATAAGAATATAGCCTTTATCAATGTTAATGCATGTACAAAACATCATTCCTGTAGTTCATGGTGTTCCAGAGATAAAAACTACTTTTCGCATGTACCTTTATTAGGAGGGTCGTAGCTTCCTTAGGAAAAAAATAAGATAAAATTGGTCTTATTTTCGCATGGGGAATCTACTATTTTAGTTTGATTCGCCAATTCTGAATCATCCTGTATTGTAAAATTATATTAGATACAAAAACAACACTAATAATATGGTTAAATTACTCCAAAAATGTATAACTTCTTAAGACGGCGGAAGGCGGGTCTATAACCATATATGGGCTTAATCAGAATACTTGGGGCTACAACTTTGTGAGAGATGATTTTGGTTCCAGTAGGTTCCCTAAGACTTATGGTAAACGAAAATGGTATTCCCCATGCGAAAAACAGACAAAAAATTTCTATAAAGGTTGGTTCGGAAATGAGCCCAACCCTAAGGGAGCTACGACCTTTCTAAGGGTACCTCTGCAAATAAGTTTTTATTTAACCCCATGAACTACAATAACGATTCCTTAACATTGATAAAGCTATCATTTATGTAATTTTTATTTTGGTAATTTTAACCAGGGACATGCAAAATGGGGGGTGTCACTTTTTTGCCCAAAACTTTTTTATCTGTAGATTTGTTGAAATTTTCTCAATAAAATATAATGATTTAATTAAAAATACATAAAAAAGTACTTTTATGTAACACTGTAGGGCCAACCGTTCTTAAAAAAAATTCAGTTAAAGAGAATATTTTACGTTGTGAGCATCCAAAATAGGAACTAAAAATGCGCCAATTAAATTTTCAATACAGCAGAGCGATTCTACATCAGAAACTATAAAAAAAGTTCCCGTACACAAATATCTGCAAATCGCAGAGGCTGTAGTACTCTTAAAACTGATTTTTGAACCTAGATATATACGAGCTTTTTTCACAGTTTTTAATGTAAAATAACCATGCACTATTAAAATTTTTATTGGTGCATTTTTTTGTTCCAATTTTGAATGCTTAGAACGTGAAATTTTCCCTTTAACTCAAATTCTCTCGAGCAAGGTTAGCCCTGTTACATAAAAAATAGATTTTTTATGTATTTGTAATTAAAGAATTATAGTTTATTGAGAAAAAAATCTACATATTAAAAAGTTTGAGGAAAAAAAGTGCACATGCCTGGTTAAAATTACGAAATAAAAATTATATAAGAATATAGCCTTTATCAATGTTAATGCATGTACAAAACATCATTCCTGTAGTTCATGGGGTTCCAGAGATAAAAACTACTTTTTGCATGTACCCTTATTAGGGGGGTCGTTTCTCCCTTAGGGCTCATTTTCGGACAAACCTTTATAGGAACTTTTAAGAAAATAAGACAATATTTGTCGTATTTTCGCATGGGGAATCTACCGTTTTCGTTTTGTTCCTGTATTGTAAAATTACATTAGATACAAAAAAACACTAATAATATGGTAAAATTACTCCAAAAATGTATAACTTCTGAAGACGGCCGAAGGCTGGTCTATAACCATATATGGACTTAATCAGAATACTTGGGGCTACAACTTTGTGAAAGCGGATTTTGGTTCCAGTAGGTTCTTTAAGGCTTATGGTACCTAAAAATAAAATTTCAGGTAATTTTAGTGTTTCAAATAAATCAGAATAAGTCAAAAACTTTTCATATAAATTATTAAAACAAAAACCATTTTATTAAGCATGGACTAAGCTTCAATATAAGCTAAGAGTTGACTATGTAACTAAAATTGAAATCGCGTTTTAAACTTGAAACAAATTTTATGAAAATATGTAATGTAATACAGTAGGGACTCGATAATCCGGATCTTCGGTAATCCAAATAATGAGGTAATCCGAACGATAAAATTCGGACTATAAACTACCATACTTTGTAGTCCAAGTTTTATCGTTGGGATAAGGGAACGTTCAAGTATTACGTAACGCATATTTTGAACATTTTTTTTTTCAATATATTTTTCGTTAAAACGAAAAAAGAGACTTTTTTTCTGAAAAAAAAATTTTTTTTTTTTTTTAATTAATTAATTTATTTTTATTTTTATTTTAATAAACCTAGACCTATAGGAGAAAGTATTATCTTGTTGGCAGCAGTTTTTTTCTTAGTGGAACTTGCAGAGATATGTTTAAACCTATTTTTCTCGAAAACTATTGAACTTTGATCAAAAGGTCCAATATGTTTTTTACGTAAAATTAATTAATAAATAATAATTTTTTATCGAAATTGTAAAATTCTTAAACATAAATTTTGTTGGAGAAATATATTACAGAAACACTTTAGAACGCACGCCTCTGACATACACACAATTGTATTTTTGTGTAAGTAGGGGAATAAAAAACTATTGACCTTTTTTTGTGTGGCTAGTATATTTTGTTTTTTTGATAAAAATCGGGGTGGGGTAAGGGGGTAAAATGGGGGTGAAATGGGGTTAAGAGTTTTTTTTATTTTTTTTTTTTCAATTTATTTTTCGTTAAAACGAAAAAAGAGACTTTTTTCGAAAAAAAAATTATTTATTTATTTTTTAATTAATTAATTTATTTTTATTTTTATTTTAATAAACCTAGACCTATAGGAGAAAGTATTATCTTGCTGGGCGCAGTTTTTTTCTTAGTGGAACTTGCAGAGATATGTTTAAACCTATTTTTCTCGAAAACTATTGACCTTTGATCAAAAGGTCCAATATGTTTTTTACGTAAAATTAATCAATAAATAATATTTTTTTATTGAAATTGTAAAATTCTTAAACATAAATTTTGTTGGAGAAATATATTACAGAAACACTTTAGAACGCACGCCTCTGACATACACACAATTGTATTTTTGGGTAAGTAGGGGAATAAATAACTTATATTACCACTATTAACCGTCCTAAATTTTAATGTGATAAGTCAAAGCATTTTCTTGTAATTACACAAAATCAATTTTCCTAATTTTAACTTTTTTTATGATATCAAAAAATTTGAGGGTGATGGAGACAAACGGCCTTCGGATTTGGATTCAGCGACCCAAAATTAGTATAAACCTATTTCTGGAATCTCAGTTAGAGAAATCTTCAGATTTGTCGACCAGTGTTATCGAAGATCCGGATTATCGAATCTCTACTTTGTTTTTTGTTTGTTTAACCTCGTACTATTCTACATAATTAAGCATCCCCTAAGTCCAGGACTTGAGTGGGCTAGTAGTAGAGGGAACCACTGGCTTATACTGACTTTCGAACCAGTTTTTATAGGGAGTGTCCGCTTCAATTATGCCTTCGCCAAATTTCAATTATTAATTAACTAAAAAAGGCAAATCGGCTCCAGTGAGAATCGAACTCACGCTAGTTGTAGTAGACTTGTCATGTACAGAAGCGGTAGACCACTACACCAATCCTCCCATAAATCTGTATTTCGATTTCTTTTTAACTTGGACTGTTATACATTTTCTAAAAGTTGATATACCTGAAATATGAATTCGGACTATGAAAATTTAGTGACATTTTCAACAAAATTTTGTTAAGCATGGGAATAGGTTGTGATAAGCCTAAAAAACCTATTCCCATGCCTACCAAAATTTCACTTGGCTTATCACCCCATTATATAAAAGATAGTGTATTTTGACCTATTTTGGCCATGGACTTGTAAGGTCATTCGACTGTGGATTGTCTGGCATTTCTTGCAGACAGAGCCGTAGCTAGGTCCAAACAAAAGAAGTTGTATATTTTATGGATTCAAAATACAAAAGTTGTATATTTTACAAAAAAAGTTGTATATTACAGGAATGCAGACAAAAGTTGTATATTGTACGGATTAAAAATACAAAAAAATACATAAGTTGTATATATAGTATATGGGTCAAATTTTTTAATACCATGCCACCTTCACATGTCAATCTCACAGATTTTCGTCAAATTTGATACACAAGTTCATTAATACATTGTAACAACAAATGTAAAGTAAAAAAGCTTAAAATAAATTTTTCGCCGATTTATGGACAAAACAAGTTTTTGTGGTTTTTCATAAATAATAAAATTTGTGAAATGCAACTTTTTCAAAACTCTTTTATAAAATGTTTATTTTTTTGTTAAAAATTGCTCAAAATTTGTGATATTACAAACACGTAAATGCTTTAAAAAGGGAAAAGCGCAAATTAAAAAACTAATACATTTCGCTCTTCTTCTTCTTCTTCTTCTTCTTCTTCTTCTTCTTCTTCTTCTTCTTCTTCTTCTTCTTCTTCTTCTTCTTTAAATATAAATTTTTCTCGTTTTTTAGGGTCGCATTCAATCCAAATTTTGAAAGGGGCCCCTAATTTTTTCGAGATGTCAAATAAGGCAAACGAGGGCCGAAATATACCTCTATCGGTGATAGAAAATTTGTTCTGGTATTTTGAGATCTAAACCCTCTATGAGCCCCTTAAAAATGGCTAAAAATGCTAAAATAATAAAATTTATGGAATGCAACTCTTTTAATATTTTGTTATAAACTGTTTATATTTGTGAAAAATTGCTCAAAATTTGTTATATTACTAACACTTAAATGATTTTTAAAGAAAAATGCGCAAATTAAAAAAAAATATATATGTTGCTCTTCTTCTTCCAATCCAAATTTAGAAAGGGGCCCCCAATTTTTTTGACATGTCAAATAAGGCAAGAGAGCCCAAATATACTTCTATCGGTGATATAAAATTTGTTCTGGTATTTTGAGATCTAAACCCTCTCTACGAGCCCCTTAAAAATGGCTAAAAATAGTAAAATAATAAAATTTGTGAAATTCAACTCTTTTAATATTTTGTTATAAAATGTTTATTTTTAGTTAAAAATTTCTCAAAATTTTTAATGTTACCAACCAACAATTCTTTATAAAGAAAAATGCGCAAATTAAAAAAAAATACATTTGGCTCTTCTTTTTCTTCCTTAAATATTAATTTTTCTCGCATTCAATCCAAATTTGGAAAGGGGCCCCTTATTTTTTTGAGATTTTAAAAGGGGCAAACTAGAGCCTAAACATACCTCTATCGATGATATAAAATTTGTTCTGGTTGTTTAAGATCTAAACCATCTACGAGCCTTTTAATAATGGCTAAAAAATGGTAAAATAATAAAATTTGTGAAATGCAACTTTTTCAATATTTTGTTATAAAATGTTTATTTTTGGTTAAACCTTTCTCAAAATTTTTGGTTACCAACACGTAAATGCTTTATAAAGAAAAATGCGCAAATTAAAAAAAAATACATTTGGCTCTTCTTCTTCTCCTTTATGATTTATCCAAATGTTGAAAGAGGACCAATATTTTTTTTTGAGATGTAAAACAAGGCAAATGAGAGCCTAAACATACATCTAACCATGATATAATTTTTGTTTTTTGTTTTTTAAAATCTAAACCCTTTACCAGCCATTGGAAAATAGCTGAAAAATGGTAAAATTTAAAATTAAGCGCCTAAGGGTATTTTACCTATTCAAGAGCTATTTTCAATATACCTTTATATTTAAAATAATTACAAAATAATGTAACAATGGGCTTTTTAGCACTTTTAAAAATCATTTAATTTATTTTGGATATATTTTATTCATGGGACCAACTAACCCTTGGAAAAAAAACTGCAACTGCAACATATAAAAATAACTTTTTAATATATTTTAGTCATGAATTTTTTTGACCTCTAGACCTCAAATATAGTATGCAAATGACTTTAAATAATACCTAGACATCTACCAAAAATAAAGTCTCTAGGTTAATTCCTTCAAAATTTACCAATAAATGTTTTAAATTATTTTTGGTAGACGTTTAAGTAGTACAAAAAGTAATTTGCATAATGAACTTAAAGTCTGGTCAAACCATTCGAAAGTAATTAAGAAAAATATAAAAAGTGATACTTTTACCCAGCTTTGATTAACTTACTTTGATTTTTACAAAAATAAAACTAGATCTTCTCCTGCATGTAAAAAAAAATTAAAACAAAAAAACGTTTGTCGATAGCTCATCTAGAAATTAAGATATAGTGCTAACATACATATAGACATGCCGACAGATGATGTTTTTGCAGATTTCGAATCAAAGTGTTCTAAAACGTCGAGGAAAGAGAACAATATTTACCCACCATGCACGAATTTAATACTTTACACTATTTTGGATATGCCAATGCCATATGATGCCACATACAAGGAATTCGCACCTTTATAAAGCAATATTTTCGGTATAAATGTTTACTGAGCAAACTTTGCTCTAATGTTAGTCGTTTTCTAGATGTATCTCGATACACAGTCCATTAATTCATAAAATTCAAGGAAACGGGCCTATTTTTAAAAGGTTATTGCTCCAAAACTGTTAAAGGTGCGACCCAGCCAGTTTTGTTCAGGGAACTAAGGACTACAACATACAGAAATTTCAGCCAAATCCGCTGAAAAGTACTTTCCTTAGTAAATGTCTAGATAAATGTGCACATTTTGTAAATTAATTAAATTATTTTTTTCTAGTAGGCGGCATTGACTTTGACAGTTCTATATAGCTTATCTTAAGTAATAAAACAATTTGAATTTGCCGATTAAGCAATATTTTTTTGGGACGAAAGGGGCGGATATGCATAAATGTATGATCCATAAACATATGTGCATATGCGCCAGTTTTATTGAAAATCTGTGAAATTACTTAAAGATTCCCTAAAAGTATGCCACAATTTATGAACTAAGCTTAAATTCTTAAAATATATCAAAAATTGATTTTTACATGTTACAATATTTAATTTTTTTCCAAGTGTCGTTTGGTCCCATGAACAAAATATATCAAAGATAAATGCTTTTCAAAAGGGATAAGGACCCTATCGTTACATTATTTTGTACTTAATGTAAATATAAAGGTACATATATTGAAAATAGCTCTTGAATAGGTAAAATGCGCTTATTTTTAAATTTCACCATTTTTTAGCTATTTTCCAAAGGATGGTAGGGGATTTAGATCTCAGAAAACCAAAACAAATTTTATATCATCGATAAAGGTTTATTTGGGCTCTCATTTGCTCATTGTGATATCCCAAAAAAAAATAGGGGCCAGCACCCTTTCAAAATTTGGATTAAATGCGACCTCGAAATGAGAGAAAAATTATTTTTTATGGAAGAAGAAAAAGAGCCAAATGTATTTTTTTTATTTGCGCATTTACGTGTTATTAATATAACACATTTTAAGCAATTTTTAACAAAAAATAAACATTTTATATCAAAATATTAAAAGAGTGGCATTTTAATTTTTTTTTAATTTTACTATTTTTAGCAAGTTTTAAGGGGCTCGTAGAGGGTTTAGATCTCAAAATATCAGAAAAAAAATTATATCACCGATAGAGGTATGTTTGGGCTCTCGTTTGTCTTATTTTAAATGTCAAAAAAAATAGGGGCCATCTTTCAAAATTTGAATTGAATGAGATCCTGAAAAGCGAGAAAAATTTATATTTTCCTTTATAAAGCATTTAAGTGTTAGTAATATCACAAATTTTGAGCAATTTTATAACAAAATATTAAAAGAGTGGAATTATACAATTTTTTTATTTTACCATTTTTAGCCATTTTTAAGGGGCTCGTAAAGGGTTTAGATCTCAAAATACCAGAACTAATTTTATATCACCGATAGAGAGAGGTATGTTTGGGCTCCCGTTTGCCTTATTTGACATCCCAAAAAAATTAGGGGCCCCCTTTCAAAATTTGGATTGAATGCGACCCTAAAAAGCGAGAAAATTTTATATTTAAAGAAGAAGAGGAAGAGCCAATTGTGATTTTTTTTTTTAATTCGCGCATTTTCCTTTCTAAAGCATTTAACGTGTTAGAAATATTACAAATTTTGAGCAATTTTTGACAAAAAATAAACATTTAATAAAAGAGTTTCCAAAAAGCATTTTACAAATTTTATTATTTATGAAAAACAACAAAAACTTGTTTTGTCCATAAATTGGCTAAAATTTTTTTTTAAGCTTTTTCACTTTACATTTGTTGTTATAATGCATTAGTGAACTTGTGTACCGAATTTGACGAAAATCGGTGAGATTGACATGTGAAGGTGGTAAGGAATTAAAAAATTTGACACATATATGTGTCAAATATATATATGGTTGTATATACACGGTGTATTTAAAATAGCATAGGAAATTTTAACAGATGATTCTACATCACAAAATATGACAAAAAGTTCCTATAAACATATGTCTTAAATTTTGGTTTTCGACATTTTAGTATTTAATTTTTCGTCCTCGAACCGTGAAATTTCACCTTCAAATGAATTTTTCTCGAAAACGGTTAATCCTACAGTATTACAACAAGAGTACCTTTTTATGTATTTTGACCTGAGGAATCATATTTCAAAAATAAAATTGCAAAAAAGTTACACAGAAAAAAGTTTGGGACAAAAAACTGATAAGGCCCCCCCGTTTCGCACACCCCTGGTTTAAATAGGTACGTGAAAATAACATACAAAGATGGGCCTTATTAAGATTAATTCACGTGCAAAACCTCGTTCCTGAGTTATTAAAAAAAAAACCTATTTTTTTTTAGCCTATTTCAAAGGGGAGTAGCTCCCTTATGACGCATTTTTAGACATATGTTTATAGGAACTTTTTGTCATATTTTATCATGTAGAATCACCTGTTAAAATTTCCGATGCTATTTCAAATGCACCCTGTATGTATATTTTACCAAAAAGGTGAGGACATGTACATGGCCGGCCCCCTTTGTATTTTATTTTTTTTTGCCAGGGGCGCTAAGTCTTTGTAGCAACCGTCAGGGACAAAGCTTTTTTTCAGGTGGGGCTCCAAGTTTTGGCAGAAGCCGTCAGTGACTAAGCTTTTTTTAGGTTAGGGCGCCAAGTCTCGGTAGAAACGTCAGGGACAAAGCTTCTTTTTTAGGGTTTTTTTTTTGTTTTGCGAGGGGCGCCAGGTTTTGGCAGAACCGTCAGGAAAAAAGTTGTACATATTTTTAAGGCAAAAAAAGTTTTATTTTTAGGCTAAAAATAGTTGTACTTCTCCCCCCCTCCACCAAATATTCTTCACTACGGCCCTGCTTGCAGAAATTACCGACATTATCCTGCTATTATTTTTGTAAGCTTATTAAATTGAATGTGATAATTACTAATTAATATCGGTATTTAAGTTCTTAATAATAACATTCATAAAATATAAGTTAAATAAAAACAAGCAATTAGCGTCGTTGTTGAAATTTCTACTGTAAAACGCCTTAGTTTAAATTAAGCTTGTAAAAATAAAGCTGTGTTTATCACCTGTTCGCAGTGGTGTATCCTAGTAGGCTACACCACTGCACCTACACTGTGTAGGTGCAATAAATAATTTAAAAAATAAAAAAATAATAAAATTTATAAACATTGTGTATACATTTTATTATACATACATTATAGGTATACCTTTATATTGTATTAGGTATACCTTTTCATCTGGGTAAATCCATGGTAACTTAGTTATAGCCGCAGAAAAAATTACACTTTCTTTTAAATATTTTAATACATTATGATAATTATTATTAAACATTCTTTATTTTTTATGATTAAAGATTCACGGTGTGCCTTAAACAAAGTTAAATGGAAAGTCAAACCACCCCGGATTTTTTTGATTTTAGGTTGTGTTTGGGACATTTTCAAACAGTTTTTGACAAAAATTGAAATCTCTCACGAAGCCGTTTGTACTTTTTAAAGTCATTCTTCTTCTTCTTCTTCTTCAAATTTTTCCTGACATCACAATCGTGAGTTTTTTCTATGACACTCCCTATAATATAGGTACTACCCATGATACTGAATATAATTACGACCATTCACACGCCTACTTTGTTAATTTCCAAAATAAGACTACGTCAAAAAAAAAAAGAAATGGAATGATCACATTAGTTCCCTAGCTGCCCGTCTTAGATCACTCATACCCAGATTCTACCATCTTAGAGACATACTGGATAGGAAAAATATGTTTATTCTGTACAGTGCCTTGGTCGAATCTATTTGCGTTACTACATCATAGCTTGGGGTGGTTGCGGCAGTGGTACATTAGACTCCCTTCAGGTTATACAAAACAGTATTTTAAAAGTTATTTTGAGTAAAAAAAGAAGGTATCCAACAGAACTTCTTTATCTGATATCTTGACTGTTTCTCAATTATATATACTACAAAGTTTAACCCGTATTTTTGCAAAAAAAGAATTTAAGAACTCAACTGGAGATATTAACACAAACACAGAAGTACCACTTATAATTCCCCTTTTTAAAAAGTATCATATGCAACGAAGTTTTCTATATTTTGGACCAACATTTTTTAACTTATTGCCATTAAAAGTTAGTAAAGGAATTAAATTAAAGAAACTCTTGAAAATATTTATTAAAGATAATAATAACAAATTTCAAAAAGTACTATACAGTGCAGTCCCCCCCCCTCTTAACTTTTGAACGAGTTGAGATATCGATTTCAAATTTAGAACTCTTAAATAAGACAACTTAAACTATATTTGGTACTTTTATCTCTTAAAATGTGAGCAGGGGGGCATGGGGGGAAATTTTTTTTAAATGGAAAGGGGGGTCGTGTGATACATCATTTTAAAGCTTCTATTCTCTATATAACCATACATTTTTAAAATTTTTAAACATGTTTTTTAAGGTTTTGATTTTTCAGTTTCCTGTGCTAAAAAAATAAATTTTTAAGTTTTTTTTTTTGTTAATTTTTTTATTTATGTCAACTAAAATTAGTTTAAAAGTATAATTTAAGTTTTTTCATACTTTTTTCTGTTTTTAGGCTAGAGCAACAAACAGAATTTTTTTTAGCAAATAACATTTTTTAACGCCAAAATTTAAAAAATTAATATCATTTCTTTATCATATGATAGTTTTTTTTACTAAAAACAATAGTTTTCTATTTAAATTTTTAATTTTGGAAAACGGTAAAAAATGGTAAGTGCATTATGGAATGACCCCGCTAATGTAAAAGAGAGGATGCTATGAAAATAAATGTTTGCAAATATGACGTTCACGATAAAAATAAATGTCAAATCTAATGTTATAAATTAGATTTTTACTTAGACTTAGTAAGGACCTTGTGGACTAGGGTATTTTATACTACAGAGTGTATTACTTAATTACTAATAAATTTTGATTTTTTGCGCTCAATCAAATTTTTTAATTGGTATGATTGGATTAATCTTAGATTAATCTTAGCAGTATTTTTTACAAAGTCAAGTCTATATCATAATGAGAGTATTGGTAAAGCAAGTTATTATAAAACCTATTGGACAACTTATGATAAAACATGTTTTATAATTATGAGATTTTAAAAAACATAATTAATTAGCTTGTAAAGAACCCCATTCCCTCGCAGTTGCATGAAGTTGCAGCTGGTTCATATTAATAAGTAGATCTCGTTCCAAATGGGCAATAGAAAAAATTTCGCCGCGGCAGCGCTTAAGCCTTTTTGGATTTTTGTAAAAAATAATAGTGCACTGTTACTAGTGTTTTAAAATTTGTAAAAAAATTCGCCCGCGGCGCTAGGGCTAATTTACCTACGTATTTTTTTTAGTTCAAGCTTGCAAAAGCTTAAAATTTGTAAAAAAAGATGCCTGCGGCGCCAGAGCTATCAAAATTGGAAAAAAATTCGCCTGCGGCGCTAAGACTTTATTACTTTTTACATACTTAAGCTTGCTGAACTATGAAAATAAAACAGTCAGAAATTAACATAATTTGAAATTTTTTTCGACTGCCGCGCTTAGTTAATGAATGGGGGCGCCGCTTCGGCCCTCAGTGCCTTAGCTGCAGGCCTGCATGGGACAATTATGCTTTGAAAAAATGGGGGCCCGAGTAAAAAGTTGCACCGGGGCCCGGGCTGGCTCTGTCCGGCCCTGCATATTAGGGTCACTTCATCTAGTCCTACTTCGTGCTTTTGTTCTTAGTCGTTTGTTTATTTATTAATATGCGAAACGCAAGACGTATTTATGATATTTGAATTAATTAACTCATCATTGTGTCAAATTCCATACATCTACAAAATATTACGCCTTTCTAGTATATTTTCAGTGTTATTAGAATTGTTTTGTACAATACTTCAAATAAATCCATGTTAGTCCTTAGGTTTTCTCAAATCACTCCAGTTCTGATGAAAAAAGGTCAAAATTACGCATCTAACTTCAGAGAATCATGGGAATATAAATGCCATTTCACAAAATCTATTATTAGCAAATAATTCTAATTCTTTGCGAGTCTTCCACGATTTAAATGGATTCAAATCAAGCAGCAAGTTAATATGTATCTGCATTGATCCTCTTCCCCACATCGTCTAGATAAGAAGCCCCCATTTTTAACACGATAAAGCAATTTAATTTTGTTTAGATGTCTGAGTCTGTCTGTGTATCTATCTGTCTTTTTGTAAAGTAGTTAGTCATAGTCGTTTCGTAAATGTTCAAAAGTTCTCCCATCGTCCTGAATACACATAAAAAGCCTACTTTCAAAATTATGTCTGACTCGTTGAAGCATTACCGGTGTTATTTCGTTAAATGCTTCAACGATTCTTTGACGCATATTTTCAGGAGTGGTGGGAGCTTGTCGGTAAACCTTGTCCTTTACAAATCCCCACAAAAAATATCACACGGGGTTAAATCGGGTGATCTTGCTGGCCAGGCAATTTGACCACCACGACCTATCCATGTATTATAAGTCTCATCCAAAAAAGTCCTCACCTCATGAAAAAAATGAGCAGGAGCCCCATCCTGCATAAAAATTATGTCATTTCGCAAATTTAGTGGTACGTCTTCTAAAAATTCCGGTAATTCATCACGCAAAAAATTTAGGTACATATTCCCATTTAGATGCCCATTAAAAAAGTAAGGTCCAATAACCGAATCCCCCAGTACCCCTCCCCAAACATTTAAAGACCAAATCCGCTGGTTGTCAACATGCCTAACCCAATGCGGATTTTCAACAGACCAATAATGCATGTTATATTGCTTTTAAATGTAGATTCGTCACTAAACAAAATTTTGGTAGAAAAGTCCTCGTCATCCCCTGTTAATTCTACAAGTTGATCACAAAATCGAACCCTATTTTCAAAATCCCTCCCATCTAACTCTTGAGTAAGACATAATTTATACGGATGTAATTTAGAATTTGTAATAACCCTACTAACTGATGTGCGTGATAAATGATGTTCCCTTGCGATTATCCTTGTAGACGTGTGGGGATCATTGATAACTGCTTCTTGAATTATAGTTATAGTTTCAGGATCTTTGGTTACTGGACTTTCGCCAACTTTTTTTATGTCCCTCACTCCTCCAGTATCCAAAAATAAATTAACAATTCTTCGTAGGCTAAAGTAACTAATACTATCATCGGGGAACTTTTCTACTATTCTTCTCGTTGTTTCTCTTAAATTTTGAGTACATTCTCCATAAGTTAAAATAATTGCTTTCTTTACTTCTAAAGTTATCATTTTGGCATTCAAAACTTGGTTTTATAAAAATCTTGCTTTGTTAATTTTTTGATTATAATGTTAAATCAAATTTGAGATTTATTGTCATCATATTTAAAAAATTTAATTTCAAGGCATCCTACTCTTTTGCCATAGCGGGGTCATTCCATTATGCAATTGCCCTTTTTTAAGGTTTTATAAAATTAAGAATTTAAATCGAAAATTATTGTTTTTAGTGAAAAAAACTATCATATGATAAAGAGGGTCGGTCAAGTTAGCCCCCCCCAGTTAAAACTTAGGGTCGAAAAATACATAGGTAGTTTGCACACAACTTGCACAACCTTGCACAACCAAAAAAAAGCTTGGGCACTAACCATTGGTTAATTGTATGAAAAAAACCGTGGGGGGGCTAACTTGACCTTAGCCCCCCCCAGTAAAAAGTTAAAATTTTTCACTACAATCTAATAGTAAATAGCTTGCACAAGCTTGCACAACCAAAATAAAAGCTTGCGCACCCTTAACAAGAGCGGTGAGGGGTAAATAATGTTTACCGTCAGCCCCCCCCAGAACTAAAATTGACCGAAAAATGTTGTAGTATGTTAAAAAAAAGCTTGCACAACCTTGCACAACCAAAATAAAAGCTTTCGCACCCTTAACAAGAGCGGTGAGGGGTAAATAATGTTTACCGTCAGCCCCCCCCCAGAACTAAAATTGACCGAAAAATGTTGTAGTATGTTAAAAAAAAGCTTGCACAACCTTGCACAACCAAAATAAAAGCTTGCGCACCCTTAACATGAGCGGTAACGGGTAAATAATGTTTACCGTCAGCCCCCTCCCCCAGATGGAAAATTGACCGAAAAATTTTGTAGTTTATTAAAAAAAAAGCTTGAACAACCTTGCACAAACAAAATAAAAGCTTGCACACCCTTAACAAGAGCGGTGAGGGGTAAATAATGTTTACCATCAGCCCCCCCCCCCAGAACTAAAATTGACCGAAAAATGTTGTAGTGTATTAAAAAACTTGCAAAACCAAAATAAAATCTTGCGCACCCTTAACAAGACCAGTGAGGGGTAAATAATTTTTAACGTCAGTCCCCCCCCCCAGAACTAAATTTGACTAAAAACTATTGTAGTATATTAAAAAAAGCTTGCTCATCCAAAATAAAAGCATGCACACCCTTAACAAGAGCGGTAACGGGTAAATAATGTTTACCGTCAGCCCCCCCAGAACAAAATTGACCAAAAAATGTTGTAGTATATTAAAAAAAGCTTGCACAACCTTGCACAACCAAAATAAAAGCTTGCGCACCCTTAACAAGATCGGTGAGGGGTAAATAATGTTTACCATCAGCCCCCCCCAGAACTAAATTTGTCTAAAAACTCTTGCAGTATATTAAATAAAGCTTGCACAACCAAAATAAAAGCTTGAGCACCCTCAACAAGAGCGGTGGGGAGTAAATAATGTTTACCGTCAGCCCCCCCAGAAATAAAATTGACCAAACAATGTTGTAGTATATTAAAAAAAGCTTGCACATCTTTGAACAACCAAAATAAAAGCTTGCACACCCTGAACAAGAGCAGTGGGGAGTAAATAATGTTTATGGTCAGCTCCCCCAGAACTAAAATTGACAAAAAAATGTTGTAGTATATTAAAAAAAAACCTTGCACAACCTTGCACAACCAAAATAAAACCTTGCGCACCCTTAACAAGAGGGGTGAGTGGTAAATAATGTTTACCGTTAGCCCCCCAAAACTAAAATTGACCAAAAAATGTTGTAGTATAAATGTTTAAAAGCAGCTAGAGGCAGCTTGGGAGCTGGACTCTAACTGTGACTCACTCAACCCACAGCCTCAGAGGTTTGTAGATAGACTTAACTTCAAAGTGAGTCAAAGGTGTTAAAAGAAAGAATGATCATAGTTGAATGATATTTTATTTGAATAGAATTTGGTTTATATACAATTTAGAACTTAAGTGTTTTATTAATCTGCAAGATTTAGCATTGCCTATGTTTTATGTTTTAATATTGCTGTTCCTTGTAACCAAATTCTTCTTTTTTATACAAATATGTCTATTTTAAATAATGCCTGTTCAGGTTTTCTGAACATATTGTCGAGAGACAAATAGACACGGAAAATCCCTGTTCAGGTTTTCTGAACATATTGCCGGGAGACAAATAGGCACGGAAAAGCCCTGTTTAGGTTTTCTGAACAATAAAATAAAAGCAAATGCACTTTTTAAGTAGCCGTAAATCAATAATTTGTTGGCGGCAGTGGGTAGGTACTTAATTTATTTTTTTTAGTGACTTAAAAGTTTTTTTATTAAAAAGTTCTTTCTAATAAAATTTTAATTTTATTTATTTTGTTGTTGAAGATAAAAATACACTGCCCAGTAAAAGAGCTTTCCCATTTTCTGAGGGGGGGGGGGGGGGTGCTGACAGTAAACACTCTTTACCCCCACCGCTCT
>OY294044.1:37249183-37276625 GCA_958510825.1 Brachypterus glaber
GTAGATGTTCATTGTAATTATCGCCCCCTCGAGAGGAATTGTCCTTAAGGCCCCCATCTGTATGTAACTTGACATGGAGGTTTTTGCTGATAATAGCGTAGATGTAAAAGAATGGTCGGATAGGTTCAACAGTGCCCCCCCTCTTAACTTTTGAACCAGTTGAGTTATCGACTTAAAATTTGGAATACTTAAACAACTTAAACTATCCATGTAAATATATTTAATATTTTTAGTTTTTAAGGGTCCATTCGAAAATAAAAATTTATATGTATTAGTTATATAAAAAGTCACATATTTTGTCTTTGCAGACCACATTTTGATCCGAAAATTCTCAGTTATAATTAAAAATATCAAGATGAGGTTTTTTTATTGTACAGTTAGAGTTGCTTCAGTGGCTAACGTCGTTCTTTTTTTTTAATTTTTGCTTTAAGGACTTTTTTATGATTGAAATTATGTAAAACTTCCTAATTTTCAAAGTCAAATAAATTATATTAAAAACAAAAAAATCGAAAAAAGGGTGACTTTAGCTACTCAAGCAAATCTTTATCTAAACAATGATGAAAATCCGATATTGATATATTTATTCTCAACCGAGAATTTTCGGAATAAAAAACGTCTTACAAATACCAAAAATTGCATTTTAACCAATCGGAACCGGGTTTAACTTACAAATACATGTTTTATTTTTTGTTCCATCTAGGACTAGAAGTTTTTTTTATTCGAATGTACCCTTAAAATGTGGGCAGGAGCATGGGAGAGAATTTTAAATAGAAAGGGGGGTGGTCGTGGGATATTTTCGTCAAAATTTCTTTAAAAAAATTGAAGAATGTATGAAAAACAAGTTATTTTATGTTGCAAAAACGTAAATTTTCTTTTCAAAATAATTTTAATTGATATAAATAAAAATTTACAAAAAAAGGAAACAACCAAATTAAAACCTTCAAAAAAAGTTTAAAACAAAAAAAAAATAGGGGGCCGTAAGCCCGAAAATGTCAGTCTACCAATATCACTCTGTACGATGATTAGAAAATAGATTTAATAAATTAAAAAATATATAGTTAGATAATTGTATAAGCTTTAAAAGCATATATCAACATTTTAAGAACTAAAAACAAAAAATATATGCAAAAAATAGTTTGGATTGTTTTATAAGTGTTTCAAATTTGAAGTCGATATCTTATCTGGTTCAAAGGCTAAGAGGGGGTGGGTAACTTTTGGACTACACGGTATTTATATTTTATATTTAAATTGAACTGAAAAATCACTTACATAAAAGGGCGGAACGTTGGTATTTTATGCATTATAATAATTATTTATACAAACGTGTTTTTTAAAGCGAGAAAGATATTCAATATTTAATAAAGGACAAGAAAACCGGGTTTCCCACCAGGTGCTTGACAAGCTTTATCTCCGTTATTTAAAAATATATAATTTTTTGCAAAATATAGCCTTAAATGTGAGTCAGAAAATTTTTTATTGACAAATCCAAAACCTTCTCTTGCTTACCCACCTCCTTGAAACCACCCCCAACTTCTGTTTTTCAAATATAACCCCTCATTTTTGTAAAGATGAAAGTAAATTTTATTCTGAATTTAACCATACACGGTGTGTGAAATAACATCGGAAATTTTCCTATGAACAGAAGTCCAAAAATTCTGCGTAAGGGAGTTAGGCCCCTTTGAAAGTGGCAAAAAAAAATTGGTTTTTATTTAATAACTCAGGAACCCTTTGAGATATAGCAACGATGTTTTGAATGTGAACTTATCTTAATAAGACCCATCTTTGTATATTATTTTCATGTACTTATTTTAACCAGGGGTTGTAAAAGAATGGTCGGATAGGTTCAACAGTGCCCCCCCCCCTCTTAACTTTTGAACCAGTTGAGTTATCGACTTAAAATTTGGAATACTTAAACAACTTAAACTATCCATGTAAATATATTTAATATTTTTAGTTTTTAAGGGTCCATTCGAAAATAAAAATTTATATGTATTAGTTATATTATGAGTCACATATTTTGTCTTTGCAGACCACATTTTGATCCGAAAATTCCCAGTTATAATTAAAAATATCAAGATGAGGTTTTTTTATTGTACAGTTAGAGTTGCTTCAGTGGCTAACGTCGTTCTTTTTTTAAATTTTTTGCTTTAAGGACTTGCTTTTTTATGATTAAAATTATGTAAAACTTCCTAATTTTCAAAGTCAAATAAATTATATTAAAAACAAAAAAAAAATCGAAAAAAGGGTGACGTTAGCCACTCAAGTAAATGTTTATCTAAACAATAATGAAAATCCGATATTGATATATTTAATCTCAACCGAGAATTTTCGGATCAAAAAACGCCTTACAAATACCAAAAATTGCATTTTAACCAATCGGAACCGGGTTTAACTTACAAATACATGTTTTATTTTTTGTTCCATCTAGGACTAGAAGTTTTTTTTATTCGAATGGACCCTTAAAATGTGGGCAGGGCATGGGAGGGAATTTTAAATAGAAAGGGGGGTGGTCGTGGGATACATCATTTTGAAGCTTATGAAATTATCTATTTAACAATATTTTTTTATTTTTATTTTTTTTTGGTTCAAAATTAGGTTATATTGGGTATTTTCGTCAAAATTTCTTTAAAAAAATTGAAGAATGTATGAAAAACAAGTTATTTTATGTTGCAAAAACGTAAATTTTCTTTTAAAAATAATTTTAATTGATATAAATAAAAATTTACAAAAAAGGAAACAACCAAATTAAAACCTTCAAAAAAAGTTTAAAACAAAAAAAAAATAGGGGGCCGTAAGCCCGAAAATGTCAGTCTACCAATATCACTCTGTACGATGATTAGAAAATAGATTTAATAAATTAAAAAATATATAGTTAGATAATTGTATAAGCTTTAAAAGCATATATCAACATTTTAAGAACTAAAAACAAAAAATATATGCAAAAAATAGTTTGGATTGTTTTATAAGTGTTTCAAATTTGAAGTCGATATCTTATCTGGTTCAAAAGCTAAGAGGGGGTGGGTAACTTTTGGACTACACGGTATTTATATTTTATATTTAAATTGAACTGAAAAATCACTTACATAAAAGGGCGGAACGTTGGTATTTTATGCATTATAATAATTATTTATACAAACGTGTTTTTTAAAGCGAGAAAAATATTCAATATTTAATAAAGGACAAGAATACCGGGTGTCCCACCAGGTTCTTGACAAGCTTTATCTCCGTTATTTAAAAATATATAATTTTTTGCAAAATATAGCCTTAAATGTGAGTCAGAAAATTTTTTATTGACAAATCCAAAACCTTCTCTTGCTTACCCACCTCCTTGAAACCACCCCCAACTTCTGTTTTTCAAATATAACCCCACATTTTTGTAAAGATGAAAGTAAATTTTATTTTGAATTTAACCATACACGGTGTGTGAAATGACATCGAAAATTTTAAGGGGTGATTCTATATAGGAAAATATGACAAAAAGTTCCTATGAACAGAAGTCCAAAAATTCTGCGTAAGGGAGTTAGGCCCCTTTGAAAGTGGCAAAAAAATTGGTTTTTATTTAATAACTCAGGAACCCTTTGAGATATAGCAACGATGTTTTGAATGTGAACTTATCTTAATAAGACCCATCTTTGTATATTATTTTCATGTACTTATTTTAACCAGGGGTGTGCGAAATGGGGGGTCTTATCACTTTTTTGTCCAAAACTGTTTTCTGTGCAATTTTTTTTGTAATATTATCATTAAAATATGATTCCTGAGGTCAAAATACATAAAAAAAGGTACCCTTGTTGTGATACTGTAGGATTAACCGTTTTCGAGAAAAATTAATTTAAAGGTGAAATTTCACGCTTCGAGGACGAAAAATTAAATGCTCAAATGTGGAAAACCTAGCGAAACAAACTAGTAGAAAACTCGCTCAAACTCATAAAAATATTTTACGAGTTTTAGCGAGTTTAGTGAAACAGTATTAACTAGTTTTCAGCGAGTAAAAAACTAGTAGAAACTCGCTCAAACTCGTAAAAATATTTTCAAAAAACCTAGATTTTTACAAGTTTCTACGAGTATTTTATGAGGAAATTCCCATGAAAATTTACTAGTATTTACCAGTATTTAACGAGTATTTTTCTACAAGGATTAACGAGTTTTCAGCGAGTAAAAAAACGTAGTTTTGCTTTCCCATTCTAAAAGTTTCGGAAAGCCTTATATTCGTGCAAAAATTTTTAAACATTGGGGTGGGCAAGGGGGGCAAATGGGGTAAATAAAGTAAGTTTTCCCAAAAATTTGAAAATTGCTATATAGGGGTTTGTGAGGTTGCTGAAATTGAACATGATAATAACAAAATTCTAACCCCACCCCACGGGGCTGAGGGGGTAAATATTTTATGAGGAAAATTCAATGAAAATTTACGACTTTTTACCAGTATCGAACGAGTATTTTTCAACTAGTAGAAACTCGCTCAAACTCCAAGCGAGCAAAAAAACGTAGTTTTGCTTTCCCATTCTGAAAGTTTCGGAAAGCCTTATATTCGTGCAAAAATTTTTAAACATTGGGGTGGGCAATGGGGGCAAATGGGGTAAATAAAGTAATTTTTTCCAAAAATTTGAAGGATTAACGAGTTTTCAGCGAGTAAAAAAACGTAGTTTTGCTTTCCCATTCTGAAAGTTTCGGAAAGCCTTATATTCGTGCAAAAATTTTTAAACATTGGGGTGGGCAATGGGGGCAAATGGGGTAAATAAAGTAATTTTTCCCAAAAATCTGAAGGATTAACGAGTTTTCAGCGAGTAAAAAAACGTAGTTTTGCTTTCCCATTCTGAAAGTTTCGGAAAGCCTTATATTCGTGCAAAAATTTTTAAACATTGGGGTAGGCAAGGGAGTAAATACAGTAATTTTTCAGAAAAATTTGAAAATTGCTATATAGAGGTTTTTGAGGTTGCTGAAATTGAACATGATAATAAAAAAAATCCAACCCCACACCACGGGGCTGGGGGGGTAAATATTTTATGAGGAAAATCCAATGAAAATTTACGAGTATTTATCAGTATCGAACGAGTATTTTTCTACGAGTATTAACGAGTTTTCAGCGAGTAAAAAACCGTAGATTTTTACAAGTTTCTACGAGTGTTTTATGAAGAAATTCCAATGAAAATTTACTAGAACTTACCAGTATTGAACGAGTATTTTTCTACAAGGATTAACGAGTTTTCAGCGAGTAAAGAACCGTAGTAAATATTTCACGAATTTTAGCGAGTTTATTGAAACAGTATTAACTAGATTTCAGCGAGTAAAAAACTAGTAGAAACTCGCTCAAACTCGTAAAAATATTTTCAAAAAATCCTAGATTTTTACAAGATTCTACGAGTATTTTATGAGGAAATTTCCATGAAAATTTACTAGTATTTACCAGTATTGAACCAGTATTTTTCTACAAGGATTAACGAGTTTTCAGCGAGTAAAGAACCGTAGTAAATATTTCACGAGTTTTAGCGAGTTTGGTGAAACAGTATTAACTAGATTTCAGCGAGTAAAAAACTAGTAGAAACTCGCCCAAACTCGTAAAAATATTTTCAAAAAAACCTAGATTTTTACAAGTTTCTACGAGTATTTTATGAGGAAATTCCCATGAAAATTTACTAGTATTTACCAGTATTTAACGAGTATTTTTCTACAAAGATTAACGAGTTTTCAGCGAGTAAAAAAACGTAGTTTTGCTTTCCCATTCTAAAAGTTTCGGAAAGCCTTATATTCGTGCAAAAATTTTCAAACATTGGGGTGGGCAAGGGGGGCAAATGGGGTAAATAAAGTAATTTTTCCCAAAAATATGAAAATTGCTATATAGGGGTTTTTGAGGTTGCTGAAATTGAACATGATAATAAAAAAATTCTAACCCCACCCCACGGGGCTGAGGGGTTAAATATTTTATGAGGAAAATTCAATGAAAATTTACTACTATTTACCAGTATCGAACGAGTATTTTTCTACGAGTATTAACGAGTTTTCAGCGAGTAAAAAACAGTAGATTTTTACAAGTTTCTACGAGTATTTTACGAGGAAATTCCCATGAAAATTTACTAGTATTTACCAGTATTGAACGAGTATTTTTCTACAAGGATTAACGAGTTTTCAGCGAGTAAAAAACCGTAGTTTTTACAAGTTTCTACGAGTATTTTACGAGGAAATTCCCATGAAAATTTACTAGTATTTACCAGTATTGAACGAGTATTTTTCTACAAGGATTAACGAGTTTTCAGCGAGTATTTTATGAGGAAATTCCCATGAAAATATACTAGTATTTACCAGTATTTAACGAGTATTTTTCTACAAGGATTAACGAGTTTTCAGCGAGTAAAAAAACGTAGTTTTGCTTTCCCATTCTAAAAGTTTCGGAAAGCCTTATATTCGTGCAAAAATTTTTAAACATTGGGGTGGGCAAGGGGGGCAAATGGGGTAAATAAAGTAATTTTTCCCAAAAATTTGAAAATTGCAATATAGGGGTTTTTGAGGTTGCTGAAATTGAACATGATAATAAAAAAATTCTAACCCCACCCCACGGGGCTAGGGGGTAAATATTTTATGAGGAAAATCCAATGAAAATTAACCACTATATACCAGTATCGAACGAGTATTTTTCTACGAGTATTAACGAGTTTTCAGCGAGTAAAAAACCGTAGATTTTTACAAGTTTCTACGAGTATTTTATGAGGAAATTGCCATGAAAATTTACTAGTATTTACCAGTATTTAACGAGTATTTTTCTACAAGGATTAACGAGTTTTCAGCGAGTAAAAAAACGTAGTTTTGCTTTCCCATTCTAAAAGTTTCGGAAAGCCTTATATTCGTGCAAAAATTTTTAAACATTGGGGTGGGCAAGGGGGGCAAATGGGGTAAATAAAGTAATTTTTCCCAAAAATTTGAAAATTGCTATATAGGGGTTTTTGAGGTTGCTGAAATTGAACATGATAATAAAAAAAATCCAACCCCACCCCACGGGGCTGAGGGGGTAAATATTTTATGAGGAAAATTCAATTAAAATTTACGAGTATTTACCAGTATCGCACGAGTATTTTTCTACGAGTATTAACGAGTTTTCAGCGAGTAAAAAACCGTAGTAAATATTTTACGAGTTTTAGCGAGTTTAGTGAAAGAGTATTAACTAGTTTTCAGCGAGTAAAAAACTAGTAGAAACTCGCTCAAACTCGTAAAAATATTTTTAAAAAATCCTAGATTTTTACAAGATTCTACCAGTATTTTATGAGGAAATTCCCATGAAAATTTACGAGTATTTACCAGTATCGCACGAGTATTTTTCTACGAGTATTAACGAGTTTTCAGCGAGTAAAAAACCGTAGTAAATATTTTACGAGTTTTAGCGAGTTTAGTGAAAGAGTATTAACTAGTTTTCAGCGAGTAAAAAACTAGTAGAAACTCGCTCAAACTCGTAAAAATATTTTTAAAAAATCCTAGATTTTTACAAGATTCTACCAGTATTTTATGAGGAAATTCCCATGAAAATTTACTAGTATTTACCAGTATTGAACGAGTATTTTTCTACGAGTATTAACGAGTTTTCAGCGAGTAAAAAACCGTAGATTTTTACAAGTTTCTACGAGTATTTTATGAGGAAATTCCAATGAAAATTTACCAGTATATACTGGTACTAATATTGAACTAGTATTTTTCTACAAGGATTAACGAGCTTTCAGCGAGTAAAAAAACTTAGTTTTTACAAGTTTCTACGAGTATTTTATGAGGAAATTCTAATGAAAATTTACTAGTATTTACCCGTAGAAAACTAGTAAAAACTCGTAAAATTAAAGTGTATAAATACTCGCTAAAACAAGGAAATAAATTACCTCGTAGAAAACTATTAAATACTCGTAAAAATAAAATCTAATATTACTCTCTAGGACGAGTAAAAAAAATTCCTCGTAGAAAACTAGTAAAAATAAAATTTAATATTGCTCGCTGGGACGAGTAAAAAAATTTCCTTGTATAAAACTAATAAAAACTCGTAAAATGAAAGTGTATTAATACTCGGTGAAACAAGTAAATAAATTTCCTCGAAGAAAACTAGTAAATACTCGTAAAAATAAAATCTAATATTGCTCGCTGGGACGAGTAAAAAATTTCCTCGTAGGAAACTAGTAAAAACTCGTAAAATGAAAGTGTATTAATACTCGGTGAAACAAGTAAATAAATTTCCTCGTAGAAAACTAGTAAATACTCGTAAAAATAAAATCTAATATTACAAGCTGGGACGAGTAAAAAAATTTGCTCGTAGAAAATTAGTAAAAACTCTTAAAATGAAAGTGTATTAATACTCTCTGAAACAAGTAAATAAATTTCCTCGTAGGAAACTAGTAAATACTCGTAAAAATAAAATCTAATATTACTTGCTGGGACGAGTAAAAAAAATTCCTCGCATAAAACTAGTAAAAACTCGTAAAATGAAAGTTTATTAATACTCTCTGAAACAAGTAAATAAAGGAGATGCCACTATTTTAAGGTATTTTGGCGACCTTACGATTTGCCTGGAATTTTCGTATGTTTTTAATTCGGTAAAATTATGCTTCTAAACAAAATTACAGCTTATGCAAGGATCTGGTTTTCCTAGAGTATCTTAAAATAGTATGATGAATTTGACATAAATTAAAAGAACATTCTGACAAGTGCGATGCCACAAAGTCAAAAACTGCGTTTTGAAATTCACCACATATATAGTATGTCTTATTAAGACTAAGTTTATATTTGATATTTTTTTGCCAATTATTATAGTATAAAAATTTTATACTATAATAATTGTATTTATTTAATAAATACAACCGAGTACTTTTTTATTTAACTTTTTATTCAACTTTTTATTCAACGTACGTAACTTTAAATGGATCCTTCAAAACTAAATAATTCCTTGTTTATATAAATTATTTAATTTCTAAAGATAAAAAAATGTCCTAATATAATGAATATTTTTGTAAATGTGATTTAAGCAGTTATTTTGAATGAATAGAACTTTAAACAGAATATAAAACATAGTAGCTACATACAGTATAAGAATATAGAATTAACCTAATAAACAAAAATTATACAAAAAAATAATCATAATAAAACAACTATTAAATCTAACGTTAGAACATGAACACTAGGTATAAATAACAAAATTATAATTTTATTAACTTATTTTGAAGAGGAAGAACCTGTTCAAACTATTGTAGCGGAGTTAAATGATAATATTTTAGCAAAAAATAGAACCCTTAATCTATTGCATTTAAATATAAGGTCTATAAATAGTAATTTTGATGAGTTTTTAACTTATTTAAGTAACACGTATTCAGAGAACTTAGACGTCATTATATTATCAGAAACGTGGAAAATCTCTGATCTTAACAATTTTAATATTCCACATTTTAATATTTTTTATAGCAAATCAGAATTTAATCAAAATGATGGTACTGTAGTGTACATAAATAATAAACTTAATTTTGATGTTGATATTATAGATTTTAGTCAAATTAAAATATTACGCTTAAAAGGCCTTATAAACAATTTAAGTTATGGTATTACAGCAGGCTATAGACCATATGGATCTAACAAAGACATTTTTCTCGAGGATCTCACTAGTTATTTACATAATTTACAAAAATGTGACGTAGAGATCCTGGTTGGTGATATCAATTTTAACACACTGGAAAAAAATGATCATAACGTTAATGGATACCTAAATCTCTTATACCAGCATGGTATGATCCAGTATATTACCGTACCAACGAGAAAAACACACAATAGTGAAAGCTGTTTGGACCATATTTTTGTAGGTTTAAAGGACATTAAATTAAATAAAAGCATGGCTTTTAAAAGTTTTGTTTTCGAAAATAAAATGACGGACCATGACTGGACTTTCCTTCATATAAATGGTAATAATCAAATTATACCCAAGGTTATCCCGGTAGAAGTAAAAAAAATAAATTATGAAAAACTTAAGAATGACTTAAATCAAGAAAAATGGATTAATGTTCTAGAATGTAATATATCTGAAACTGCTTATAAAACATTTTTAGAAATTTTTCAAGGTTATGTACAAAAGAATACTGAAATTACAACATTTAATAATAAAGGTATAAAAAAACTTAAGCCATGGATAACTTTGGGTCTAATCAATTCAATTAAACATCGCGATAAACTGAAAAAAAAATTAACTAAAAACCATAGTATCGAAGCCGAGCAAGAATATAAAAATTACCGAAATTTTCTAAACAAATTAATTTATACAACAAAAACAGACTTTTACAAAAAACAATTAAATAACGCAAAAAACACTAAACAAATTTGGACTGTAATTAACAAGGTATCAAATAAAAAAGAAAAGTCTCCTGAAAAATTTAATATAAAAAATAATGAGGGCATTCCACTTAAGTCGGAAAAAGAAAAGGCAAATTTTTTTAACGATTATTTTACCAATGTTGGTAAAAAAATGATAAAAAATATAAAAAGAAAACGTCATTCATTTATTCGAACTAATCATGAAATTTTCACCTCCCTTTTTTTAAAGCCGATTGACAAAAAAGAACTTGTTATTTATATTTTAAATTTAAAAATTAATTCAAGTAGTGGGCCAGATGGTATTTCCGCAAAAACAATTAAAACAATTCATACCGAAATACTATCTCCACTACTTCATATTATTAACCTCATAATGAGCACAGGTAAAGTACCATCACAACTAAAAGAATCAATCATTACCCCAATTTATAAATCTGGTTCAAAAAGTGAAACCACTAATTACCGTCCCATATCCGTGATCAATAACTTTTCAAAGATCCTAGAGCAGTGTCTAAAAACAAGATTAATGAACTACCTAGATAAGCATAATATATTAAATAGTAATCAGTTTGGTTTTAGGAAAAATTCATCAACTGAAGACGCAGTCCTCAACCTCAACAGAATTATAGTAGAAGGTCTAAACTCTGGTAAAAAATGTCTAACCATATTTTTGGATCTTGCCAAAGCTTTTGACACGGTTGACCATGGTATTCTTTTAGAAAAGCTTGAGTCGATCCGTGTTAGAGGCGTGGCATTGGAACTCTTTCGTGACTATCTCAGAGATAGGTCGCAGCGTGTCAAAATAAATAATTCCGTAAGTGACCCACGTACTGTTACCAGAGGCGTGCCTCAAGGGACAGTACTGGGTCCTATTTTATTTCTTATTTATATCAACGATATTTTTTAACTGTATTCAAAATTTAGGTTTTTTAATTTCATATGCGGATGACACAGCTGTGACTATCCTTGCAGATAATTGGAATGAAGTTATTAAAAAAGCAGAAGAATGTTTATCCAAATTAAAAATATGGTTAGACTCAAACTTACTAAGTCTCAATGTGAGTAAAACTAAATTTTTGGCTTTTTCACCCACATCTGTTGATCAGCCTGATCTTAATGAAATTACAATTCATGATTGTGATGAAAAAGATAACTGCCAATGTCCCAAAATTAAAAAAACAAACAGTATTAAATATTTAGGCATTATGGTCGATCAACATCTGAGGTGGAGGGAACACATTAATTATCTCACATCGAGACTTAGGTGTGTTATTTACAGATTTTACCAACTAAGAAATGTTTTAAATAGGAAACTGCTTATCATTATACACTTCTCTTGTGGAATCTTTATTGAGATATTGTGTCACGGTGTGGGGTGGACTAGCAGAAACTTTACTTTATCCGCTACAAGTCCTGCAAAATACATTATTAAAAGTTTTGTTTCAGAAAGATTTAAGATATCCTACTGATAAGCTTTATGCAGAAGTGAATGTATTAAAAATTAGACAAATTTATGCTTATCAAGCTATTTTGTATACATCAATAAATATAAATAAACCCTCTCACATATATATGACTAGATACCTAACTAATAACTCTGCCTTAATCCCACTCTTTAAAAAAACATTTATTCAAAGAACAGTCTTTTATTTGGGCCCAAAAATTTTTAACTTATTACCCACCAGTATAAAAAACTTAACTTCGGTAAAAAACCTTAAAAAACCATTAAAAGTATTTTTATTAAATCATGCAGATTTTTTAAATAATATAATCTAGAAGCTAATTTATCGTGTGTTTTTCCCTGGTAATTTTCTTTAACAAGTTTTTATAGCGTCTAATCTCTCTTCTTTTTTAAGTGATTATTTTTAATTTTTCGCCATACTTACCTAAATACATTTTTGTTTGACTATAACCAAAATCCGTCTTGCATAACAGTTAAATCCCCTTCCGTCCTTTGCACACAAACCTAGGTTTAGGCAAAAAAAAATATATATGTAAACTTATGTAATGATATAAATAAATAAAATAAATTCTAAATTCTAAAATAAAATAAATTCTAAAAAATTTCTAAATAATTTGAGGACCCTCATTACGGGTAGCAGCATCTCCCACAACTTGAAGTAAGGCATCTGATGGAAAATGTATATTTTGTCTTAGACGAGCATAGCCCAAAAACCAAATAACACTGGTAACATGGGCACATAAACCAATTGTCCTTGCCCCCACTTTGCAGGTGCAATAAGAGCCAGTGATAGGATCAATTTGTGCTTCTTCATTTTGTATATTATAATTAGGAATATATGATATAAATAATTTATGTTTAACAGCCTGCGTAAATCGTGAAAATATTTTAGCTCTTATCACATCTCCTCATATTGTTGTAGTTGAAATATATACTCGTTTTGTCTCTGTCTAGCGGCTGTGTCCTGTATATATCTAGGTGATAATTTTACTTGATACGTTCCAAAGGTTTTTCGGCGTAAGTATTCCAAGGAGACATGAGGAAAGTTTAAAACATTAATGTTCTCTTCGTCCTCCATATTTATCCATGGTCCACCACCACGTAGTAAGAGCAGGTTACCTTCGTCGACCCTTTGCTTAAGAACGTTTATTTGATTTTGCTCTAATGCCAGCATTCTGTTTGCCATATCTATATCAGCATCTTGCATAAGAATGGGTTCTCGAAATCTGTTAATTACAGCGCAAGCTATTTTTAAATAGCTTGATAGCTTTAAACATTGTTGGATTGGAACCATATCCCTAAAGAACTTGAAAATATTTTTTAATGTACCATTTCTTGATTCAACTATCCACCTGGTTTTAGTTATTTTTCGTGCAAAATTGGCCTCCTCCACAGTAAACTGTCTTTGATTCCTATTTAATAAAGGAGGCATTTCGCAGTTAAGGTTGAGATCTTCTAAAAATTCTACAGCATCCCTGTAACCTCTATCAACGATAAAAATATCACCATCTTGTACCCACTGTCTAATGTTATTTTGCTCCTCATTAAATTCATTAATCAGGATTGATGCATCATTATTTAGTATATCGGAAAAGTAGAGACCCTGAACGTCCACAATATAACCATCAGGAGCTACAATCAAATGAGCTTTAAACAATGTATATTTCTTATGAGGAGAAAATGATTGACGTTGAATACGAAAATGTGAGCTTTTTGGAGCTTTAATGTAGGTACAATCTGGATATAAAATTAATTTAAGAAAATCTGGTTCAGGGTTGTAAAGTCTATTAGAAAACTCTGTAACATGTCTTCTGATAAAATCGTCTCTATTTTGTACTTCAGGGGCTCTGAAACCCAAATTATTCGGAACTAAGTTCTCCGATATACTTTGACGTGCAATATCAATGGCCATACTAACACTTTGATGACTGGAAAAATTCATAACAGCTTTTAAGAACCTATCAGTAATACCTTGACGAAGTTTCATAAACAAAGCAATGACAAATTTCTTTTTAACATTTCGTACTTGATTATTAATAACAACTGGAGGACATGCATTAAACATAATATTAAACTGGTTTTTAGTTAACGATGTTAGAGTTTGAAAATCATCTTCCTCGAAGTTATTTTCATCGTCATATTGGTCAGTCTTTGATATTCGCTTAAGTTCCGTGAACCAAAAGGCAATTTCTTCTCCACCCATAATAACGCGAGAAGGAATGGTAATATGGCCCTCCATAAATTCGGGTTTTATTAACCCTGAGGCTGTTAAATGTATATAACAGCAGCGGATTCCAGAACTAACAAATATATTCTTTTTTGTATAAAAATCCACCCGCGCTTTTAAGCTAAGTCTATGATTAATTTCTTCACCGTGGCATATCACACAACCTCTTTGCGAAATAAGTACATTCATTGGAATGGATTGTGGATTATTTTCCATTTCTATAATATTATTTATTCGTCCACTGCAATTAATGCATACTTTCGTTTGGCCATTAATATCCATTTCTATGATTCCGTGTACGTTTCGATGTTGCATTGCAAGTTCAATTCGTCTTTCTTGCAAATTGGGTCGTCCAATAACGAATATATTGGCGTAAACATTTCCGCAAATATAGCAGGGCATGGTAATTTAAAGAACAAATAATAATTTTTAGGAACTATTAGACTAAATAAAGCTATTAATCAATCAAAACTTACGTCAAAGTCATATTAATTAAGTTAAAAAGTTGACATTTTTTAATAATTTGTGTCATTTTCAGTATTCTGTTTTAAGATACTGTAGGAAAACCATCTCCTTGTATAAGCTGTAATTTTGTTTAGAAGCATAATTTTACCCAATTAAAAATATACGAAAATTCCAGGCAAATCGTAAGGTAGCCAAAATACCTTGAAATAGTGGCATCTCCTTTACTTGTAGGAAACTAGTAAATACTCGTAAAAATAAAATCTAATAAACAAGTAAATGAATTTCCTCGTAGAAAACTAGTAAATACTCGTAAAAATAAAATCTAATATTGCTCGCTGGGACGAGTAAAAACATTTCCTTGTAGAAAACTAGTAAAAACTCGTAAAATGAAAGTGTATTAATACTCGGTGAAACAAGTAAATAAATTTCATCGTAGAAAACTAGTAAATACTCGTAAAAATAAAATCTAATATTACTAGCTGGGACGAGTAAAAAAATGTCCTCGTATAAAACTAGTAAAAAGTAAACTAGTAAAAGTTTCTACGAGTATTTTATGAGTAAATTCCAATGAAAATTAACTAGTATTTACCCGTAGAAAACTAGTAAAAACTCGTAAAATTAAAGTGTATAAATACTCGCTAAAACAAGGAAATAAATTTCCTCGTAGACAACTATTAAATACTCGTAAAAATAAAATCTAATATTACTCTCTAGGACGAGTAAAAAAATTTCCTCGTAGAAAACTAGTAAAAACTCTTAAAATGAAAGTGCATTAATACTCTCTGAAACAAGTAAATAAATTTCCTCGTAGAAAACTAGTAAATACTAGTAAAAATAAAATCTAATATTGCTCGCTGGGATGAGTAAAAAAATTTGCTCGTAGAAAATTAGTAAAAACTCGTAAAATGAAAGTGTATTAATACTCTCTGAAACAAGTAAATAAATTTTCTCGTAGGAAACTAGTAAATACTCGTAAAAATAAAATCTAATGTTACTCGCTGGGACGAGTAAAAAAAATTCCTTGTAGAAAACTAGTAAAAACTCGTAAAATGAAAGTGTATAAATACTCGCTAAAACAAGGAAATAAATTTCCTCGTAGAAAATTATTAAATACTCGTAAAAATAAAATCTAATACTACTCGCTGGGTGTTGTGTGACGTCGAAAGGTCCCATTCGGTGATATGGGATTGCCTCCGTAACATCGCCTTTATGATATTAATTAAGTGGACTGCGAATAGGTATTAATGATTGAAAAGAATATTAAAGACAAAACGACAGTTCCAATAATATATATGGTAATCTTACCTTAGTTACAGCATTCAGCACGACAGGTCATGACCGCCATTTCTTCACAGGAGACACCACATAATTGGAAACTGATGTACGCGAATTAAAGTTTGTTTGACCAGTGTAGGTATACACTACTAATTATTTAAATACATATGTGTATATGGAACTTATTTCTATAGTTTGCAGCCGTAAAATATGGTAAATTCTAACGAAATGCCCGGCGCGTGGTATATTCGTCAGCGGATTTGAGTATATTTTTATTGACACGCATCGATCGTTCTCGAGTGTCAAATTGCTACTGTCCGGAAGGCAACCTACCCGAACTCACGCGCAGAAAAGCTAGGAGGTTTTCAGCGCGTTACTTACAAAAATACAATTAATTCAAAATAAAATATTATTTTTGAATTATAACTAAGTAAAGAAATTAAATGAAATTATGTATAATAAAACCCAAATTAAAAATAAATACAAACACAGAAATGTGGTTGTAACATTACTGCCCACCAAAACACACAAAATTAGAGTGTTTTAACAACACATAGGTAATATACATAATTTTACTAAGGGCCTCTTTAGGACACCTTGAGCTGTACGGACATTTACTACTCGGATCACACCATCAGCACCTGGAAATAACTCTATTACACGACCTATCGACCAACGAAGAGGGGGCTGTAAATCGTTCTTTATCAGCACCATAGAACCAAGTTCTATCGGTTTAGAGGGTTCATTCCATTTAACTCTTTGCTGTAAAGTACATAAATATTCGGAATGATACCTGGCCCAGTAGTCCTGATGCATACGTTGAATGAGCTGCCACCTATTTAGACGATTAAGAGGCAAGTCTTGTAGATCAGGCTCTGGCGGGGCAGAGAGTGAGTTCAGGGTAAGAAAATGTCCGGGAGTCAAGACCGATAAATCATTTGGGTCAGAGCTAACTGGACAAAGAGGTCTCGAGTTCAATAAGGCTTCTATTTGAACTAAGAAGGTTGAGAATTCCTCATATGTCAGTCGTTGTAAACCAACTACTCTATAAAAATGAGTTTTTATCGACTTAACACCAGATTCAAACAGACCACCAAAATGTGGGGCTGAAGGGGGATTAAATGACCACTTTATCGATTCAGTTTCAGTGGCATGCTGCATCAACTCATCTAATTGGCGCGCGGCACCAACAAAATTTGTACCTTGATCAGAGAAAATGTGATTACAGCGTCCACGTCTAGAAATGAAACGACGAAGAGCAGCCAAAAAGGACTCAGAAGAAAGTGAGGACACCAACTCTAAGTGTATAGCTTTTGTGGTCGAGCACACGAACACACAAATCCAAGCTTTGTAAGTTTTTGCACCACGTCTCGTCCCATGCTTATATTGAATGGACCACAATAGTCCACGCCACAGCTTTGGAAAGCTTTCAACTGACTTATCCTAAAGCTCGGTAGGTCACCCATCCTAGGTTGGATAGTGTTTGGCTTAACCCTAAAGCACTTGTGACACTTTGAAACAACAGATTTTATGGCCCGCTTGGCGGATAATATCCAAAACTGTTGATTCAATAAAAACTGTAAGGTTTGAATCCCAGGATGCATATGCCTAACATGCATATCCTCGATAATGAGGTAAGTCAATCGATGAGTACGAGGTAATAATGCGGGATGTTTACTTTCAAACGGCAGATGTGCATTTTTTAGCCTACCGCCTACTCGTAAAACTCCTTGCGGGTCTATGAAAGGATTTAATTTACGTAAAGTTTTATTAACCGGCTTTTGTTGCTCGATACGTACAATATCTTCCTTAAAATATTGGTGTTGAACAATTTTAACCAAATTCATTAAGGACACTTGTAAATCATTTGCAACTAAAGTAGTAGTAACCTTTTGATTAGGATTACGTAAATTGAAACCAAAACGAAAAATATATGAGACAACACGTATTAGACGTGATAATCTAGAATATTTGTTTAATAGGGTATCAATAAATTGATCAGTCTCTATTAAAACTAGGGATATAATCTTGGCCTCATCTGGAGACGTAACGGGTGTAAAACTATCCGTATCAAGATCCAGGGAGGTAGACAAGAATTCTGGTCCCGCCCACCATTGGGTACACTGCATAAGCTCGCTGGGAAAAAGCCCACGTGAACCATGGTCAGCCACGTTGTCCGCAGACTTAACATGATACCAACAATCTGGTGGTACCAAATCTTGGATGTGGCTACCATGGAATCTGACCAAGCATATGTTTTATGAAAAGTAATGCTGTTTTTATAAGTGTTGCGAACAAACTTTATTAAATTACTTAATAAAACAGCAGCGCACAATTCCAAGCGGGGTATTGATAATTTCTTTAAAGTAGCAACTTTTGACTTTGCACAGATTAAGGAAACTTCAAACTTTCCATCTGGCAGAGGTTTTCGAAAGAAAATTATAGCACAATAGCCCTTCTCAGAACTGTCACAAACGCCATGCAATTCTAAACCACTGGCGTTTTTTATATCAAGAAAACGGGAAATTTTTAAATCTGCTAACATGTGCAATTCAGATTTAAATTGTAACCACTTTGTTACCACTTCATTGGGAAGTGGCTGGTCCCAATCACAACCTAGTGACCATAAATGCTGTATTAAATGCTTGGCTACAAAGGTTATTGGACTGAGATATCCAAGTGGATCCCAAATACGCGCAATATCCGATAGGATAGAACGCTTAGTTGGTGTAGACTCTAAAGCCTTCACCCGAAAAGAGAAAAAATCTGTATGTGGAGTCCATTGAAGTCCCAAAATTTTAAGATATGAATCTTCTTCAGAATCAAATGATATATGCTGTCGATGATCGACAGGGATATCTTTCAATAAATTTGGAGAATTGCTCGCCCACTTCCTCAATTCAAACTTTCCTTTTTGTAAAAGTTCAGTTAGCTGAAGACAAAGCACCTGTGCTAGCTCTAGGTTGTCAGCCCCTGAGATAATGTCATCAACAAAGGTATCTTCTTCTAGAGCTTTTGATGCCATAGGAAAATCTTTACCCTCATCTGTTACTAACTGTTTAATAGTGCGTAATGCTAGAAAGGGAGAGGAAGTATTACCAAAAGCTACCGTTGTAAGTCGGTATTCTTTTACTGGTTGTTGGGGATGAAATCTCCAAAGCAATCGTTGATAATTTCGGTGCTTCGGATCCATAAGAATTTGCCTAAACATTTGTTTTATGTCTGCCATTATAACAATAGTATGAAGGCGAAATCTTAATAAAAGGGAAATTATATCAGTTTGTAATTTAGGTCCTGGACATAATAAATCATTAAGGGAGTAGCCCTCTGATGTTTTAGCACTGCAATCAAAAACTATGCGTACCTGGGTAGTACTACTATCCGGCCTTAGTACCGCAAAGTGCTGAACCGTATAATGCGGTGCAGTGGCCTCACATGGAGGTGCTTCTTCCATGTGCCCAGAATCCAAATATTCCTGAATAACTTTAGAATATGATATTTTTACGGATTCATCTTGCAAGCATCGTTTTTCTAAAGAGAAAAAACGCTTAAGTGCGTTTGTGCGAGAATCACCCATAAACGTAGGTTCCATTTTTTTGAATGGTAGGGCAACCATGTAACGTCCATCGTTTGTTCGTGTACATGATTCTGTATATTGTTGTTCACACCATTTTTCCTCAGGAGTTAATTTTTCCTGTTGAGGTACCTGCTCTAATTCCCAAAAGGACTTTAGATCAAAGGTTTCCATGGATGTGACAAGTGCAAAATTTGTCGGGGAGGGATAGGATATTTTCCCCATTAGTATATATCCGAAAACTGTCTCAATGGCTACCGGTTGACTCAGATCCCCTGCTACTTTATTGCTGAGCAAAATCTGAGCAAACACCTCCGCCCCCAGTAAAAGCTCCACGGCTTTTACTTTATTAAATTCGGGATCTGCTAAATTTAGCTGGCGTATGTGATGCCATTGGGTAGTATCGAGTGCGCATGCCGGCAACCGTTCAGGAAGATTCGGCAGCACAACTGCATCAATATTAAGAATAGGATTCTTAGCTTGAGTGGGCTTTATTACGCATTGAGTAATGCCCTTGGATGTTACCGGAGAATTAGGATTAATGCCCGTTATGGTCTTATGAAAAGACGAACGGTGTAATCCTAGCCGATTCAAACATCTTTCTGTTATACATGAACAAGTAGAGCCATTATCAATTAAAGCACGTATTAATTGATAGTGCCCACGACCATCCTTTACGTGTACCATAGCAGTAGCCAATAAAATTGGCGCTGGTACTGTCGTTATGGATGTAAAAACGTTAGGATCATTAGACTCGACGCTAGAGTCATTATTTCCTACGCAGTTTTGTCCCGATGTACCGGCCGTTTGGACCGATAAGGGAGGGGTTACGTTATTTTCACCAGAATGTGATAAATTTACTTTAACTGCCTTGTTATTTGGTTTGTCAAAATGTAAAGTGGAATGATGTCGCTTTTTACATATTTTGCATAAATGAGTAGAATTGCAAAACTTAAAGTTGTGTGAATGGCTAAGACAATTGACACATAACCTATGCTGTTTAGCAATTTCATATCTCTTTTTTGGAGCTTCTGATAAAAACGACCTACACTGAGAAACATGATGATTTGACTTGCAAACAGGGCAAGATAAAATATCAGTATTTGTCACAAAAGAAGAATTATTATATGAATCTAACTTAACATGTTTTGATACTGGCTTTTGAACATTGTTGATTGGTGCTTTTTTAGAAGATAAAGCCTCAACAGTTTCTAAAGCCTTAGCATGTGCTGTTAAAAATAGTTTTAATTCGTCAAATGTGGGAAAACCATTCTTTTTATTTTGTTCCTCAAACTTAGCACAAAGATTTTTTGGAATACGTTTGAACACCATATCTACAAGAATAAAGCTCCACTCGTTTGTTGGAAGACCCAAGGCCCCGAGTGCCGCTAAATTTTCGACAAGAGTATTCAGGAAAATAATCAAGGCTGATGATGTGTCAGAGATGTTTGGCAGTTGACATATTGCCTGCCAGTGCGTATTAGCCAATAATCGTTTATTGTCATACCTCTGACGCAGCTGATTATAAGATACAGAGTAGTTACTTCCCGATAATTGAACACACTTAATAATGCTAAGTGGTTCCGGAGTTAATAATAAATGTAAATGAGAAAATTTTTCAATGTCTGAGAGTTGGGGATTTGTATGTATAGCAGAATCATACAAATCTATAAAAGTTTGCCAGTCTGGAAATTTTCCGCTAAAAGGTTTTAAATTCAACTTTTGAAGCTTGACATTTGAAGTCGTAGCATTTGAAGAACTTCCAAATAATTGTACATAAATACCTTGGATCTGCCAAAACATTTCATCAATCACCGTAGCAGCTTCCTTTTCTTTAGCTATATCCGTTTTTCGGATAGCATCCGTACGTCCAGGATCTGATATGACGAAAGCGAGTATGTCATCAGCCAGCTTATGCCATTGCTTATAAGTCACATCCAGCTGTTGATAACAAATTTTAAAATGTTGCTGTTTTGTGATATCTTTTTGAGCGGCCACTGCTGCCTTTTGAACTCGCTTTAGCCTATCATATTGCAACTGCCTACGGTTGTCCATAATACAATATTCGTTTAGATCCATGGCTTATAAAATTTATTTATTGAAAGGTAAAATAAAAAAATAAAAATTATAAAAAAATATAAACTGAATAATTTTAGGAAAATTACACAATTTTTTCTAAAATTTTATTTCTTAAATTGAATTTATTGTAGAAGAAAACCTCCAGATATAATGGCTAAAATATAACTTATACCTCAGTAATGAATCACCCTGTAAATATTTTCAACAAAATTCAAAATTCCAAATTATAATCCAAACTATGAGTTACCCTGTATATTTGCACAGAGTTTTCCAAAAAACCAAATTCAAAAAATTACAATTTAATTTTTAAGTCACCCTGTATATATTCTGACAGAATATAAAAAAAAAACAAAAACAAAAACTCAAAAACAATTTAAGACCCTGTATATATGGACTGGATACTCAAAAAGGCAAAATTCAAAATTACAATTAAGCTTTAGGTTACCCTGTATGCATATATTTGACAGAATATTAAAAAAATTCAGATTATAATCTAAGTTCAATTCTCCTGTATGAAAACATTTTGAAATGGGCTAAATTTATTTTTAACCTATTCTTTGAAAATTACAATTTTTTGTGTACCGATAGTATTTCCGAAAAATAAAAAGGAAAATAAAATAAAAATTAAAATTATATTTTTAAGTGTTTTCTACTATTTTTCAACCTGGTATACACTAAAGATACAGCTCAAGATTTCCCACTTGCATAACCCTGTATACATTCGAAAGTACAAGAAAAAAATACCTAGATATCCAATATAAAAAAATAAGTTTTACAAAAGTTCCTAATTTATAAGAACTCCCTGTATAATAGTAAAACTAGAATTTGGACAAGGTATCTTATTTTTGCGCGCAAAAAATATATCAAATTAGAAGGAAAAAAATCAAAATATAAAAGTAATTTTGTTTCCACCCTAATGTAACTTTACTAGCAATAGGTAAATTTTAAATCTATTACTACTAGATAGGTATTTTAATTATAATATCTTGCTCGCAAATAAGTTCTATCGAATGTAATTAATTATATGGATAAATTTTAATTTATTTTTTCAAAGCACAGAAATATTTTTAAGAATCTTTCTACGCCCAAATAAATCACCAGTTTTAAAACAATAATTTTCAAAAGGCAAAGTTAAATAATATTTTTATTTTAACAATAAACTGTATTTTTGCAAAATAAAATAATAATTGCGGTTTTGACTGTGTCCAAAGAAAAAGGAAAAAAACGCTTGGATACAGCTGATAATTTTTTGCCTTTTTTATAGAGCACTAAGTTTACGATTTTATCGGTTTTTAATTTTTCAACCGAAAAATCCAAAATATATTTTTAAAGCGAATTACCCTATTTGAAAATAATTTTTATTCAAAATAAGATTTTACGCGAGATTTTTTTGTTAATAAATAAGCTATCTCCAAATGCAACACTCAAATATGATATTGTTATTTATAACAAATATGTAATTTTACAACTGCAAAAGAACGTTACCACACACACACTGTAAAATTAGCAAAATCTAGTTAAATGAATTTAAAAGCTGTGAAGCTATGTTAAATAGTTTTACTAGTGCCAAAATTCCGGTTCAAAACGGACCATGTTATAATGGTTCTGCTAGCTTAAATCCGGTTCGAAAGGGCCATGTTGTGTGACGTCGAAAGGTCCCATTCGGTGATATGGGATTGCCTCCGTAACATCGCCTTTATGATAAGTGGACTGCGAATAGGTATTAATGATTGAAAAGAATATTAAAGACAAAACGACAGTTCCAATAATATATATGGTAATCTTACCTTAGTTACAGCATTCAGCACGACAGGTCATGACCGCCATTTCTTCACAGGAGACACCACATAATTTGAAACTGATGTACGCGAATTAAAGTTTGTTTGACCAGTGTAGGTATACACTACTAATTATTTAAATACATATGTGTATATGGAACTTATTTCTATAGTTTGCAGCCGTAAAATATGGTAAATTCTAACGAAATGCCCGGCGCGTGGTATATTCGTCAGCGGATTTGAGTATATTTTTATTGACACGCATCGATCGTTCTCGAGTGTCAAATTGCTACTGTCCGGAAGGCAACCTACCCGAACTCACGCGCAGAAAAGCTAGGAGGTTTTCAGCGCGTTACTTACAAAAATACAATTAATTCAAAATAAAATATTATTTTTGAATTATAACTAAGTAAAGAAATTAAATGAAATTATGTATAATAAAACCCAAATTAAAAATAAATACAAACACAGAAATGTGGTTGTAACACTGGGACAAGTAAAAAAATTTCCTAGTAGAAAACTAGTAAAAACTCGTAAAATGAAAGAGAATTAATACTCTCTGAAACAAGTAAATAAATTTCCTCGTAGAAAACTAGTAAATACTCGTAAAAATAAAATCTAATATTGCTCGCTGGTACGAGTAAAAAAATTTCCTTGTAGAAAACTAGTAAAAACTCGTAAAATGAAAGTGTATTAATACTCGGTGAAACAAGTAAATAAATTTCCTTGTAGAAAACTAGTAAATACTCGTAAAAATAAAATCTAATATTGCTCGCTGGGACGAGTAAAAAATTTCCTTGTAGAAAACTAGTAAAAACTCGTAAAATGAAAGTGTATTAATACTCGGTGAAACAAGTAAATAAATGTCCTCGTAGAAAACCAGTAAATACTCGTAAAAATAAAATCTAATATTATTCGCTGGCACGAGTAAAAAAATTTCCTCGTAGAAAATTAGTAAAATCTCGTAAAATGAAAGTTTATTAAAACTCTCTGAAACAAGTAAATAAATTTCCTCGTAGGAAACTAGTAAATACTCGTAAAAATAAAATGTAATATTACTCGCTGGGACAAGTAAAAAAATTTCCTTGCAGAAAACTAGTAAAAACTCGTAAATTGAAAGTGTATAAATACTCGCTAAAACAAGGAAATAAATTTCCTCGTAGAAAATTATTAAATACTCTTAAAAATAAAATCTAATACTACTCGCTGGGACAAGTAAAAAAAAATCCTCGTAGAAAACTAGTAAAAACTCGTAAAATGAAAGAGAATGAATACTCTCTGAAACAAGTAAATAAATTTCCTCGTAGATAACTAGTAAAAATAAAATCTAATATTAGTCGCTGGGACGAGTAAAAAAATTTCCTTGTAGAAAACTAGTAAAAACTCGTAAAATGAAAGTGTATTATTACTCGGTGAAACAAGTAAATAAATGTTCTCGTAGAAAACTAGTAAATACTCGTAAAAATAAAATCTAATATTATTCGCTGGCACGAGTAAAAAAATTTCCTCGTAGGAAACTAGTAAAAACTCGTAAAATGAAAGTGTATTAATACTCGGTGAAACAAGTAAATAAATTTCCTCGTAGAAAATTAGTAAATACTCGTAAAAATAAAATCTAATATTACTAGCTGGGACGAGTAAAAAAATTTGCTCGTAGAAAATTAGTAAAAACTCGCAAAATGGAAGTGTATTAATACTCTCTGAAACAAGTAAATAAATTTCCTCGTAGGAAACTAGTAAATACTCGTAAAAATAAAATCTAATATTACTCGCTGGGACGAGTAAAAACATTTCCTCGTAGAAAATTATTAAAAACTCGTAAAATGAAAGTGTATTAATACTCGCTAAAACAAGTAAATACTTTTCCTCGTAGAAAACTAGTAAATATTCGTAAAAATAAAATCTAATATTACTCGCTGGGACGAGTAAAAAAAATTCCTTGTACAAAACTAGCAAAAACTCGTAAAATGAAAGTGTATTAATACTCGCTAAAACAAGTAAATAAATTTCGTCGTAGAAAACTAGTAAATAATTGTAAAAAAAAGTATAAAAATAGTGAAAAATATAGTTAAAATACTCGTAGAAACGCGTTAAATGAATTTTCTCGCTCAAACTCGTAGAATTTTTATTAGTAAAGACATTTACTCGTTAACGCCTAATAAAAACTTGTAAAGGTTTTACGAGTTTTAACTAGTTTCTACTAGTTTGTTTCATTAGGGTACAGTATCACAACAGAATTACCTTTTTTATGTGTTTTGGCCTAAGGAATCAAATTTTAATAATAAAATTACAAAAAAGTTGCACAGAAAAAAGTTTTGGGCAAAAAAATGATAAGGACCCCCGTTTCGCACATCCCTGGTTAATACAAGTACATGAAAATAATATACAAAGATGGGCCTTATTAATATTAGTTTACATTCAAAACCTCGGTGCCATATCTCAAAGGGTTTCTGAGTTATTAGATATATACTAAATTTTTTTGCCACATTTAAAGGGTCCTAACTCCCTTACGAAGCATTTTTGGACTTATTTTCATATAAACTTTTTGTCATATTTTAAGATGTAGAATTACCCCTTAAAATTTCCGATGCTATTTCAAAAGTCCAAATCTTTGGCTTTCATTTTTTATTTAAATTATTTTACTTAGACGTAAAAATTGTAAAAATTTTCGCCTGCGGCCCTAGAGCCTGCTTGCATTTTAATAAAACAAAAGATTGTAACACTTTTAAAATTAAAATAGACTATGAAATTCGTAAAAGAAATTATGACATTTTAAATTGTACCACTCAAATGATCTCCGGATCCGCTATTTTGAATTTTGGAAAACTGACACCAGATTAGTAATCAGCGACCCCAAAACCCCGAGTACCAAGTTTTCAGCTAGTCCGAGTAGGTAACTTTAAAATAAAAAAAAATAAATAAAAAAAATATTTTTTTTTTAATTTTTGTGAAAACCAAGTGACCTTAGCTTTAGATTTTTATATTTAACATTTCATAAAAAATCAAGAAAGCCCTATCACCGCGGACAAAAAATGTAAAAAGCCAAGCCCGCGGGCAAAATTTATTATAAATTCATAAAAGGTTTTTTTTTTTCGAAAAACCAAATTAAAAAAAAAAGATACAAAAAAGTAAAACAAACTTTCAAAACAGTGCAGTACGGATTTTTGTGTGTGTGTTTTTTTTTAAATTACTGAATGTACAAAACTAATCAAAAAAACATTTAACTCTATTCTCGCCCGAAACTTTCCTGTATAAGCCTAAAACTATTTAGTTAATTTAAAAAAAAAATAATAAAAACAAGAAGTTAATTTATGATATAAATTACAATAATGGGGGCCATAATTATTATAAATATCAACGGGGGCCACAATTACAGCTGGTTTAATACACGAATGTATATATTAAAATGTTTTTTTTTTGAAAAACGGAAATTAAAAAAAAAAGATTAAAAAAAATAAAACAAACTTCAAAAATTGTGCATTACAGATTTTTGTGTGTTTTTTTTTACGTATGTGCATTACAGATTTTTGTGTTTTTTTTTTACTTAGTGAATGTACAAAAATAATTAATAAAACATTTAATTCTATTCTCACCGGAAATTTCCTGTATAAACCGAAAACTATTTACTTAATTTAAAAAAATTTAACAAAAACAAGAAGTTAATTTGTGATATAAATTATAATAATGGGGGCCATATTACTATAAACATCAACGGGGGCCACAATTACAACTGGTTTAATACACGAATGTATATATTAAAAATGTGGGCCTTAAGGACAATACTTCTCGAGGGGGCCATAATTACAATGAACATCTACTTTCAAAAGATACAACGGGGGGCCACAAAGACAACTGGTTTCCGGGGACCACTTTGTAGGGTAGTATATTTTTTTGTTTTCTTTTGCGAAAACCAAGTAACCCTATTTTAGCTTTAGAAGATTTTTATAATTTAAAATTACATAAAAAATCAAAAAAGCCCTATCGCCGCGGGCGAGATTTTTATAAATTTCATGCTTAAGTTTTACAAACGCGAAAAAAAAAAAATGTAAAAAGCCAAGCCAGTGGGCGAAAATTTTTACAAATTCATAAAAGGTTTTTTTTTTTCGAAAAACGAAAATAAAAAAAAATTTTAAAAGTAAAACAAACTTCAAAAATAGTGAAGTACAGATTTTTGTGTTTTTTTTTTACTTACTGAATGTACAAAACTAATTAATAAAACATTTAATTCTATTCTAGCCGGAAACTTTTCTGTTTAAACCGAAAAC
>OY294044.1:37276825-37330116 GCA_958510825.1 Brachypterus glaber
GAATGGAAAAAAAGATTAACTCGAAATATAGACGAACTTAGAGGTACTGCAGATCTAATAAATGAATATCTTCAAGGAAACACTAGTTATAGTTTATAGTTTATTTCTTGCAAAATATTACATAAGCATGGAGAGCCCCAAATAAGCTTCTGGCTTGTGCTAGACATAAAGTAATAACAAAAATTAAAAATATTACTGATTCTATTAAATTAAAAAACACTGATCCTCTTTTTATTGAAAAACTTAAAACTTATAAGGATGAGGTACGACAGAAATATAAAGCTAAAGGTGCTCGTCTTAAACGATACAATAAAATGAATAAAAGAAAACAACAGAATCGTGAATTTTTTAAAAATCAGAAGAAGTTTTATCGAAAATTGGAAAATAAAAATGAAACAGAAAATTCTGGTATAGTATATAATAAAGAAAACTTTAGACAGTATTGGCAAAACATATGGGAAAAGCCAGCTCATTATAATAAGCAAGCTAATTGGATTCAAAAAATACAGGAAGATTTACAAGACTTACAACCCATGGAAGAAATAAAAATTACTGAAGGGAACATTAAACAAAGTCTAAAATCATTGTTAAATTGGAAATCTCCAGGTCCTGACCAAATTCAAAATTATTGGTCAAAAGTTTTTTCTTGTTTACCGAGATGTATTGCAGGATGTTTTAACAGACTGTTAGAACATCCCGAAGAATTCCCTGAGTATTTAACTAAAGCTAATACTTTTCTATTATTTAAAAATGGTAATAGAATTGATCCAAAAAACTTTAGGCCTATAACTTGCCTTTCAGTTATTTATAAATTATTTACATTATTCCAAAATCTATGATTATTGTATACAAAATGATATAATAGCAACCGAGCAAAAAGGATGTATAAAGAATAGTTTTGGATGCAAAGAGCAGCTTATCATTGATGCAGTTATTATGAAACATGCGAAAGTAAAACAAAGGAATCTAAGTATGTGTTATATAGATTATCAAAAGGCATATGATTCTGTGCCCCATGATTGGTTACAAAAGGTACTAGAGCTATATAAAATACATCCAAAAATTAGAACTTTGCTTAATAAATTAATGAATGGTTGGATGACACAATTACACCTAAATGGAAATTTATTGGGACAAGTTAAAATAAATCGAGGTATATTTCAAGGTGACACATTCAGTCCATTGTGGTTTATTCTTGACTTAAATCCCTTATTAAAACTTCTTAATAATACTTGCTATGGTTTTCGTCTAGATCTAAAAGATGATATTAGACTAAATCATCTAATATTTATGGATGACATTAAGCTGTATGCGGAAAATAAAAAGCACATACAAGCACTAATAAGTAATACAAAAAAAATTAGTACTGATATTAAAATGAGCTTTGGTTTGGAAAAATGTGCCACAATTTTAATACAACAAGGCAGAATTCAGCATGAACAAATTGAACCTAAAATATCTCCATTATCTTCAGAGAAAACTTATAAATATTTAGGCATAGCTCAAAATAATATTATGGATCACACTAGTTTAAAGCAACAATTTAAAGAAAAATACCGACAACGATTAACCAAATTACTTAATACATATTTAAATGCTGGAAATTTAATTATGGCCAATAATACTTGGGCGGTTCCAATATTAACATATTCGTTTGGAATACTTAAATATTCTTTGACAGATTTAAAAGAATTAGACAAATTAACACGCAGACTTATGACTAAATTCAGAATGCATCATCCTAAATCAGCATTAGAAAGAGTATACCTAAAAAGAAACCAAGGTGGACGCGGGCTTACTAATATTACGGAATTATGTATAAAACAAGAAGAAACTATTAGAGAATATTTTTTAAAATCTGAACATCCTTTTTTGCGTAAAATAGTAGCAGCAGACCATAAATACACTCCTCTTAACTTATCTGGTGAACAACTTCATTTAAATACCAACACTCAAGAGGAAATGAAGATTACTTGGCAAGAGAAAATTTTACATGGAAAATATCCACTAGCTATAGAAAAACAGGAAATAGATAAAGAAGGCTCGCTTTTATGGTTAAGAAAAGGTTATCTCCACGCAGAAACTGAGGGATTTTTAATTGCTATTCAGGATGAAATTGTAAGGACTAAAAATTTCGAGAAACACATTATGAAAATTAATACTGAAGACAGATGCAGAAAATGTCATATTTCCAGTGAAACGATAGAACATATTTTAGGAGGTTGTTCAACATTAGCAAATAATGTTTACCTGGCAAGACATAATCAAGTTGCAAAAATAATTCATAGTTTTTTGGCTGTAAAATATAAATTAGTTGAATCAGATCCACCGCCGTATTATAAATATAATCCAGATCCAGTTTTAGAATCAAAAAATTACCTACTATATTGGGACCGACCAATTATCACAGATCGAACAATAGATTATAACAGACCTGATATTTTATTAATAGATAAACAAAATAAGTCAGCAGTTATAATCGACATTGGTTGCCCACTTACACGAAATATTCTTAAGACAGAAATAGAAAAAATACAAAAATATGAAAATTTGGCTATAGAAATACATATTTGGAAAGTTAAAAAAGCTCAAAATTTACCAATTGTGATTTCGGCAACAGGAGTAATGTCGAAGAAACTCAAGGAAAATTTAAAAAAATTAGAAATTCCTGAAATAATGACCATTGTTTTACAAAAAGCTACTATCCTACAAACATGTCATATCGTCAGGAAGTTTCTAGGTACTCTACGATGAGATAAATTTCTCTTGAAGTGTCACTGTATATGCCAGCTAGTTAGATTAGTTGAGAAATTATGTAAATATAATAATAATAATAATAATAATAATAATAATAATAATAATAATAATAATAATAATAATAATAATAATAATAATAATAATAATAATAATAATAATAATAATAATAATAATAATAATAATAATAATAATAATAATAATAATTGCTATCCGCATGTTCAACATATGCGGTCTCGGCATACATCCGTAGACATAACGCGGCCTTACGAGTGTTGTACTTCTTTCTAAGGCACTCGTACGGGTTAGACGAAACGCCAGTGCCGCCCTATGCTCCAGCAGATATTGAGTCCGTGGTGGAGAATGATAGTTGTCGCATTTATTGGAACTATTCATTCCCCACCCTAAGGCAAATACGAGCTAACAAGCCAGATATTGTTCTCCTCGATCATAAATCCAAAACAATGTTCGTTATCGAATTTTCGGCCCCAGCCGAGAAGAACATTGTTTTGAAGGAGGAGAATAAGCGGACAAAATATCAGGATCTACTATTTCAGCTCCAGAGACTGTATCCAGGCCACACTATAAAGTTGGTGGTGTTAATTATAGGATCCCTCGGTGGTACAAACGCTAGCTTTCTCTCTGCTTTAAAGACAATACCAGCATGTCGCGATTCGGCTGAAATCTTAGCCGGTCGCATGCAAAAAGCAATTATCCTTGGGTCCCTAAATCTACTTAGAGCACATGAGAATCGATTCCAGTAGCTGCTTACTTCATGGACGTGAAGAGCAGCTATTGGTCTTTCACCAGCTCGTCACCTCGTAGGTGTCGGAACGCGAGGTGACCTGACTGGTTTTTATTTTTAAATAATAATAATAATAATAATAATAATAATAATAATAATAATAATAATAATAATAATAATAATAATAATAATAATAATAATAATAATAATAATAATAATAATAATAATAATAATAATAATAATAATAATAACAATAGCAATAGCAATAGCAATAGCAATAGCAATAGCAATAGCAATAGCAATAGCAATAGCAATAGCAATAGCAATAGCAATAGCAATAGCAATAGCAATAGCAATAGCAATAGCAATAGCAATAGCAATAGCAATAGCAATAGCAATAGCAATAGCAATAGCAATAGCAATAGCAATAGCAATAGCAATAGCAATAGCAATAGCAATAGCAATAGCAATAGCAATAGCAATAGCAATAGCAATAGCAATAGCAATAGCAATAGCAATAGCAATAGCAATAGCAATAGCAATAGCAATAGCAATAGCAATAGCAATAGCAATAGCAATAGCAATAGCAGTCGCAGTAGCGGTAGTGGTAGCGGTAGCGCACTATGGAACGAGTATATATAATGGGTCGGACATCATATATAAATTGAAAATCTAAAGTAAAATATGAATATCAATGGGTAACATTAGTTTAATACAACATGATTAACATTATGTAATAAATAAAAAATGCATTTTGTTATGTTAGGTATAATAAATAAATAATAGTATGAAAAATGTTAATAAGATATTAAAAAACAATATTAGGACTGCTAAATTACTACTTGCCAATAAATATATTTTTGACCAAAATTGTTTCCTTTTTTACTTGTTTTAATCTACAGAGTGTTCAAAAAATAATTTCATTAAAAAAAATACAAAAAAAATTAGTTAAAGAAAAAATGTAACACTGTAAAAAGCAAACTTGAATATTCAGTTACAAATGGATAGGAAGTTATTATCCTGTACAACAGTACTTTAATTTTTGGTTGAAAACGCGCAACATTTCATGTCAGTCCTTTAATATTAAAGTACGTAATTTAATATTTAGCGACGGGCATGAAATATTGCTTATTTTAACAAAAATTAAAGTACAATTGTATGGATAATAACTTTCTATCCATTTGTAACGAAACATTCAACTACAAATGGATGGGAAGTTATGTTCCTTTAAAAATGTACTTTAATTTTTGTTAAAAACACTATAGTTTTAAAGTCACTTACTTTAATAGGGGCATGAAATGTTGCGTGTTTTTAACAAAAATTGTATAGGATACTAACTTCCGATTTCCTATCCATTTGAAACTGAATATTCAGTTTTGCTTTTTACAGTGCAAGTAACTTCTTTTATAATATACAAGTCAACTCTATCATTAAAATATTTCTATTTGCAATCAACAAAAACAATACATAAAATATATTTCGAAAATTACTGTTTTTATTTTCAGATAAAAATATTTTATAAAATAAAAATATTTTTTTAAGAAAAATGCTAAAGAAGATAAAAAAATTAATTTTGAAACGATGGATTTCTATGTTTACAAACCTTTGGTTTAAAAAAAATATTTCAAAGAAATACTAATAAGAATAATTATATTTTATAGGTAGGTATTAATTTTTTTCTAAATCAAGCAATTCCTCAGCTTCCTTAAATAGAGTTTTAACTTTTGTTTTATAAGTAGGCCTTTTACTAGAAATCAAAGTATCTGATGCTATTAGTAAACAATGTAGAATATCTTATATTATTTGACTTTCGTGTCATTTTCCTAGCATGATTTTTTCGGTAATCTCTAAATAGTTTGTTGTTAGATTCTTGTGCTTCTTCACTACGTTGCCCTATAGGAACAATGGAATTTTCAATAATTTCAGATCCATGAATTAATAGTTTGTGAACAGTAGCAGGCATATAACGATAAGTAATATTTTGCTGTTTCAGAAGTAAACTTTTTAAATTTTTCGACATTCATTTTCTTTCCTAACGCAATTGTTTGTAATATTATAGCAATTTTTCTTATCAAAAGGCTATCCAATCCCGTTATTTCTGCTGTAAATTCTGCGAGTAATCCTAATCTATTGCATAAACCATCTTGAATTTTCCTTTTCTAGTCGGCTTTCTGTTCTTTTTGTTTTGTTGTTCTTGCAGACCAAGACTTAAAAGGTAAATTATAAGATATAGGTAAAAGGCATTCAAGGCAACGAATCCATGCATGCAAGGATGATAAACCAAACTCATAATATTTTTTTTTTTCAGTAACCTTTTTATTTATTAATTTTAGATTGTTCATTTTCTTTGGGGAAGCTTTACATATGTAACAGCATTGAGCTGAATTGTTATCCGATGCAACATTACAAACTTTCCCATCAATCATAGTAAAATATAACTGGTGTTTTATGTTAATATTTTCGTTAACAGATGGAATTAATAAACGTATTTGAGTATTTATTTTATTTATTAATCTGTGAGTTACTTCTGTGTCTTCTTTTATAAATTTAAATTGAATGGGTCTGCAGAATCTTGTTGATGAGGGTTTGTTATTTTGCCATAACACGTTATCATTAGAATTAGTTAATTTTATTGGAACAAAACTAGCTATAAACATATTATAGTCATCGTATAATGGATTTGAAAATTTAATTTTGTAACGGGATTGGTCCCATGCACCATCGCAACCCCACTTTGATATTAATGTCAAATTTTGTAGTTCATCAGAATGATATTCTAGTGATTTTAATAATCTTTTAAAAGTTTTATCAAGCAAACTTTGCGGATTAATTTTAGCATAAGTTTTTGAAACAGAAATTGATTCCTCTGGCGGATAACATTCTTTTTTTGCTAGTTGTATCTGATAATAGCTCGGATAATGATCAAATCCCGTCTCTTTTGCAGCATCCCGAACTACATTATATTGAAACTTAGTCATTTTGGCCGATACAAATATACTCAAAGCTTTTTCCTTTGTAATAATAATTTTTGGAGCTATAATATTGATGCAAAATGTTCGAGTACAAAGTCAAATATAAATTGCGCCTCAGTTGATTTCATATTTTTTTTTTGCAGCAAAGTTTACTTCTTCCTCAGGAAAAGACCTAATTTCTTCCATTTTTCTTCTCTTTTGACGATCACTTAATTCCTCAAAAGGTTTTGGTCCTTTACTAATACCTCCACTAGGACCTGGAGTTTCTGCATGCATTTCTGTCAAAAAATTTAGTAAAAATGTTTTTTCCACTCTATATGATTTTTCCCAACCTAATATTTAGGTTAGAACAAAATATTCGTATCTTCTCAACTACAGCTTTAGTGTACTCCGGAGACATAGTAGTAGCAATGGTATCCTTGATTTTTTCTTTGGCTAAAAGTTGGTCTTTAAAGTTTATTTTTGATTTTTTTAGTAGCTGGTACAAATCACCATTTGTTTTAAAACTATCCATTTTTATCTAAATTAAAAATATATAAAAAACACTTGGGTCATAGTATTAATAATAATTTTCTTCTTACCTTAATGTTCTTATATTAAATGAATGTTATAAAATTTATATCAAAAACCTAAAATCACAGACTTTAAATGCACACTAATATAAAACAGTTTAAAATAATTTGATTCGAGCCTTTTTTGCAAAAAATATATAAATTACTTCTTTTAGAGAGTCTTTAAAACATTTGCAAAGGCAGCAAACAAAACAACGCACTATGGGCCAGAATTTTTTTCCGCGGCCAAAATTCTGTAAATTAGTATGTAGGGGTTTTCGAGGTCGCTGAAACCGAATTCGAAATTAAAAATTAAAAATTCAAAATGGCGGATGGAATATGGCGGAAGAAAATTATAAATTTTGATAAAAATTGGTACATAGGGGTTTTTGGGACCGCTGAATTGGAATCAACCATTAAAAATTTAAACTTCAAAATGGCGGCATTTTTCAGGGTAGGGATAGGAGTAGGCTTCAAAATATTTCTTTGTGGTTAATTAAATGTTTAAAAACAGTCAAAAAACTATTTTAAAATATCACAATCTTTCTTGATGATCACTTTACAAATGACTTTATGTAGCAGCAGCATTGGTTTGGACTTATGTATTTTTTTGTCATGTATATTATTTTGTGGTGATATTCCATTCTTTATGAAAGGTCCTTAAATTTTTCGGGTTGCTTGGGTGGCATGATGTTGGTCGCGTTGGCTCAGGCCAGAACGTTACAAACGAAAAACAAAAATCGGAGATTTCGAAAACCTATTTTTTTTATTTTTATTTTTTTTTCATAAATATTTGACAAATAAAATAATCTAAATAAAATAAATAAATATAAGTTAAAATATTTTGGGAAGGTGAGACGGAAATTTTTTAGGACTGGTATTAAGAGGAGGTTAGTTTTATTTAAAATAGTGATGCCGCGATAAGATACCATATCGATAGAGACCGAGAAAATATCGGTAATTTCGATACGATATTTTTCTCGTCTAGTATATTAATACTTATGTCAATACCGACAAAAATATCGATAATATCGGTCTCGGTATCGCTTTCGTCGATAAAATATTGGATTTGATTAGCCTGTCTTTGTGAATGACCTCTATGCGACCCTACAGAGCAGCAATCAAACCCTTGTCAGTTTTGCAGACGATTCTAACTTTTTAATAAAGTCGGATGCTGAAAATATTATACTTGAAACTGAGGTATTATTTGAGTTGGTAAAAAGTTGGTTGGAAAGTAACAAGTTAATTTTAAATGAACAAAAAACAAATTTCATGATGTTTAGGTTAAAAGAACAACCCAATGAAAATAAACATATTAACATAAACAATCCTGAGAGAGATCTGGTACAAAGTGTAAAATTTTTAGGAATCCAAGTGGACGAGACACTGTGCTGGGGGTCGCATGTAGGTCATTTATTGACTAGACTGAATAGAGTGTCCTATTCTCTCCTTGTTCTAAGGAGTTATGTGGACTTTGCAACATTAATGGTAGTGTACCATTCAAATTTTCCAAGCATTATGAGGTATGGTCTTCTCTTTTGGGGTAAATGCTCCGAGGTTGAGTGTGTTTTAAAGGCTCAAAAAAGAGCTTTACGTACAATGCTCAAACTGAACTACAGGGACTCATGTAGAAATTTATTTAAAACAAATCATATACTTACTGTTATTGGTCTCTATGTTTATGAATGTATTTTATTTTTATTAAAAAATAAAAAACTATATGAAGGTCTAAAACCCAAATCAAACAGAATTCTGGATTATAACATTCCAAAACATCGCTTAGCAATTACAGAAAAAGGTCTCTACTATTCTTCAATTAAATTATACAATAAAATACCCAATTGTTTAAAAGTAGATGCTGGAAAAAAATGTTTTAAAAAGAAGCTGTTTGAATATATTTGTAATATTGAGCCCTACTCACTGGAAGAGTTTTACTCTTTTTGAGCCTTTAAAACTCATTCAAAATTTCTGTTTAGTAGGTTGAGCTATCACCTTTTCATTTATTTTAATATCAATGTATATTTATTTATTTATTCATCGTTGACATTGTCATTGTATATTTTGTTTATGACAAATTTCATCCAATGTTTCTTTTAACTGTGTTATGAGAAACGTTTTTCTGAAATAAAAAAGTATTATTTTTATTATTATTATTATTATTCGACATATTCTGAAATCATTTTTAGGTCTAGTACACAAGGAAAACTTTTGAGAGGTAGATTTAGGTCAACTTTTCTATTTTTAGTTCCAGTGGATAATGGCTAAACCTGTGTCTTATACATACACCTTGCGGTCCAAATGTCACCCCCCCCCCTTAACTTTTGAACGAGTTGAGACATCGACTTCAAATTTGGAACTCGTAAATAAAGCAACTTAAACTATTTTTTTGAATAAATTTGACATTTCAACTCTAGAAATGAGGAAGGCGGACATTTTTTTATTAAAAGGGGGTGCTCTATTTAACTTTATATTTTTTAAGGTTTTAATTTTTCATTTTTTTGCTTAAAAATGAGATTTTTATATATTTTTTTTTGTAAATATTTATTTATAAAATTAAAATTCGAAGTACGTTTTTACGTTTTTTCAACGTTTTTTCAACTTAAAATAATTAATTTTTAAATAATTGTTTGATTTTTTAAAGAAATTTTGTCGAAAATACCCATTTTTAACCCTATTTTAAAACCCAAAAAACTGTCTAAAAAATAAAAAATATGGTCAAATAGAGAATTATACACAGCGCGTCAAAAGTCCACCTTCCCCCTTTAAGTTTTGAATGGCTTAAGATATCAACTTGAAATTTGGAAAACCTAAATAACATAACCCAGATAATTTTTTGGTATATATTTGGTATGCCTAGGTGACACGATGGAGACAGTGGGCAAAGAGGGACTTTTTTTAATAGAAAGGGGGGTCGTGTGATACATAATTTTGAAGCTTATACAGAGAGTGTCAAAAGTCCGGCCCCCTTTAACTTTTGAACGGCTTAAGACATCAACTTGAAATTTTGAATGGGACGAAAATCTTTTTTTAGTTTGGGGGTAATAAAAATAAACAGTAAAAAAAAATACTCCCAAGGAACTCTGGAGGAACTCCGAGGAACTCTTTGCAAAAAGGAACTCTTTTGTACAAATTTCAGACGCGGTCAGCCCCTCGTTGTTGTTGTTATAACAACAGGTTTTTAACAAATAAATCATAACATTGCTTTTTCTGCAGGAACCCTAGCGAAAGGAAAATTATAATTTTCCAAACTGGCGGAGACTGGCGCTTTGCGACTTCAATCGTTTTCCGTCAAGTTCAATTTTCACCATTTATGGGGGGTAGCTTTGAGCCCGGGGGTGAATCCCAGGGAGGTAGATTTTTTTGACCTCGGATTGGATTCTCCGCCGAAAAATACGTAGGTATGGTATGGTATGGTTGAGCATCTGGCACCTAAAACTCAATTCCCCACCCCTTCTTAGGGCTAGTTTTTGGGCCCGGAGGTGAATTCCAGGGGTGTATATATTTTTTTTTGACCTCAAATTCAGATTTAGTCGCAAAATACATACTTAGGTATACCATGGTCTAGCATCTGGCATCCGAAATTCAATTTTCCACCCCTTATTGGGGGTATTTTTTGGGCCCGGGAGTGAATTCCAGGGTGTAGCAATTTTTTTGACCTCAAATTCCGATTCAGCGTCAAAAAATACATAGGAATACCATGGTTGACATCTGGCATCCGAAACTCAATTTTACGACCTTTCTTGAGGGTAATTTTTGGGCTCTGGAATTAATTCCAGGGGTGTAGAAATTTTTGTTGACCTCGAATTAGGATTCAGCATCGAAAAATACATAGGTATACCATGTTCGAGCATCTGGCATCCAAAATTCAATTTTCCAACCCTTCTCAGGGGAAGTTTTTGGGCCCGGGGGTAAACTCTAGCGGTGCAGAAATTTTTTTACCTCAAATTCGGATTCGTAATCGTAATACTATGGTCGAGCATCTGGCATCCGAAACTCAATTTTCCAACCCTCCTCAGGGGTAGTTTTTGGGCCCGAGGGTGAACTCTAGGGGAGTAGAATTTTTTTTGACCTCCAATACGGCTTCAATTCGAACTCAATTTCCACCTCTGGGTCTGGGGGAATATCATGGTCTGTCTCAAGGGTCTAGATCCTTTCCTAGAACGTTTTCTAGGAAAAAAATTAAATAATCTAGAAGAAGAAGATTCTTTGTTCTTTGAACTGCTCATTTATTATTAAGTGGCTAATAAAGTCCTTATAGTGTGGAGTAGAGTTGTTACGGAGTAGAGATATTATGGAGTAGATATGTTACGGAGTAGAGTTGTTATGAAGTAGAGATGTTAGGGAGTAGAGAAATTTAGAGTAGAGATGTTAGTCTGCCGATCTTTTTTTTTTGTGGAGTTGTGTATTTTTTGTGTAATTTTATTTAACGTTCTATGTTTTTTTTTTTGTGGGGTTGTGATATTATCCTAATTTTTTTTCAGAGCCACCCACCTCCCCCAAAATGTAAAAAATTGTTTCTAGACGTAACTTTCTTATTATTCACATTATAAGAAAAATTTTAAAACCACATAGAAGGTAAAATAAAATTACATAAAAAAAAATATTTTTTTCCAGTGCCCCCCCCCCCTCTCCACCAAAATGTAAAAAATTGTTTTTAGACGTAACCTTCTTATTATTCAAATAAAACAAAAAATTTAAAACCGCCTAAAAGGTAAAATAAAATTACATGAAAAATTTAATAATCATTTTTTTTTGACACCCCCTCCCCCCAACTCCCAAAAAGTAATAAATTGTTTTTGGACATAACTTTTTTAGTATTTCCAATGAAAAAAACACCTAAAACGTAAAATAAAATTACACAAAAAATGTTACTTTAATTTTTTCCATGCCTTCCCTCTCCTCAAAATATAAACAATTGTTTCTGGACATCCACTTTTTTTATGAGAAAGTGTTCTTGCTCATTCGAGAGGGATGTTTTTTTTTACTTTAGAATGTCAAACTTGGGTTTTGCATTTGCATTAAATTTAAAAAAGTAAGAATTTAGAAATTTTTACAAAAATTCGCGCAAATTAAGAGCTGAAAGAAAAGAAAATTATAAATTTTGATAAAAATTGGTACATAGGGGTTTTTGGGACCGCTGAATTGGAATCAACCATTAAAAATTTAAACTTCAAAATGGCGGCATTTTTCAGGGTAGGGATAGGAGTAGGCTTCAAAATATTTCTTTGTGGTTAATTAAATGTTTAAAAACAGTCAAAAAACTATTTTAAAATATCACAATCTTTCTTGATGATCACTTTACAAATGACTTTATGTAGCAGCAGCATTGGTTTGGACTTATGTATTTTTTTGTCATGTATATTATTTTGTGGTGATATTCCATTCTTTATGAAAGGTCCTTAAATTTTTCGGGTTGCTTGGGTGGCATGATGTTGGTCGCGTTGGCTCAGGCCAGAACGTTACAAACGAAAAACAAAAATCGGAGATTTCGAAAACCTATTTTTTTTATTTTTATTTTTTTTTCATAAATATTTGACAAATAAAATAATCTAAATAAAATAAATAAATATAAGTTAAAATATTTTGGGAAGGTGAGACGGAAATTTTTTAGGACTGGTATTAAGAGGAGGTTAGTTTTATTTAAAATAGTGATGCCGCGATAAGATACCATATCGATAGAGACCGAGAAAATATCGGTAATTTCGATACGATATTTTTCTCGTCTAGTATATTAATACTTATGTCAATACCGACAAAAATATCGATAATATCGGTCTCGGTATCGCTTTCGTCGATAAAATATTGGATTTGATTAGCCTGTCTTTGTGAATGACCTCTATGCGACCCTACAGAGCAGCAATCAAACCCTTGTCAGTTTTGCAGACGATTCTAACTTTTTAATAAAGTCGGATGCTGAAAATATTATACTTGAAACTGAGGTATTATTTGAGTTGGTAAAAAGTTGGTTGGAAAGTAACAAGTTAATTTTAAATGAACAAAAAACAAATTTCATGATGTTTAGGTTAAAAGAACAACCCAATGAAAATAAACATATTAACATAAACAATCCTGAGAGAGATCTGGTACAAAGTGTAAAATTTTTAGGAATCCAAGTGGACGAGACACTGTGCTGGGGGTCGCATGTAGGTCATTTATTGACTAGACTGAATAGAGTGTCCTATTCTCTCCTTGTTCTAAGGAGTTATGTGGACTTTGCAACATTAATGGTAGTGTACCATTCAAATTTTCAAAGCATTATGAGGTATGGTCTTCTCTTTTGGGGTAAATGCTCCGAGGTTGAGTGTGTTTTAAAGGCTCAAAAAAGAGCTTTACGTACAATGCTCAAACTGAACTACAGGGACTCATGTAGAAATTTATTTAAAACAAATCATATACTTACTGTTATTGGTCTCTATGTTTATGAATGTATTTTATTTTTATTAAAAAATAAAAAACTATATGAAGGTCTAAAACCCAAATCAAACAGAATTCTGGATTATAACATTCCAAAACATCGCTTAGCAATTACAGAAAAAGGTCTCTACTATTCTTCAATTAAATTATACAATAAAATACCCAATTGTTTAAAAGTAGATGCTGGAAAAAAATGTTTTAAAAAGAAGCTGTTTGAATATATTTGTAATATTGAGCCCTACTCACTGGAAGAGTTTTACTCTTTTTGAGCCTTTAAAACTCATTCAAAATTTCTGTTTAGTAGGTTGAGCTATCACCTTTTCATTTATTTTAATATCAATGTATATTTATTTATTTATTCATCGTTGACATTGTCATTGTATATTTTGTTTATGACAAATTTCATCCAATGTTTCTTTTAACTGTGTTATGAGAAACGTTTTTCTGAAATAAAAAAGTATTATTTTTATTATTATTATTATTATTCGACATATTCTGAAATCATTTTTAGGTCTAGTACACAAGGAAAACTTTTGAGAGGTAGATTTAGGTCAACTTTTCTATTTTTAGTTCCAGTGGATAATGGCTAAACCTGTGTCTTATACATACACCTTGCGGTCCAAATGTCACCCCCCCCCCTTAACTTTTGAACGAGTTGAGACATCGACTTCAAATTTGGAACTCGTAAATAAAGCAACTTAAACTATTTTTTTGAATAAATTTGACATTTCAACTCTAGAAATGAGGAAGGCGGACATTTTTTTATTAAAAGGGGGTGCTCTATTTAACTTTATATTTTTTAAGGTTTTAATTTTTCATTTTTTTGCTTAAAAATGAGATTTTTATATATTTTTTTTTGTAAATATTTATTTATAAAATTAAAATTCGAAGTACGTTTTTACGTTTTTTCAACGTTTTTTCAACTTAAAATAATTAATTTTTAAATAATTGTTTGATTTTTTAAAGAAATTTTGTCGAAAATACCCATTTTTAACCCTATTTTAAAACCCAAAAAACTGTCTAAAAAATAAAAAATATGGTCAAATAGAGAATTATACACAGCGCGTCAAAAGTCCACCTTCCCCCTTTAAGTTTTGAATGGCTTAAGATATCAACTTGAAATTTGGAAAACCTAAATAACATAACCCAGATAATTTTTTGGTATATATTTGGTATGCCTAGGTGACACGATGGAGACAGTGGGCAAAGAGGGACTTTTTTTAATAGAAAGGGGGGTCGTGTGATACATAATTTTGAAGCTTATACAGAGAGTGTCAAAAGTCCGGCCCCCTTTAACTTTTGAACGGCTTAAGACATCAACTTGAAATTTTGAATGGGACGAAAATCTTTTTTTAGTTTGGGGGTAATAAAAATAAACAGTAAAAAAAAATACTCCCAAGGAACTCTGGAGGAACTCCGAGGAACTCTTTGCAAAAAGGAACTCTTTTGTACAAATTTCAGACGCGGTCAGCCCCTCGTTGTTGTTGTTATAACAACAGGTTTTTAACAAATAAATCATAACATTGCTTTTTCTGCAGGAACCCTAGCGAAAGGAAAATTATAATTTTCCAAACTGGCGGAGACTGGCGCTTTGCGACTTCAATCGTTTTCCGTCAAGTTCAATTTTCACCATTTATGGGGGGTAGCTTTGAGCCCGGGGGTGAATCCCAGGGAGGTAGATTTTTTTGACCTCGGATTGGATTCTCCGCCGAAAAATACGTAGGTATGGTATGGTATGGTTGAGCATCTGGCACCTAAAACTCAATTCCCCACCCCTTCTTAGGGCTAGTTTTTGGGCCCGGAGGTGAATTCCAGGGGTGTATATATTTTTTTTTGACCTCAAATTCAGATTTAGTCGCAAAATACATACTTAGGTATACCATGGTCTAGCATCTGGCATCCGAAATTCAATTTTCCACCCCTTATTGGGGGTATTTTTTGGGCCCGGGAGTGAATTCCAGGGTGTAGCAATTTTTTTGACCTCAAATTCCGATTCAGCGTCAAAAAATACATAGGAATACCATGGTTGACATCTGGCATCCGAAACTCAATTTTACGACCTTTCTTGAGGGTAATTTTTGGGCTCTGGAATTAATTCCAGGGGTGTAGAAATTTTTGTTGACCTCGAATTAGGATTCAGCATCGAAAAATACATAGGTATACCATGTTCGAGCATCTGGCATCCAAAATTCAATTTTCCAACCCTTCTCAGGGGAAGTTTTTGGGCCCGGGGGTAAACTCTAGCGGTGCAGAAATTTTTTTACCTCAAATTCGGATTCGTAATCGTAATACTATGGTCGAGCATCTGGCATCCGAAACTCAATTTTCCAACCCTCCTCAGGGGTAGTTTTTGGGCCCGAGGGTGAACTCTAGGGGAGTAGAATTTTTTTTGACCTCCAATACGGCTTCAATTCGAACTCAATTTCCACCTCTGGGTCTGGGGGAATATCATGGTCTGTCTCAAGGGTCTAGATCCTTTCCTAGAACGTTTTCTAGGAAAAAAATTAAATAATCTAGAAGAAGAAGATTCTTTGTTCTTTGAACTGCTCATTTATTATTAAGTGGCTAATAAAGTCCTTATAGTGTGGAGTAGAGTTGTTACGGAGTAGAGATATTATGGAGTAGATATGTTACGGAGTAGAGTTGTTATGAAGTAGAGATGTTAGGGAGTAGAGAAATTTAGAGTAGAGATGTTAGTCTGCCGATCTTTTTTTTTTGTGGAGTTGTGTATTTTTTGTGTAATTTTATTTAACGTTCTATGTGTTTTTTTTTGTGGGGTTGTGATATTATCCTAATTTTTTTTCAGAGCCACCCACCTCCCCCAAAATGTAAAAAATTGTTTCTAGACGTAACTTTCTTATTATTCACATTATAAGAAAAATTTTAAAACCACATAGAAGGTAAAATAAAATTACATAAAAAAAAAATATTTTTTTCCAGTGCCCCCCCCCCCTCTCCACCAAAATGTAAAAAATTGTTTTTAGACGTAACCTTCTTATTATTCAAATAAAACAAAAAATTTAAAACCGCCTAAAAGGTAAAATAAAATTACATGAAAAATTTAATAATCATTTTTTTTTGACACCCCCTCCCCCCAACTCCCAAAAAGTAATAAATTGTTTTTGGACATAACTTTTTTAGTATTTCCAATGAAAAAAACACCTAAAACGTAAAATAAAATTACACAAAAAATGTTACTTTAATTTTTTCCATGCCTTCCCTCTCCTCAAAATATAAACAATTGTTTCTGGACATCCACTTTTTTTATGAGAAAGTGTTCTTGCTCATTCGAGAGGGATGTTTTTTTTTACTTTAGAATGTCAAACTTGGGTTTTGCATTTGCATTAAATTTAAAAAAGTAAGAATTTAGAAATTTTTACAAAAATTCGCGCAAATTAAGAGCTGGCGACCATTTTTTTTCTTCACTTTAGGCCCGTCCCAACCTTGTACATTGTATAAGTTCAAGTTCAAGTACAAGTACAAGCACAAGTACAAGTACAAGTACAAGTACAAGTACAAGTACAAGTACAAGTACAAGTACAAGTACAAGTACAAGTACAAGTACAAGTATAAGTACAAGTACAAGTACAAGTACAAGTACAAGTACAAGTACAAGTACAAGTACAAGTACAAGTACAAGTACAAGTACAAGTACAAGTACAAGTACAAGTACAAGTACAAGTACAAGTACAAGTACAAGTACAAGTACAAGTACAAGTACAAGTACAAGTACAAGTACAAGTACAAGTACACGTACAAGTACAAGTACAATGTACAAGTGTCTTAGATACGATCATGTTTTAACTTCTAATTCTAAGGGGCCCTTAGCAAGATCGTATTCACAGACCTATACATATAGGAAACATTTGTAATTTTTGTTTGGATTTTTGACCACATAAAAAAATTGCTTAAATTCTGCCCTGAGAGAATAATAAAAAAGTCTCAGGTATTTTTTTTAGCTATTAAAAAATACCACAAGAAATATTTTATTTGAAATAGATTTCTTGCCACAAAGTTAATTTAAACTTTTTTTAGAGTGCGCTGAATATTTCAACCCCTATTCCTCTGCTTCCATTCATGGTCATCGTGATTAGAGGGTGGGTAGAGCAGGTCAAGGTTATTCAGAAAGTTCGACTGAATTCACTGTTGCCAAGTTTCTATTTAAACTATTTAAAGAAAATTTTATACCTACCTATTTTAAATAAATCATCAAAAAAACTAATTTTTCTGGATGAGCCGATTTCTTTAAAATACATATAATAAAAAATATGATTTGTTGGTGTGTGTATATTACTAGGATCACTTCATCCAGCGGTGTTTTTTTGCCAACCTAAAAACTCCACAATAGTTTTCATTTCGCTTGGTAGAGCTTTCTAAGAAAACGTTTCTTACGTTTTTACTTTCTCATAAAAGAAAGTACTGTGATAGAAAAAATAATCCACGATAAATTACCAACGCTTTGAGCTAGCGACTTGAAATTTAGTATGCAGATGTATTTTTATACTATCTTGGATTTCGTACCTGAGAAAAATCGGTTGGGGGGAAGGGGGGTAAAAGGGGGTTAAATTTTTCTTTTAGTCGTATTTTTATATTATATACAATAGAAGAAAAATTTAAAAACCACATAGAACGTTAAATAAAATTATACAAAAAATATTATTGTAATTTTTTTCCAGCGCCCCTCACCTCCCCCAAAATGTAAAAAATTGTTTCTAGACGTAACTTTCTTATTCACATTAGAAGAAAAATTTAAAAACCACATAAAAGGTAAAATAAAATTACATAAAAAAATTAATAATCATTTTTTTAGCGGATAAGGGAATTCGGGAGAATCGTAAATGTTGTTTTATTTATTATAATGGGAAAAAGATTTTTTATTAAAATTTGAATAATACATTCTACCTAAAAAGTTATTAAACTTAATTTGGCATAATATATTAAACCAAAATACTGAAATATCTGAATACACACAGAAATATATTATTTAATAGATGTAAAAATGTTTTCATGTATAATTACGCAAGAGACTGAGAAATGCGGGAATAATTTACTGTTTTAATGAAAGTTTGTTGTCTGAAAATAATTAGTAGTAATTATTTTCTTTAACAACAAACTTAAATAAAAACAATGAATTATTCGAAGAATCGCGTGTAATTTGGAAGAATATTTTTAAACGATTTAAGTTTTTTAACAACCTTTATATTTTATTCATCATCGATAATGCATCTTGGTATTTTTACAGGCATATTTTTAATTTGGTTTGGACTTTTAATTCCATTCACACATAGGGCCACTTTTGACGATTTTATAAATTTGAACACTCTTCTAGCATGTATTATCCGTGTCTGAATTAGACTGCAGTGAGTCATTCGCCAAAGTGTGCTAAAAGGCGAGGATCATACTAATTCGGGTTCGGTTCGCGTAACTCCGTCTGAGGGGAGCATAATACGTTTTAGGTATGTCACTGCAGTCTATTTCAGGCAGGGATAATAGTGCTGTGTAAGCGCCGAAGACAAAATTGTGTAATTCACACAATTCTTATATTTTCCATTATTGCTTTTAATATTTGCATTATAAAAAGTAAATCAATTTGTATAAACCCTTTTCATATTGATTGCTTTTTGTTTGCCTTCCTTGATTTTTCTGATAAATTGAATTTCCTTTGATGGCGCGATCAAGGCAAAGGTAACATGATTGAAGGACATAGATTAGATGGGACTATCTTACAAACAATTATATATTGTTTGGCCAAAAAGGCCTTGTGGTCATGGAATTAAAAACGTATACTGAGAAAACTGTTTTAGCATACCAAAACATTTAACAGTAGGACAAATTAAATTCAAACTTTAAACTTCAGGTTTTTAGTGGACTACTCAGGAAGCAAGATGAAAAAAAATCATAAAAAAATCTTAAAAAATCTTAGTCGCTTATTTTGTTTTTATCTTCTAAATAACAAATGAATGTACCCGTGGAACTAACACTACTACTATTACTACTACTACTACTGCTTTTACTACTATACTACTACTACTATTCCGACTACTACTACATTAAAAAAAACTATATCATGATAGGCATGTTTATTACAGCTTCAAATCATTTTAGTTTCTTTTTTACATTCAACAACTCACAAAGATTTTTCACGTTCTATCCTAGGGATACAGTGTCTGTTAAGAAAGCTTGACAATAATTAGCGTTATAACCTAAGTTTATAAGGTTATTAACCTTGGGAAGATACAAGGTGTTCATAAAAATAAAAATGAAATAAAAAAATAAAAAAAATCTTTGAGCTAAACAATTTAAATTTGTAAGGACAGGAATTCTTAATTTTAATTAAAATTATAAAAATAATAATTTAATATTCCATCAGTCTATTTTATAATTACAGAAGGGAACAAATCGCAATTTTTTTTTGCCCAGATCTGAAAGTAAATTTTTCTTAATAACTGGAGGGTGTAGAATCCAAATCTGACCTTGGAAAATCCAGGAAATAAAGACGTTTTTTTTTTAAATCTTAATAAAACAGGATTTTAAAATTTTTATTATATAATAAAAAAATACGAGGAATTCAAAATCCACATGTGAAAGACCTACTGTCACAGTAAGTAAGCGAAAAAAGATAAAAAGCTTAAGATTAATGTGCAGAGTTCACTTAATTAAGGCTTAATTTGTAGATTATAAAACTCTCTACAAAAATATATAAAAATATTTTTTAATTTTGCTTATTTTGTTCATAAAAAGTAAATAAATAAAAAAAATAAAATTAAAGCCTACAGTGCAAAACATATATTTTTATTATCAATATAAAGGCTTAAAATCCGAATTTGACCTTAAAAAATTCAGTATGCCTTATTTTTTTAAATTTTAGTATAGGCAATTATGCCAATTTAAAAATAATTTATAAAAAAGAATATTGCGTATTTTTTGCTGTCTTTTTAATGGTTTTATATCAGAAAAATGCTACTTCATTACATAAAGACCGTATTACATAACATATTTTTAGTTCATTTTGTGATGCTTAGTAACGTTTTTGAGCATGAGTACGTGGCGTTTGTCCACTTACGCACCTTTCACCTCACCCCTACTTAATTGTTTTACTGGAATGACGCATTTTTTTTTTGTATTTTATACATTTTTTTTCGTAATTATCGGTGAAAAAATCTACCCTATGCAAAAAAAAATAGAATCACTTTTTTTCTGGGTCCAATTTAAATGCCTTTTGTTGAGATTTTTCTATATTAAATAATAAAAAACTTGGTTTCATATATGAATGGAATAGAAAAAATTCTCATATTTTGCCAAATTTTTTATAATTATTTTTTCAAAATTTAATTAAAAAAAAACAGGCTGCTAAAAATACTGGAATTTTTTACAGAAATTACTACAGTATATATAATGAAATTAACCCATAAAAAGTTATTGTTTTGTTTTATGCCATATTTTTGTTAATTTTTGCAAAAATTAAAAAATAAATCGGCCATATTTATTTTTGAATTTTAGGTTTTTGGTTATTATTTCTCATTAGGATTAACAAAAAAGCCTTTATGCTAAATCAAACCTTTTTGAAAAATTTTGAGCCACCATAATGACGCAATTTTTTCAGCTTTTTTACTATTTTTTACTATGGCACTATGGAAAAAAAAAACAGAATTTTATCACTTTTTTTTCTGCGGCCACTGGGCTGAGGTATTAAAAATATTCTGAAGACAGATTTGATCTCAGCTACCCAAAACAAGTTTTAAAAAATATGACCCCAATCAGGGCAAGAAACCGCGTTGCCTAGTGTTATCGTCCAATGATATTCTTAGACTGCAGTACTCTTCTTACTGAAGAGGACCAGAAACTGCAGTCTACCACTATCACTCTGTACGATGATTAAAAAATATATTAATGATCTTGGCTGTTATTATTTATGGTTAAATTCAGGTTGGGCACAGTGGGGAAAATTGAATTTATAGAAGAAAAAAATTTTAAAAATTTTAGTATTAACTTAAAATAGTTAATTCAGAATTTTGTCCCTGTTTTTTTTTTCTTGCCCACTGGGCTATGGGCCAAATTTGAAGTCTTTACCTCAAAGCGTTCTTGGGCAATCGTGGTTAGAAAGTTTTCGAACAGACAGACCAACAGACAGACCGGCAGGCGATTTTTTTTGACATAATCCTATTTTTTGGACATAAAACTTTCAGAAAGGTAAAAAAAATAATTAAAAGGTTTTAAACATTTTTACCGTCGCAAGACTTTCCTAGGGGAAAGTAAATTTATTATTTTACTTTTCTAATAAAAATGGAAAACAAGTCACGATATCCGGTTTTCTCGACAATTTTTTTCGCCTTTAGCCGAACCGTGACCTTAAACCTCCTTCTCCAGCTTCTTTCTATTCTATTTTGTAATATGTAGGTATTATTTTTGCTCAATATTTGTTTAATTACTTTGTTTTTGATTTCAAATATACAGTAAAGATTTAATACTTACATTTGGAAGCCTGACTTGTCGCCAAAAGCAATATTCTCTTACTTCTTTTGGACATATTGAAAAGTTTCTTCACGTTCTTAGGAAATTTAACAACAAAAAACAAACAGCCATTGCAGTGATCACGTGACTAAAGAAAGAATGTCGATACGTCGCTAGATCAAGCTCTATGGAGCTCAAGTTAAGCGCTAGAGCTTTCAAAAAAGATATACATTAACCTTGTGACTACGGACTTCAACTTATCTGCTAAAGGTATTTAGGTATACAACGTTACTGGGATCTCAATTCTTGGTTTATAATTATTATAGTATAATAATATTGTTATTAATTTTTTTGTTTTTTATAATATTCACAGTGCCTGCGCTAGAATAGTAGTATACAGTAGTTTCGAATTTTCCTAAATCGCCAAAACGTCCTAGACAAAAAATTCTTGGATACAAAAGTATTTCATAAAAAAAAACTTATTCGTTCTTGAGTTATCGTGTCTACAAAAATCGTGACATCAGACGGACGGACGGATGGACAGACTAACGGACAGACGGACCGACAAAAAAAATTTCTTTTTTTTAATGAAACACATTTGTATCCAAGAATTTTTTGTCTAGGACGTTTTTTGAGGATTTTGAAAAATTCGAAACAACCGTATAAACAACCGTAGGCACTTTAAAAAGTATAAAAAACAAATAAATTAATAACATTATTATTATAAAAATATAAACCAAGAATTGATATATATTTTGGCTACCCCCCCCTAACACACAGGGGGTGCACTTTACTAGACTTTATATATATATATATATATATATATATATATATATATATATATATATTATAAAAAATGTGAAGAAAGGAAAAAATTAGTTAAACTGTAGAAAAAAATCGAAAAGTAATAAGGTATTTTTGTGGTGCGAGTACAGATTTTACAAATAATTATATGCATATCGTAAAAATTGATTTATTCCCATAGAATTGAATTAAATTGGGCGACATTGATCCATTTTTGAAATTATTACTATGTAAATAGGTCAGTAGCGTAGACAACTTAAGAAATATTATTATTATTATTATACAATGTATAGGGCAGAGGAATAATCCTATTATGCCCAGATTTATAAAACAACAAAAATTATAGTAAAAAAAAAAAACTTAAAGAAATATAGTATCAAATAAAAGGTAGGTGAAAATGAACATAATAATTACAAAAAGTAGGAATCTAGATTGAAATAATTGTGTCATACTGGTTCTTGAAACTGTTTATGCTGGTGGCCTGAACCACTGATGCTGGCAAGCCATTCCATACGTTGAATATACGGTTGACTAAGAAAGACTGACGGGGTTTGGTTCGATAGTTTTGCTTCTTTAATTTTAAATTGTGTCCTCTGAGCCTGATATTCTCATTGAGAATAAACATATCCTTTATATTTACAGAGAAATGGTCATGAAGAACGTGATACGTAAATATTAAGTCTCCTCTAGTTTTTCTGTTAAGAAATGTAGGAATTCGGGCCATTTGGAGCCTTTCTTCATAGGAAGGTCTGTTTGGTCCAAATGTAATTCTACTAGCTCTTCTTTGGACAGATTCGAGGTTGTTAGAGTCTCGTATAAGTTCTGGATGCCAGATGGGACCTGCATACTCCAAAATCGGTCTAACATGCATTTTGTAAAGCTTCATAAAAGTTTGGAAACTAACATTTTTGAATGCTTTGGACAATATGTACAGTTTAGTATTGGCTTTTTTACAGGCGTTAGAAATGTGTTCCGACCATGTTAGATTTTCATTTATTGTTAGTCCTAAATCTTTTTGTGAGCGAACACTGCCTAATTGTATACCATTGATGTGATATTGCAGACGTGGGTTTGATTTTCCGATATGCAGGACAACACATTTTTGCAAGTTGAGAGGAAGCATCCATTCTTGGCTCCATGTGAATATGGTATTTAGATCTTCTTGAAGAGTGCCGTGTGACGTCAAAGGGTTTCCGTAAAACTTTGTATCGTCGGCAAAAGCAGAGGAGTCGGATATGATTAGGAAAAAAAGGATAGCTGTGAAAACTAGGAAGAGAATAGGACCAAGAACAGAGCCTTGCGGGACACCACTAGTTACAATAAAGATTTCCGATAGAGATTTATTAATTCTAACTATAAACCGCCTATTAGTTAGAAAGTTAGTGATCCAAAGAAGCAATTTACCTCTAATTCCGAAATGCTCGAGTATCTTAATAAGCCTTTTTGTGGGAACGCGATCAAACGCTTTAGAGAAATCGAGATAGATAACATCAGTGGGTAGGTTTAAATATACCCCACACGATAAAAAATGATTGTAAAGTTATGTAAAAATACCTTAGTTTACTAAGTAATTTTACTATACGTGACTATGTTTAATTCATGAATTTTTGTAAATGTGTATAAATAAATTTAATTTATTGTAAAATGATGTAAAAGACTGGAAAAGTTTTGTAAATCGCTGTAAATTAATTTAAAATTAGACAAAATTACAACAATCATGAAAAAATTATTTAAAATTACATATATTTACACCTATTATTAATTGCGGACAATGTTACTTTACAGAAAATTTATAAAATATTTAAAAAATATACGAAGTGTAAAAAATATGTAGAAAACTTTACAAATATTGCGGCCGTAACCCGGTCGCATATACGTATTCTGCAGACGCACAAGGGAAAACCAAACGATTCGTAAATGTTCGGCTAGGATCAGCTGAGAACTTGGATTGCTACGACTTGCGTGAACGTAAACTGGAGACACCGAATAATCTTAAACGTCTGCAGTTTTCATTTAGTGTAAATCATGTGTCACAGAGACCCCAGAATGGAAATAACCAAAATTTACCGTTCCATTAACCAATCATGATAATTCGTATTTAGGGACCCAAAGCAAGTAAAAAGAACCAACAATTAAAAAAATCTGTCATATTGGGTCCCTGAACACGAATTATAATTATTATTATTATCATGATAATTATCATGACTGGTTGATGGAACGGTAAATTTTGGTTATTACCTTTTTAGGGTCACTGTGGTTTATAGGCGATATAAAATTTTATTAAGAAACGATTGTCATAAACAATGGAAAACATAGTTCCAGAGGGTTAAACATACAACTTTATAAACCAAAGTAGTGTTAGAACAAAACTGCAATCTAAAGAAGAAATCGAGGTTAGTATAATTACATTTTATTTACAGCAATAGAACGGATCACACAATAAACAAATATTAAACTCAATTGATGCAAAGTTGTGTTTACACCAACGCCAGCCATTTTGGTTTGGACTTTTTTTTCGTTTTTCGCAAAAACAAAATTAAATGAAAAAAATTGAATAATTGTAAAAATTGTTTTTAACTTTATTTGAAAACTTTTTTTTCAATATTTTTTTTTTCTAAAAAGGGGACGTTCAAGTAACGTAACGCAAAATGTACCAAATTTCATACACTTCATACCTCGGTTCTCGCTTTATTCAAGGCTGTAGAGATTTCATATTTTGGCTACCCCCCCCAACACACAGTGGGTGCACTTTACTAGACTTAATCTTAAAAAGCCGAATGGTTTGGCTGTCCCTTGTGCGTCTGCAGAATACGTATATGCAGCCCGGTCAAATGAACACGGCTCCGGACCTTCATCTCTCCGATTTTGCTCAAATTTGGCACATCCTCATCAAATAGGGTCTAGATTACTAGATCGAAAGGATTTTGCTAGAAAACGACAGTTTTGGAGATATTAGGGTTGCTCATTTTTGACGTTTTTTAAAATTCCAAAAACATGATTTACATAAATTTAAATATCAGGACTTGTGTAAAAGATAAAAAGATATTTTTACCACATATGAAAAGAACATTAAATTTCAATTTTAACCAAGAAAAAAAATATATCATCAATTTAATTTCAATATGGCGGCCTACTAGATTCAACTTGTCAAATTTAAAAATGCTATCCCCAAAATATACCCCCTTCGATTTATTTTTTATTTTTTATCAGTGGTGGAGTATGCCTATAAAATATTAGAAAAAGTAGTTGACATCTGTAGAAGTTATTAGATTTGATTTTAATGTTTCGGTAAATAAGATACTACAAGCGTGGATTATCATAATTTGATGCTCTAGTATTAAGTTTATATTTTCGTTAAATAAGTCCTAATAATTGTTAAAAAGTGTACTACAGTGTTCAGTAGTGAAAATTATGTATTAATCGGTTAAAGGATTATCTGAAATAACGCTTTTTCATGATTTTAAATCTTTGTTAATTTGTAAACAAACCTTATCAAGTTATCAATCACTCAGCGTATGGGTTAATCCACCAGAATAGTAAGAACAAATATTTTAGTATGAGTAGCCAAAAGGATTCTGTAATTCCTGTTTGCATTAAATGTAAATTGGGTAATAGGGATTTATTCCCTTGTGATGGCTGTAACTTAAGGTTTTGTGGTACTTGTGGTGATCTCTCCGCAAACGAACAAAAATGTCTTCAGGCAAGAAGAAGAAAGTTACTTTTTATTTGTTGTAATTGCGATCCAGGTTATAAACGAGTGCCGAATTTAATTAATGATATCGAGCGTCTCTCTAATGAGATTAACAACCTAAAAAATGCTTTACCTAATATTCAAGTGTCGACGTCTACCAAAATTCATGTTTTCCTCAAGATATGTTATCTATGGTCGATGAAGTTAATGAAAGATCACTTCGTGCGAAAAATCTTATGGTATATAATGTTCCGGAATCAAATGCAAAGGATCTTAAGAGTAAAATTTCTGATGATATTCGACTTTTGTCTCCAGAATTAGAGAAGGTTAGCATTAAGGAAGTAGATGTTATTAAAGTTTTACGCGTTGGGAAGGTAGTGGCAAACAAGCATAGACCAATCAAACTTATCCTATCAGATCCTAAGTTGGTGCGACAGGCATTGAAACATAAAAAAGCTTCAAAATTTTCAATTAATGGAGATTTGACCACTTTTCAACGTCAACATTTAAAAAATATAAGGTCAGAATTAAATGAAAGAGTCCAAAAGGGTGAGAAAGATATTACCATTAAATTTATAAGAGGCAATCCTAAAATTGTACCAGTTATGGAAAACCAAAAAAACGAATAAACTCCCCACTGCATGTTTATTATCAAAACTGTAGCGGTACTCGTACAAAATTAAAGGAATTGAGAAATTCTTTAGTAAGTTGCTTATACGATATAATTATATTAACAGAAACTTGGCTAAATGAAAACTTTTTTAACTCCGAAATCAGTTATAGCAACTTCAATGTCTATAGGTGTGACAGAAATATCCAAACTAGTCATAAAAACCGTGGAGGAGGTGTACTCATTCTTGTACGAAATCATCTAACCTCTAAACAACTTCATACTCATATTAATTCAGTTGAACAGGCCTTTGTTCTAGTAGGTTCTGGTACTGGTTCGTTTATAGTTGGTGGTCTATACATTCCACCTTCCTCTAGTTTGGATCTATACGAAGCTCACTGTCAGTCCTTAGATGAACTAGTTAGGATGCATCCAGAGAGTCAACTATCCGTCTTTGGTGACTATAATCTACCGGCAGCAGTATGGAGTAATGACGATCATGGAGCTACAGTAAGCTGCCCACCTAATTATATAGCCCAAACTGTATGTAATATTATATCTTATTTTAATCTTTTTCAATTAAATCACATACCCAATAGTAGAGGTTCATTTTTAGATTTGTTGTTTTCTCATTGTAATTATTTAAAAGTAGAATTAGCTGTCGACTTACTTTTACCTGTAAGCATTAGTCATTATGCCTATACGTTTCATTTATTTACTAATACCAATAATTCTAATTCTTTAAAATTTAATGAAACATATCACGACTTTAAAAATGCTAATTATTTAGGTCTCAATGATTACTTCTCGTCTTTTAATTGGGAAAATCTTTTCGCTAATACCGAAATTGACAATATTTGTGAAATATTCTATGAAATACTTAATACTGGAATTTCTAGTTATGTACCTGTTAAGAGACGAAAGTCATCTAATTATCCTAAATGGTTTAATTCTCAATTAAGAACTCTAACTTATAGAAAAAAAATAGCGCATAAACAATATAAATTATCTAATAGTTATAACGATTATTTGGTTTTTAGTAATTTAAGATTACAATGTAAAAACTTATCAACTGAATTATATAATAATTACATAAGGGATGTCGATTCAAAATTAAATACAAATCCTAAGTATTTTTGGAGGTTTATAAACGATCTTAAGTCTACAAATTCTGTTCCAAATTCAATGTTTTTAAACAATCAGTCAGCTGACAACGGCCAGGACATTTCTAATCTGTTTGCGGACTATTTCTCGTCAGTTTACTCAAATAATAATACTGTACTTCCCTCCAGTGATGTTTTTTGTAACGTTAATATTGATTCCCCTAGATTTTCCACCACAGAAGTATTTGAAAAAATTTTTGCTCTCCCCAATACTCTTACATCTGGACCAGATGGTATACCTAACTTTTTCTTGAAGAAATGTATCTGCACGATAAGTAACCCTTTACGTATTATCTTTGAGGAGTCTCTAAGACAAGAGAGCTTTCCAACTTCATGGAAGCATAGTTTCATAATGCCCGTATTTAAGTCTGGTAATAAAGAAAATATTTCTAATTATAGGAGTGTCTGCATCCAATCTAATATTCCCAAACTTTTCGATAGTCTTATCTCAGATTACCTTCAATGGTCATGTAGTAAATTATTAATTAATCAGCAGCATGGTTTTTGTCGGAATCGTTCCACAGTTTCAAACCTCTTGGTCTACGAATCCAAAATTTTAGATGTTATAGAGCGTAAATTTGGTCAGGTAGATTCAATTTACACTGACTTTTTTAAAGCTTTTGATAGTGTTGACCATCAAGTTCTTTTATTTAAATTAAAACAGTTTGGTTTTAGCGATCATTTTGTCAATTGGATAGCCAGTTTTATTTCAGACCGAACACAATCAGTTAAAATAGGTTCATTTATATCTTATATTATTTTAGTAACCTCTGGTGTTACTCAAGGTTCGCATAGTGCTCCTACATTATTCCTTATTTTTATAAATGATATATATTCAGTCTTTAAATATAGCGAAGTCATACTTTTTGCGGACGATTTCAAATTTTTCAAACATGTATCTTGTAGCGCTGATGCTTATCTTCTTCAAAGCGATTTAAATCGGTTGGTTGAATGGTGTGTCAATAATAAATTATCACTAAATGTTAACAAGTGTAAACATATGTCTTTTTATAGGGGCATTCGCAAAGTTGAATTTTCATACTTCATTAATGATTCTATCTTAGAGTCCGTTAATTCTATTAAAGATCTTGGTGTTACTTTTGATCGTGAGCTTAACTTTATAATGCACATTAATAATATAACATCTAAAGCATCTAAGATGTTGGGTTTTGTTTTAAGAAACTGTGGTGAGTTTTCTGTTAGATCTTCAGTTAGAGTTTTCAATTCTTTAGTTAGATCCAATCTAGAATATGCCTCAATTATTTGGTCTCCTCAATATAATAATCATATTGATGGGTTGGAAAGTATCCAAAGAAAAATGCTTAGGTTTTGTGCTTTTAAATTAAACACTCCTATTCCTGATCATAACTACTCCCACATTTATTCATTTTTAGATGTAGATTTATTGGAAAGTAGGAGAAAAAAGTCAGATTTATGTTACCTTTTCAAAATATTTAATGGGCTTATTGATTGCCCAGACTTACTAAGTCAAATACATTTAAATGTTCCGGCAAGGGTCATGCGCAACATTTCTCCGCTTTTTAAAATCCCATATCACCGTACAAATTACGGTTGTAATTCTCCCATGGATAGAGTCATGACTTTAGCCAATAGTTTGGATAATTGTGACTTTACTTTTTCCACTTTAGCATCGTTTAAAACCTCTTTAAAAAGCATTAACTTCACTGATGTTTAATTTTCTTAATAATGTTTAATTTTTTTAATTTTAGTATTGTATAGTTTTTTGTTATCTGCAAGGTTATTTTTTCTATTTTTTTTTGTTATAATTATTATTTTTTTTTTTTACATTATATTAGGTTTCTATTATCATGTTATCTTATGTACATTTAATTTTTGTAGTGGGGTTTTCCCGTTAATAAATAAATAAATAAATAAATGTTTCATCTAAGGGGCCAATATCTCAAAGGAGGGGGACCCTAGTCAAAAATTGCATATGAACTTTTTATTTTATTTTAATGAGATACATGAGATAACATTTTTAAAATAATTTATAAATAATTTATAGCATTTTTGAATTATTATAAAAATATTTTTTGCGGTCTTCCTGCCTTTGGATTAAAAAAGTACCTTTTTCTTGGAAACGCTTCATTTTATCAATTTTTGCGTAGAGTACTTTTTTGATCAAAATTGCTCACAGAATGTAAAAAAGTAATTAAAAGTCTATAATTTGTATCCCTAAAAAACTTATGGGTTTGGAACCATAACGGAAGTCCGCCCCTGAGTTTTTTGATAACTTTCTAAACTTTACTGTTAAAATCATTCATGCAAATTAATTTTCTTAAAAAATCCTGAAAAAGTTAGTGAAATATATTAAAAAGTAAAAAAGTTTTCAAAAAAAAAATATTTTTCTATTTCATCTCAAAGTAGGGCCCTACGAGCCCCCTAGGGTGCTCGTAGTCAAAAAAATTATATGAACTTATGGCATTATTTTGACGAGATCTGATCACCCCAAGAAATTTTGGAAAAATTCTGGGACAAAATGTATTACATTTGGGGGGTTATTTTATGGGGTTGGGGTTTGATGGAAAGTTGTGTTTACACACACGCCAGCCATTTTGGTTTGGACTTTTTTTTCGTTTTTCGCAAAAACAAAATTAAATGAAAAAAATTGAAAAATTGTTTTTAACTTTATTTGAAAACTTTTTTTTCAATATTTTTTTTTTTCTAAAAAGAGGACGTTCAAGTATTACGTAACGCAAAATGTACCAAATTTCATACACTTCATACCTCGGTTCTCGATTTATTCAAGGCTGTAGAGATTTCATATTTTGGCTACCCCCCCAACACACAGGGGGTGCACTTTACTAGACTTAATCTTAAAAAGCCGAATCGTTTGGCTGTCCCTTGTGCGTCTGCAGAATACGTATACGCAGCCCGGTCAAATGAACACGGCTCCGGACCTTCATTTCTCCGATTTTGCTCAAATTTGGCACATCCTCATCAAATAGGGTCTAGATTACTAGATCGAAAGGATTTTGCTAGAAAACGACAGTTTTGGAGATATTAGGGTTGCTCATTTTTGACGTTTTTTAAAATTCCAAAAACATGATTTACATAAATTTAAATATCAGGCCTTGTGTAAAAGATAAAGAGATATTTTTACCACATATGAAAAGAACATTAAATTTCAATTTTAACCAAGAAAAAAAAATATATCATCAATTTAATTTCAATATGGCGGCCTACTAGATTCAACTTGTCAAATTTAAAAATGCTATCCCCAAAATATACCCCCTTCGATTTATTTTTTATTTTTTATCAGTGGTGGAGTATGCCTATAAAATATTAGAAAAAGTAGTTGACATCTGTAGAAGTTATTAGATTTGATTTTAATGTTTCATCTAAGGGGCGAATATCTCAAAGGAGGGGGACCCTAGTCAAAAATTGCATATGAACTTTTTATTTTATTTTAATGAGATACATGAGATAACATTTTTAAAATAATTTATAAATAATTTATAGCATTTTTGAATTATTATAAAAATATTTTTTGCGGTCTTCCTGCCTTTGGATTAAAAAAGTACCTTTTTCTTGGAAACGCTTCATTTTATCAATTTTTGCGTAGAGTACTTTTTTGATCAAAATTGCTCACAGAATGTAAAAAAGTAATTAAAAGTCTATAATTTGTATCCCTAAAAAACTTATGGGTTTGGAACCATAACGGAAGTCCGCCCCTGAGTTTTTTGTTAACTTTCTAAACTTTACTGTTAAAATCATTCATGCAAATTAATTTTCTTAAAAAATCCTGAAAAAGTTAGTGAAATATATTAAAAAGTAAAAAAGTTATCAAAAAAAAAATATTTTTCTATTTCATCTCAAAGTAGGGCCCTACGAGCCCCCTAGGGTGCTCGTAGCCAAAAAAATTATATGAACTTATGGCATTATTTTGACGAGATCTAATCACCCCAAGAGATTTTGGAAAAATTCTGGGACAAAATGTATTACATTTGGGGGGTTATTTTATGGGGTTGGGGTTGGGGAGAGCTTTGTTAAATTGTTGCAACATTTTGGCACATACGTTAAGTATTAAACTCAAGCCCCACTTTGATAAAAAAAATAGTTTCTAAAGCCACATTTTTTGCTATAACTTCTAAAAATGTCAAATAATTTTTCTAATATTTTAAAGGCATACTCCACCACTGACAAAAAATAAAAAAAATCGAAGGGAATATATTTTGGGGAAAGCATTTTTAAATTTGACCGGCCGGCATATTGAAATAAAATTGGTGGTAAATTTGTTTCTTGGTTAAGACTGAAATTTAATATTCTTTTGTTATCTGGCAAAAATTTAGTTTTATCTTTTACACAAGTTCTGATATTTAGATTTATGTAAATCATGTTTTTGAAAACGTCAAAAATGAGCCACCCTAAATCTCCAAAACTAGTCATTTTCTGGCAAAATTTGAGCAAAATCGGAGAGAAGGTCTAGAGCTGTGTTGATCTGACGAAGAAAGCTCCATATATTTATTATTTATTTTGTTTTGTTTTTAATAATTCTATGGTACTTCAGATTAAAAAAAAATCCAAAAATATTAATTAAGGTTTTAAAATAATTTTCTTTTCAAATTATGATGTTTTTGGAAACTGCGTATCCTTGACATTTTCGACTGCGGCGCTAAAATTGAATTAATCCATTTTATAATAGGATATTACATACCAAATTTTAATATGTCTGAGATATTAGAAACCAAGATTTCTAGAAATGTTTGCCTTCTACGCTAAATATGATAATATCAGAGGCTTCCTCTGCCTATTTCAAGTTTTAGAAATGTCCAATTCTGAGGTAAAAATTCCACGCCCTTGTTGGTGATTTGACAAAAACTTTTAATTGATAGTGTTGGATAGCTGAATAGACTTGCTTACCTTAAAAACTCATACTCCCCTAATAATGTTCTAAATTATAACTTATTATTATTATTATTATTATTAAATTAACATCGTTAATTTTGCCATAAAACCCGATTTTAACTTAAAATTTTTAAGGCACATCCAGAGGCCCGCATAACATAATACATAAGAATGCCATACCGTGATTGGCTTACAAGATACATGACGGCACATCAAGCCAATCACGGCATCTCACCCTTATGTATTATGCTTCTTAGGGAACGTCCCAGTATTACGTAAAGCAAATTTTAATCATTTTGGACACCCCCCCTGTAACGCTATTTTCCTATACCATTAACATGGGCGTAACACTCCAAAATGACCCCCCCCCCCTAGGAGCGTTACGTAATACTTGAACGTTCCCTTATGGGAGCGTCTGGATGTGCCCTTATGTACCAAAATCATACAATTCTTATCCAAAATTTAATTAGATTTTATTAATTTGCTTTTAACTACCTAAACCTATTGTAGGGAAATTCGATAGTTATAGGTATAGCTATTGAATTTCCGAAAATATATTCCTTAATAAAACAACGTTAGAATCTACGTAACCTTTTATAACTGCCCATCATGGGTATTGATTCCACTTAGATTCTAACGAGAAAAATATTGCTTCATCAAGGAAAAACACAGTACTTTTAAAATTTTATATTTCCTGAATTTTTTTTTTAATATTATCAACGCCTTCATTGTATTTTTAGTCTAGATACAATTGTATCTAGAGCACTGGATAGGCAGGTTTGTTAGGGTACACACTAAACAAAAAATGTAACGACCTACACAAAATCTCAGACCGAAAATAGAGGACGGAAGTGCGTCACCAAGAGGATAATTTAAACAAAATAATTTTTATAATATTGTTATATTATTGCTTTAAAAATTATTGTTATTCTATTTGTCATGCAATTTTGACAATAAAAGAATATTTGGAATTTGGAATACATCTCGCACCTAAAAGTAAACTTTCGAATCTGGTAATGTAAATAACTATTTCGTACTTTTATCATAAATAACTATAAAGTGCCAAGGCTCCAAACCGTCTTTGCTGGATGAGCCTGCTTTTCGCAACAAGGCTCGCGAGCGCAGCAAAGAAATAGTTTCGTCTATACAAAATGTTTTATATACACCAAGATAATAATGATGCATTAAAACTGAGAATAGAAATGATTTCTAATTGTTATTACCCCAATATATTCCACTATCTGTCAGGTTAATGACTTTAAACAAAATGCGTATTGTGCTGATGAACCGATAGGATTTTTTGGAACGGAAATGTATTTTGTTTTACTTTTGGTATATGCGTCTAAAATTGACCTCTCTTTCTAAAAAAATGAGTACCGAAGAAATAACTTTGACTACCTATGGAGTCTAAAAAAATATATTTACACACTGCAAATAACTGGTTGATCACTAAACAATCATTGTTCAACATTATTCAAAAATGTTCAGCTCTCGGTATTTCGTAAACTTTTTATCAGATTCATGTGTAATATCTGAAAATCCAGATGTGCTGATAAAAACTATATATTTTCTCATGAGAATACGTTGTTTTTTGTATTTGTAAATTACTGATAAATTTTCACATCGACTTAGGTACGTATTAAGTTACATGCAAGTTCACTAGATTTCATATAGACTTACTCATCAAGTTACTTTTACATTACTTTCGAGATTACTTTTATAAAAGTTTTTAAGGAATGTAATAAGATTTTATGGCGTTTTTGGAATTTCATATGAAAATTCATGAAATTTCGTGAGTTTTGATGTGTGTATTAGAACAGGGGAGGATTTATTTCATTTTAAGGGGGGGCATCCATAAGGAAAAAATTGCGCATTCACCAAAAATAAAATTTTGAAGGTATTTCTATGCTAATATATCTCGCTGGGGGGAATGCCCCCCCCAAATCCGCTCATGTATTAGAACCGGTTTTCATCAGAATTTTTTTATAGTATTACCAGTTTGGTGACACCAGATATCTCGTAAATTCATGCTCAAACCTAACTTTATTTTAAGTACAAATAACATTAGTAAAAAAGAATGCTGCTCGAACGCATTCGTAGTCAAGTATCACAAACACTGACCTTTACTTTGTCTTACCTTGCGATAGGCTGTCTATAAACAAAATATCGTCCTTGAAAAATCCTTGTATCTATTTGAAAATAGCATCTGAGTCTATATCGGTACCTAAATTCTAAACTGTTTTACCTTGAAACTAGGTCAGTTCAAGAAGCGGCTAACCTCCTAGTAGTGGTAGGAGAAGGCTGCTACCCTTAACGCAACTGTGTTCGTTATTAAATTATCCTAGTTTCGGTACAACAACTTTATAGTGATGCCTCATGAGATATCGATACACGGTGTTGGTGTCTTTTGGTATTAAGTAAAGGGGTTATTTCTACATCACAAAATATTAAAACCAGCATAGGAACATAGCTATGCACTGCATAGTATGCATAGGTCCGGAAACGAACCCTAAGAGTATTACGACCCTTAAAAATGGACAAAACATAATATTTTTAATTAATAACTCTGGTACCTTTTGAGCTAGAGCGACAAGGTTTTGCATGTATACTAGTATTAATAAGGGCAATTAGTTTATGTAAATTTTTGAATCTCCAGAGTTGTGCTCAGACGGACAATGTGTGTGAGACTTAACATATTTTTACACTAAACTTTAAAATGTGTATAATATACTGGGTTATTCACGGAAGTGGCCTATTAAAAGTTTATGGAGAACCAATAATTTTAAAAATCTGATATTTTGTACTTTGAGGTTTCTGAATATGGCCAATAGATTAAAAATATTTTCATGTTTGTGCCACTTCCGGTTATACCGGAAGTGGCACTCAACAGGCACTCAACATTGATTTTTTAAATGGATATAGGGTGTATATGTTTTTTATTTTTTTAAATTCGCATTAAATTTGCTTTATTCTGATTGTAACACTTTATTTCTATCTCTGGTAGTTTTTGAGTTATTCAAGTTTTTACAGAAAAAATATCAAATTCAAGCACCCCTAAAAAAAATAATTTCTCCTTGATTTTTTAAAATGGAGAAAAGTTATTTTGTAGTTTACTCATTAATACCTAACCGAATTATCCTAAGCCGAAACAGAACTCAAAATTTATACTAGCCATACTACATACTCATTTTTTTTTTAAATGGCACCCTATATTTTTTTTATTAAGTTAAATAAAGAATTAAATTTGCTTTAAAATGAATGAAGGATACCCTATACCTAACATTAACCGTTTTCGAGTTATTTTAAAATTATTGTGAAAAAGCTGTATTTCTGTAGGCCAGTAAAATTAATCGATTTGTATTAAGGTATTTACCTTAAGGACCATTAATAATAACCTTAAAAGTAAAGTCCCTTTTGATGAAGCTAAAATATTTTTGAAAATCTTCAGGTTTTAACCCAGTCAACACAAATACATGGCAGGAACATAGCAGGTACATAACCACTGTTCTATGTGATGTTGCAGACATGTAATTTTTATAGTCCATGTATAGTCCTTGGACTTTAACAATTCCGCCTCAAGTTATGTATCAGCTACATAACATGCTACATATCAGATACATACTAGGTACATAACAATAAAAGTAGGCGTTTCCGAATTTTACTTGTTATGGAGTGCATCATAGATTTAGACATGGTGAACATTTTTACGTCTTTTTGATAAACCTAATAATTAAAGTATATAAATATCTTTATATGTAGCATCCATCAGGCAAAATTCTTATACGATGTGCATTTTTACTGTGAAAGCAAACTTTCTACCAGGCTTAAAAATCATGGGCCACATAAAAAGCCAATTTTTAGAGAAAAAATAGCAAATAATCATTTTAAAAAAATATATATATATTTTAATTTTTTGTCTAAAATTATCTAAAATCGGTTTAGTTGTCTAAAAATACATGCGTTTCTACTACTTAAGGGTAAAACTTTTATTATTAACAACAATTTTAAGAATATTAGTGATTCTAACCTATAAAAATTAAAATAATATAGACGCCATATTTAGTATTGAATTCATAACATTTTATGTATCGTGTATGTTCTCGTACCATATATATGATACATAACATGCAATATTGCATGTTATGTATCATACATATGTATGTTACATCTTATGTAATATGGCACATGTAACGTAAAAAATCTTTCTGTTATAGGGCATGTTATGTAGCATACATATGTATGTTATGTCTCATGTAATATGGCACATGTTACCTAAAAAATCTTTCTTTACCATGTTGCATCCATATATGTGCGGACTGGGAAGGCCTGTACTTTTTTCTTTTTGTAATCTTGCATCTTGTGTTTTTTAAGATTCTTTAGATTTCAAGCATCCATAAGAAATTCCCAAGTCGGGACTAGCAGGAATTTAGTCATGTGGATGATCATAAAAGTAACCCAAAACATTGACTTTATTATCTTCGTTGTTTCTAATTGGTCTTGTTAGAGATTTCACTGCGTTTTCCTACCCAAATTGGGAAATTTGTGTGAATTCTTCTAAATTTTTTTACATGAAAGTCTTCTTAAATCAGGATATTTTGTATTAAATGTTCTGCAGGTTCTACTAATTATTTAATCATTTTCACTAAAAATAGCAAATTAATCCAAAATAACAGGGTAAGAATTAAGCCTCCGCCATTATTTTACTCTAATTTATCACAATGACATTTAAGTTAAAGAAATAAAAACGAAATGTCATTTACCGGCCTACTTGATTAAATACAACTTCAAGCGTTAAGTAATAATCAAATAACGCCTTATGGTATAATCACAAATTTTATAATTTTCTCTTAGTATTTTTATATTACAGGTCCACAGAATCAAGTTTAGCGGCATTTTTAAAAGATTTTTAGCCTGCCGTAATATTTGAATGACCCCTTAATCAAGTTATCCGGCTTATCCGAGTTATCCGGCTTATCCGAGTTATCCGATCATATTCTAAAAATTTGGTTGGTATTAGAACCACATTAAGCCGGTTTTAAGTGAAATTGTGTTAAAACGATTAGATTTATCTTAATTATCCGGCTTATCCGGCATTATCCGAGCGTCAAATTAAAACGGGACTTTTGTCCTCTTTAAGTTGCAAAAGGTTTCATTAAATTCTGTTCATCTGTTCCAAACTTATGCGGGAACAAACATAAAAAAAACAACGTCACACGTCGAATTGATAACCTCCTCCTTTTTTGGAAAATTACAGAAATGCCCCTTTTTTTACAATAATTTGCAAATAAGTCGAAAACGGTCAATGTTAGGTATAGGGTATGCCCTATTCATTTTAAAGAAAATTTAATTATCTATTTAACTAAATAAAAAAAACTATAGGGTGCTATTTAAAAAAAAAATAGTTATGGCTCTTTTAAATTTGTTAGATTTGACCTGCTTTCTGAGACACCCTGTATAAATTTTGGGGTCTTTTTCGGGTTAGGATAATTTAAGTTAAGTATTATTGAGTAAACCACAAGACAACTTTTCTCCAATTTAAAAAATCAAGGAGAAATTAATTTTTTTAGAGGTACTTGAATTTGATTTTTTTGCTAAAAACATGTATAACTCAAAAACTACCAGAGATAGACATAAAGTGTTACTATCAAAATAAAGAAAATTTCATTTTAGATTTTAAAAATTAAAAAATATATGAGGTATTTTATTTAAAAAATCGAAGTTGAGTGCCATTTCCGGTACAACCGGAAGTGACACAAGCATAAAAATATTTTTAATCGATTGGTCATATTCAAAAACCCCAAAGTGCAAGATATCAGATTTTTAAAATTATTGGTTCTCCATAAACTTTTAATATGCCACTTTCGTGAATAACCCTAATAAAAAAAATTATATATTATACATTTTTTGATTTTTTGAAGAGGAAGTAACATTTTGTGCCACCAAAAATATTTACTTCCTTTCTCCTTCCTACATCTTCTGGAGGCAGGGTTTATCGTCCTTGCAGAATCCTATCAATCGCAGTGGCCTTGACCCACGAGCCCGGACTTTTCCGTTGCTGCTAAATTTTTTATTTAAGACGGGAAGTCTGGGGAATCCAGGAAGTGTAGGCAAGAAAGCTGTGACGCAGGGGGCTAACGGTGAATGGTGGGAGATTTAGGAAATAACAAACAACGAAAGTTTGTAATACCAGGGTTAAATTTAAAACAAAACTCACAGCTCACAAAAAGGTTAAAAATGTTTTCAATTAGTTATGGTGCCCTCCAATTCATGACTGTTGAAACTCCGTCATTATTGAGCTAGACTCACTCCCCCCTTAATATCCATTCAAAAAAATTCATATTAAGACAAATGAGCCATGGTAGTGCACATGGCCTTAAATATACCAAACAAACTACTGACTACTAAAAAAAACTTTATAAATAAGGCATTCATGACATGTACAGTAGGGTGGAGTGATTTTTTTTGTTGAAATCGAGATGGCCTGATAGCACAAAGGATGCGTACCACCCAGGCTAACATTCCTGTGAAATTTCAGATTTTTATTATTGTATCTGCATGCTTCCCAAACGGCACAAGCGTGAAAAAACAGGGTACTCGACATTACTGCTAATTAAAGTTTTTTTTTTCATAACTTCCAAACTGTTTAATCGATGGACTTGAATTTTTGCACATATAATACTGTTGCCATAACACTTAATTTAAATTTTGTATCAAACTCCTTTCGGGGGATTAAGGGGGTTATTAGGGTTGTTTAAGTGGTAAAAATTATAAATTGGTGGCTTGAGTGACTTTAGTTTAATTTTGTATTGATTTTACCAAATTCTTGTTTCTCGTTCTCGTTGTTATAAAAAAATATTTTTTCCTCCCTAGCCCACCTTCCAAGGAATTTATTCTATCATTACCTTAGCTCATACGGCTAAATTGTGGATTTTAATATTTTCTTTTTCAATATACAGTGTATAATAATATACAAATTAATTCTGAATTTCAGTTAATTAGAATATTTATCAAATATTCTTCCTTACAAAACTTCACAGCTTTGGAGACCAAGAGGCAAAAACGTGACAAATGAGTACCTAGACATAACTGCTATTTAAACTTTTTAGTCATAACTTGAGAACGGTTTAAACACTAGACTTGATTTTTGGTATAGTTTTTCATGTTATTAATGCAATTAATTTACGAACTTCTAAACCACCTTTAAGGGAATATAGGGGTTTAATAGGGGTCCTAAAGGGGCTAAAGATATAAACAGGTGGGTTAAATCACTTTAGTTTAATTTTATATGTATTTTTTCACATTATTGTCTCTTATTTAGGGTTTATTGACATTAAATTTTTTTTTGCTCCCCTAGCCCCTTACAATGTCAGCTTATATGGATAAAGCCCCTAAAAACTAATTTTGGCCCCATAACTTTTGACTGAAACCTCATTGAAATAAAAACATCACAGAAAATAAAAGAACACAAAAATGCAATAAATTTGCTTAATAAAAACGTTTCCTCAATTTTTATTGGTTGGGAGATATAACTCACTCGGTGTTAGAACATTTTAGCACTAGCTGCCATTTGGACACCCTTTTATGTATCGCCTTTATATCTATATCTATATATATATATATATATATATATATATATATATATATATATATATATATATATATTCATTCTTGCAAAAATAAAAAGTAACATGCTGGAAAAACTTAAATAATTATTTATTTGCATACGTACTTAGAAACCCAAAAAAGACTAAAAATTAATGAAGGTATTAAATCTATCCTAATATATAAAAAGGCTTCTGTAACAGGGTGTTTCATCACTCTGGTTCTAAGAAGTTAAAACGACCCTCCAAACTGAAAATACTTTTTTTATCTAAAAAGTACTTCTTCTTTAAAAAATCCCAATATAAATATTTTCAAGAAAACTAACCCCTGCCCCTCAGGAGGTGGAGTAGGATTTTTTTTATTATCAGATTCACTTTCAGAAACCTGAAAAACCCCAATAAACCAATTTTCACGAAAACTACCCCCCGCCCCTTTGGGGGTGGAGCTAGAATTTTTTTATAATCAGATTCACTTTCAGCAACCTCAATTGGGGGTTAATATACTCATTTTCACGAACACTACCCCTCACTCCTCAGGGGGTGGATTTAGATTTTTTATTATCAGATTCAATTTCAGCAATCCCAAAAACCCCTATATAGGCATTTTCAAATTAAAAAAACAATTATTTTTCCCCTTGTCGCACCCCAATGTTCACCAAAAACAATCCGGAGCTAGAACTTTTGGTAAAATTCCTATACATCAAATTTCATGTCTATAGCTTAGCGTTCTTAAGTTATCGTGCCCAAAAGTCCAAACCAATTAACCGATCATCAACCGACAATTTTTTTTTTTGCTTGAAATTGATTTATATCGATATAAAACGCCATAAAACGCAAAATACAAAAAAAAAATTGAAATTTTTTGCTTTCCGAAATTTTGAAAATTTTCAAAATGGGAAAGTAAAAGAAACTATAATTCAAAATACACTGCCCAGTAAAAGAGCTTTCCCATTTTACACCTCCGCACGTAAAATGGATTTTTTATTATTAGATTTAGTTTTAACAACCTTAAAAATATAGCCATTTTCACGAAAACTACCCCCACCCCTCAGGGGGTGGGTTTAGAATTTTTTATTATAATAATAATAGAGCTTTAATTAAAGCAAAAAAAAAATCACCAAGTATAAATACTGTCCGTGATAGACAAAATAAAATAAAAAACATAAGAATATACAAACAATTTCTGAACCTACAATTAATTTAAAACTATATCTAAAACTATATAGTTAACACTAAATCTATAACTATTATCAGTGACAAATGAACTGACACGTGTGTTTCAGGTCTAATTAAAAAAAAACTACCTCTTAAAAAAAATTCAAAAAAATATATGTTGATATTTAGCTATATCTGCATAGTATTGTGAAGTTTTAAAAAATTTATTCCACTCGTTTATTTATAATTCATAAAATTATAAAAAAATGTCATGTTTTTTGGCGATATTGAAGAAAGTTTAACTATTACAGTCAATAATACTTAATATTTTTTGTGAAATTTTCAGCAAGTATAGAGTAATGTTTTTCATTTCACTTGAATAATAAAAAAAACGAAAACATTTCCTCGTTTTTTAATAAAAATATAAATTTTACTTAATTTACAACAAAGTATGTTTTTTTTTCGGGACATTATATATGTATAAGTAAATATGATAATCTTTGATAAAATAATTGCAAATAATTTATTTTTAAGGACAAAAATAAATATTTTGTAAAAATTGAATCAGTTGTTTATTCATTTCTCGGTTAACCACTATCTCTATAAAGCGGAGAACGCAATTTAAAATGCATTATGGTATATTTGTTGTGGTTTTGTATTTTTGTTATTGATGGAACTATAACAAGAAAATAACAAAAAAATACAGGATATGTTTAAGCCTAGAAAATATATAAATATAAGATTAAAATTGGGTATATAAATAAAAATCTTTAATTTATAGTTTACAGTTTTGTACTTACCGTAAGGTACTTACGATATAATATTTCCACATACCTAAATATTTAGAGATGCCATTCACTAACTTCCGATTGTCTGGGTATTAGTTTATCAACTGTTAATCGAGTATTGGCTGAGTATAAAAGAAGTGGCTTTATTTCACCTGCAAAAACTGGTGGTGGCCGAAAAAAAATAGAAATTGACGAAATACTGCAAGGTGTAGTAAGAAGAAGCATATTCCCAGTCCGCACATACATGGATGCAACATCACAAAGAAAGATTGTTTAGGTAACAAGTGCCATATTACATGAGACGTAACATACATATGTATGATACATAACATGCAATATTGCATGTTATGTATCATATATATGGTATGAGAACATACCAGATACATAAAATGTTATGAATTCACCATAATATGTTGACCGTATGTACAGGTTAATAATAATAATCCGGTCGACTTGAAATTTTCAGGAAAAATCCGAGGTGAAAGTAATCCCACCAAAAACAAAAAATTTATGGAGGGATAAAGTTTAAAAAAAAAATCGAAAAAAGCTGAAAAAATATTCCGATTAACGTAATTTTTTCAGGAAAAATTACTTTTATTATAAAAATCAATTCTACAAAAACAAAAAATATTAAAAATATTGAAAAAAATTTTAGTTTTTTTGAAAACTTGTTTTGAAAAATTTAATTTATATTTTTTTCAATAATTTTTCGTTTTTCAAAAAAGATCTTTAAAAAAAAAACAATTTTTTTTCATTTTTTATGATTTTTTTTAATATTGCTTGTTTAAAACTTCAGTTGGGTTCGACTCGGATAAAACTAACAAATAAGTTATTATTATTATTGGTTAAATCAAATTTACTTTTTTAAAGTTATTTTGGAAATCGACAAATTCCCATAATCGTTGAATACGCCTATCCGCATTCGTGGTATAACTATAATTATAATTATGTAATATCTTGTAAAATACAGAAATCAGAGATGACATCACATTGTGATTTCTTGGAAATAGAAATTAGAATTTTGAAGTTCCCGCCAAGCAATCTAGCCTACATCATTTGGCCAATAGTAGTAGAGTATGGCGTCATAATTAACGGAATAGTGTTTGTTGTTGTTAATTTTTGTGTTGCAAAAGCTATTTTTTGGAGTGTTTTATGATAGGTTAGTAATAAAACTAATTATTAGTTTATACAAGTTTTATAATCTACATAATCGTAATACTTTTTTTAATATTAACCTCAAAATAAGATTTCAAATTATAATGGATTATACTTTTTTAGTAAAATGGAATATGCAGTTGTGTCGTTTGTTGGAAATGACGACGTCAGTGAGATTCCATCCCATGGGATGGATGATGTATCCCAACACAAAAAATGTTTCCCAATTAGTTGCAAAAAAAAGGTACCTATTACCTATAAAAACGGATAGATAAAATAAATGGAGAACATTTGAAGTCATTGTGGTATGTTAATTTTTAAATAATACAGAACTTGAACAAGTACAAACTGCCAAGTATCTAGGCTTAACCCTAGACATCTCCCTAAATTTTAGTGAACATGTGAGCAATCTAAAAACCAAAATATCAACAATAGGTTATTATCTTCGTAGGAACTCAAAGTTATTAAACAATAAAACAAAATATCTTGTATATAATGCATATATTAACTCTCATTTAATGTATCTTCCTGCTTTTTGGGGTCAGGCAAGAAAAAAGGACATAAAAGCCCTCCAAATAACTCAAAATAAAATTTTAAAATTGTTATTTAACAAATCACCTAGAACGTGTACAAATGACCTTTATAATGAACTAAAAATCTTAAATGTAAGTGAATTAATTAAAATGGACAGTGTCAAAATAATATACAAAATTAAAAATAAATTGATCAGTACGGACGTAGAATTAACAAGAAATTGTGATATTCACGAATATTTTACAAGAAATAACTTACAATATTATATAAAAACTACAACTACAAGTACTGGCAAAAGAAGAGTAACCCAAACTGCTTTGAACTGGTTTAATGAACTTCCAGAACATATAAAGACACAACAAACTCTAAAAGCTTTTTCTTCATCTGTTAAAGACTATTACATAAATTTAAGAACATGATTAACTCATATGTACATTTATTATATTTTTAATTATATTTTCTGTGATATTTACCTGATATGGAATCCTGTATTCTCTTAAGGTTAATAATTAAATAAAAAAAAAAAAAATCTATATTTATGGGTAAGCTGTTTGCTGAGAATTATCAGGTTCTATGTGACAACTTTGATGAAAAAGAGATATACTTTTTTTATTTATTTATCCTCGAGGAGTTGGGATCCTTATTGTAAAAGGCTGAAGAAAACTAAAACTTGTTCTAAATGTATTTTGCGAGCTAAATCTCCTGCGAAATCTTGTGTACCACCCTCGCGAAATCTTGCGAAATTCCCGAAATCTTAAATAATTTAACACGTTGGCTACCATGAGAGTCACCGGCGACTCTCGGTATTTTTTACATTGGTACCACGTGTATCAGGGAACGTTCAAGTATTATGTAACGCAAATTGTACCAAAATTCATACACTTCATACCCCGGTTTTCGCGTTATTTAAGGCTGTAGAGATTTCTTATTTTGGCTACCCCCCCCAAACACACCCCCTATTAGGGGGGTAGGCAAAATATGAAATCTCAATAATCTATAATAACGCGAGAGCCGGGGTATGAAGTCTATGAATTTTGGCACAATTTGCGTTACATAATACTTGAACGTTCCCTCACCGGCTACTCTCAGTAGCATAGGTTAACATAATATTGTAACTCTTAAACTGCCGAAACAAAAGCATCCATATTATAGGTGTGGTACACCAGAAGTACTACTTATGTCATATTTCAGTGGGACGCGGTAATATTGGTGGAAAAAAGTTGTAAAAAATGTTTTATTAATATCACAGCTACACAAACTAAAGTTGGATCTCCGACAGACTCGTCTAGTCTGTCTGCCGCTTAATCCGAGTCGGAGTTAAAAAATTGGGTCCCATTTTCAAAATAAACTCAAAAAAACATCCTTTTTGTACTCTTTTGCTAGGTTTTTTTGAGGTCTTTTTAAAAACTTTTAAATTTCGACCTCAGTTTCGCATTCAGCGGCTCAAAATATATAGGAATTGACTAGTCGAGTCCTTCAAAGATCCATTCTTTTTTGTGTGGCGCTGTATTTATTTTATTCTGAATTCTGAGATTTTGAATGAATTTTTTTTTGCGTAATTTACGCAAAAACGTATAATATATATATATATATATATATATATAAGTAAGTATTTATTCCATCAATCTATTTTCTAATCATCGTACAGAGTGATATTGGTAGACTGACAGTTTCGGGCTGCTGGCCCTCTTCAGTACCAAGAGTCAACTCTGCACGCTGATTAAGAAAACGTTTTTAGACTTTACTTGGTAGACTCTTGGTACTGAAGAGGGCCAGCAGCCTGAAACTGTCAGTCTACCAATATCACTCTGTACGATGATTAGAAAATAGATTGATGGAATAATAAATTAATATTTTTATAATTTTGTTTAAAATTAAAAATTTCTGTCCTTACTTATACTAAGTATATTATACTTGAAAATGTAAAATTATTTAGTTTTTTTTTAGACTTTGCGAGAAATCTTGCGAAATCCCGCAAAATATTTCAAAATACTGCGAAATCTTGCCAACTCCCGCGAAATCTTGCCAACTCCCGCGAAATCTTGCCAAATCTTGGGTAATGCAAAATTTGGTGTACGCGAGTTCGTATGAGATTTACCCCTCGAAAAATGCATTATTACGTTTTTTTTTTAATTTTAAATATATTTTTTTTTTCAGAATATGTTTATTTATTTTACGTTTTTAAAAAAAATGTACAAACAGTTACCTTTTTTAAAATATATTTTATTCAGAATATGTAATATGTAGTTTTAATTTTTTTGTGTGTATACCTAGCAGGACAACCGAGTGTCAGTTTAAGATATATTTTTATTTTTGCAAAATAAACGAAATTAAGACTTCGACCGGACCCTGTAGATATCGACTTTAGATTTCGAATAGGTAAGTGGCACACAAATATGTATTTCATATTTGTGTGTCATTTACCTATTCGAAATTGGAAGTTTATATTTGCCGTTCAACGGGGGTACGGGGGAATTTAAACGGACATTATAACATCCAGGTTACATATCACCCATATAATTTTAATGTATTAAAGACCTCTCATCCATATGGCAAGGGATAACTTATGATGTATTTGGTATGTTTCTGCTACATATCAAGGAGTATAAAAACGACATGGCTGATACTTCTCATCTATATTGCAAAAGTTATATAACATGTTATGTACCTGGTATGTAGCTGATATGTTACATGTTATGTACCTGATACATAATTTGAGGCGGAATTGTTAAAGTCCAAGGACTGTACATGGACTATAAAAATAACATGGCTGCAACATCACATAGAACAGTGGTTATGTACCTGCCATGTACCTGCCATGAATTTGTGCGGACTGGGTTAGACTTTTATTTGGAGCGAAAATTTCCTACCGTAAAAGAAGTTCATCAAAAACTAAAGGAAAATGTTGAGGATTTTCCAGATATTTCCGACAGAACCTTATTGCGATGGTTCAAGGAGTTAAATTTTTTTTACCAAAATTGAACAAAAAGCCTATTTTAATGGAAGAAAATTCAACCGCAGCTAAAAGATCAGAATTTTTGTATAATATTAAGCGGTATCGTGACTCTCATTGGAAAATATATTATACTGATGAAACCTGGTGCGGTGCTAATCATTCCAGGCAATTTGGATGGGTTGAACGTGTTGACCCACAAATGAGAGACAACTTCGTACAATGTACAAGAAATAAATGGCTATAGAGGTGGGATAAAGAAGCCATCTGGAGCTGGAAAGCGAGTTATAATTTTACATATAGGAAACGAGAATGGATTCTTGGAAGGGTGTTTAAAATGTTTTATTGGAGTAAAAGGTTCCGGCGATTACCATGGAGAAATGAATAAACAATATTTTGAAGAATAGTTTCGGTTGGTGCTAAGTCTCTTACCTAATAAGTCTGTCATTGTGATTGATCAGGCACCTTATCATACAATCTTGGATCCTGAGTTTAGGAACCCAACAACAAAATGGAGAAAAGCTCAAATTATAGAATGGATGTCAAAAAGACGAGTAATTTTACCTGAGGGCGTGCTAACATTTGAGAATCTAAAGAAACCTCGACTTTTGGAGTTAGCACGCCCTTATCATTTTGAAAAAAAACTTCTATTGGATAAATTAACGAAAGAGTTACGAGGAGATGATGTAAAGTTACTATGGCTACCGGTTGCTCATTGCGAATTTAACGCAATTGAACTTATATGGGCCTACGTAAAAAATAAGGTGGCGAAACTAAATACAACTTTTAAGATAAATGATGTTTTGCAATTATGTATTGATACAATGCAAAACGTACCTGGTTTAGTTTGGAAAAATTGTGTTGAGCATGCTAAAAAAGTGGAAGAAAAATATCGTACCAAAGAAAATCTAATAGATATTGCAGTAGAACCCCTCATAATTAATCTTGGCGATGACGATGATGATGATGATGAAATGGAAGAAGAAGAAGAAAATTTATTTGAGTCAGAATCTGATTTGGAAAATGATATTTAATTTTGTACGCATAATCATTTTTTGTTTTATTCGACTTTTTAATAATACACTACTTGTGTAATAAAATATTGCTTAAAATGTAAAACGTTTAAGGTAATAAAAATTCAAGTATAAAAATAAAAATAAATGTACCGCTTCGTTCAAATAGTAAATTGAATACGTGAGCGAAGCAGTCAGCGCGCTTGCCGACACGGAGCTCCGCTTCCGTCTCCTCGCCTCTCTGAACGGCGATTAAAATTTATTTTTCAAAGCGTTCACACCGGATAAAATACTTTAAAAAAAAATACATTTTAGTAATAACTTTATTTTATTGCTTTAATAAGGCCTTAATCTAACTTTTGGTGCAAAAAAATTTTTAGTGGCTGTTTTGCAAACAGAAATAATGTGCTCTTAAATTGTTGAAAAAATCTCCTAAACTATTAATTTTTTTCAAACAAAATTTTTACCAGCTGTTACTAAAGAAGTGTTCTTTACGTGAAAAAAATTTCAACAAAATTGGGTACTCACCATTAATTAAACATGGGTGTTCCTAAAATATCGCTAAAAACATGTATTTTTTTGTTTATTACTTGATATCTCATATGCCAAAAAAGCTAGAATTTTTTTTTGTATAGAAATAATGTAGAAATAAATGTTCTATCGATTAAATTTTGTTTCATTAAAATTGATCCAGTTTATTTTGAGAAATTAGATCGCAAACCCACGTGTCAATTCATTTGTCACGGATAGTAGGGGTAGCTAAGGTAATTTTAAAATTAAAATCATATATATAAATAGAAAAACAAATAATAAAATAAATGTAAAAAATAATTATAAACGAATATATAAAAAAAGAAGAAAGAAAGTGCATTTTTGGAATAAGTATTTGGAATAAGTATTTGGATATCAGTTAATTGTTTTTCATATCAATTTGATTAGCAATAAATTTTCTATCGTTTTTGAGTAAATATATTTTTAGTTCAAATTTTAATCGTTTCTTGTTTAATATTTTTAACTCATTTGGTAGATTATTCCAACATCTAGGGCCCAAGAATATCCAGGAACGCTGCCCAGTGGTAGTATTAATTTTTGGTTTGGACTTTTAATGTAGTACTGTTTTGTTGCCTGGTATAATGTTGTGAAATATTTTCCCCGTCGCGGCGTTGAAAAGAATCGTAGATGCATTGTGTATAAAAAAGCTGTCTTATATCTCGAATATCACTTTCCTAATAAAGAAGGTCGGAAGAATAAAACTGGTTACGTTCTAATATAGTTCTAATAAATTTCTTTTGCAAAGTTTCAAGATCAAAGTAAGTATTTAAAACTCCACCCCAAATTACAATGCCATAATTTAAATGTGATTCAACCAGAGCGTAGTATAATAATTTTAATTTATTGAAAGGTAAGTATGGTTTTATCTGTTTAAATTTTTAAAGAATTCGTCTTAACTTACTTGTCAATCCCTTGATATGCCCGTCCCATCTAATATGCGAGTCAATGGTAATTCCTAAATATTTCATTTCTTGTACCGATTTAATTTCCACGTTGTCAAAATTTAGGGAATTAAAAGCTGTCAGACCTGAAGCAAGAAGTGAAAAAGGTACGAATTTTGTTTTTTTTAAGTTAACAGTAAGTAGCTTATTATCAAACCATTCTTTAAATAATTTCAAGTCCTGCTCAACGATGCGCTTAAGTGTTTTCCAGCTGATACATCTATAAACAATCGCTGTATCGTCTGCATAAGTAATAAGTATACCACAAGTCCTTAAACTAAAAATTGAATTTATATATAAAATAAAAAGTATTGCGCCTAACACGGTCCCCTGAGGACTCCATACTTTAGAATCCTGGGCCCACTAAAGACATCATTGACATATACAGTTTGTTCTCTTTTAGTTAAGTAACTTCTAATTAATTTAAGTGCTAAGCCCCGTATTCCCAAGCTTTCAAGTGTGCGTAGGAGCTCATCATGACACCGTGTCAAACGCCTTTTGTAGGTCAATAAACACCGTCAAACATTTTTCTCTATTGTCCAAGGCTTTGTATATATTTGATACTAAATGCTTGGCTGCATCGTTTGTTGACTTGCCTTCACAAAAGCCATAATGCTGCGGAGAAAGTGTTTTAAATTTTGTTATAAAATTGCAAATATGCTTTTTTAAAAAAATTTCGACAATTTTTGCCAATGTTGACATATGTGATATTGGTCGGTAATTCGACAAATCATACGTATCGCCGGATTTGAACAATGGTTTGATGTATTTTTGAAGCTAATAACAAGTTATCTAAAGAATAGACAACAGTTTGTTAAAATAGGCCAAAACATGAGTGATCCACTTTCCCTTAAATATGGTGTACCACAAGGCACGATTTTGGGACCACTTTTGTTTATATTATATATTAACAATCTATTTAGAATTAAAATCAAAGGTAAAGTTATTAGTTTTGAGGACGATACTACCGTGTTTTATAAAGCTTTTAGTTGGGACATTTTAAAAGCAATGGTTGAAAACAACTTTGTTCTTCTAAAAGAGTGGTTTGATCACAATTAACCCTCAATATTGATAAAACTATGTTCATCCCTTTTGCCTCGAACAAGAAAGGGTTACCTACCTTTAATAGCCTTACTTTCAACTACAATAATGACAGTTTCATGATAAATAGAACCACTTCTGCTAAGTTTTTAGTGATAATAATAGACCACCACCTCAAATAGGATCTGCAAATTCAACAATTGAATAAAAAAATTAGATGCTTTATACCATTTTTTTCAATCCTAAAAAATGTGTTAAATTTAAGACAGTTAAACATGGTATATAACGCGTTAGTTGATGCACACCTTAGATATGGCATCCTAGGTTGGGGAGGTGTCTATAAGACTGTACTCGAGGATCTGGAAATAACTCAAAAAAGAATTATTCATAATAAAAGTAATACTTACCCCTCGGACGAACTCTTCAAATTATCTGGTAAGATGGATTGCAGACAGCTTTTCGCTTTAGTTCTTTCAACCTACACCTATGCTGAAAAAAGAGAATTTAAAACTACTGTAACAAGAAGTACTCATATATTACCTGTACCAAAAATTCATCGGCCAGCGTAGAAGCAGATTCCTAGGACCTAAAATTTATAACAAACTTTCAAATAATTTAAAAGATGCAAATTCAATACACATTTTTAAAAGATTATGTAAAAATTATATATTACAGTTGCCCAGAGATACTATCCATAAACAAGTGGATATAAAAAATGTATAAAATATTTTAATGTAAAATGTCATGTTCGGCATTATTTTAGATATTTATTTTCTTTTCTTTATGGCTGTTTTTATTTAAATATTTATTTGTTTATTTATTTTTACTTATCTTAATACATATCAATTTTATTACTTTTATTTACTTTTACTCTTTTTTCTTCTTTTTTTTTTTCTATAATTTATAAATATTATCTAATACCTACCTACTAAACTTTAATTTAATTTAACCTACTTCCTTATAATATATTTTTACAATACCTCAAAACTTTTTAGCAATTATTTGTGCATATATCAGTTTTATATGTTTTATTTTTTCTGTACCTATTTATATGTTCAATAGCTTTTAGCCATTATTTGTAAATATATTAGTTTTATTTATTTTATTTTCTATGTACCTATTTATAAGTCTTTTTTTTGTACTTTTTGTATATGTGTATATTTTTTTATTGTATTTTCAAGCACGCTCAAATGTTTTCTACATTTCTGTGTTTTGTCGCATATTTATTGCTCATCTATACATGTAAACCTCTTGTATATATTTCAGGCAATAAACATTATTATTATTATTATTATTATTATTATTATTATTATTATTATTATTATTATTATTATTATTATTATTATTATTATTATTATTATTATTATTATTATTATTATAACTGCGGTCTTAAAAGCTGTTGGACACTCACCTTTTGAAATTATATTATTTATTAAAGTGGATAGAGGTTTTGCTATGTTTGATTGTAATAGAGCTAATCCCATCTATACGAAAAGACTTTTTATTTTTAAGTTCCCCTATAGTTTTCTTTACCTCTGATTCACAAGAAGGATTTAAAAATATGGTGTCAGGTATACGCTTTTCTTCAACATTGTTCTTTTTATGTTTTTTTATGATTTTTGGACCTTCGTATAACATTTGCCAATTTCTTTCCTATATTTGTAAAAAAGTTTACAAATTCATTGGCAATTTTAGCTTTATCTTGAACTATATGACCTTGTTCATTTTTAACAGCCGAAATGCCTGTCGATTTTATGGATTTATTTGTTATTTCATTTATGTTATTCCACATCTCTTTAGAATTGGTTAAATTTTTTGTAATATTATTATTATAATAATCATGTTTGCGTTGTTTATTAAATTGCCAAGAACTGTCTTATATTGCAAGTATTTTTGCCGTAATGCCAGGTTATTTGGCTGATTATTAAGGTTACTGTACATTATATCCATTCTGTTTAAAGAATTTATTAATCCAATGGTTATCTAATTTTTTAACTTTCTTTTTTTATGTGGATTTTTTTTAGTTACTGTATTTTTAGTCATATTAGAAGACAAAATGTGTATGAACTCATTCGTTTCTGATTCAATATTTTCTCCCTTTATAAAATCCCAGTTTACTAGATTTAAATCTGAGCTTAAGTTAGTATAGTTATCTTTACTTACATAGTTTTTATTAAAAATGGTTTGAGCAGAAACTATAGCATGATCCGTAATATCCGAATTTATTATAATAGGTAATTGAATTATTTATGTCATAATTTATTTAACCAAATATATGATCCAGACAAGATGGAGTTTCATTGTGTTTGAATCTAGTAAACTCATTTATTAGAGAAATAAAACCATGTCCATATAAAGCGTTTAAGAAATCCGTACCTATTCATAATTTTTTAATATATCAATATTTAAATCTCCTATTATAAAATTATAGTCACTTTTAAATACGGTCCTATTTAAATAACTATCAATGCTGTTGTAAAATTCTTAGGCAAGTCTCATGTGATCTATATGTGGCTAAAATACTAACAGATCTC
>OY294044.1:37330316-37445462 GCA_958510825.1 Brachypterus glaber
ATGTAGTAATCAAGAATTTAAGAGCAAAATTTAAAAAAATCTATCGGTTAGTTTTTTTTATTTAGATTGTTTTTATTAAAATCTTTTCAATTATTTGTCTATATCTCGGCTATTTCTAATGGGATACTTTCCCGGGCAAGTCCATTATTGAAAACTTCCCCAAACTGTTCTAGGTAAAATTTAATGCTAAAAGTTGACCTTCCAGCAAACAGACTACTATTAAAAACCAATACAAAAGTTCTAGCCTTTGTGAACAGATAGCTTTTTTAATAAACAGTTTGCCTGTAATCTGAGTGCAACAATTTTAGTACTACATATTATTACCTAATATGTTTAACTGCATAATATAAAATTAAATTAGGGTTAAAATAAATAAGGTAAATATAAATAGTTTTTATTGCTTATATTGGCTACTCTGATTACTTTGTCTTTCTTACGTTGGCTAAACTGTTAAAAACTGTTAGAAAGAGATAGCACTGTAGAACTAATTTTGACGGTCTTTGTCGTCAAGAAACTATCCTATTATAATAAAAATATTATTATAAACAAAACAAAGATTGCTTAATTTTCTACAAAAAAGTATATACCATTTTTTTAAACCTTTTGCCGTTTTTTCACAATACGCTATTAAAGTTGAAACTAAAACAAAAAATTTCATCTTTATATTTATTAAAAATAATGTGTTTTAAGGTAATTTGAAATTTTTACAGTAAAATAAGCCTCCTAAGATCATTTTTAATAAATATAAATATGGATTTATACTTTTTGGTTTTACTTTAAACTTAAATTGCGTATTTATTATTCCATCAATCTATTTTCTAATCATCGTACAGAGTGATATTGGTAGACTGACAGTTTCGGGCTGCTGGCCCTCTTCAGTACCAAGAGTCAACTCTGCACGCTGATTAAGAAAACGTTTTTAGACTTTACTCGCAAAAGGAATATAGCTATTAGATTGATGTAGACTTGTGCGCCATCTATTTCTAGATGTAGACAACTACTCATACCTCTCCTAATCTGGAGACTTTGAATGGTAGCAAGTTGAAGACTTGTGTGTCTCAAGCACATAGTACCACTAACGGGTGGTTAGACGTAAAATTAGTAAGGACAGAAATTTTTAATTTTAAACAAAATTATAAAAATATTAATTTATTATTCCATCAATCTATTTTCTAATCATCGTACAGAGTGATATTGGTAGACTGAGAGTTTCGGGCTGCTGGCCCTCTTCAGTACCAAGAGTCAACTCTGCACGCTGATTAAGAAAACGTTTTTAGAATTTACTCGCAAAAAGAATATAGCCATTAGATTGATGTAGACTTGTGCGCCATCTATTTCTAGATGTCTACAACTACTCATACCTCTCCTAATCTGGAGACACAAGTCTTCAACTTGCTACCATTTCTGTCCTTAAATTGCGTATTTTGACAAAACGGCAAAAGATTTAAAAAAATGGTATTTACTTTTTTTGTAGAAAATTAAGCAGTCTTTATTTTATTTTTAATAATATTTTTATTACATATAATTAGAAATAGCTGAGATATCGTCGGCTTACAAGTAAAAGTCACTAAGTCACTTTTTTGCAAAAATGGGATTTTTATGGTACTATAATTAATTTTTGATGATCTATGTACAGGTAAACCGAACTAACTTCTAGGTGGACTGCCAAGAGAGTTACCCACTAAACAAAAAACAAAACGCACCAGTTTGATTTTAAATAAAATTTTATCTGGCCATAGGCACTAAGTCACTTAGTGCACTTAGTGCGTTTTACTTGTAGATTATTTCAAATGTTTCTGCACTAAGCGACTTGGTGTTTATTTGGCGAAACGTGCATTTTTGTAAGAATTATTACAAAAATTAAAAAACAACAGCGAAAGTTAAATTTGTCAATATCTCAAAACCATGTTTTTGGACTTAGTGCTCTTTACTTGTAAGCCGACGATATAGACAATTAATTAAATAGGCGCAAATATTTATAAAAAAAATCTAAATTAAAAAAAAAACTAACCGATAGATCTTTTTTAATTTTGCTCTCAAATCGTTGGTTACTACATAAATAACAAGAATACCTATAAAGAAAAACTAAAGTTCGCCGCAAGTTCGGAAAACAGCCCTCAGAAATTCACCGTGATTTTGAACTTCTTCTTCTTCTTCTTTCTTTTCTTCTTCAAAATGTCCTGTTGGACACTAAATTAAAGTGACCCATAAGGATTTAATGGTCTTGAACTCTCGTTCTTTTTGACCAGGTACAAGTATTAGGGACTTGAACGAGTCTCTCTAATCCTTTCAACTAAATATAATTTCTTATTAACATAACCTCACAAAAAAAAGGTGGTTAACCCACAAAAGTACATCACAAACATCAAATATTCAATTTAAATATGTAGAATAGTTTCGTAGTATAGATATTTTCTTAACAATCACATTTTAACATAAAATAGTCTGGCTGTGACTAAACACCGTTAAATGAATTACCGTAGACTTGTTGCCGGTTCCACGTACGGAACGCAACTCGATTTTGAACTTAGTGTGAACCCTTCAAATTTAGTTTTGAGATATTATCTGATAAAAAAAAAACAATGCATATGAAAATTAAATTATTACCTAGACATCGAAAGTAAAACTAAAAAGCAATGTCATTTTACAGGTAAAGTTCTGTTTCTCTGTTCTGTCTCTATTCCATCAACTTTAAAGGCATATCCACAGCCTCGCATAACACGCATAGTACATAAGAATGCGATGTCGTGATTGGTTTGATGTGCCGTCATATATCTTGTAAGCCAATCACGGTTTCGCATTCTTATGTACTATGCGTGTTATGCGAGGCTGTGGATATGCCTTAACATATCAAAATTTGAATGCGTATATCAGTACAATAAATAACGCGATATTGTATCATATAAATCATTCAAGCAATCATATTTTTATAAATTAACTCTTTTTTAGAAATAATAAGATAACCTTAAATAAACAATAAGTAATTATTTTTCCTCTTACCTGAGTTTTTCTCTGGTTGCACTTCATTGCTTTTTAACAAAGCAAATATTTTGGCACCCGGACTACAGATTTTTACTTAATTTTAGCTTGCAAAATAAAAAAAGAAAACGAAAAACAACACTACAAAAATACACGTTTCGGCAAGGAAACAAACACTTAGTGCGGAAACATTTGAAATAATCTACAAGTAAAACGCACTAAGTGACTTAGTGCCTATGGTCAGATAAAATATTAATCAAAATCCAATTGGTGGGTTTTGTACTCTCTTGGCAGTCCACCTAGAAGTTAGTTCGGTTTACCTGTACATAGATCATCAAAAATTATTTACAGTTCCATTAAAATCCCATTTTTGCAAAAATGTTACTTAGTGCCTTTTACTTGTAAGCCGAGGGTATGACTATAGTCATATACATATGCTATGGTCCATCCAGTCATGCGTGATAGTATTTTAAAAATTCCTTCGATTTTTAGTCCACATAATTGGTTAAAAACACGTACCTTTTAGACTATAACATATTGAGATATTTGTTTACATTTTTTCACAATGAGTGGTCGTTAAAACTGTTGAAAAAGGTTCTTTTTTGGTTTATTCTTCATACACCAGCATAATATACATATTTACATATTGTACAAAAGCAAATTATATTGAAAACAAGCAAAACGTCAAATTTTTAGGTTACAATGATAACTTAAGGCCTATCGCATAACAAGCATAGTACATAAAACAAACTGAATAATAAAGCAGATTGTCAGAACTGCCTGGACCTGAAAAAAGAACTTAATGCAAATATAGACGATGTGGTAAGATTAAGCGTAATCAGCCAAGTAATTGGCCAAAACCCTAACCTCCAAAGTCTTTTGTGTTTTACAATTGCGACATATTGTAAACATTAATACCATGTTAAACTTTTATTATGGCGCTGTGCATTCTCTTATATCGTACGGTCTTTTATGTTGGGGCCACTCTACAAACGTGGAGAAAATATTTATTTTACAAAAAAGAATTTTACGCTTTATGTTTGGAATTTCTCGTCTGGCTTCATGCAGGCCAGTGTTTGCTGAAAATCGGATTATGACTGTATATAATATGTTTATGGTTCAATGCGTTCTTCATGTTAGAAAAAATTTTCATTCCTTTAATACCTGCGGCGACATAAATAAGTATTTTACAAGGCAGGAAGATGTACTTTATATCCCCCGTTGTCATTATGAACAAGTTAAAAATAGCACAAAAGTAGCATCCATAAAACTTTACAATAAATTGCCTCTAAGTATCAAAATCGCAGGGAGCTTTAATCAATTTAAAAAAAGTGTTAAGGACTTCTTTAAGACAAACTGTTTTTATTCCATAAATGAATTTTTGGACAAAACATGGAATTAATTTTTAGTTTCTATACAAATAATTATAATCTTATAATCTTTTAAATGATTTTAAAGTGTTTGTGTTCGTATTAATTTAATTTAATTTTTGTTTGTTTTTTTTACATTTTTTAATTGACTGTATTACAAATTTTGTAATTATAACTAATTATTTATATTAAGGTATATATTGTGACTATATCCAATACATTATGTAAAAAGGATTTATATTTGAATAAAGAATAAAGAATAAAGAATAAAGAATAAAGAATAAAGAATAAAGAATAAAGAATAAAGAATAAAGAATAAAGAATAAAGAATAAAGAATAAAGAATAAAGAATAAAGAATAAAGAATAAAGAATAAAGAATAAAGAATAAAGAATAAAGAATAAAGAATAAAGAATAAAGAATAAAGAATAAAGAATAAAGAATAAAGAATAAAGAATAAAGAATAAAGAATAAAGAATAAAGAATAAAGAATAAAGAATAAAGAATAAAGAATAAAGAATAAAGAATAAAGAATAAAGAATAAAGAATAAAGAATAAAGAATAAAGAATAAAGAATAAAGAATAAAGAATAAAGAATAAAGAATAAATAATAAAGAATAAAGAATAAATAATAAAGAATAAAGAATAAAGAATAAAGAATAAAGAATAAAGAATAAAGAATAAAGAATAAAGAATAAAGAATAAAGAATAAAGAATAAAGAATAAAGAATAAAGAATAAAGAATAAAGAATAAAGAATAAAGAATAAAGAATAAAGAATAAAGAATAAAGAATAAAGAATAAAGAATAAAGAATAAAGAATAAAGAATAAAGAATAAAGAATAAAGAATAAAGAATAAAGAATAAAGAATAAAGAATAAAGAATAAAGAATAAAGAATAAAGAATAAAGAATAAAGAATAAAGAATAAAGAATAAAGAATAAAGAATAAAGAATAAAGAATAAAGAATAAAGAATAAAGAATAAAGAATAAAGAATAAAGAATAAAGAATAAAGAATAAAGAATAAAGAATAAAGAATAAAGAATAAAGAATAAAGAATAAAGAATAAAGAATAAAGAATAAAGAATAAAGAATAAAGAATAAAGAATAAAGAATAAAGAATAAAGAATAAAGAATAAAGAATAAAGAATAAAGAATAAAGAATAAAGAATAAAGAATAAAGAATAAAGAATAAAGAATAAAGAATAAAGAATAAAGAATAAAGAATAAAGAATAAAGAATAAAGAATAAAGAATAAAGAATAAAGAATAAAGAATAAAGAATAAAGAATAAAGAATAAAGAATAAAGAATAAAGAATAAAGAATAAAGAATAAAGAATAAAGAATAAAGAATAAAGAATAAAGAATAAAGAATAAAGAATAAAGAATAAAGAATAAAGAATAAAGAATAAAGAATAAAGAATAAAGAATAAAGAATAAAGAATAAAGAATAAAGAATAAAGAATAAAGAATAAAGAATAAAGAATAAAGAATAAAGAATAAAGAATAAAGAATAAAGAATAAAGAATAAAGAATAAAGAATAAAGAATAAAGAATAAAGAATAAAGAATAAAGAATAAAGAATAAAGAATAAAGAATAAAGAATAAAGAATAAAGAATAAAGAATAAAGAATAAAGAATAAAGAATAAAGAATAAAGAATAAAGAATAAAGAATAAAGAATAAAGAATAAAGAATAAAGAATAAAGAATAAAGAATAAAGAATAAAGAATAAAGAATAAAGAATAAAGAATAAAGAATAAAGAATAAAGAATAAAGAATAAAGAATAAAGAATAAAGAATAAAGAATAAAGAATAAAGAATAAAGAATAAAGAATAAAGAATAAAGAATAAAGAATAAAGAATAAAGAATAAAGAATAAAGAATAAAGAATAAAGAATAAAGAATAAAGAATAAAGAATAAAGAATAAAGAATAAAGAATAAAGAATAAAGAATAAAGAATAAAGAATAAAGAATAAAGAATAAAGAATAAAGAATAAAGAATAAAGAATAAAGAATAAAGAATAAAGAATAAAGAATAAAGAATAAAGAATAAAGAATAAAGAATAAAGAATAAAGAATAAAGAATAAAGAATAAAGAATAAAGAATAAAGAATAAAGAATAAAGAATAAAGAATAAAGAATAAAGAATAAAGAATAAAGAATAAAGAATAAAGAATAAAGAATAAAGAATAAAGAATAAAGAATAAAGAATAAAGAATAAAGAATAAAGAATAAAGAATAAAGAATAAAGAATAAAGAATAAAGAATAAAGAATAAAGAATAAAGAATAAAGAATAAAGAATAAAGAATAAAGAATAAAGAATAAAGAATAAAGAATAAAGAATAAAGAATAAAGAATAAAGAATAAAGAATAAAGAATAAAGAATAAAGAATAAAGAATAAAGAATAAAGAATAAAGAATAAAGAATAAAGAATAAAGAATAAAGAATAAAGAATAAAGAATAAAGAATAAAGAATAAAGAATAAAGAATAAAGAATAAAGAATAAAGAATAAAGAATAAAGAATGAAGAATAAAAAATAAAGAATAAAGAATAAAGAATAAAAAATAAAGAATAAAGAATAAAGAATAAAGAATAAGAATGCGATGCAGGGATTGGCTTACAAGATAAATGACGACACATCAAGCCAATCACGGCATCGCATTCTTATGTACTATACTGTAATGTAACATACCCTTCATTTTTTAACTTTTTCAAGTATTTTTATTTCTGGGTAAAATGTTGTTTACGTTCGGTCTGTAAAAATCCCACCAAAACAGATTTAGGGATATTTTAATATTCTGTCACCAGAATGTCCTTGAACTAATTTAGGGATATTTTGAATATTTCATTGATTGATTGAATCCACTACCTGTTCAGATTTCACCTGTGGAAGATAGAAATATATTTAACAATCATCCTCAGGGTTTTAATTCTTTATTATTTAAAATAAAGTGCCTGGTGATTAGGTAAGTCTTACCTAATCAGTATTTTCCTATTATTTTACTTATATATTATTATAATTAGTTATAGTATTTTACCATCCCATGCGTGAGGTTTTGACAGACCCAAGTGTTCTTCGTGTGAATAAATGGTAAAAGTGTTCACTCGTCTTTGCTTCTACGAACCTATCCCGAGAACCTGACCGGTTACGGCGCTCAACATTTTATTTAAATTCCGGTCTATCACATCTGGCATCCCAACGAGAAGCTTAAAGTAACATAAAAGCGTGGGCAAATAATTGAAGCAAAGATGCCATTAAATCATTCACCAGTCCTTAACAGAAGAAGCAGCATAAGGAGAAGTGTAAGCAACCAATAGCTTAACACAGACTACGAGGGAGGTTTGGAGGACCTAGCAGCTGCACTACCATCCTTGCCCAGCCCTAATGTAACGCAGAATTATTCAAGGCCACCTACACTGTCTCCACAGGTGACGCTTAGCAGTTTACAAGGTAGGAATGTTCCTTTTACTCGTAACATACAAACTATGGCAGCAGATAGTGGTGTAGGACCACAGAGAGGCCAAGGGGCTTATCGAAGGACAGAGCAGAGGAGGAATGCAACTAGTTTTCAAAATTATGAACCATTATATAACTTTAATAACATTAGAAATAACCCAAATTTAAACAATGTAAATGTTGCAAATCAACCTCCTCCAGCTTATAGTAGTATACAATATAGCCATCAAGCCCCTCAGGTACATATCCAAGCAAAAGTCCAAACGTTGCATATGCACCTCCGTACATTCCCCCCGTCAATCCCCAGCTTCCAAATAACATAGAAGCTTTAACAAATATCAAAAAATTAATTCCTGTTTTTAGTGAAGGGGGACCCGTGCACCGCTGCGAATTTCTTGATAGGATAAATAGGGCACTAGATAATTACCAGTTTCCGTTTTATTTATTGGTACCTGAGCTTCCTGACTTTTGTTCGGGCCTTGGCAAATAGTTTCGGTAATTTTCATCAGTTTCGTTTGGACTTTTTGCCTTTTTGCAAAATTTTTGGAATTGGAATTTGAATTAAGAAACTAAGGTTATGTGATGACTTTGACGTTTACCAAAGCAAACCTTATTCTTCTTCCTCTTCGGCCCACTATAATCAAAACACGTGTGACCGGCCACCTGAAAATCAATATAAAAAACATAACCCCACTTTTAATAAAAATATAAATCACGTGGAAGTTTCAGTTTGTGACAACGAGTCGGAAAACTAATTATGCATCGGCAAGACTCTGCCGCGTCTAGCCTGAGGATAATATCTAAGTCGGAAAACTATGCTTTTTGTAACAACCCAAAAGAAGAATTACAACTTTCTGACTGCGACTTTGAACATAATCAAGGGGATCTTAGTCGCATTCAAGTTGTAAAAATATCAATTAACAATATACATTACCCTAGTTTAATCGATAGTGGAAGTGAATGTAGTGCAGCCTCTGCAGCGGTTGAAAGCAACCTTATCTTAACTGATACCCCAGTATTCAAAGTTAATGGCATTCGTGTTAGTGGTGCGTTTAAAAACAAGGAGCGAAAAGTAACTCAACAGGCCTTGGTAACGTTTTCACTGGCAGGTAAGCAATTTGAGTTTGAACTACTATTGATTCCTGACTTTAATTATCCAGTCATACTGGGCTGTGATTTTTTAAGACTTTATCAGGCGAACATAAGCTTAGAGCAAAACAATATTTTCTTAAAAAAAGATGGTGAAGTCTTACAGGTACCTGAGATAAATGTAAACCATGACATGATGGCCCAAATCATGTCACTCACAAAAAAAAATGTGCTGCTTTAAAAAAAACCCCTATCGATAACCCCTTTAAGGAAAACCAAATTGACACTTACATCCTAAGTGATAATGAAATTGAAAATATAGTGGAGGCCTCCAACCTTCCAGAAAAATATAAAATTAAATTTAAAAATCTTTTGTTTAAACATAGAAGTGTTTTCTCAGAAAAAAACTTTTTTAACCAGCGAATACAAACATAATATTGTCCTGTCTGATAAAACTCCTTTTAATGTAAAGTCCTACCCGATCCCTATTGCACACAGAGCTGCAGTAGCAAAAGAATTTGAAAGGATGGTAAACTTTGGCATAATAGAGCGCTGCGATTCTTGTCCGTACAGCAGTCCGTTAATAAGTACAGTGCGTAAAAACGGAACTGTGCCCGTTTGCCTGGACGCCCGTTTTCTGAATAGCAGAATGCAACCTGACTCAGAGCTTCCTAGGGTAATCCAAGACCTATTGACCCCAGGAGCCAAAGTCATGTCCAGTCTCGACATGACAAATGGCTACTGGCAAATTCCCTTGGTAGAACAAGCCAGGAACTTTACAGGGTTCGTATACAATGGTCATACCTACCGCTTTCGGGTTCTCCCATTTGGAATTCGGAATGCGGTTTCCGGGTTTACCCGGGCCATGTCCGTAATATTAGGGCATAATTTCGATGAATTTGCTCACATATATATCGATGATCTGCTAATTTTGTCTACTGACATTGAATCCCATATAGATCACCTAGATAAAATATTAACTAGACTTTCTCAAGCCAACCTTCGACTGCGACTAAATAAATGTTTTTTCTTTAGAAAAGAGGTGAACTTTCTGGGCTTCATTTTGTCAGAGCAAGGTCTTAAAAGTGATATATCTCGAGTAGAGGCCATCACAAATTTCCCCGAACCAAAAACAATAAAAAAGTTGCAGGCCTGGCTTGGATTAACCAATTATGACCGGAACTTTTGTGAAGGCTACGCTACCGTCGCAGAGCCTCTTTTTAGTCTGCTTAGAAAGAAGAATAAGTGGTTCTGGGGTCCAGCACAAGCCGAAGCTTTTGCAAAACTTAAAAATACGATCGGAGAAGACGTTCTTCTAAACCACCCAGACTTTTCATTGCCTTTTTGGGTTCAAAGTGACAGTAGTGACGTAGGTTTGGGTTGTCAGCTCTTTCAACCGGTTGAAGGCCAAAAAAAGGTCATCGCCTATGGAAGTAGGTTATTGCTGCCACGCGAACGAGCTTATTCGACAGCTGAAAAGGAGTGTCTAGCGCTGGTATGGGCTTTAGGAAAATTTCGGGTTTTTTTGATTGGAAAACATTTTTTTTGTCTTACCGATAACAAAGCCATTACATATCTACAAACTTGTCGACTATTAACACCACGGTTAACAAGATGGGCTTTGTCATTACAGGAATATTCTTTCACAATCAAACACATTCCCGCTAAAGAAAATGTAGTACCAGATCCACGTTTCGTCCTATATAAGGACATCCTCTTTTTTCGAACTACAAACGAAGAAAGATGCCTCTTGTGCATACCTAAAAATCGAATTCAAGACTTCATCAAAGGGTACCACGAAGGGTTAGACCATTTTGGGGTGTTTAAAACCCACGCCAAGATGTGCCGTGAAACCTGGTGGCAAAATATGTCACGGGACATCAAAAAACATATAAAAAACTGTCAAATATGCCAAATGGCCAAATCTGGTCCCATGCCAAACCCCCCACTACAAGCCATAGTACCAGAAAAACCAAATGATCTTGTGGCACTGGACATTTATGGTGCTTTGTCCAAATCGAGAGGGGGGGTGGAGTACATTTGCGTGGTACTAGATGTATTTTCAAAATACGTTACCCTTTACCCTCTAAAAACCGCCACTTCAAAAAATATTTTAAGGAAGCTTACGCAGGACTATTTTGTTAAACACACAATCCCGAAGAGCATCCTAACAGACCACGGTACACAATTTACCGCAGAGCTCTGGGCGGATACCCTGGAACCTCTAGGGGCACAAATTATCAAATCTTCCGTGCGGCATCCCTGTAGCAATCCGTCAGAAAGAATAATGAAGGAACTGTCTCGTCTGTTCCGAACGTTCTGTCACGAAAATCATAAAAGATGGGCCTTGGAAATAGACAAGTTCTCTGAATTCCTAAACAGTGTTACTCACCTTTCCACCGGGTTTTCACCTATGAAACTTCAACTGGGAAAACCTCCAGACTTGCCTTTAAAAAAACGTATACAATTTCCGGAAAATGTTGTACAACTTGACCAGCACATCAAATTATACTTTGCTAAGGAAACCCTTCTAGCAAACGCAAAAAAGCGAATGAAACCTCATAGCAATAGAAAACCTGCCAATTTCAAGGTAGGAGACTTGGTGCTATTACGGGCCAACCCCATATCTTCGGCCATTGAAGGTAAAACTAAGAAATGGATGTTGCTGTTCGAAGGGCCTTATAAAATTTAAAAAATCATAGAACCGTGCACCTATATCTTACAATTCCCAGATACGAAGGGAGACCGCGGAATGTTTCACGCCGTACATTTAAAACTTTTTTACCAGTAAATAAATCCACATTTTTTTAATGCATTTGCAACGTCATATCTCATTAAAATTTATTTTATTGCATTTTACTGAGCTAGGAGGGGGCAGTTGTAATGTAACATACCCTTCATTTTTTAACTTTTTCAAGTATTTTTATTTCTGGGTAAAATGTTGCTTACTTTCGGTCTGTCAAAACCCCACCAACACAGATTTAGGGATATTTTAATATTCTGTCACCAGAATGTCCTTGAACTAATTTAGGGATATTTTGAATATTTCATTGATTGATTGAATCCACTACCTGTTCAGATTTCACCTGTGGACGATAGACATATTTATAACAATCATCCTCAGGGTTTTAATTCTTTATTATTTAAAATAAAGTGCCTGGTGATTAGGTAAGTCTTACCTAATCAGTATTTTCCTATTATTTTACTTATATATTATTATAATTAGTTATAGTATTTTACCATCCCATGCGTGAGGTTTTGACAGACCCAAGTGTTCTTCGTGTGAATAAATGGTTAAAGTGTTCACTCGTCTTTGCTTCTACGAACCTACCCCGAGAACCTGACCGGTTACGGCGCTCAACATTTTATTTAAATTCCGGTCTATCACAATACTTGTTATGCGAGTCTCTGGATAGGCCCTTAGGTAGGATATGCAGGAAAACAGTACCGACATCTGTTATATTTTTGATACACTACGATTTATGCAATCTTCTTTATCTCCATACATACATGCAGATTTTCAATTCAATTCAATTATCACGCATGACTGGATGGACTATTATAGTTCATCCAGTCATAAAATATAATAGTACTATTTTTTTCAGCTCATAAAATCGGTTTTAACCAATAAAAAACAAGGCATAACATAACGACACGATATTTTTGCCACGAATATACCACAGAATATCTCCACTGTTCTAGATTTTTGTTACAATAACAGCTTAATAATGTAATATAACAAAATATTAACTAAAAGGTAAAATTAAGGTAATTATCATGTCTTATTAGGTTATTTTTAATCAGTATTAATAAAATTTAACGAATATAGATTTTTTTTATTCCAAAAATTAGAAATGTCAAACATGAATTTATAAATAAATTTACATCAAATTAATTATTATTAATTATTTATTTAAATTACTTTTAAAGGTTTAAATTGTTAAAAAATTGTTTTAAAAAGTAGTCCTTCAAATACAATACAGATTCGGTATATTTTCACTTCATTTATTTATTTATTTATTTATTTATTTATTTATTTATTTATTTATTCAAAAACTCACACAGGTTTCCCCAATTACAGAGTTTGTTATGTTAAGTAAATTAATAACAATATCAGTGATCATTACCAGCAGGTGCAACAAAAAAGTTTTTTATTTTGCAAATAGAAGTATTTAAAATATCGACCCTAGAGCAAATACTATTATAGTAATTGCACATAAGAATCACAGGTGAAAACAGATAAACATTAGTTCTGGACGTTCTAACATAAAAAAATGGAGAGATTCTAGCAGAAATTCTGGGCATGGAGAGATTCTAGCAGAAATTCTGGGCACGTTTATTTGCAATAAGTTTAATAGCTCTATACAGTCAATCTTATTATTGATCAATTTATACAAAAATATAATTGATGCTTGTTGACGTCTTACAGATAACGATTGAAACGAGAAATCATTTAGCAAATTCACATTAGGTATCCCTCTAGCTGGATACTCACCATATTTCCTATGATACAAATATTTGAGGTAACGTCTTTGAACGTTTTCTAAAGCAGTAATAAGAACAGCATAATTAGGGCACCAAACTACCGAACAATATTCCAAATGTGATCTGACATAGGACATATAGAGCAAATTAACAGTTTTAATGCTAAAACATTTAGTATTCCTAATAATAAACCCAAGTGATTTGTAAGCTTTGGATACAATGTTGTTTATGTGTGGATGAAAAGATAATTTTTTGTCAAAAGTGACACCAAGATCCTTGATATGATAATACATCAAACATCTACATCATTAAAGGGAGCTATATGTTATTAAAGATACTATTTAAAAAAAAATCGAGATTTAGTCTGGCACTGTTGCTGGATTTCAATATGAACAAAAATTTGGAAATATTCTTAAATATTTCTGAATATAATGTTGCGTAGGAACGAAATCAGAGCTAGCACCCTACTGTATTATTGTCAAAACTGATAAGGAAAGATAATTGGGATTTCAACCTTGATCATGCACTTTTGACTTTGTTTAATGGCTCATACATACTTCCTATTCTCTATTTTCTTTTTATATAATTTTATTATATTATTTAACTGCAGTACTTATGCTTTCACGAAAATAGGGAAATCAAAAGAAAAATCAAAAGGAACTTAAAAAAAATCAACAATTTTTTATTTTTTTTTTGCAAAAAACAAAAAAAAATATTTTTTTTTTATTTATTTTTTAAAAAGTTTAACCCCCCATAACTTTTTTTTTGGATTACTTTCAAAATTGGTAGAATTGATCCTTATAATATAAGTAATTTTTCCTAAAAAAGTTACGTTGATCGGAATTTTCTTTCAGCTTTTTTTGTTTTTTTTTTTTAAGTTTAACCCCCCATAACTTTTTTGTTTTTAGGGGAATTACTTTCAAAAACAATATGTATCTTCCCCTCATAGAACTTGATTTTTCCTGAAAATTTCAAGTCGATCGAATTATTAGTTCTTGAGTTATCGTGTCTAAAAAAATCGTGGCATCGGACAGACCGACGGACAGACGGAGATTTTCAGTTTCTTATTTTTTTGTATTCAAGAATTTTTTGCCTAGTACGTTTTTTGAGGATTTTGGGAAATTCGACTACCTACTGTATAATTCAATAAAAATTTTGCACTTTTCATACACGCAAGTTCTGGAAATAAAGAATTATTGTGGACAATGAAAACTTGTCTGGCCCACTGTTTGGATGTTTTTACGTCTAATACTAAGTTAAACCAACCCTACAGAATGTCAAGAGTCTTAAAAATCAAGTTTTTAGCGAGAAGAGGTTGGAAGTTAAGACTAGACGAGACAAGAAGTTAACAGTCGAGAGATCGTCAATACAAGATTAACTGATTTCTTGTCTAGAAATCGAGACTCTCGATAATAAAGACAACATATTGTTATTAATAAGTTATTTTTTTCGACTCTCTCGAAAATCTAAACATAACTCCACCTGTAAAGTACAATATTATTGACAAAATAAGTCCACGGTGCTTTTTTGTTTATTTGGTAACCCTGAAATGCCTTTACTATTTGATAGTACCGTCCAGTTATATGATTTTCAGCGAATGTTTTTTACAATTATTGAAAAGTGTTGTATATAAAAAGTTTTTTGACCCTCTTTTGAAATAAAACCATTTTTTTTTTAATAAAAAACACCGGTGGGTAGTGTGGAAAGGGGGATCGTATGATACATCATTTTAAAGCTTATAAAAGTCTCTATTTAAACTAATATTTTTAAATTTTTTAAAAATGTTTTTTAAGGTTTTGATTTTTCAGTTTTTTGTGCTAAAACATTCGATATTTTAAGTTTTTTTTTATAAATTTTTATTTATCTGAACTAAAATTAGTTTAAAAGTATAATTTATATTTTTTTATGATGAAATTAGGCATTTTTAAAAAATTATTTGTTTTTTTAGAGGAATTTTGACATTAAAACACATTTTCAACCCCATTTTAAACACAATTTTTTTTTTAATTTAAAAATATGGTGTTAAATGGAGAATTTTATAAGCTTTAAAATGATGTATTATACGATCCCCCTTTCCATTTAAAAAAATGTGCCCCCATGCCACCCTGCCCACATTTTAAGAGCTGAAAGTATTAAATATATGCTAAAAAATAGTTGTCTTATTTAAAAGTTTCAAATTTGAAGTCGATATCTCAACTGACTTTTGGACCGCTCTGTATGTATATATCGTCGGCTTACAAGTAAAAGGCACTAAGTCACTTTTTTGCAAAAATGGGATTTTAATTGCACTGTAATTAATTTTTGATGATCTATGTATAGGTAAACCGAACTAACTTCTAGGTGGACTGCCAAGGGAGTTACCCACTATACAAAACGCACCAATTTGATTTTGATTAAAATTTTATCTGGCAATAGGCACTAAGTCACTTAGTGCACTTAGTGCGTTTTACTTGTAGATTATTTCAAATGTTTCTGCACTAAGCGACTTTCTAAAAAGAGTTAATTTATAAAAATATGATTGCTTGAATCATTTATATGATACAATATCGCGTTATTTTTTGTACTGACAAACGCATTTAAATTTTGCTATGTTAAAGTTGATGCAATAGAGACAGAACAGAGAAACAGAACTTTATCTGTAAAATGACAATGCTTTTTACGTGTACTTTCGATGTGTAGGTAATAATTTAATTTTTATTTGCATTGTTTTTTTATTATCAGATAATATTTCAAAACTAAATTTAAAGCCTTCACACTAAGTTCAAAGTCTCGGTGCATTTTTGAGGGGTGGAGGAGCACCTTGAAGTGTTTTATTATTATAATTATAATAATTCATTATAATTATTGACTTTAGGAGATCCTTCTTTGCCGGCACAGCCGATGGCTTCTGAAAACTGTCTTAGTTCTGGCATATTATTAATTTTGGAAACGTTCTTTAAACAATCAAAAAGTCCAAACCCTTCTTTAAAAAATATAGTTTTTGAAAATTTATGTAAACATCTTGTTTTCTACTTTATAGTTATACATTACGTTTAATTAATAGAAGGGTTTTAATTTTAAATAGTTGTTTTTTATATTATTTTATTGACTTAGTACTCTTTACTTGTAAGCCGACGTCGTGGGCCTACAAGTAAAAGGCACTAAGTCCATGTCTTTTTTCAAATTTAGTTAAATTAAACTACTTCAATTTTTCTTTATTTAACTGCAAATGAGACATTATTATTTTCAAACATGTCATTGCAATTTGCGGTAGTTTTTTTCCAAAAACAATTATTACAAAAATTAAAAAACAACAATAAAAGTTAAATTTGTCAATATCTCAAAACCATGTTTTTGGACTTAGTGCTCTTTACTTGTAAGCCGACAATATATACATATTGCTTTAGTCATTATTTATTATTTTTTTTAAATGTTTGACTTCTGATTTGAAATTAGCAAACAAAAAAACCTTAGTAAAACATATTTTTTAAATATAATTCAATAAAAAGTGGTAAAGCAATTTTGTCCAAAATAGTTACAAAAAGTGTAAAAGTATAAGTTCACGCCGATTCAGACAACGCTGATAGTCAAGGATTTGGCTATTTTTTTTTTTTTGGTTAGAAGAAAAGTCCAAACCAAAATTTCATTCAAAAATGTTTAGTTTGGGAATAATCATTTTTTGAATGTCAGTCCAAATTTGAAGATTTGTTCATAAATATGACTTGTTGCTTAATAACTCGTTAAAAGAACATAATTTTATCTAGGTATACAAAATCTTTTGTTTTATTTTGACAGTCTTTTGTGCTTTTTTGATTTAATATCAAACACCCATTTTTTTTTTAATTTTAGAAACTGTTTTATGCATTTTAAATATAATCAGAATTAGTGGAGAGCCCTTTTTGTTATTTTTTTATAAGCAAAAATATGTTCACGGGAAGGAATTTCGAGTATTTTTTGTAATTAATTAAAATTTTATAAATCCGAAAATACAAAAAAAAACGATCGAATTTAATAACGGGTGTTGCCTTCATAAAAAGTCGTTAGTGGTCGTCCATAAATTATGTCACTCCTAAGGGGTTGGGGGGAGTCCAGAAGCTTTGTGACAGGGGAAAGGGGTCTAGACTCTAGAGCAATGTAATGTCACAAAAAAAGTGGTAATATAATTTTTTATTCTTATCTTTGATATATATTCTAATTAATTGTATGTAGGGGAAGGTAGCCTATATCGTACCGCTCCGCACAACGTACTTTTTTAATTTCTTCGAAAAGATTTTTGCGACATCTTATGACTTTTAATAATAGCTAGCTTGAAGATTACCCCTCATACACAGTTTAGACCTTGTAAATTAACTTCAATGTATAGATAAGGTCCGGCAAAAAAAATGCTTAAACTGATGTAAAAATTTGCAATTTTTTTCTAACGATATTTCTTTTTAGGAATTACAATTACCACATAATTTTATGTGTAATTAATTAATATCAGAAGAATTAACATATAAATTAAACATATCGATATTTTTAGTTTATACGTTATATTTTTAATTTTTATGAAAAAAGAAGGAAGTTTTATAAATCGTACCGGTACTGAATTTCGTAAATCATCCAGGGTTTAACTCCTGTAGGAAATAACCATTCCATTTTTTAGCCAGCGTTCTATGTTATATACTATCTTTTCCTGCACATGTTTCCAATCCATAATCCATAATTATGACCATTAATATAAATACTTAAATTTTGTGGAAATAATTTTTCTTTACAAACTAATGTGATTTATACTGACGTTTTCAAGTAATTTTACGTTAGCGTTGGTTTGGTTTTTGGCTGGTTTGGTGTTTTTTTTTAATGGGGGACGTTGGTTTACTTTAATGTTGGTTTGCGTTGGTTTTGCGCCTGTTTTTTTTATTTTGGTAAAAATTTAGTTTTAATAACCTAAATATTAACATTATCCTGCCGTTTTTGGTCATTATCGTTAATGACCGGGCAAATATGTTAACATGAAAATATTAACAACATTGCCAATAACGGGCCATAACGACAATACCCGGACATTAACAATATTAGCCATTTTTTATTTACATCATTGTCCGGCCATTATCGTCATTGCCCAATTATCGTCTTTGCAAGGGGTAGATATAAAAAATTTCAAAAAAGCGTCAGCAACGATATGGAGTATTCTATAATTTTTAGATCCAATCAATATTTATTTATTTATTTATTCATTGCAGCAATAATACAGAGTCATGGAGAGCCCCAAATAAGCTATTATTTGTGTCTGGGGCTCTCCATTAATTTTGTGACGAGAAGGAATTTCGAGTATTTTTTGTAATTAATTAAAATTTTATAAATCCGAAAATACAAAAAAAAACGATCGAATTTAATAACGGGTGTTGCCTTCATAAAAAGTCGTTAGTGGTCGTCCATAAATTATGTCACTCCTAAGGGGTTGGGGGGAGTCCAGAAGCTTTGTGACAGGGGAAAGGGGTCTAGACTCTAGAGCAATGTAATGTCACAAAAAAAGTGGTAATATAATTTTTTATTCTTATCTTTGATATATATTCTAATTAATTGTATGTAGGGGAAGGTAGCCTATATCGTACCGCTCCGCACAACGTACTTTTTTAATTTCTTCGAAAAGATTTTTGCGACATCTTATGACTTTTAATAATAGCTAGCTTGAAGATTACCCCTCATACACAGTTTAGACCTTGTAAATTAACTTCAATGTATAGATAAGGTCCGGCAAAAAAAATGCTTAAACTGATGTAAAAATTTGCAATTTTTTCTAACGATATTTCTTTTTAGGAATTACAATTACCACATAATTTTATGTGTAATTAATTAATATCAGAAGAATTAACATATAAACTAAACATATCGATATTTTTAGTTTATACGTTATATTTTTAATTTTTATGAAAAAAGAAGGAAGTTTTATAAATCGTACCGGTACTGAATTTCGTAAATCATCCAGGGTTTAACTCCTGTAGGAAATAACCATTCCATTTTTTAGCCAGCGTTCTATGTTATATACTATCTTTTCCTGCACATGTTTCCAATCCATAATCCATAATTATGACCATTAATATAAATACTTAAATTTTGTGGAAATAATTTTTCTTTACAAACTAATGTGATTTATACTGACGTTTTCAAGTAATTTTACGTTAGCGTTGGTTTGGTTTTTGGCTGGTTTGGTGTTTTTTTTTTTTAATGGGGGACGTTGGTTTACTTTAATGTTGGTTTGCGTTGGTTTTGCGCCTGTTTTTTTTTTTTTTTGTAAAAATTTAGTTTTAATAACCTAAATATTAACATTATCCTGCCGTTTTTGGTCATTATCGTTAATGACCGGGCAAATATGTTAACATGAAAATATTAACAACATTGCCAATAACGGGCCATAACGACAATACCCGGACATTAACAATATTAGCCATTTTTTATTTACTTCATTGTCCGGCCATTATCGTCATTGCCCAATTATCGTCTTTGCAAGGGGTAGATATAAAAAATTTCAAAAAAGCGTCAGCAACGATATGGAGTATTCTATAATTTTTAGATCCAATCAATATTTATTTATTTATTTATTCATTGCAGCAATAATACAGAGTCATGGAGAGCCCCAAATAAGCTATTATTTGTGTCTGGGGCTCTCCATTAATTTTGTGAAGGAAGGAAGGAATTTCGAGTATTTTTTGTAAATAATTAAAATTTTATAAATCCGAAAATACAAAAAAAAAACGATCGAATTTAATAACGGGTGTTGCCTTCATAAAAAGTCGTTAGTGGTCGTCCATAAATTATGTCACTCCTAAGGGGTTGGGGGGAGTCCAGAAGCTTTGTGACCGGGGAAAAGGGTCTAGACTCTAGAGCAATGTAATGTCACAAAAAAAGTGGTAATATAATTTTTTATTCTTATCTTTGATATATATTCTAATTAATTGTATGTAGGGGAAGGTAGCCTATATCGTACCGGTCCGCACAACGTACTTTTTTAATTTCTTCGAAAAGATTTTTGCGACATCTTATGACTTTTAATAATAGCTAGCTTGAAGATTACCCCTCATACACAGTTTAGACCTTGTAAATTAACTTCAATGTATAGATAAGGTCCGGCAAAAAAAATGCTTAAACTGATGTAAAAATTTGCAATTTTTTCTAACGATATTTCTTTTTAGGAATTACAATTACCACATAATTTTATGTGTAATTAATTAATATCAGAAGAATTAACATATAAACTAAACATATCGATATTTTTAGTTTATACGTTATATTTTTAATTTTTATGAAAAAAGAAGGAAGTTTTATAAATCGTACCGGTACTGAATTTCGTAAATCATCCAGGGTTTAACTCCTGTAGGAAATAACCATTCCATTTTTTAGCCAGCGTTCTATGTTATATACTATCTTTTCCTGCACATGTTTCCAATCCATAATCCATAATTATGACCATTAATATAAATACTTAAATTTTGTGGAAATAATTTTTCTTTACAAACTAATGTGATTTATACTGACGTTTTCAAGTAATTTTACGTTAGCGTTGGTTTGGTTTTTGGCTGGTTTGGTGTTTTTTTTTTTTTAATGGGGGACGTTGGTTTACTTTAATGTTGGTTTGCGTTGGTTTTGCGCCTGTTTTTTTTTTTTTGTAAAAATTTAGTTTTAATAACCTAAATATTAACATTATCCTGCCGTTTTTGGTCATTATCGTTAATGACCGGGCAAATATGTTAACATGAAAATATTAACAACATTGCCAATAACGGGCCATAACGACAATACCCGGACATTAACAATATTAGCCATTTTTTATTTACTTCATTGTCCGGCCATTATCGTCATTGCCCAATTATCGTCTTTGCAAGGGGTAGATATAAAAAATTTCAAAAAAGCGTCAGCAACGATATGGAGTATTCTATAATTTTTAGATCCAATCAATATTTATTTATTTATTTATTCATTGCAGCAATAATACAGAGTCATGGAGAGCCCCAAATAAGCTATTATTTGTGTCTGGGGCTCTCCATTAATTTTGTGACGGGAAGGAATTTCGAGTATTTTTTGTAATTAATTAAAATTTTATAAATCCGAAAATACAAAAAAAAAACGATCGAATTTAATAACGGGTGTTGCCTTCATAAAAAGTCGTTAGTGGTCGTCCATAAATTATGTCACTCCTAAGGGGTTGGGGGGAGTCCAGAAGCTTTGTGACAGGGGAAAAGGGTCTAGACTCTAGAGCAATGTAATGTCACAAAAAAAGTGGTAATATAATTTTTTATTCTTATCTTTGATATATATTCTAATTAATTGTATGTAGGGGAAGGTAGCCTATATCGTACCGGTCCGCACAACGTACTTTTTTAATTTCTTCGAAAAGATTTTTGCGACATCTTATGACTTTTAATAATAGCTAGCTTGAAGATTACCCCTCATACACAGTTTAGACCTTGTAAATTAACTTCAATGTATAGATAAGGTCCGGCAAAAAAAATGCTTAAACTGATGTAAAAATTTGCAATTTTTTCTAACGATATTTCTTTTTAGGAATTACAATTACCACATAATTTTATGTGTAATTAATTAATATCAGAAGAATTAACATATAAACTAAACATATCGATATTTTTAGTTTATACGTTATATTTTTAATTTTTATGAAAAAAGAAGGAAGTTTTATAAATCTTACCGGTACTGAATTTCGTAAATCATCCAGGGTTTAACTCCTGTAGGAAATAACCATTCCATTTTTTAGCCAGCGTTCTATGTTATATACTATCTTTTCCTGCACATGTTTCCAATCCATAATCCATAATTATGACCATTAATATAAATACTTAAATTTTGTGGAAATAATTTTTCTTTACAAACTAATGTGATTTATACTGACGTTTTCAAGTAATTTTACGTTAGCGTTGGTTTGGTTTTTGGCTGGTTTGGTTTTTTTTTTTTAATGGGGGACGTTGGTTTACTTTAATGTTGGTTTGCGTTGGTTTTGCGTCTGTTTTTTTTTTTTTGTAAAAATTTAGTTTTAATAACCTAAATATTAACATTATCCTGCCGTTTTTGGTCATTATCGTTAATGACCGGGCAAATATGTTAACATGAAAATATTAACAACATTGCCAATAACGGGCCATAACGACAATACCCGGACATTAACAATATTAGCCATTTTTTATTTACTTCATTGTCCGGCCATTATCGTCATTGCCCAATTATCGTCTTTGCAAGGGGTAGATATAAAAAATTTCAAAAAAGCGTCAGCAACGATATGGAGTATTCTATAATTTTTAGAGCCAATCAATATTTATTTATTTATTTATTCATTGCAGCAATAATACAGAGTCATGGAGAGCCCCAAATAAGCTATTATTTGTGTCTGGGGCCCTCCATTAATTTTGTGATGGAAAAATATAATATTGAGTTTTTCTGTGAGAAATTTTTTAATGCCTATATTTATATTATATAGGTAATTATAGTTATAATAAATAAATGTTATTTTTATGTTAGATAATATTTTTATCGCTGGCTTTAGCTAGAAAGTGCATCGGTGGCCTTGCGAAAAACCTGGAAGTTACATATATCAATTCTTTTTAGAATACCATACCATTAACAAGGTTAACTTATTTTTATTTCTTACTGTTCATTGTCTATTCTAATAAGATTAGTCAGTAAATCCATAATTTATAATTACTTTAAATGCAATTAATTGAACCTTTTATACACTATTCATAGCCATTGATACAGGGATTATTTTGACGTGCAGTTGGACGCAAAATGTGCAGTGGGAAATTTAAATGTGCAGTGGCAAATTAGGATTTGTGCAGTATAAAACATAATGATTAATAAAAATACTAAAAAAAAATATTTTAAAAATAACAAAAATTTATATTAATAAAACAAAAATCAAGAGTTTATAGTTTTTCATTTTACAGTATTTTAGCTTTAAAAAAAAATTGTCTGCGGCTCATTTTCTAGTGTTTCTAACAATTAAAAAAATTACTATTTTCTTTTCAATTTAGAGTATTTTACCCGAGGGGTCTATCACTGGGAAATTTTTGTACACCTACTGCAGAAAATGCATGAAAATGCACGTACTGCACGATATTTTTAATAAAAATGCACGTACTGTACGATATTTTTAATGCAGAATAATGCAGAGTAAAGCAGACCACTCACTAGGGAGCATGTTACGCAACATGTTGGCGAACGGAGTTGTCGTCAACAAGTTTCCAAATGCGTGTGTGTTGGTTCGTCAACACGCTGCTATGTTGCAGGCTCCTAGGGTGACACCGAAAAGCCATTCTTTTACCCATACTTGTTTTCTTTCTCTTATTTTCTGTGGCTATTGTCAAGCCTATTGTCGTTAAATGTTAATATATTTCAAAAAATATATTTTTTTAAATTAAAATACTGTTATTCCAAGTTATGTTTAATTATAAAAATTTAACAACATAATTAATTTTTGATTTTTATATCATATGAATAAAACTTTTATATAAAATGAATTCAATAAATATTTAATGGTCAATTTGCTTTAGCTTTTTAAATCACTTTAGGAAAATTATAACTTTAGCAAAACAAAAACTGCTTTGTTTGAACGGGGATACTCCTACAATATTGGTATATTTTCAATAAGTTAACTGATGAATTTAATTCGATGTCTTTAAGTAAATTTTCTAACAAATTACGGATCTATTTAAACGATAATTTAATTTAGTTTTTTTCTTTTCTCTCATTTGTTTTTTTCTTTTTTCTTTTTTATTCATGTAGGTAATTGTGTAAAAACTTAACAGCTTAATTTAGTTTTTCTACCACCTAATAATTTTATTTGTAAATATATTTAATTTATTTTTGCTTGTGCGGAAGACCAGGTGTTGCTTTTATCATATGACACTTGAACAAAAAATTATAAATAGTAAAACCGACGATCTGAGCATAACCATTTTACCAATGGGTATATATGTGTATATTTATATTTGTACTTATGTATCACTTTATATTTTCTTTATGGTTAAATAAATGTATTTATTATTATTATTATTAGAGTAGATGGGTAGCTTCCTGCTTCCGCCATGTACGTAAGATATTTACCTACCCTACCTACGGTTTGGTCCAAACCTATCTATCCAGTGCACTAGTTTTACTATAATCTTTTATAAACTCATCTTTTTACGACACTGATTTGGCAGGATATAAGGGGGTATTGGAGAGGGGGGAGGGGGGTGATTTTTTTTTGAATTTTTGTAGTCGGGAGGGGCGCCACTTTAGGCCCATCCCCCCTGTACAAGTGCCTTACCTAGGGCACTGGTCGGGGAAGAAGTTATTATTAAGTATTTATAATTTAACATTTAAGGTTAATTTATTTATTTTATCCAATACATACAGATAATGAGACAATTACCAGCTTTATTTTAAATAGATAAACTCAATAATAACCCCCGCGTGGCTTTTACTTTATTGAGTGGATAATTATTTATTTAACCCACTCAACTGTCACTGGTCAAATTATTTTCTTATAAATGTCATTAAAATTTTTAATAAAAATATGAATTCCTAAGCTATTTATTGGATGAAACCTTGTACGGCACTCATGGGTAAACCGATATTGCCCTCTCGAAAATTAACCTGCTTGGCTGACGTTTGATTTTCTCATGGGCAATATCTTACTTTACCCACTAGTACCATAAATAACTATTATCTATTATCATTGGACTAGCCAAAGAAAAAGACATGATAATTAAAAGTACATGTTTCGAAAGGAAGGAAATTTATAAAGGAACCTGGACATCACCAAATGGGTTATACGTAAACCAAATTGACCATGTGCTAATAGATAGGGATGAAGAAAAACCAATATAAGAAGTTTTAGGGGTCCAGATGCAGATACCGACCATTTTTTAGTAGGTCTAAAAATGAAACAAATATTACCCACAGTAAGAAACCAAAAACGGAACAAGTTGACACCAAAAATAAACAGATTACAAAAGGAAGAAAACAAAGCACAATATCAAGAACATCTGGATAAAAATCTTGGGAGTATTGAAAACACTGATGACATCGAACTACTTTGGCAAGAAATAAGTAATAAAATGAAAAGTAGCGCTGGAATTTCAAAAACAGAAGAAGCTAGATCAAGGATGGTTTGGACGAATGCAAAAATATATTGGATAAAAGAAACAGAAAAAGATTAGAAATGATAGAGAAAGGAACAATACAAACAAAAAGAGAGTATGAAGAGCATAGAAGAAAATCAAAAAAGTCTGCTTAGAGAAAAGAAAAGGAAATATAATGAGAAATATGTTAAAGAAATTGAAGATAATTAAAGAAAAGAGAGATAAGAAACCTGTATTTAGGAGTTAAAAATGAAAAGAAGGGATATCAGGCAAAAACACAGTTCTATAAAAACAAAAATGGAGAACTAGTAGGGGAAGAAAAGGAGGTGCTAAAACTTTGGAAGGAATATTTTGAGGAGCTTTTAAATATAGACCCAACTGTGGACAATGATGTTATACCTGAAGCCTCTATCGATGGACAAAATTCAGAGGACGACGAAGAAGAAGAAGAAGATGAAGCACCGAGTATCGAAGGGGTTAAACAAATAATTGGAAAACTGAAGAACAATAAGAGCGCGGGAAAGGACGAAATTACAGCAGAATTATTTAAACTTGGAGGAGACAATCTAGCTGAACCTATAAAAAAACTGCTAGAAAAAATATGGCTACAAGAAAAAATGCCATTGAGTTGGAATGAAGCATTATTATACCCTATACACAAGAAAGGAGATAAGTCAGATATGAACAACTATAGGGGTATAGCTTTGCTTAATGTAGGATACAAAATACTAGCCATGCACATTAAAAATAAACTTGTATTAAGAATGGAACAAGAAATAGGGGAATATCAAGCTGGATTTAGGAAAGAAAGATTGGTAGTGGACCAGTTATTTACACTCAGAGAAATTCAGGCGGAGAGTTATGAATATAGAAAGGAGACTTATGTAATATTTATAGATTTTAGACAAGCATATGATAGAGTAAAAAGGAAAAAACTGTGCAAGGCACTAAGAAAGCTGCATGTGAAAAAGTCCTTAATAAATAAAATAAAAATGACATTGGATAATACAATTAACAGTGTAAAATCGAATGAAGGTATATCGGAGAGTTTTACAGTTAAAGAAGGACTTAGACAGGGAGATCCACTATCCTCAGTACTATTTAACTTTGCACTGGAGTATGTGATAAGAAAAGCAAATGTCAACAGATCCGGATTGATAAATCATAAATTGCACCAATGTTTGGCATTTGCTGACGATGTCGTGATTCTGGCAAGAGAGAGCTGAGAGATGTTATAAAAAGATTAGAAAGAGAGGCACAAAAAATAGGTCTGGAAATAAATCAAAATAAATCAAAATTTATGAAATGGACAGAGGAAAGGTTTGTAGAAAATTCAGAGCCTTACAGTTACCACCGATAATGGAAAAATTTATCATTTTGAGGAAGTTGAAAGTTTTGAGTAAGAAATACAAAAAAGAATTTTGAAAGGTAACAGGTGTATATCTGCCCTAAATAGAATCATAAACAACAAATATGTATCAAGAAGTTTGAAATTAATGATTTACAAGACAATTATAAGACCCATAGTTGTGTTTGGTTGTAAGGTGTGGACTTTAGGCACTACTGAACAAAAAATATTAGGAGTGTGGGAAAGAAAATTCTTGAGAAAAGTGTTCAACGGAAAAAAGGTAGGGGATGTATGGGAAAGAAGAACCAACCAGGAGCTATATGAACAATTCAGTGAACCAGATATTATTCGCACTATAAAAGGTCAACGGCTAAGGTGGATGGGTCATGTGATGAGGATGCATGAGCACCGGATACCAAGAAAAGTTTTGGAAAGTAGCTTAGGTGGAAAGAAGAGAAGAGGAAGGCCGAGATCAAGATGGAAGGATGAGGTGGTGAAGGATATAGAGCAAATAAATATCACTAATTGGAAGGAGAAGACTAGAGATAGAAATACATGGAGAAACATTGTCAAACAAGCCATGGGCCCGCTGGGCCTGCAGAGCTAACATATATATATATATATATATATATATATATATATATATATATATATATATATATATATATATATATATATCTATTTGCGTATCAGAATGACGTTTTTGTAGTTTTGGTTTGCGTGTTACAATAAGCTTACACGGTTCACCTGGGCGATTTTAAATAAAAATTTCGTGGACCCCTACATTTTTTGGACTAAAACATACCTGATGGCATAAGAAATCAATTTCCATTTGAAAGAAAATCGTAAAAGATACACTTTTTTAGAAAGATAAAAAAACGTTTTTTTTGAGTAATAGGGTGTGTCAAAAAATTCCGATTTGCGAAATCGAAAACGCTCTCTGGCTCAAAAGTTGCTCCTTAGTAAAAAACTGTGGCCACTCAAAAATGAGCCAAATCGATTAATGTTTAGAGGTAGCTCAAAGCACTCAAACTTTGAAAAATATCGGTACCTGTTTTTCGGATAAAAAGTGATTGTATATAAAATTAAGGAAATTTTGGAGGGTTTCTTTGGTAATATTTAGAAACAATACTAATTGTGTGAAACTAAAAAAATTATATTTCCCCTTCCCTTAAGTCAGAACATAAAAAAGTTGCCAATTATTTGAAGATTTTACGAAAATTTATTGAAAATTGGCATATTTAAAAGGACATAACTTCCTTAGGAATGATTTTTTGACCAAGGTGCATATAAACCTTTTCTATGTTTTTAATGTTAAATAACCACTCATTACTAAAATATTTGTTTTTTGCTTTATATTTTTTAATTTTTTTATTTTTGGTTCTTCATGCGTAAAAATTTACTTTTAAATGCATTTATCTTTAAAACGGTTAAACCTGCGATGTTAAACCACAGAAACCTTTTTATGCATTTTTACATAAAAAAGTAGTATTCCAACCAAAAAATCAAAAAAAATTACACCGAAAAAAGTTTTAAGCAAAAAACAGAAAATCCACCCGGTTTCTAATAGAAATTAATTTTTTTTACTCAACTTGAGGAAAAAAAATATGATTTCTGTATAGTCATGTAGGTTAACATGTATATATGCTTATATACTAATATATAATTTTGCAGATTTTTTATTTAAAACTATTTTTTATGCACTTTTAAAAACTTACAAAAATTAAATTTTCGCGAAATCTTCAAATAATTGGAGATTTTTTCATATTCTAACTTAAGGGGAGGGGGGGATTTAATTGTTTTAGCTCTTACATTTAGTATTGTTTCTAAATATTACCAAAGAAACCCTCCAAAATTCCCTCAATTTTTATCGGTATCAGTTTTTATCCGAAAAACAGGTACCGATTTTTTTTTTAAGTTTGAGTGCTTTGAGCTATCTCTAAACATTTATCGATTTGGCTCATTTTTGAGTGGCCACTGTTTTTTACTAAGGAGCAACTTTTAAGCCAGAGAGCTTTTTTTATTTTGAAAATCGCGATTTTTTGACACTCCTTATTACTCAAAAAAACGTTTTTTTATCTGTCTAAAAAAAGTGTATCTTTTACGATTTTCTTTCAAATTGGAATTGATTTCTGATGTCATCAGTTATGTTTTAGTCCAAAAAATGTAGGGGTCCACGAAATTTTTATTTAAAATCGCCCAAGTGAACCGTACTTAATTGTTAAACAGTTTTAGTAGCTTTTTTATTAATTGCAAAACAGTTTTGGGGATTTTTTATTTGTTCATAAGTTGGTAACAAAGTAACAAAACAATTGAAAATAGGACATTTCTAACAATTCTGATTTCTATATCTAAATATCTCAATTCAATTCAATTTCAATTCAATTTTATTCAAATATAATTATTATATAATTATTACAATTGATGGTGATCCGCCTAAACTTACGTTTATGTGCAGTATCCATGTATACATACATATGCATAAATATATTTAACAATATTTTTTTGTAACAAAAAGAAAGAAAATATTAATACTATATACAATATTATTAAATTCATGATAATTTCAAGTGCTCAGTATTAACAAATGAGGAGAAGGAAAAAAACTTGTGGTTTCCAATGCAAAATAAGAAGAAAAAAAAAAATAACTGGAGGTTTATAATTTAAATTAAGTAAAGGGCTCTGTCTCAAACCTTGTAGTATTATTTACTATAATTTTTTTTATCTCACTTTTTAGTTTTGATTTATTCTTAATTGTTTTAATATTTCCTGGAATTAAGTTATAAAATTTTGGTCGGTAATAGAATAAATATATTTGAGTATTTGCTTTTCTATAGAAAGGTAAAGATATTAATTCATTTCTATTATGTTGTGTTTGATATGAATGTGATGGGGTTGAGAATTTATCACGGTTTTGACGAGTCCACAAAAGAAGTTGGTTAACGTAGATTTGCCTAATAGTTAATAAATCCGCTTCTTCATATAAGAGTGCTGTGGAATATCTGCGATTTTTTTTCAACATAATTTTTATAAGTGTGTTTTGTGTTACCTGCAGACAATCAAGGACGTTGTCTAGAGCACTACCCCAAATACATATACAATATCTTAGTAGAGATTCAGCCAAGGCGTTGTATACTGTTTTTAGTAAGGTTTGACTTAAAAAAGCCCTCTTAGTCTCGTTTTTAGTAAATTAATGTGAGTATTCCATCTCAGATACTGATCAACCGTAGCTCCCAGATATTTAATATTTTCCACTCGTTTAATTGAGGCACACGAACAATTATTTTTACAATTAATTTCGTGTATTTTTATACTATTTGAAGTAGGTTGACCAGTTGCTGCAAGGGAAAAAGTCAAAAACTTAGTTTTTTCTGTATTGAGGCTAAGAAGGCTCATATCTAGCCATTCTTTTATTTTCTTTAGACCATTCTCTACCTCTTGGTAAACAATCTCCCATGTATCACCTATAAAAACTATCGCAGTATCATCTGCATATGAAAAAATTTCCCCTTTGAAGTTTTTAATCAAATATATACTGTTGATATATATCAAAAACAATATTGGGCCCAAGACTGTCCCCTGAGGTACACCCCTGGTAACAGTCATTGGGTATTTTTAACTTTAACTTTTTGATGACGCTGGGATAGGTAACTTTTAAATAGGGTCAGTGCCAGACCACGAATACCAAGGCTTTCTAACTTTTTTAGTAATAATAGGTGGTCTACTGTATCGAACGCCTTGGCTAAATCTAGAAATATTGACAGGCATTTTTTAGATGAATCCAATCCCTCAACAATAACTCTGGTAAACTCGATGATAGCATGTTCCGTACTTAGATTCTTTCTAAATCCGAATTGTCTTTTACTTAGTATCTTTAACTTTTCCAAGTATTTCATTTCATAAGACGTGTTTTTATACATTGTTCCATAATTTTACCAAAGTTATTAATGACGGAAATTGGCCTAAAATTAGTTGCGGTATTTTTACTACCTGCTTTGTGTACCGGGGTAATGATAGCCGCTGGGATAACACCACTCTGAAAAATAACATTAATAATTATAAAACTAGAAAACAGAAATTCTTATTAAATATTAATAAATATCTATGTTTTGTGTTGTTTTGTGTAAATTTTGGGCTGTGTTTGATTTTTTGTCAGTTAAGTTTGATTTTGTGTCAAGTTATTCTCAGGTAAACGCTAGAAGTGAAGGTGCTGGCAGCATAAAAAGTATTTGAGAAAACTCTGTACGCTGGAGTAAATAAAATCCTTTCATTTTTATTCAGAATAACCGAGAATAACTATAAAAATACACTTAAAACTTAAAAAGTTTGTAACTATTATAATTTTTAATAAAAAAACAAAACAAACCAAAAATTTTAAATTGTCAGTGTCATTGTTCACAGCAAACATTGGTTCGTTGGCCTTCCGTTGGCCAAACATTGGCTTGTCAACATTTCCTACATTGGGCCAATTTTGGAATACTACATTGGGCCTACATACTGAGGAGACATCAGCCGCCCTACGGCCCCATACAACGGGCCAATGTTGGCAAAACTGCATTTTTCCCACATTGGCCGCCCGAAGGCCAACGAAAAAATTTTAAATTTTCAAGTTGGAAATTCATCATTGGCCTTAGTTTGGCCAACATACGTTGATTCATAAGACTGCGGCCTTAGATTGGCCAATGTACGATTTTACGATCAAAATTATCGTACAATATGGTTCGGAACCGGAGCAGTGCCCAATAACTGCGATTTTTGAGAACCAAAACTAACCTAATAACATACTTCTTCTGGTTACACCCATATATGATATAACGTATGTTAATGCGATTCACAATTGAAATTCGTGGTATAGATAATATTTTTGCAAAAATATATTAATGTTTTCTCCAAATATTGATAAAAATGCTGATTATACCGAAAAACCTTGAATTTAGTTATGTATTTTATTATTCAACAATTTTTTTAGATAAGTTGTACTAGGGGAAGAGGAATCAACTAGGATAAAAGTTAAATCTCGCAAAAACAAAGGCATCGTTTTTTAAACCATATTCTGTCCATCTTTTAAAATCTATCAAAATAATAATAATAATAATAATAATAATAATAATAATAAAACTTTTTGCAGAGTCAAAACAACACTTACAAAAAATGATAAAAGTAACGAAGGAATTTAGCACGGATATCGGAATGACATTTGGACTTGATAAATGTGCCTACATAGAAATTAAAAAAGGTAAGAACATCAACCAAGTCAAAAATCTCGAAGAATTAGCTCCATTACAACCTAACGAGTCGTATAGATACCTTGGCATTGCACAGAGTAGATCAGTAGACCACACCACCCTTAACCCTTAATTTGGCAAACACTCTTTGGGATGAAGTATATAAAAAATGTTTTAAGGGGAAATTTAGATACATAAATGTAAAACATTTATGGAAAAAAATATTTAAAAAAAGTCACGTGACTTAATACTGACTTGTATCATGACTGATATTACCAAATAATTTTTTTTTGCCAAATAATTTTTATCCAATACCTATTAATAATGTTAGTTTACACTTGACATTTTAATCAATGAAAATGACGTTTTAATCATCCTGTAAACAAGTTGTGTTATGAAATTTCTAATCACCGAAAAGTGACATTATATTAAAATGTCAAGTAAATTTTGTGGAAATTTCATTTGGAAATTTGATTCAGAAGTGTTTTTAATAGGTATTGGATAAAATGTTGTAAAGCACACGTGGGGTAAGTAACATTATTCACTCAAAAATGAACCTACTCGACCCAGGAGCCTCCCCAGTCAATTTTGTTTTCGTGAATAATATCCCACTTACCTGACTTGTACTGTAAATAACTATTTTTGTTATCTTAAAATTCATGTATCATATACTACACATTACCAAATTAAGGGTTAAGAAATAGTTTAAAGAAAAATATAGATATAGACTTACAAAACTACTAAACTCAAAACTAAATGTCAAGAACTTAATTATTGCTATCAACATATGGGCAGTCCCAGTGCTGACTTATTCGTTTGGGATACTTAAATACACAAAAACCGACCTCGACGAACTAAATAGATTGACTAGAAGACTTATGTGCAAATTTCGATGTCATCACCCAAAAGCAGCATTGGAACGAATGTATCTTCCGAGAAAAGATGGTGGGAGAGGGCTGATTGATTTACATTTCCAGTGCAAAAAGCAAGAACAGTCCCTAAAAGATTACTTTCAGCATAATCATGAAACAATTTCACAAAAAATATGCCAAGCTGAGGCTAATTACAGCGCTCTTAACTTAGCTGGTTCTTGGATAGACCTGAAATAAATAAAGAAGCATCCCTGCAGTGGCTAACAGAGGGTTATTTGCATAGCGAAACGGAAGGATTTATGGTAGCTATCCAAGATGGAGTAATAAAAACGCGGTCTACCAAAGACATATCCTAAAGGAACACGTAGAGGATAGATGAAGAAAATGCCACCAATCAGGTGAAACTATAGACCATGTCGTAGCGGGTTGTCCCACACTAGCGGGAAGTGCATATTTAGGTAGACATAACCAAATCGCTAAACTCATCCACAGCAATTTGGCGAAAAAATATAAACTTCTAGAGAATCCTGCCCCTTACTACAAATATGAACCTTCAGCAGTACTTGAGTCTTCCGATACCATTATGTATTGGGACAGGCCTATAGTTACGGACCGAAGAGTTGACCATAATAAACCCGACATCTTAGTTATAGAAAAACAAAACAACAAGGCGTTCATCATAGACATTGGTTGCCCACTATCTCAAAATGTTATAAAAACAGAAGGAGAAAAAATCACCAAATATATGAATCTTGCTATAGAGCTCCAGCACATATGGCAAGTAAAAGAAACAAAAATAGTACCTATAATTGTATCTGCTACTGGAGTAATATCAAAAAACCTTCAACAACACTTAAAAACACTGGAAATGAATGAACATCTAGCAAAAACAATACAAAAAATTGCTATACTACAATCGTGTCATATTGTAAGGAAATTTTTAAACAACACTATTAATTAAATAACAATAAGGGTGGGTTAGGGTGAATTCCCTTCCCGCTCCCACAGAGCCTAATTCCAATACCACCGCGAGGAATAGGTAAATGTTTCCCGGCTTATTGCCGAGAAGTGTATTACGCTAAGTCTATAATAATAATAATGATAATGATAATGATAATGATAATGGTAATGGTAATGGTAATGGTAATGGTATTGGTAATGGTAATGGTAATGGTAATGGTAATGGTAATGGTAATGGTATTGGTATTGGTAATAGTAATGGTAATGGTAATGACAATGACAATGACAATGACAATGACAATGACAATGACAATGACAATGACAATGACAATGACAATGACAATGACAATGACAATGACAATGACTATGACAATGACTATGACTATGACAATGACAATGACAATGACAATGACAATGACAATGACAATGACAATGACAATGACAATGACAATGACAATGACAATGACAATGACAATGACAATGACAATGACAATGACAATGACAATGACAATGACAATGACAATGACAATGACAATGACAATGACAATGACAATGACAATGACAATGACAATGACAATGACAATGACAATGACAATGACAATGACAATGACAATGACAATGACAATGACAATGACAATGACAATGACAATGACAATGACAATGACAATGACAATGACAATGACAATGACAATGACAATGACAATGACAATGACAATGACAATGACAATGACAATGACAATGACAATGACAATGACAATGACAATGACAATGACAATGACAATGACAATGACAATGACAATGACAATGACAATGACAATGACAATGACAATGACAATGACAATGACAATGACAATGACAATGACAATGACAATGACAATGACAATGACAATGACAATGACAATGACAATGACAATGACAATGACAATGACAATGACAATGACAATGATAATCTTAATGATAATCTTAATGATAATGATAATGATAATGATAATGATAATGATAATGATAATGATAATGATAATGATAATGATAATGATAATGATAATGATAATGATAATGATAATGATAATGATAATGATAATGATAATGATAATGATAATGATAATGATAATGATAATGATAATGATAATGATAATGATAATGATAATGATAATGATAATGATAATGATAATGATAATGATAATGATAATGATAATGATAATGATAATGATAATGATAATGATAATGATAATGATAATGATAATGATAATGATAATGATAATGATAATGATAATGATAATGATAATGATAATGATAATGATAATGATAATGATAATAATGATAATAATGATAATAATAATAATGATAATGATAATGATAATGTATTATTCCATCAATCTATTTTCTAATCATCGTACAGAGAGATATTGGTAGACTGACAGTTTCGGGCTGCTGGCCCTCTTCAGTACCCGAAACTGTCAGTCTACCAATATCTCTCTGTACGATGATTAGAAAATAGATTGATGGAATAATAAATTAATATTTTTATAATTTTGTTTAAAATTAAAAATTTCTGTCCTTGATAATGATAATGATAATGATAATGATAATGATAATGATAATGATAATGATAATGATAATGATAATGATAATGATAATGATAATGATAATGATAATGATAATGATAATGATAATGATAATGATAATGATAATGATATTGATAATGATAATGATAATGATAATGATAACGATAATGATAATAATAATAATGATAATGATAATGATAATGATAATGATAATAATAATAATAATAATAAACTTGATTTTCATTAGTTAAAATTGAGTTTACAACAGCACAAACAATCTCAAATACGAAAATTCGTCACAAATAAATAAATTTCAAAGTACATATACATTCAAGTTTTTTTCCATAAATTCTTTAAAAGAGTAAGGTTCTAAGCTAATTAATAAGGACAATACAAGACTTTTAAATTTTTTTACATTACATGTTATTTTAAAATTTTCGGGTAACTTATTAAACACCGAAATACCCGCATAATAACACCCTTCTTCAAATATTGTTAATCTGTGTCTAGGAAAGTTGTAATTTAGGTTTCTTGTACTTAAACCCCTCATTTGTTGAAAGAGGTGGCTATTTTTAAAAACAAAAAGCAAAATATAGGATTAATGTATAGATATGTCTCCAAGTGGATACGCAGGCACATCGGTCGTAACTAAACCGTGTAGGCAAATAGCTCTCCTGTAAAAAAATGTCAAAAATGGATCTTTTCTTTTGCTAAAATGGGCCTTTTACTATGGGATAATTTGTTTAAACGTGATAGTAACTCATTCTTAAAGCAACCTCCCTCTTACGCTTCCTTACCCGCAACGCCTATACTTGGTCTCCCCCCTTAGGTTCAGTTCCCCGCTCGGCCCATACTTTTAATATGACTTACTACCACTTAAATGGATCATAATTTACCATGTTGAAAATTACGGGTCTTCGCGGCTACAAATGGTGCACAAACCGGACTTGAGCGGATGAAATTCACCTGGTTTGTGCACCATTTATACCCGCCCAGACCCGTCATTTTCAATAGGGTAAATTATAATAAGGTCCCAAAGATGATTAAAAACAATAAAAACGTAAAAATCGAGCAATTTTTGCTAAAAATAGGCCGTGTCCGCCCCGTTTAAGGCTATTGGGTAAACCTGGTTAAAAAAAATCAAAAATTTACCCTTTTTGCAAAAAATATGCGTTTTTTTCCGAAAATGCATACCCATTAAAAACGCTATGGAATAATTCTATTTCGGTTATCTTCAAGATTTTTTTCATCTACTTTTACCAATGTAGGTCGATTATAACGATCTGGATATAAATTAAGGTATTCGAAATTTTAATTTGGAAAAATTGTCAAGTTTAAATGTATTTGTTTATATCGGCCTTGGCAATGAGTATTCGAAAATAGATCTAGAAATTATATATATACACATTTTTTGGCACGATTTTTCTTGTTTACCTCATATAAACACGATAAATTTTAAAGCGGTGATTTTAAAAAAGATAAAAATAAGCGAATATAAATATGATACTTGATTAAAATATCATTCATACCAACAAATTTTACGTATGTTTGACAAATTTATATTTTTTACGTACATATTGCACTTAAGTTGTACTTAATGATGCAGTTAAAGCGGCTTTAAATCTGTTTTTATAGCCCGTTTTTTCATTTTTAATGGATGTACTTGAACCCCTCATTTGTTGAAAGGTGGCTATTTTTAAAAACAAAAAGCAAAATATAGGGTTAATGTATAGATAAGTTTCCAAGTGGTACGTATGCACATCGGTCGTAACTAGACCGTGTAGGCAAATAGCTCTCTTGTGAAAAAAATGTCAAAAATGGATCTTGTCTTTTGCTAAAATGGGCCTTTTACTATAGGCTAATTTATTTAAACGTGATTGTGACTCATGCTTAAAGCTACCTCCCTCTTCACGCTTCCTTACCCGCAATGCCTATACTTGGTCTCCCCCCTTACGTTCCGTTCCCCGCGCGGCCCATACCTTTAATATGAGTTACTACCACTTTTAAACGGATCATACTTTACCCTGTTGAAAATTACGGGTCTTCGCGGCTATAAATTGTGCACAAACCGGACTTGAGCGGATGAAATTCACCCGGTTCGTGCACCATTTATACCCACCCAGACCGGTCCTTTTCAATAGGGTAAATTATAATAAGGTCCTAAAATGATTGAAAACAATAAAAAAGTAAAAATGAACCAATTTTTGCTAAAAATAGGCCGTTTCCGCCCCGTTAAAGGCTATTGGGTAAACCTGGTTAAAAAAATTAAAAATTTACCCTTTTTGCAAAAAATATGCATTTTTTTCCGAAAATGGATACCCATTAATGGAATAATTCTATTTCGGATATCTTCAAGATTTTCTTCATCTACTTTTACCAATGTAGGTCGATTATAACGATCTGGATATAAATTAAGGTATTCGAAATTTTAATTTGGAAAAATTGTCAAGTTTAAATGTATTTGTTTATATTGGCCTTGGCAATGAATATTCGAAAATAGATCTCGCGGAATCCGAGATCATGAGCTCCGATGCCCGGATCTCAGAACGTAGGACCATACTTTTCCATATGTTTTGGGTGTATATAGGCTGATAGCCAAATCCTAGGCGGTACTCAGTTTACACGCTTTTTACCTAGATATATATAATTATAGTTATCACGAGCTTTCTCAGGTGGCGATCACATCAATCGATGTATTTAAGATTTAGAAAGTTTTGTACTTTACGTGAGATCCAAAAAAATGACAACGTTGCATATGCAGTTGAAAACTGTATAATATACAGTTTTCAACTGAGATTCTTTTATAATAAGGGTCTCGGAACGCGCGAGATTTACCAAAGCAGGTAAACCTCGTGCGTTCCGAGATCTATTTAAAATATATATAAGGATCCGGAACCTTATATACATTTTAAATGGATCTCGGAACGCGCGAGGTTTACCTGTATAAGTAAACATTGATAGTTCCGAGATCCGTTTAAAATGTATATATTTCACACGTGTTAATTGTGATTCATTTCGTGTTTTGGTTTTCGTAACATAACCTCATATTTAAAAAATAATTTTGCGCCAAAGTGTGTAAATTTTTCCTTTAAAAATGAATTTTAGAAGTCGAACTGCAAAAATAATGACACTGGCAGCAACCACAATAAAGAAAACTGCTAAGTACAAACTTTTCTTAATACTTTATTCTATTAGAAGTTAAACATAAAAAGTTTAAGCTATTTCTTAAAAAATTCTAATCATATTTATAATTGTATGTTACTAAATGCTTAATAGTTAAAAAAATATTCTCGTAAAGTTTTTTTTTTAACCAATGTGCATTCTATAACATTAGTTTACCCAAATTGTTAGAATTAACCGCGATTTTTCATATAAACGGTTAAGGACATGACACAATTTATAGGGAATTTTGGCCCTCGGTGAAATTCGCTAAATTTTTTATATGTTTTAGTTTATACTTTTTTAAAAGGAATTAGAAACGTTTCAAGCACTTTGTATGTACAGTTTTTTTCTATAAGGAAAATAAAAAAATATTTTTGCCCTACACTCCTCATAAAAATATTTTTCTAGTAGGCATTGTTTCGTTTGACAACTTGTCAGTGAAGGATATTCTGACGTATTTTTGAAGTTTTTTAGACTAAATTGTCAGTTTTATTGGGAAAAAGTAATGAAATACATATTGAAATTGGACAGAATAATTAAATAAGATGAAGAAAAGTGCAACAGAAATACTTCTTAAGGACTAAATTAGTGAAATACGTGAAATAAGTTATTTGCTAACCTGGTAAAAAGTACTAAAACGTATATAAAATTGAACTAAAGAATGAAATAAGAAGAAAAGCAGAATAGAAATACGTTTTAAGGGAATCGTTTGTAAAATAATAAGCAATTTTAATGCCGAAAGTGTATCCCTTATTTTTTGTACGGCAAAAAAAAAACAATTATTTCCAAAATTCTACATAGAAGAAATTGAATATGTGTTTTTGTAATATAATGTACTGGAACCCATGTTAAAACTCCAGAACTTAATAAAATAATAAAATAAGAAGTAAAACAGAACAGAAAAACTAAGTTGAAAGTGAAATACTGTGTTTCTGCATAGAATAAATTATCCAATATAACTATCATACCGAGGGCTTCATAACAGGGCTGTATCAACTGTGTTAACATGTAGCAGATATGCCCCTTTGCTATGAAGCCCTCGATATGATTTAAAATATGAACACTAAAAAAAAGGATCCATGAATCAAGAAAATGCATCTTTCGATTATATTTTAAGCCAAATTCTCTTATTTTTGGACTAGCATTTCTTATGAACCTAATAACTGGCGCGGGTCTTTGAATGGAAATCCGCGCTCTTCATTTAAGATGTTAGCCTTAAAATAAGATAATATGGTGTTGTACTTATCAAAAGACATGTGTCCTTGATTCAATTCTTTTTCACAGTATTACATTAGGACATTTTTATAAAAAAATAAATAAAATGTTTTCATTTCCTCCCATTCGGGGCATCTGCTGTTGACCACCTTGACGGTTGCATACAAAGCAATTTACTTGAAAAAAGGCTCTAAAAGCCATGCTAAATTAATTTTATATTACTAATAATATATAAAAAAATTGACATACATCAGTTTGACTTATACCAATCAAGCTTTTTTCTTAATCATTAAGCTAATTAAACTTATTTTTATGAGGAGTTTGGGGCAAAAATATTTTTTTATTTTCGTTATAGAAAAAAAACTGTACATACAAAGTGCATGAAACGTTCCTAATTCCTTTTTAAAAAGCATAAACTAAAACATATAAAAAATTTAGCGAATTTCACCGAGGGCCAAAATTCCCTATAAATTGTGCCATGTCCTTTAAAACAATTGTTAGATTTAACCGCGCTTTTTCATATAAACGGTTTTAGGAAAGTTCCACAATAGAAAGTGTTATATTTATGATAAAAAATCTAAGACTCCAGTCTAAACATTTTTTTAACTTAGGGAACGTTCAAGTATTACGTAACGCAAATTGTACCAAAATTCATACACTTCATACTTCGGTTCTCGCGTTATTCAAGGCTGTAGAGATTTCATATTTTGGCTACCCCCCCTAACACCCTCTATTAGGGTGGGTAGCCAAAATATGAAATCTATAATAACGCGAGAACCGAGGTATGAAGTGTATCAATTTTGGTACAATTTGCGTTACGTAATACTTGAATGTTCCCTTAGAGGCGTATAATAACTTTTTATTATCAGAATTTAAGCCAATACAAGATGGATCAAAAAATTGCGTTACGTGTAAGTATGACCACCTCAGTAATAAATTATTTATAGGTAGTGAAATTTCAGATTGTTCAGAATCCGAAGATGGAACATATAGAACAGAATATATACACACCTTCTAATTCTTCTTCTCAGAGATCTTTCTTCGAAATGGTAAGATTTAGGTTTGAGTAAAACTTAATGTTTGTAAGAGCGAAGCTTACTTGCTGAATTATTTAACTGTAATTTTCTTTAAGGATTTATCTGGTTTTTATAGTGAAGATCAAAATAGTTCAGTAAATGCAAACATTAGCCAAAATACAGTAAGTATCTACATATGAAGATGCAGATGTTAAATTCTAAAGTTTTTGTTATTTCAAATTATTATCGACTCGATAATATCGAGTATCATGTCAAATTATAAAAAATCGTTATTTCATTATACATCACTATCTCAAGAAATATTGATGTTAGCTATTTAGTGCCAAGTACCATTTTTGTGGGAAATTAAATTTCCTACAAGTTTGTCATTTGAATATTTTTTGTAGCTCTTGTCAATTACGAGATAAGGACAGAAAAACGTAAATTTTATGAAAAAATTGGGTTTTGTGGCCCAAACTACCTCACCAGTACGAGTTATGATTATGCCGCAATGGTCACTTTTGTAGAGCATTCAATTTTGAGAAATACCTGTCTATGGTCGAAGCGATGCCATAAAATGCCGTTAAGCTATAGAATTTTAAAGAAAAAAATCAAAGTTTACGTGTATTTTCAATGGGAAATCTTTACATGCCTTGGTCCACTACTTAATATTAATATTGAGGGCTACGATTTTGAGACAATTTTTTTTAGGGTACTTCCAACAAAATTTCGTGATGGGACCGAAAAAAATAATGGTCGAAAAAAAAAGCACCCTATATATATATATATATATATATATAAATACGTTTCGTATCAAGTGGCACCTAGATAATTGTAGTCGTTAGTTGCCCCCAGTGTATATAGAAAAAGTGTCGTTCTGGCCCTTAGATAAATTTTGCTGTTACCCTTTTGTATATATTAAATATAATTTCTTTTCCAAGTGACCCAATGCGATGTTGCCTAGATATATGCTTTATTTTTACGATTCACTCACCGCAGTAATGAGAAGAATCCAGCGCATGCTCACTGATTTTCTTATTTTTGTTTTAACGTATGCCAAAAATTATTTTAAGCTTATGTAACATTCTTTTGCAGAATTTTACAAAAATATCTACTTTTTTCTTATGCATATTGTTACACCAGGCGAGCATTTAGCTAAAGCTAAATTATTTAGCCTAAATATCCTATTTGATTCCTAAAAAGTCCAAACCAGCAAACTACCAAACCATTATTAACGTAAACCAACGCCTTCCAATAAAAAAAAACACCAAACCAGCAAACTACCAGACCAAACCATTGTTAACGTAAACCAACGCCTCCCATTAAAAAAAAAACACACCAAACCAGCAAACTACCAAACCAAACCATTGTTAACGTAAACCAACGCCTCCTATTTAAAAAAAAACACCAAACCAGCAAACTACCACTACCAGTACACTAGTTTTTTTGTTAGAATATATAGCAAAATATTGTTAAAATACTCAAGAATTTCTGTTTGATTTTTTTTTAATGGGGGCATTGCTTTACGTTAACAATGGTTTGGTTTGGTAGTTTGCTGGTTTGGTGTTTTTTTTTTTAATGGGAGGCGTTGGTTTACGTTAACAATAGTTTGGTTTGGTGTTTTTTTTTAATGGGAGGCGTTGGTTAACGTTAATAATGGTTTGGTTTGGTAGTTTGCTGGTTTGGTGTTTTTTTTTAATTCGAGGAATTTTTCAGATACGATATTTCAGAATATATATATATATATATATTTTAAGAATCAAATAGGATTATATCTAGGCTAAATAATTTAGCTTTAGCTAATTAAAAAATAAATGCTTGCCTGGTGTAACAATATGCATAAAAAAAGTAGATATTTTTGTAAAATTCTGCAAAAGAATGTTTCATAACCTTAAATTAATTTTAGGCATAAGTCAAAACAGAATCAGTGCGCATGCGCTGGATTCTCCTCATTACTGCGGTGAGTAAATCGTTTATTTTTACAAGAAATCCGATGCAACCATATGTTTTGAAATACGCTTTGATAGCTGATTCTAGACAGTTGGGACATACTATAAATGAAAAAGATATAATTAATATTTTTTCACAACAGGTGGGTATATTTTAATGCATTAGATTTTACTTGGCGTTTTCTGAGGTTAGGTATGCTCACATTTTAGGTGTTACGTACCAGAATTTTTGTTAAATATCAAAAAATCAAAATTTAAAAAAATTTTACCTATTTTAATCATTCGAAGAAAGAAATGAGTTTATCGAACAAATCAAAATAGTTCTAAAATCAAAATAGTTCTAAAATAGCTTTCGAAGACAGAAATATTCAATCATATAATGCTTTAAAGAAAAAAATACTGCTGCCAACAAAACAATCCTATCCCTATACGCCTAGGTTCATCCAAACTAATATTAATTAATGCAAACATTAGCCAAAATACAGTAAGTACATATGAAGATGCAGATGTTAAATTCTAAAGTTTTTGTTATTTCAAATTATTATCGACTCGATAATATCGAGTATCACGTCAAATTATAAAAAATCGTTATTTCATTATACATCACCTCAGTAATAAATTATTTATAGGTAGTGAAATTTCAGATTGTTCAGAATCCGAAGATGGAACATATGGAACAGAATATATTCACACCTTCTAATTCTTCTTCTCAGAGATCTTTCTTCGAAATGGTAAGATTTAGGTTTGGGTAAAACTTAATGTTTGTAAGAGCGAAGCTTACTTGCTGAATTATTTAACTGTAATTTTCTTTAAGGATTTATCTGGTTTTTATAGTGACGATCAAAATAGTTCAGTAAATGCAAACATTAGCCAAAATACAGTAAGTATCTACATATGAAGATGCAGATGTTAAATTCTAAAGTTTTTGTTATTTCAAATTATTATCGACTCGATAATATCGAGTATCATGTCAAATTATAAAAAATCGTTATTTCATTATACATCACTATCTCAAGAAATATTGATGTTAGCTATTTAGTGCCAAGTACCATTTTTGTGGGAAATTAAATTTCCTACAAGTTTGTCATTTGAATATTTTTTGTAGCTCTTGTCAATTACGAGATAAGGACAGAAAAACGTAAATTTTATGAAAAAATTGGGTTTGGTGGCCCAAACTACCTCACCAGTACGAGTTATGATTATGCCGCAATGGTCACTTTTGTAGAGCATTCAATTTTGAGAAATACCTGAAGAAAAAAATCAAAGTTTACGTGTATTTTCAATGGGAAATCTTTACATGCCTTGGTCCACTACTTAATATTAATATTGAGGGCTACGATTTTGAGAGAATTTTTTTTAGGGTACTTCCAACAAAATTTCGTGATGGGACCGAAAAAAATAATGGTCGAAAAAAAAAGCACCCTATATATATATATATATATATATATATATATACATACGTTTCGTATCAAGTGGCACCTAGATAATTGTAGTCGTTAGTTGCCCCCAGTGTATATAGAAAAAGTGTCGTTCTGGCCCTTAGATAAATTTTGCTGTTACCCTTTTGTATATATTAAATATAATTTCTTTTCCAAGTGACCCAATGCGATGTTGCCTAGATATATGCTTTATTTTTACGATTCACTCACCGCAGTAATGAGAAGAATCCAGCGCATGCTCACTGATTTTCTTATTTTTGTTTTAACGTATGCCAAAAATTATTTTAAGCTTATGTAACATTCTTTTGCAGAATTTTACAAAAATATCTACTTTTTTCTTATGCATATTGTTACACCAGGCGAGCATTTAGCTAAAGCTAAATTATTTAGCCTAAATATCCTATTTGATTCCTAAAAAGTCCAAACCAGCAAACTACCAAACCATTATAAACGTAAACCAACGCCTTCCAATAAAAAAAAAACACCAAACCAGCAAACTACCAGACCAAACCATTGTTAACGTAAACCAACGCCTCCCATTAAAAAAAACAACCAAACCAGCAAACTACCAAACCAAACCATTGTTAACGTAAACCAACGCCTCCCATTTAAAAAAAAAACACCAAACCAGCAAACTACCAAACTACTACTACCAGTACACTAGTTTTTTTGTTAGAATATATAGCAAAATATTGTTAAAATACTCAAGAATTTCTGTTTGATTTTTTTAATGGGGGCATTGCTTTACGTTAACAATGGTTTGGTTTGGTAGTTTGCTGGTTTGGTGTTTTTTCTTTAATGGGAGGCGTTGGTTTACGTTAACAATAGTTTGGTTTGGTGTTTTTTTTAATGGGAGGCGTTGGTTAACGTTAATAATGGTTTGGTTTGGTAGTTTGCTGGTTAGGTGTTTAGCTTTAGCTAATTAAAAAATAAATGCTTGCCTGGTGTAACAATATGCATAAAAAAAGTAGATATTTTTGTAAAATTCTGCAAAAGAATGTTTCATAACCTTAAAATAATTTTAGGCATACGTCAAAACAGAATCAGTGCGCATGCGCTGGATTCTCCTCATTACTGCGGTGAGTGAATCGTTTATTTTTACAAGAAATCCGATGCAACCATATGTTTTGAAATACGCTTTGATAGCTGATTCTAGACAGTTGGGACATACTATAAATGAAAAAGATATAATTAATATTTTTTCACAACAGGTGGGTATATTTTAATGCATTAGATTTTACTTGGCGTTTTCTGAGGTTAGGTATGCTCACATTTTAGGTGTTACGTACCAGAATTTTTGTTAAATATCAAAAAATCAAAATTTAAAAAAATTTTACCTATTTTAATCATTCGAAGAAAGAAATGAGTTTATCGAACAAATCAAAATAGTTCTAAAATCAAAATAGTTCTAAAATAGCTTTCGAAGACAGAAATATTCAATCATATAATGCTTTAAAGAAAAAAATACTGCTGCCAACAAAACAATCCTATCCCTATACGCCTAGGTTCATCCAAACTAATATTAATTAATGCAAACATTAGCCAAAATACAGTAAGTACCTACATATGAAGATGCAGATGTTAAATTCTAAAGTTTTTGTTATTTCAAATTATTATCGACTCGATAATATCGAGTATCACGTCAAATTATAAAAAATCGTTATTTCATTATACATCACTATCTCAAGAAATATTGATGTTAGCTATTTAGTGCCAAGTACCATTTTTGTGGGAAATTAAATTTCCTACAAGTTTGTCATTTGAATATTTTTTGTAGTTCTTGTCAATTACGAGATAAGGACAGAAAAACGTAAATTTTATGAAAAAATTGGGTTTGGTGGCCCAAACTACCTCACCAGTACGAGTTATGAAAATAATAGTCGAAAAAAAAAAGCACCCTATATATATATATATATATATATATATATATATATATACATACGTTTCGTATCAAGTGGCACCTAGATAATTGTAGTCGTTAGTTGCCCCCAGTGTATATAAAAAAAGTGTCGTTCTGGCCCTTAGATAAATTTTGCTGTTACCCTTTTGTATATATTAAATATAATTTCTTTTCCAAGTGACCCAATGCGATGTTGCCTAGATATATATATATATATATATATATATATATATATATATATATATATATATATATATATATATATAAAATTTTGCCAAAAATGCAATCGGGGTTTAGATCTGGATATAGTACTAGTACTGCCCTACAAAAGGTTTTGAATGATATTGCATTAAATATGGATCAGACTATGATAACATTTCTAGTTCTACTAGACCAATCCAAAGCATTTGATTTGGTTGATTTTGATTTGCTTCTAGCCAAACTTTTCTATATAAATGTTCGAGATAATGAACTAAAATGGTTCGAAGATTACTTAAAACTAAGGTCGCAAGTAGTTAAATTAACGACAAAGAGTCATTAATTCTGTTTACTAAGAGTGGCGTGCCGCAAGGCGGCATTCTCTCTCCGATACTTTTTTGTATTTATCTTATAGATTTGCCTAATGTTTTTATTGTCTGCGTAATTCATATGTATGCGGACGATATACAAATATACATCTCCTGTAAGATAAATAAAATTAAAGAAACAATTGATACGCTAAACAGTGAACTCGATAAATTTTATGTTTGGTGTACAAAAAATGGTTTACGGATTAATCCAAGTAAGTCTGTGGCGATGTGTATTGGAACAAGACCTCTGCTTAAAAAAATCAATTTGAATGAAATTAATATTGTTATAAATGGTTTCATTATCCAATTTGTTAATAATGCTAAAAATCTAGGTTTTTTGTCGACTCTTACTTAAGTTTTGATTATCATGTTATGCATATATATAGAAAATGTTTTTGTGTATTGAAGTCTTTATATCAATTTAAATTTCTGTTGCCCGAGGAACTTAAACTAAAACTTATTAAATCTCTTGTTTATCCACATATAGAATATTGTTGTTCAGTATTCTATAACTTCTTAACTGTAGAGAAAAAAAATAAACTACAAAAAATTCAAAATGCTTGTTTTCGGTTTGTCTGTAATGTCCCCTTTGGGGAGCACGTTTCGCCCTTTATCAATAATCACAATGAACTAAGAATAGAAAATCGTATAAAAATATTATTTGCTCAAAATGTTTTTAATATTTCAAAATCTAAAACCCCTGACTACCTGTTTAATCTGCTTAATTTACGTTCCGAATTACACGACAGAAATTTAAGAACTGATAGCTATAATTTACCAAGATATAGACTGAGTAAATTTAAAGGTTGTTTTGAGTATAGGGCTCCTTCTTCTTTAAATGAGTTTTTTGAGTATTTAAATAGTTCTTCCTATATATTTAGAAGAACAATTAAAGACATAACTTTAAATTTACAAAAGTCTGATTATAATTCATAGTTTTATATACTTTTCTTATATTTGTTTAAATTTGTTAGATTTAAACTTTTTTGTTTTGTTACATGTATTTGAAATTTTTAGGGGGAGCTGAAAATCAACCCTGTTGAGCTCCTTCCATTTGTATATACGTATGCAATAAAGATACTTACTTACTTACTTACTATATATGCTTTATTTTTACGATTCACTCACAGCAGTAATGAGTAGAATCCAGCGCATGCTCACTGATTTTCTTATTTTTGTTTTAACGTATGCCAAAAATTATTTTAAGCTTATGTAACATTCTTTTGCAGAATTTTACAAAAATATCTACTTTTTTCTTATGCATATTGTTACACCAGGCGAGTATTTAGCTAAAGCTAAATTATTTAGCCTAAATATTCTATTTGATTCCTAAAAAGTCCAAACCAGCAAACTACCAAACCATTATTAACGTAAACCAACGCCTTCCAATAAAAAAAAAACACCAAACCAGCAAACTACCAGACCAAACCATTGTTAACGTAAACCAACGCCTCCCATTAAAAAAAAACACACCAAACCAGCAAACTACCAAACCAAACCATTGTTAACGTAAACCAACGCCTCCCATTTAAAAAAAAAACACCAAACCAGCAAACTACCAAACTACTACTACCAGTACACTAGTTTTTTTTGTTAGAATATATAGCAAAATATTGTTAAAATACTCAAGAATTTCTGTTTGATTTTTTTAATGGGGGCATTGCTTTACGTTTGGACTTGGACAATGGTTTGGTTTGGTAGTTTGCTGGTTTGGTGTTTTTTTTAATGGGAGGCGTTGGTTTACGTTAACAATGGTTTGGTTTGGTGTTTTTTTTTAATGGGAGGCGTTGGTTAACGTTAATAATGGTTTGGTTTGGTAGTTTGCTGGTTTGGTGTTTTTTTTAATGGGAGGCATTTTTCAGATACGATATTTCAGAATATATATATATATATATATATATATATATATATATATATATATTTTAAGAATCAAATAGGATTATATCTAGGCTAAATAATTTAGCTTTAGCTAATTAAAAAATAAATGCTTGCCTGGTGTAACAATATGCATAAAAAAAGTAGATATTTTTGTAAAATTCTGCAAAAGAATGTTTCATAACCTTAAAATAATTTTAGGCATACGTCAAAACAGAATCAGTGCGCATGCGCTGGATTCTCCTCATTACTGCGGTGAGTGAATCGTTTATTTTTACAAGAAATCCGATGCAACCATATGTTTTGAAATACGCTTTGATAGCTGATTCTAGACAGTTGGGACATACTATAAATGAAAAAGATATAATTAATATTTTTTCACAACAGGTGGGTATATTTTAATGCATTAGATTTTACTTGGCGTTTTCTGAGGTTAGGTATGCTCACATTTTAGGTGTTACGTACCAGAATTTTTGTTAAATATCAAAAAATCAAAATTTAAAAAAATTTTACCTATTTCACTCTTTCGAAGAAAGAAATGAGTTTATCGAACAAATCAAAATAGTTCTAAAATCAAAATAGTTCTAAAATAGCTTTCGAAGACAGAAATATTCAATCATATAATGCTTTAAAGAAAAAAATACTGCTGCCAACAAAACAATCCTATCCCTATACGCCTAGGTTCATCCAAACTAATATTTTTTTAGAAAAAATGAAAAAGACTAGTTACTACTAAGTCAGTCCATTTAAAATGATCCAAAATTTCTCAAATTGGTCGCTCGACCATTTTCAAATCATCTCATTTTTTAATGATAACTTACCTTATATGTTGGTACTTTAAAAACACCAATACTTTTTCCAAAATAAATCTCATTTAGTTTTGGCAGCATTTTTGGTCCATCGGTGCACGTCATTTTTGACGATTTTAGCATGTCCTTTGGTTTCAAATTACTCAGCCGCTAAAACAGTTAGTCACTTCGGTTGAAAACCAAAGTTTTAAGCATAAATCGCTCTTTAAATTTCACCATGAAAATTTAATAATTTTTTGTCGTGTACACTGAAAAAATAACCTCTAAATCTAGTAGAAATTGTGTCAAAATAATGATTTCAACATTTAATAATTTTAAGGGGGGGCAATTGAGGGGTCCAATTTTTTTTATACAAACTCCCACCCATAAGTACTATTCTACCTCCAAGTTTGAAATTCATAGCTTACTTGGTTAATTTTTTATAAATCTTTGAATATTGGGTTTTATTAAAAATTACCCATATTTAAACTTCATTTTCTCCATTGGGCCTGGTGGAATTTTTCTAATTATTTTATATGTTGAAGCCCCATATGTGAATATAGTACGTCAGTAATTGGTTATTGGAATATTTTCCTCTAAGGGTGCGAAAAAAAATAATTTAAATTGTCAAAAATATCCTTGCGACAATGAACTTAGTAGTCACAAATTTTGATATAAATACCTAATTTTTCTTTTTTTTTAATTCAAACACTTTAAAATTAAATTTAAATTGAAAAAAAATAGCTGCCTTTGATAAAAAATAAAAAAAATCCAAAATTCATGAATCTGCAGAGTATGAATTTTCCAAGAAGACCAAATTAGTAAATCGGAATAAAACAAAAACATAGTATGCTTTAAGAAAATGTAATCGACATTTGAAAACAAAAGAAAATCATTCAGTTAGCGTCAGCCATATTTGAACTTGTACTTCAATTATTGTTTAATACTTTTAAATTAAAAGTTAATAGTGTTAAAAGTTCATACAAAAACATAGGTAAGACAATTATTTTTTATATTTATTTTTTTTACGGGTAAAGGAGCATCAATTTAAATTTTAGTATGTTAAAAAATGGAGTGTTCTATAGGAGAATATCTGAATGAAACATGTCACAGTTTTGTATATGGAGTGGTGGAAAAAAAATTAATGTCATTAATGAGTACAGCGACGAGCAACAGAATTTAATCAAAGTAAGATTAAATAAGAACATAAAAACAATATGTAAATTTCACGAAAACAAATTTTTATACAAATTCAGTCACATATTTGGTAAAAAATGTTGTGATCCATTAAAGCTTCATAAAAAAATAGTAACCAAAAATTTACGAGAAATTTTATTAAAAGACGATTTCGTAAAATTATATAAACTTATTCCTGGAAAATCAATTTGCAAAAATTGCGTACAAAAATATAGCTGAAAAAAATAATGTTAATGAATGCATGTTTATGGAAACTGAAACTAATTACCATGACGAAACTTTTAGTTTACCAGAAGAAAATTTGGAAACAATAGACAAACTATGTTTAACAATAAACTTGTCTCCCCCCTCAAAGATAAAAAAAATTAATTCTGATAAAAGAAAAAAATCGCTAAATAAAAAATTTAACGAAGTTAGCGAAAAAGTTCGAACAAGTTTGGAAATCTCTTTTGACACAACCTTAGACCGTGATAAACAACCCGATCCTTTGTTATTGGACAACGAATACCGTTTATTAATCGGTAAATTAAAAGAAAAAATTCCTACATGCTCAAAAGAAGAAAAAATAAAAATATTAAGTTTGGCACCAACTTCTTGGTCACAAAAAAAAAATTTGCAGCGAATTTTCAGTTTCTCCAAGATTAGTTCGCTTGACAAAAAAACTTGTTCAGGAACAAGGTGTTTTACCTGAATTAGAAAAAAATTACGAAAGCAAAATAACGGAAGAAACAAAGAAAAATGTTGTTGAATTCTATGAAGATGACGAAAACAGCAGAATGTGCCCCGGTAAAAAAGACTCGGTTTCCGTACAGATAGATGGTAAAAAGGAACATAAACAAAAGCAGTTATTATTGTGTAACCTTAATGAATTATATGTTAAATTTAAAGACAAAAACCCTAATACCAAAATTGGTAGATCTACATTTTGTAGTTATCGTCCTAAGTGGTGTGTTGTGGCTGGTGCTTCAGGAACGCATATTGTTTGTGTTTGTATTTATCATCAAAATGTAAAGCTAATGCTAGAGGGTGCTAAATTAAATGTAGATTATAAAGATTTGCTGAATCTTTTTGTTTGCGATTTAAACAACTAGGAATGCATGATGGAAAATTGCTCTAAATGTTCTGATCCAGAAAGTATCTTGAAAGCATTAACAGAAACAGATGAAGTAGCAGATATGGCAGAAAATGTTACCTATAAGCAATGGATTTCAACAGATCGCACCGAAATGGTTACCGTTACTCAAAATATCGACGATTTTTTTCAAACCCTTATTGACAAACTAATTTATCTTAAAAAGCACCATTACATTTCAAAAACACAGTCAAATTTTTTAAAGGAAGGAAAGCAAGAACTTAAAAGCGATGAATGCATTTTTATAGGTGACTTTTCTGAAAACTTTACTTTCGTAGTTCAAAATGAGATACAGAGTTACCATTGGGCTAAAACACAAGCCACCCTGCATCCATTTGTTTATTATTATAAGGAAAACGAAAATTTAATTTCAAGATGCATATGCATAATCAGCGACCACTTAAAACATGATACCGAAACTATTCACACTTTTCAAAAGCACCTAATTGATGACATAAAATCTATTATACCTTTAGTAAAAAAAGTTACATACTTTAGTGATGGCGCAAGTAGTCAGTATAAGAATAAAAAAAATTTCGTTAATATTTGTTATCATGAAAACGACTTTGGAGTTCCAGCTGAGTGGAACTTTTTTGCCTCATCCCATGGAAAAAATGCATGTGATGGGGTTGGTGGGACAACAAAACGAATAGTTGGCAGAAGCAGTTTACAAAAAATGTCAAAAGATCAAATATTAACGCCCAAAGATATGTATAAATTTTGTCAAAAAAATATACCAGGTGTTGAATATATATTTGTCTCATTTATAGAAGTAGAGGAAAATAGAACAAAATCACAAAAAAGATTCGCCGGTATTAGGACAGTGAAAGGGACAAGATCGTTTCACAAATTAGCCCCTATATCAACAAATATTTTAAGATGCTATGAAACATCAAAATCAAAAACTTATAAAGAGATACATATGAAAAAATTCCCAAAAAAAAATTGTTAAAGAAAAGTACCACGAAAAGGTTAGCAATAAAAACGAACCTAAGTAAAAAAAGCCGGTAAAAAGAATGTAACAAGGTAGAGGAAAAAAATAAATATGTTTAATTTATTTGTCATAATTTACATTTGTGGTTTATATTTTATAATTCGGAGAAAAAGTTAAATTTTAGTTTTTTTCTAAAAAAAAATATGAAATTTATTATTATAATAATACTAATATTATTAATTATTTATTTTATTTAAATATTATATTTGTTAATTTTTAAAAGATTAAATTTTGGGTAATCTCCAATATATTTTTTTTAATATATGTTTAATACAAACCTCGCGGAAAATCCATAGCCCACTTAGTTTTTTATTCCTGAAAAACTAAATAAGTACCTTCAACCTATATTAAAATATATTTGTTCGAACCCTTACAGACAAATATTCCAGTAACCAATTACTGACGTAGTATAGTCACACTTGTGGCTTCAACATATAAAATAATTAGAAAAATTCCCCCAGGCCCAATGGAGAAAATGGAGTTTAAATATGGGTTATTTTTAATAAAACCCAATATTCAAAGATTTATAAAAAATTAAACAAGTAAGCTATGAATTTTAAACTTGGAGGTAGAATAGTACTTATGGATGGGAGTTCGTATAAAAAAAATTGGAGTCCCCAATTGCCCCCCTTTAAAATTATGAAATGTTGAAATCATTATTTTGACACCATTTTTACTAGATTTTAGAGGTAATTTTTTCAGTGTACATATATTAAATTTTCATGGTAAAATTTAAAGATCGATTTATGCTTAAAACATTGGCTTTTAACCGAAGTGACTAACTGTTAGAGCGGCTGAGTAATTTGAAACCAAAGGACATGCTAAAATCGTCAAAAATGACGTGCACCGATGGACAAAATATGCTGCCAAAACCAAATGAAATTTATTTTGGAAAAAGTATTGGTGTTTTTAAAGTACCAACATATAAGGTAAGTTATCATTAAAAAATACCCTGACCCTACTACATAAAGCTCACAGTGTGAGTTGCACTGTGCTTCCGGGATTGGTTGTTTGTTTTTTCTAGTCATAAAAATTGAGGACCTTTCTTTTGTCATATTTTTTTAGGGGGTAAATCTTTTACTTTCTTCAAGGAAAGTCTTTTTTTAAATTTGTGTCTTGGAAGGCATTTTAGAACTATTTTGATTTGTTCGATAAATTCACTTTTTTCTTTGAAGCCTTTTTAGACAATTTCTTTTTTCGCTGAAAAGCAATAAAAGAACTGCTGCCAACAAAATAATACTTTCTGTTATAGGCCTACGTTCATTAAAACCAAAAACCAAAAAATAATTAAATTAAAAAAAATTAAAAAAATAATTTTTTTTTAAATAATTTTTTTCGTAAAATAAATTGAAAAAACAGTGTTTGAAAAAAATTGCTTTCACCCTATTTACCTTTTACCCCAATCTGATGTTTACCAAAAACAATCCCAGCCTAGAACTTTGGATAATTGACCAATTTTTGATCATAACTTTTGGATATAGTCTCTATTTATCCAAACTTTTTCAAAAAAATGCCTCTCGCGCGCGTTAGCGGTTTTTTTATAGACAAGTGCTTTAATAGTATATTATTCAGTGAGGGTGCATTTTGCGATACGAGCCGGTAGGCGAGTGGCGTACCCAAATTATTAATAGCTATTATACGGAATACTATACTATATATTATACTATATACTATTCTATATAGTAGTCAGAATAGTAACTAGTACAAGACTAGTACTTCTAGTACAAGACTAGTACTTCTCTTTATTTTTTCTAAAAAATTAGTTTGGATGTTAGGGATAGGGTGTTGTTTTGTTGACAGCAGTATTTTTTGCTTTGAAGCATTATATGATTGTATATTTCGTCCGTGATACTGCAATACCGCTTAACGTCCAACTGCAAAACCGCGTAACGTCTAACTGCAAAACCGCGTATCTACTGAAAGCAGCAAAACTGAGATTTTGTATAAGTATAATCTACACATTAAATGGCGTATATTGAGATATTTTTTGCAAGATATAATCAATTTAAAGGGCTTAAATTCATAAAGTTAATTACCATATTTATTTGAAAATTGCTCAGCTGCTAATCTACAGGTTGACAATACTTTGACACAAGTACATCTTTTAATTTTTTAAATTAATGTTTATAAACTCAGTAGGATGGAAGAATCCTTAAAATGAAAATTAGGAGTTAATTCCAAATTATTAGGCTTAACAATATTGGATAGATAGAGCCAGTTTGCTACAATTTCATGACTTAAGTTATTCAGTTAGCTATTGAAATAATAATTATAATATTTTATATTATATAAAATAATAATTGTAATGAAAAGAGTGGTTTAATATTTAGTTTAACTATTATCATAACAAATTAGCTTAATAATAATATTATTATTTTCATTAAAAATCTAAAATTAAAAAAAAAATAATTTAAAAATTACGTAATTAGATGGTTTTTATTTTATTTTTAATTAAAATAGGGTAGCTGTTTCAAACTTAGTTTACTAAATATTGTATTAAGCTGTTTAAAATATACTAATCATACAAAAATCGTTATATATCCAGTAAAAGCAAAATAAACTAGTTTTTCTCTTCTGCTGTAAAATTTTGTTTTTTAACCTTACGCGGTTTTGCAGTTAGACGTTACGCGGTGTTGCAGTTGGACGTTAAGCGGTATTGCAGTATCACGGACGATTTGTGTCTTCGAAGGCATTTTAGAACTATTTTGATTTGTTAGATAAATTCATTTTTTTCTTCGAAGCCCATAGACTATTTCTATTTTCGCAAAAAAGCAATAACAAAACTGCTGGAAAAAAAATAATACTTTCCCCTGTGGAGAAAAATCAAAAATACAAAAAAATTTAAAATATAAAAAAAAAATCAAAATTTCTTTTTTTTTAATTCTTTTTTAGTAAAATGAAAACGAGAGTATAATAATTGCTATTAATCAATGAGGGTAAAGTTGCGACGGCAATATATGAGTAAGTTACTTTCTTCAAGGAAATCTTGCGTTAGTAAAATGTTCAAAAGATTTTTATTTCCTTTTTATACGTTTCTGGGCGTTTTATTGCCAAAAAATATGATTTTCGTAAAAAAGTCTGTCTGTCGGTCGGTCTGTGTGTTCGGTAAATTTTTGACCACGATAACTCAAGAACGCTTCAGGCTAAGGACTTCAAATTTGGACATTAGGTCAATTATCCAAAGTTCTAGGCTGGGATTGTTTTTGGTAAAAATCAAATTAGTGTAAAAGGTAAAATAGGGTGAAAACTATTTTTTTCAAACACTGTTTTTTCAATTTACTTTACGAAAAAAATGATTTAAAAAAAAATATTTTTTTTTTATTTTTTTTATTTTTTGGTTTTTGGTTTTAATGAACGTAGGACTATAAGAGAAAGTTTTATTTTATTGGCAGCAGTTCTTTTATTGCTTTTCCGCGAAAAAAGAAATTGTCTAAACAGGCTTCAAAGAAAAAAGTGAATTTATCGAACAAATCAAAATAGTTCTAAAATACCTTTGAAGACACAAATATAAAATCATGTAATGCTTTAAAGCAAAAAATACTGCTGCCAATACATGTTTGTTTACATGTTTGTTTAACCTCGTACTATTCTACTTAATTAAGCATCCCCTAAGTCCAGGACTTGTGTGGGCTAGTAGTAGAGGGAACCACCGGCTTATACTGACTTTCGAACCAGTTTCTAGGGAGTGTCCGTTTCACTTATCGCCTTCGCCAAATTTCAATTAATAATTAACTGAAAAAGGCAAATCGGCGCCAGTGAGAATCGAACTCACGATAGTAGACTTGCTATGCATACGCGCTAGCCACTAGGCTATGCCTCCCAATAAAACAATACCTTTCCCTATAGGCCTAGGTTCATACAAACTAATTAAAAAAAAAAATAATAAAAAAGACTAGTAATCTACTATTACTACTATAAAAAGCTCACAGTGTGAGTTGCTCCCTGGGATTAGTTGTTTCTTGTTTTTTAGTCCTCTCTGTCCGAGAAATTTGTGACCATAACTCAAGAACGGTTCCTATGTTCAAACGAGTGGGGATGGGGGTTGAAATATTTTTTATTGAGTAAAGCAGGGTGAAATATATAATGTACCCATTTTCAAGTTTCTCGGATTTTTCTAAATACCCAGTCAGTAGAAAAAAACTAAAAATACGGTAAAAACTACCCTTACGAGTGGGGATGGGGGTTGAAATATTTTTTATTGAGTAAAGCAGGGTGAAATATATAATTGTACCCATTTTCAAGTTTCTCGGATTCTTTTAAATACCCAGTCAGTGGAAAAAACAAAAAATACGGTTAAAACTACCCTTAGGAGTGAGGATGGGGGGTTGAAATATTTTTTATTTAGTAAAGCAGGGTGAAATATATAATTGTACACATTTTCAAGTTTCTCGGATTCTTCTAAATACCCAGGCAGTAGAAAAAACCAAAAAATTCGGAAAAACTACCCTTACGAGTGGGGATGTGGGGTTGAAATATTTTTTATTGAGTAAAACAGGATAAAATATATAATTGTACTCATTTTCAAGTTTCTCGGATTCTTCTAAATACCCAGTCAGTAGAAAAAAACAAAAAATACGGTAAAAACTACCCTTAGGAGTAGGGATGGTGGGTTAAAATATTTTTTATTGAGTAAAGCAGGGTGGAATTTATAATTGTACCCATTTTCAAGTTTCTCGGATTCTTCTAAATACCCAGTCAGTAGAAAAAAAAAAACAAAAAATACGGTAAAAACTACCCTTAGGAGTAGGGATGGGGGGTTGAAATATTTTTTAGATTCAAGATTCAAGATATTTTATTCGTGTAGTATACATAAAAAATGTTTTACATATGTCATTTTGTAATAAATATAAATAAAAAAGTAATCTTATTACTCACAATACATAATTTTGAACAGCTACAAAAGTCTATTGTGAAAAAAGGGACAAAATGTCAGAATTCATAAATTCATCTACCATATAAAAAACGTTTTTTATAAGAACGCTCTTTACCTTATTACGAATGCTTACCATTTTTAAGTCTTGTATATTTTTAGGTAGTTTATTATAGAATATTGGTCCGTAATAGTTACTGCCGTTACGGCTATGAGAAAGGCGAAAAAATGGGACTTTGACATTATGTTTGTTCCTCAGATTGTGAGGTAAAAACTTCGCGTTGGTTTGATAACTGCTTAGATTTTGAACCAAACAAGTTAAAATAAATAAGCAAGGAATCGTAAGAATTTTTAAATTGCTAAAGACATGTCTCACGTCATCTCTATAAGCTACATTGCCTAATATTCTAACCACCTTTCTTTGCAATTGAAAAATTCGGATGGTATGACTACAGTGCCCCCAGACTATTAGTCCATATGAGCAATGAGACATAAACAAAGAATGATACGCCATCAATAACGTATGATTATCTAGTATATTCTTTAATGAACGAATGAGAAAAATATTTGATCGTAATTTCTTGGAGAGCTGGTCAACATGCATATTCCAAGATAAGTGGGGGTCAAAAGTAATTCCCAGATATTTGATTGAGACAGGATTTTCAAAACTGTGGGGCCTAAACGAAAATATCAAATTTTGAGTTTTTTTAGTATTTAAACAAAGTTTGTTTGCGGAAAACCATTTAGCTGCCTCTATCTCAACTTTAGACATTTTGTTTAAAGGAATATTTTCATTATGATGAGAAGAACACCAAGCAGTATCATCTGCAAAAAGTAAAGTTAGGTCATTTTCTGTAATAATAATGTCATTGATAAAGATGAGGAATAAGATGGGACCCAAAGTCGAACCTTGCGGAACTCCATGAAAGTTACTTTTTATGTCAGATTTTATAAAAATTTTTAAAACAAATTGTTTCCTATCGGAAAGAAAAGATGGAAGTAAATCTATACTGTTATTATCAAAATTATAATATCTTAGCTTGTCTATCAAAATGTCGTGAGGCACACAGTCAAAGGTTTTTTGGATATCTAGAAGTACTGTCCCTGTGAAGGTCCCATCCTCCAGGCCCCCGACTATCATGTCAACTAATTTATTCAAGGCGGTGCAAGTGTTACGTTTACTTCGAAAACCATTTTGGTTTATATTAAATAAATTGTTAGACTCAAAATGTGTTACCAGTTGTTTCTTTAAAATCCTCTCAAAAATTTTTGAGATAATTGGGGGGACAGATATGGGTCTAAAGTTATTTAAATCCTCAGCTGAGCCCCCTTTGTGAAGGGGAATTACTTTTGACAGTTTTAACACACTGAGTTATACAGTTATTAAACAACTTAGTCAGCGGTACTATGAGTAGGTTTTTGAGTTGCTTAATAATTTTAATATTAATGTCATAACAATCCTTGCTTGGTTTATTTTTTATACTGTTAATTTCATCAGGTAATTGATTATAAGAAATAGTGTTAAATTTAAATGGTGGTAACTTTTTGTTTGTAAGAAACTCTTTATAACTTAAATTTTTACTATATTTGTTGATAAAAAGTCTAATAATTCTTGCGCTACATTTATAAAATGGTTATTTATCTCATCTGGAGTAAAGCAGGGTGAAATTTATAATTGTACCCATTTTCAAGTTTCTCGGATTCTTCTAAATACCCAGTCAGTAGAAAAAACCAAAAAATACGGTAAAAACTACCCTTAGGAGTAGGGATGGCGGGTTGAAATATTTTTTATTGAGTAAAGCAGGGTGGAATTTATAATTGCACTCATGTTCAAGTTTCTCGGATTCTTCTAAATACCCAGTCAGTAGAAAAAAACAAAAAATACGGTAAAAAGTACCCTTAGGAGTGGGGATGGGGGGTTGAAATATTTTTTATTCAGTAAAGCAGAGTGAAATATATAATTGCACTCATTTTCAAGTTTCTCGGATTCTTCTAAATACCCAGTCAGTAGAAAAAAAAAAACAAAAAATACTATAAAAACTACCCTTAGGAGTAGGGATGGGAGGTTGAATTATTTTTTATTGAGTAAAGAATAGTGAAATATATAATTGTGCCCATTTTCAAGTTTCTCGGATTCTTCTAAAAAACCAATCAGTAGAAAAAAAACAAAAATACGGTAAAAACTACCCTTAGAAGTGGGGATGGGGGATTGAAATATGTTTTATTCAGTAAAGCAGGGTGAAATATAAATTGTACTCATTTTCAAGTTTCTCGGATTCTTCTAAATACCCAGTCAGTAGAAAAAAACAAAAATACGGTAAAAACTACCCTTAGGAGTGGGGATGGGGGGTTGAAATATTTTTTATTCAGTAAAGCAAGGTGAAATATATAACTGTACCCATTTTCAAGTTTCTCGGATTCTTCTAAATGCCCAGTCAGTAGAAAAAAAACAAAAAATATGGTAAAAAGTACCCTTAGGAGTAGGGATGGGGGTTGAATTATTTTTTATTCAGTAAAGCAGAGTGAAATATATAATTATACCCATTTTCAAGTTTCTCGGATTCTTCTAAATACCCAGTCAGTAGAAAAGCCAAAAAAATACGGTAAAACTACCCTTAGGAGTGGGGATGGGGGGTTGAAATATTTTTTATTCAGTAAATCAGGGTGAAATATATAATTATACCCATTTTCAAGTTTCTCAGATTCTTCTAAATACCCAGTCAGTAGAAAAAAACAAAAAATACGGTAAAAACTATCCTTAGGAGTGGGGATGGGGGGTTGAAATATTTTTTATTCAGTAAATCAGGGTGAAATATATAATTATACCCATTTTCAAGTTTCTCAGATTCTTCTAAATACCCAGTCAGTAGAAAAAAACAAAAAATACGGTAAAAACTATCCTTAGGAGTGGGGATGGGGGGTTAAAATGTTTTTTATTGAGTAAAGCAGGGTAAAATATATAATTGTACCTATTTTCAAGTTTCTCGGATTCTTCTAAATACCCAGTCAGTAGAAAAAAACAAAAAATATGGTAAAAACTACCCTTAGGAGTGGGGATGAGGGGTTGAAATATTTTTTATTGAGTAAAGCAGGGTAAAATATATAATTGTACGTATTTTCAAGTTTCTCGGATTCTTCTAAATACCCAGTCAGTAGAAAAAACCAAAAAATACGGTAAAAACTACCCTTAGGAGTGGGGATGGGGGGTTAAAATATTTTTTATTTAATAAAGCAGGGTGAAATATATAATTGTACCCATTTTCAAGTTTCTCGGATTTTTCTAAATACCCAGTCAGTAGAAAAAAACAAAAAATTCGTTAAAAACTACCCTTGCGAGTGGGGATGGGGGTTGAAATATTTTTTATTGAGTAAAGCAGGATAAAATATATAATTGTATCCATTTTCAACTTTCTCGGATTCTTCTAAATACCCAGTCAGTAGAAAAAAACAAAAAATACGGTAAAAACTACCCTTAGGAGTGGGGATGAGGGGTTAAAATATTTTTTATTTAGTAAAGCAGGGTGAAATATATAATTGTACCCATTTTCAAGTTTCTCGGATTTTTCTAAATACCCAGTCAGTAGAAAAAAACAAAAAATACGGTAAAAACTACCCTTACGAGTGGGGATGGGGGCTTGAAATATTATTTATTGAGTAAAGCAGGATAAAATATATAATTTTACCAATTTTCAAATTCCTCGGATTCTTCTAAATACCCAGTCAGTAGAAAAAAAAAACAAAAATACGGTAAAAACTACCCTTAGGAGTTTGGATGGGGGGTTGAAATATTTTTTTTTGAGTAAAGCAGGATAAAATATATAATTGTACCCATTTTCAAGTTTCTCGGATTCTTCTAAATACCCATTCAGTAAAAAAAAATACGGTAAAAACTACCCTTAGAAGTAAGGATGGGGCATTGAAATATTTTTTATTAGGTAAAGCGGGGTGAAATATATAATTCTACCCATTTTCAAGTTTCTCGGATTCTTCTAAATACCCATTCAATAGAAAAAAACAAAAATATGGTAAAAACCACCCTTAGGATTCTTCTAAATACCCAGTCTGTAGAAAATGAAACGCAAAAGCGTTTGAAAACTTTTATATTTTAGACGAACAGAATAGTGGAAATGGACTACACACTTTTTGTCACACTTCCTTTGCCTTTCCTCACCTCTGTGCATTCGTATGTATTATTAAACACGTTTGCTCATAAATATGTTTCACCAATCCTTACTGCGCATGACATATTTGTATAAGTTTGCCAGAACACTTTTAATCATTCGTATGTATTATTAAACACTTTTGCGCATAAATATGTTCCACCAATCCTTGCTGCGCATGACATATTTGTATATGTTTGCCAAAACACTTTTAAGTATTCGTATGTATTATTAAACACTTTTGCGCATAAATATGTTCCACCAATCCCTACTGCGCATGACATATTTGTATATGTTTGCCAGAACACTTTTAAGCATTCGTTTGGACTTTTTTCAGAACAACATATTTGCCAGAACACTTTTAAGCATTCGTATGTATTATTAAACACTTTTGCGCATAAATATGTTCCACCAATCCCTATTGCTCATGACATATTTGTATATGTTTGCCAGAACACTTTTAAGCATTCGTATGTATTATTTAACACTTTTGCGCATAAATATGTTCCACCAATCCTTTCTGCGCATGACATATTTGTATATGTTTGCCAGAACACTTTTAGCATTCGTATGTATTATTAAACACTTTTGCGCATAAATATGTTCCACCAATCCTTTCTGCGCATGACATATTTGTATATGTTTGCCAGAACACTTTTAAGCATTCGTATATATTAATTAACTCTTCTGCGCATACTTACGTTTGTCTAAGCAGTACTGCGCATCGTAACTGGTGACCGACAATTTTTTTTGCTTGAAATGGACATAAATCATTATTAAAATTTGCAAAATACAAGGCTTTACCTATAAACTAATAAAAAGACTTCACAGTGGCGTGTATTTTGTTATTTTGCTAATATCTCCAGAAGTATTGGTGCTACGAAAAAAATGGTTTTTACCTTTTTTATGGTAAATTTTATTACCTTCCTATACATGCCAAAATTATAATTGAACGATAAAAAATTTAAAAAAAAATACCAAAAATTAACTTTTTTTGGCCCCTTTGACCCCCTTCTCCCCTACCCACATACCCCAATTTCAATCCCCGCCGAGATATTCACTACGCAAATATACCCTCCAAATTTCAAATCGCTACGATTTGTCTTTCCCGAGTTATCGTGTTCACAGACCAACAGGCAGGCAGACAGACAGACATTTTTTTAACATGGTCTCAAAAGTCTTAAAAACTTCGAAAACGTCGAGAAATGTGAAAAAATCGGAAAAACAAATTTGAAAAAAATGTGTATTTCAATACTTTTAATTTTAGAATTCTAAAATATAAAAGTAAAAAACAAAAAATACGGTAAAAACTACCCTTACGAGTGGGGATGGGGGGTTGAAATATTTTTTGTTGAGTAAAGAACAGTGAAATATATAATTGTGCCCATTTTCAAGTTCCTCGGATTCTTCTAAATACTCAGTAGAAAAAAAAAACAAAAAATATGGTAAAAACTACCCTTAGGAGTGGGGATGAGGGGTTGAAATATTTTTGATTGAGTAAAGCAGTAAATTGTACCTATTTGCAAGTTTCTCGGATTCTTCTAAATACCCAGTCAGTAGAAAAAAACAAAAAATACGGTAAAAACTGCCCTTACAAATCAAATCAAATCAAATCAAATCATTTATTGACCAAGTAATATATATAAAATACATTTTTGGCAAGTCATCACAGAAAAATTCATCACAGAGAAATAGTTTAAAATTATTTTTAAAGTTAAAACACATGAATTATAGATATGTTTTTTACACACACAGTTAAAAAAAATATGAATAATATTATATTACAATCACTGACTGGGGGAGTCGGTAAGAGATGAAGACATTTTAGTTATGTACTCTTCTATAGAGTAAAAACAATGAATAAGAAGGTAGCGTTTGATACTAATTTTGAATTTTTTATTACTCTAAGTACAGCCTATGGTTTAATGTGTTCATCGAGACCCTGGAGAGCCTGCACATTGGTATTCTAATAGTATATTTATGTCTTGTGTTATGTTTATGTATGTCGCTACCACAAAAGAAAAGATCCCTGTTTTTATGTACTTCTAAAAGTGTATGATAAATGAAAATACATGGAAGCGGCATTTTCGAATGTTTTATAAATAGGGCTGACATCCGTCCCTGAACCCTGCGCCGGAGATAATTCGTATTGCTTTTTTCTGTAGCCTGAAAGCTTTAATGGAGTGACTAGAACTTCCCCACAAAATAGTACCATAACTTATATGGGAGTGAAATAATGAAAAATAACTACATTTTAGTGTATCAAATGAAAGAGATTTTTTTAACTGCCTTAGGACAAATACTGTTGTGGACAACTTCTTGCAGAGTTGATCCACGTGAATAGACCAGCTAAGGTTGCTGTCTAAGACAATTCCCAGAAGCTTTGGGCCAGTTTGGTCCGCCACCGAAGCCCTCGTGGAGAAGATGAGCCTCTGCATCTTGTCGAGATTCATTTTCAAATTGTTTGATGTAAACCACTGCCCCGCCCGAGTCTCACTTGCCGAACCCCTCAAGAGTAACTGGTCTATAGATTTACCGTTATCAATAATGGTAGAGTCGTCTGCAAACGAGTAGCATTTTTTTGGTTCCATATACAAAAAAAGATCATTAATATATATAATGAAGAGTATCGGCCCCAGGACAGATCCTTGGGGCACACCATGAGTGACGGGTTGCATATCAGAATAACCATTACCAACTACATATTGAAATCAGTTCGACAAGTAAGAATCGAAGAGGGACAGTGGAATACCTCTCACATCGTAGATGCGCATCTTCTCCAGGAGCAGGCCGTGACAAACACAATCAAAGGCCTTGGAGAGGTCGAGCATTGTTATTCCAATAAACTCGCCCCTCTCCAACCCCTCCAAGATGTGATTCAAAACTTTTAGGATGGCCCCTGTAGTTGAGCAATTTGCTCTAAAACCGAACTGACATTTGTTTAGTATTTTATTTATCTCTAAAAATTTTATTAACTGATTTTTTATTAAAATTTCAAATATTTTACCAAAAAAACGGTATAATGGATATCGGGCGGTAGTTGTCGACCGATGTTTTGTCTCCCTTCTTGAAGATAGGAACCACTTTGGATATCTTAAAAGAATCTGGGAAAGTACCCTCTTGAATACATTTATTGTATAATTTTGTAAGAGGGTCAGTAATAATATCCACACACTCCTTTAATATTTTAGTATTAATATTATAGAAGTCTGTACTTCCGGAATTTTTTAGATTCTATATTACTTTTTTTACTTCAATTGGGCTTACTGCCCTCATAAAAAAGGACTTAGGACTTTTATTTTTCTTGGTATCCTTGAGAACACCAACAGCATCAACAGGTAGTGACTTTATAATCTTTTCAGCAGTTTTGGAGAAAAAATTATTAAACATATCTGGGGATATAGTATCATCTAAATTAGATTTTTTATGCTTATTCCTCTCAAAGTTTATAAGTTTCCAACAGTCCCTGGGTCTGTTTTGGGAATTATAAATATAGTTATCATAGGAAGCCTTTTTTGTACTCTTAACTGCAAAGGCATACTTTAACTTGTAGGTATTATAGGCTGCTATGTCAACTTAATTTTGAGTTACTTCACTTATTGTTTTTAGACAAGAAAGAGTATCCCTCATGCTTTTTTAATGAGTTGTTAAACCATTTGACTGGTTTATTGGGACTGTTAAAGCACTTTGTTAGTGGAAAATGTTTATCTATCAAAGATTTGATTTTATCGGTAAGAAAGCCTGATAAAAACTGAATGGAATTGTTCGGGTCCTCAAAGATATCCCAGTTTGTTACCTTAGGGTCCTTTTTAAAATTATCTATCTTTTTCTTACTAATGATTCTTCTTAGTACTGGATACAAGTGGGGATGGGGGGTTGAAATATTTTTTATTGAGTAAAGCAGGGTGAAATATATAATTGTGTCCATTTTCAAGTTTCTCGGATTCTTCTAAATACCCGGTCAGTAGAATAAACAAAAAATACGGTAAAAACTACCCTTAGAAGTGGGGATGGGGGGTTGAAATATTTTTTATTCAGTAAAGCAGGGTGAAATATAAAATTGTACCCATTTTCAAGTTTCTCGGATTCTTCTAAATACCCAGTCAGTAGAAAAAAAAACAAAAAATACGGTAAAAACGACCCTTAAGAGTGGGGATGAGGGGTTAAAATATTTTTGATTGAGTAAAGCAGGGTAAAATATAATTGTACCTATTTTCAAGTTTCTTGGATTCTTCTAAATACCCAGTCAGTAGAAAAAAACAAAAAATACGGTAAAAACTGCCCTTACAAGTGGGGATGGGGGGTTGAAATATTTTTTATTGAGTAAAGCAGAGTGAAATATATAAATGTACCTATTTTCAAGTTTCTCGGATTCTTCTAAATACCCAGTCAGTAGAAAAAATCAAAAAATAAGGTAAAAACTACCCTTAGGAGTGGGTATGGGGGGTTGAAATATTTTTTATTGAGTAAAGCAGGGTAAAATATATAATTGTAACCATTTTTAATTTACCCCTTTACCCCAACTCGATTTTTAACAATGCAATGGTCCAAATTTGAAGAATGTAGCCAAAAGCGTTTTTGAGTTATCGTGGTCACAAATTTCCTGGGCACACATACCGACAGACATATTTTTTTACCTAAATCATATTTTTTGGACATAAAACATACAGAAACGTAAAAAAAAAACAATAAATTTTTTTCGAAATGTTTATACTAACGCAAGACTTTCCTTGGGAAAAGTAAAAGTTACCCCCTAAAAAATTATGACAAAAGAAGGTCTTCACCACCAAAAAAAAAAAATTGCCCCAATGATTTTGATGACTAAAAAAAAAACAAAAAATCCCGGGAAGCACAGCGCAACTTAGACTGTGAGCCTTTTGTAGTAGTAACTAGTCTTTTTTATTTTTGTTTTCTAAAAAAAAAATAGTTTGGATGAACTTAGACCTATAGGGATAGGTATTATTTTGTTGCCAGCAGTATTTTTTTCTTTGAAGCATAATATGATTGTATATTTGTGTCTTCGAAGGCAATTTTAGAACTATTTTGATTTGTTCGATAAACTCATATCTTTCTTCGAATGAGTGAAAAAAGTAAAAGAATTTTAAAATTGGCAAGTAGTACCTAAGTAAAATTATTTATTTACATATTTTCATTTTTTGTTATTTTTTAAAAATTCTGGTGTGTAACACCTAAAATGTTAGCATACCTAACTTCAAAAAACGCCGAGTAAAATGCATTATAATATACCCAATAAACCGAAAATTGCAATACAAAAAAGTCTTTCTTTATTGTCCTGAAATCCTTAATGCCTAATTTGTATAATCCTATAAATACACCTAACAATATCTATAGTAGCCGATACATTAATTTTATCACTTAACAGTGTTGCCAAGTTTCGGGTGCTACAACACAAGTTTTTATCTAGGGTCACTTCGACGATTTTTATATTAAAAATTATATATATATATACACCGTGTATTTGAAATAGCGTCGGAAAAAAAATACACGAATAGCTCATGATATAACTAACATTTTCCGTAAAAATTAAAAAAATATGTGCAGCAGTTTCAGAATGGGATTTTTTTGAAAAAAATGTACCTTTTAGCCGTACGTCAATATCACGCTGTGAAATTCTCTAAATTAATGGTGACCTTGTAGCAAATATGTATGAAATCTTCCCAACGTTGCCAGCTACTACCTACCGTAGTAAAATATGAAGTAAACATATTATCACCTAGGTAATAATAATATTTTAGGTATCCGCTGGATGCCATCGAACTATTTCGCCAACCCTTGTTTTTTATCTTAACAAGAAGTTTTCACTGATTTTTTTAAATTATCAACCACAGCGATTGAATCACTATAAGACTTATTAAATAATAAAGTAAAAAAATGTACACAACACGTTGAAACACTTTTTTGCATTAGAATGGTCGGGATAGGTATTAAACTTGAAATATTAAACAAAAATTGTCTAATCACTACAGGAAAATAACGCACATAAACCACTGCAATGATTATTAACTATTTATTATTGACACTACGATTTATTGCAAAAAATACTGGTCAAAATAATTTTCTGAGAATCGAATTAGAAAAGTCGTAGCTCTCTCTCTCTCTCTCACTTCAGATCTGTGGTTTGAGCTGCCAGGGCTATCCAACCAGTCCTCGTCGGTTACACTTAAACGAAATGGACCGTCTGGTTTGTACCATGCCTTTCCGTCTGTTGCAACGAAGTTATCCTCTTTCTGTGAAAAGTCTTCTCTGATGATTTCTTTCTTTTAAAACACAATCACAATATACTTTTTATAGTCACTAAAGTTTAATGTTTGATTTATTAAAAAAAAGTCGTAGCTTCATAAACCAAATCCAGTTTTTATATTTCTACAGTTGGCTACACTTTGTTTGGTATTTTTAGGTTACATCATTTATTTTTTCGTATTGTTTTGACTGTAGCAAAACTGTTGTTTTAACTGTAGCAAAACTGTTGTTTTCCCTTAAAATTTCTATAATTTTTGGTCGTTATACATCTGGCTCTCACTACTCCTAGTTACTGATGTAACCACCATGCAACCCGATGGCTGAAATGTAAAATACAAAGCCAAAAATCGAAGAAGAAGAAGAAGAAGAAAACTGTTGTTTACATCCCATCAGGGGGCTATTTTTACGTGCAATGGGAAATTTGGATTTGTGCTGTATAAAATACTGATCAAAATGTGAAGTGAATCGCCCAAAGATTTTCAACAAATTTAAAGTTAAATATCTCCGAATATAATAAAAGGTACACATTTTGAAAAGATTACATGTATTTAGAGTTGCCAAAAACTTTACACTACTAGTGATATGGTATTTTTTCTACTAAAAAATCTGCAAGTGTGAGTTAAAGTTGTGTGAGTGAAAGTTAACCCATTAAGTTTCAGCATCTGTTAAAACAACATCTGTTAAATAGTTTGTAGGTGAAGATTATGAATATGGCAAGTACATCTTTGGTTATTATTTTAACATTTTTTACGGTACTTTATAATTATTGTTGATAAAATTCTATGATGATTAAAAGACGATAAAAGTTATTTTGTCAAACAGTAAATACGGAATCGACAAAATCTGACAACGTTGCATTTTGCAAATTTGAAGCGCGATGATAAAGCTTACAGATGCGTCGTCTGTAGGCTGGATTTAAGGTTTTCTAATGAATTTTTTTAGATTTTTTTTCCAATTTTTTTCATTCTGAATCGATTTTTTGGGTCACAAAGATGATCTGGTTTTTTTTTCCGACGCTATTTCAAATACACCGTGTATATATATATATATATATATATATATATATATATATATATATATATATATATATATATATATATATATGTGACACCAGCGCCACCACCATCGGTCAACTTGTGGAACCCAAGTTGTATAAGACTAGATGTATATAGTATTAAGTGACCCAAAAATGAAAATGCGGTTTTCACTTTTATTCGATACTAGGCCTCAAGATCTATCGTTTAAGCCATAAAACCTTATGGCGCCCAAAATCGGGTGCCACAACGTAAAAATGGGTGTAACTTCGTATAGATATTATACGTTTTGGGGATGTATAAGACGTTTTTCATCTATATATATATATATATATATATATATATATATATATATATATATATATATATATTTTACTTCATATAAACACGATAAATTGTAAAGTGATGATTTTAAAAAGGATAAAAATAAGCGACAATGAAATATTATACTTGATTAAAATATAATTCATACCAACATATTTTACGTATGTTTGACAAATTTATATTTTTTACGAACATATTGCACTAATTGTACTTAATGATGCAGTTGAAGCGGCTTTAAATCTGTTTTTATAGCCCGTTTTGTCATTTTTAATGGATGAAGGTGTTATGTAACATTTTTTAAAATCTTGAAATGTTTAATTAAGGAAGAAGGTTCTATGATAATATATAAATTTCAAAATTAAAAAAAACGTTACACTTTCATCCACTTTCCTTCATTTGCGTATATTGATGTCCTGCTGCCAAATTTGTGATAATATAATAGGTCTTAAAGAATTTTTATTTATTTGATTAATTAAATTATTAAAAAATGTTACAGAAAACTTAAAGACTGAAAACTTAACCGATAAAGATTTCGTTTTTTTAATGGGGGGAAAACATGACTTTTTTAGGAAAGATTGGCCGAAAATTGACGATCTTTGCAGACAAATTAAATTATGCAAAAATGCCAGTATTATTATTTCTTCAGTACCTTACACTAAAGACAAAACAATTAATGATTGTATTTATAAATTTAATAAAGATGTAGTGAACTTAGTTTTAAAACTTGACAAAATGTTGGACCAACATATATACTTTTACGAAATTAATAAGCATGACTACAAAATTGATAAACTAAATATTGCCAAAGACATTCTAAAAATTATAAACAGTCACACGAAGCCTTCTGATCTTGTAAAGTTGTGCGATGTTGTAAGATGCGAAGCCTTATCTGACGATATATTACACACAAATCCTAGATGTGGAAATTCACCTTTACTTATGGACAGAAGACTTTCGACTAGTCCTTATGTAAGTGACCTATCTTTAAATAATGGTAGTTTTTTATGGACAACTGCATTAAATCGAGTTCCAATTATAAAGACTGTAAATCTTTAGATCTTAAACTTTCAATTTTTCATGTAAATATACAGAGCATTATAAGTAACGCTAACCTATTAGACTTGTTTTTACTAAAAACCAATATAGATTTATTGTGCTTGACAGAACACTCTGTGGGTGAAAAAAATATAGCTGCTTTATGTGTACCGGGTTATAAACTTATATCTAATTATTCTAGAAAAGCACATATACGGGGTGGTTCATTAATACTTTTGAAGGAAGGCCTTAGTGTAAACATAACAGACATTTTGTACGTTAAGGAGCTTTCTATAGAATGTCATGTTGAAATTTGTGCTGCTTTTTGTACCAAGCCCTCAAAATTTATCACAATAACAGCCTACAGACCTCCTGATGGTTTGGTTAGTTTGTTTTTTAGGCAACTTAGTTTGGCCTTAAATTATGCGTTTAGTAAGTCCCAATTTATTATCTTGTGCGGCGATTTCAATATTGATTTTAATAATTCATGTTTAGATACGAAATTATTGGTAGATTTATTTAATTCTTATGGACTTAAAGTATCCTCCGGTGAACACACGCGCGTTTTTACTAATAAAAGGGGGGTGACTAGTAGGTCTTGCATTGACTATATGGTTTCAAGTTTACCTTTGGATAAAGTAAATATTAAGCTGTTAAAACCGAATCTGGCCGATCATTTTGGTCATTTGTTAATTGCAGATTTTGCAAACACCAAGTTGGCAAAAAACAGTAATACTGAGTGTTATAGTAAAAGAATAATATCTCGTGCAAACTTGGAAAATTTTAAATATGCTGTAAATAATATAAACTGGTCAAATCTATCCAATTTAAGTGTTAATAATGGTTTTAAATATTTGGTTAATAGTCTAAGTTTTAATTTTAATGTGTGCTGTCCTATTAAAAAAATTAAAAAAACCAACTCTAAAAAAAAGTCCTGGCTTACTGACGCTATTATTAAGGAAAGTCAGGAATTAAAAAATCTTTTTTGGTTAGTGAATACTTTGCAATGTGAAAAGCTAAAACATGAGTATAATATTAGAAGATTCATTCATAAGAAAAATGTAAATGAATGTAAACAGAAATATTTAGAACAAAAAATCGTGAATAGCAAAAACAAAACAAAGGAAACCTGGAAAATTATTAATAAAAATTTAGGGCGAGAAAAAAAAAATGATCCTATTCAATTGAAACTTGATTCTGGTGAAAATTTAACTGATGACTCGGACATTGCAAATCAATTTGCCGACTACTTTTCATCCGTAGTTATGTCTCAAATGGATAGTCATTTTGGCCAGAATTTATCATTACCACCTACTACTGGTACACATAATGTAAAATCAAATTTCAATTTAAGTCCAGTCACAGAAAAAGAGGCTATAAATGCATTTAACAATATTAAAAGTAAATTTTCTTGCGGAACAGATGATCTTTCTATTTCTACCCTATCTCAAGTATTTAAGAAAATAGTTACACCTTTTGTTTTTTTAGTTAATAAATCTTTAAATCAAGGAGTATTCCCTCAAATATTTAAAGAAGCTCTGGTAATTCCCCTTCACAAAAAAGGGTCTAAACAACAAATTGAAAATTATAGACAGATATCATTACTTAATTCACTCTCAAAGGTGTTTGAAAAAATTGTATTTAATAGAGTCATGAATTATGTAGAATCAAATAATATTTTAGCTGATACACAGCATGGTTTTCGATCGGGTAGATCGGTGGAGACTGCTTCATATAATTTTTTAAATACCGCTTTCTCTAAAATAGACTTGGGCTATTATGTAGTAGCATTACTTTTTGACTTGTCAAAAGCATTCGACACGGTTTCTCCTCATTTTCTCGTTGAAAAGATGCGTGCTATGGGTTTCCCGGAAAATATTTTAAAGTGGATTAAATCGTATATGGAATTCAGATCTTTTGTGGTTAAAATAGGTGATGCAAAATCTCAACCTCATAACATTAATGTTGGAGTCCCACAGGGTTCTATTTTGGGACCTCTACTATTCCTTATTTTCATTAATGATTTAAATTTTTTTATTTCTAAAGGTATAATTATAGTTTTTGCCGATGACACCACGATCACTATATTTGCAAAATGTCTTGAAGAGTTGGCTAAGTTAATTCTACTTACAATTAATGAATTAAGTAGCTGGTGTCAAAGAAACAAACTAATTTTAAATAACCAAAAAACAGTTGCGTTAAACCTATTTAATAGGAAACCAGTTCCTTTAAACTTTAAAATCTTTGAGGATTTAACGTTTTCCGATAGTACCAAGTTTTTGGGTACAATAGTTGATCAGAATCTAAGTTGGGAGTGTCATATTGACCAAGTTTGTAATAAATTAAACAGCGCATACTTTGGCATTCTACAGCTTAAAGGCTCTTTTAACTTAACAGCTCTGCTGAATGTCTATTATGCTTTAGCCTACTCCCACCTGTCCTTTAACATTATTTGTTGGGGTTCCTCTTCTCAATTCGAAAGAGTATTTATATTACAAAAAAGACTTCTGCGTTTGATTTTTAATTTAGGCTATAGAGACAGTTGCAGGGATTTATTTAAATCTAAAATGTTATTAACCGCTCCTTCTGTTTATATTTTAAAATGCTTATGTTTTACTAAGAAAAATTTAGTTCAATTTTCTTTAAACTCGGATGGGCATAGTCACGACACAAGAAATAAGTTGCTAAAAATTCCGGAGCATAAAACAACTAAATTTAAAAAATCGCCACTGTACAATTGCATTAGCTTATACAATGCACTCCCTCAACAAATCCGTGAAATTGAAAAACTGAACCTGTTCAAGGCAAAAATCAAGAATATATTAATAAAAAAATGTATTTATAATATGGAAGAATATTATTCATGTGATTTTGTGGTGTAATGTATTGTATAACTTATTTGTATTTGTTTATATATAAATTTCTTTATTTGTTTATTTATTCTCAAATTTATTTTGTTATTTTTGTGATTTTGTGGTGTAATTTATAACTTATTTCTATTTGTTAATTTATTAATTTATTTCTTTTGTACTTTGTATTTTTTATTTATTCTTAAATTTCAAACTTTTTATTTATGTTATGTGTATGTTATTTTAATCATTGCTTGTAAATATTTTTTTATCCTTACTCTGTATATTATTTTTTTTTTTTTTTTTGTACTTTGTATTTTTTTTATTTATTCTTAAATTTCAATTTCAATTTTTTTTTTTTTTAACATGTAAAAGTTTAAATTTATTTTAATTGTATTTTTTTTTAGCTTTTAGCTTTATATTTTTAATCTGTTATGTGTATGTTATTTTAATCATTGCTTGTAAATATTTTTTATCTATACTCTGTATGTAAGTTTTTTTTTTTTTTTTCTTTTTTATAACTTGTTTAATTTTATTTTATTTTTTTTTTCTCTACATACAGAAATTCGTATTTATATTGACTTACCATATGTACAATGTACCTTAATGGCTTAATAAATATTATTATTATTATTATTATTATTATTATTAATATTAATAAATAAAACCTGGAAATAAATGTTGTATCATTTCTTTTCCTAATTTTGCAGGTTTTAAAACAAAAATATATTTTTGTCATTTGGCCCCTTTTAAAAGGATATGCCTCTTTGAGCTAAAAATTCAAATGTCATTAGTTTCAATATCAATCAACCAATCAAAGTCGACTATTTTACCTTTCGTATAGATTTATTATACAAAAAGTGGCGCTTTTAGTTACATTGGAATAAAAAAAATAATCGTTTTTGTGAAATGGGTAAAATTCCCCAAATGGTACAGACCATGGGCATTTGAAAATTTAAAAAATGAATAAGTCAAAGACCCAAACAGGCTACAGGTTTTCGGTTCAGATTTACCCTTGTCCAAGACGACTTGCCCATATCTAAAAGTTTAAAAAGAAACAGGAACACATTCTTAGCTCCTTGAGGTCATAACTTTTTAAAGGTACCTACTCTTGGGTAATAAGGTTAGGTAAGTCTTTATATAAATAACAACCCTTATAAATTTAAAAAGGTCAGGTATACGTGAACAGAAACTGTAAATATATATATATATATATATATATATATATATATGTGTGTGTGTCAAATAGACATACGCATCAGAAGTATACATACCACCGACGCTTACGGCTCCAAAACGGAGCCCAATACGTCGAACCCGGAGTCCAATACGTATCCCCATTGAAATTTTGCCAGCATGTTTAGGATGTCAATAAGCATACTCTGGCAAAATTTCATGTGGAGGCCAAAACTACTATATACTTTTTATACAGACTAGTTCACGAATATTCCACCGAAAAGCGCCACGATCGCCATACATTTAAATGTGAATAGTACGTATAGGCCTCCTACAGAGATGTATATAATTCTAGATGTAAGAAGCGCGTACTTGTCTCCAGAGTATTGACAACACTGTAAATATTCGTATTTAAGGGGGAAAGACTTAGTGAAAACTATCGAAAGATTAATCGTTCGACTGGTAAAAATAATAACGATTTTACTAAAAATTATGACTACAAATTTTTTATTGGTAAAAGTCTAGGATTTGATTCCTAGTAAAATATTTTGTTGTTTTTATTATTATACTATTCCCAACGCCTGTGCTGGAACAGTATTATACGGTAGTTTCGAATTTTCAAAATAAATCAAAATTCGTCTTGGACAAAAAATTGATGTGGGGGAGAAAGGGGTAATAAGAAACACTTGGGGTTTTAAGAAACAGAGCATGTTAGAATTAGGACTTAACATAAAGGCAGAAACTTATTTTTTTTTCTATTATGTATTGATATTTAGTATTAAATTTCTTGTATAAAATTTAAATAATACTAATACGTTTAGTGGTAAAAAAATATTATATTTTTTTTTAATAATTAATATAGTTTTCACTTGAAAACGCATGCATAACTGATGAATTATAATAAATTATATTTTTTGTTCATAGAAACAAGACGAAAACACTGAGTGGAAGGAGGCCTAAACGTCGATATAACTTCTAACGTTTATACAATTAGAGACCAGTGCGTAGAGTTTTCATGTGGATCTCTATTGAAGCAGTCTATCTATACCTGAGTAATGTTAGCTCCTCAAAAAAAAAAACGCCCAGCTCCTGGAATCGCCCAGAGCATTTAAATAAAAAACCATTCAATTTTTTCAAGGAACTGGGTAAAATACATATTATAGTCAAAAAAAAAACTTCAATGCAGGATGACAAAACCAAACGAAATTTTTTCAAAAAAGTTTTTTTTTTCGTAAAACGAAAAAAAAAACAAAAAAAAATATTTTTTTTATAAATTTAATAAGAAAAACCGCCCAGCTCCTGGAATCGACCAGAACATATAAAGGAAAAAATATTCATTTTTTTTTAAGGAGCTGAGTATATACATGTTGGACTTTGGTAAAATGTATATTTTAGTGAAAAAAAATTGAAAAAAGTTTGATAGGGGGCGCAGGATGAGCGGAAGAAAACGAAACCAAACGAAATCTTTAGATACCAAAAAAAAATACTGCTGCCAAAAAAATAATCCCCTATAGTTAGTTAAAATCAAAAACAAAAAAAAAAAAAAAAAAATTTTCAAGAACATTTAGAGAAAAAACCATTAATTTTTTTTTAAGGAGCTGATTATGCACATGTTGGATAATGGTAAAATGCATATTTTAGTAAAAAAAATTGAAAAAAGTTTGATAGGGGGTCCAAACGAAATATTTAAAAAACAATTTTTTTTTCTAAAAAATTTCTTTTTTCGTAAAACAAAAAAAAATGAGGATCAGCGAAAAAATAACGAAACAAAACGATATTTTCAAAAAAAATATATAAATTTAATAAGCAAAACCGCCCAGCTCCTGGATTCGACCAGAACATATAGAGGAAAAACTATTCATTTTTTTAAGGAGCTGAGTATGTACATGTTGGACTTTGGTAAAATGTATATAAAAAAAAACAAAACCAAACGAAATATTTTCAAAAAAAAATTCAAAAAAGTTTCTTTTTCCATATAACGAAAAAAAAAGAAAAAAATTTTTTTATAAATTTAATTAATAAAGCTAAACCGCCCAGCTCCTAGAATCGACCAGAACATTTAGAGGAAAAACTATTAATTTTTTTTAAGGAGCTAGGTATGTACATGTTGGACAATGGTAAAATGTATATTTTAGTGAAAAAAAAATTGAAAAAAGTTCGATAGGAGGAGCGAAATAAAACGAAACCAAACAAAATCTTTAGATAACAAAAAAAAAATACTGCTGACAAAAAAATAATCCCCTATAGTTCGTTAAAATCAAAAACAAAAAAAAAATAATAAAAAAAAAAATTCAATTTTTTTTAAGTTTAAAAAAAAATTCAAGAAAATTTAGAGCAAAAATCATTAATTTTTTTTAAGGAGCTGAGTATGCACATGTTGGATAATGGTAAAATGCATATTTTAGTAAAAAAAATTGAAAAAAGTTCGATAGGGGGGCGCAGGATGAGCGAAAAAATAACGAAACCAAACGAAATATTTTCAAATTTTTTTTTTTTCAAAAAAATTTCTTTTTTCGTAAAACGAAAAAAAAATGAGGATCAGCGAAAAAATAACGAAACAAAACGATATTTAAAAAAAAAAATTTTAAATTTAATAAGCAAAACCGCCCAGCACCTGGAATCGACCAGAACATATAGAGGAAAAACTATTCATTTTTTTAAGGAGCTGAGTTTGTACATGTTAAACTTTAACAAAATTCATATTTTAGTAAAAAAAAATTGAAAAGTTTGATAGGGGGCGCAGGATGAGCGAAAAAAAACGAAACCAAACGAAATATTTTCAAAAAATTTTTTTTCAAAAAAATTTCTTTTTTCGTAAAACGAAAAAAAAAAAAATGAGGATCAGCGAAAAAATAACGAAACAAAACGATATTAAAAAATTTTTTTTTTTATAAATTTAATAAGCAAAACCGCCCAGCTCCTGGAATCGACCAGAACATATAGAGGAAAAACTATTCATTTTTTTTAAGGAGCTGAGTTTGTACATGTTGGACTTTGGTAAAATTTATATTTTAGTGAAAAAAAAATTGAAAAAAGTTTGATAGGGGGCGCAGGATCAGCGAAAAAAAAACGAAACCAAACGAAATATTTTCAAAAAAAAAAAAATAAAAATTTCAAAAAAGCTTCTTTTTTCATAAAAAAAAAACGAAAAAAATTTTTTTATAAATTTAATTAATAAAGCAAAACCGCCCAGCTCCTGGAATCGACCAGAACATATAGAGGAAAAACTATTCATTTTTTTTTAAGGAGCTGAGTATGTACATGTTGGACTTTGGTAAAATGTATATTTTAGTGAAAAATAAATTTTCAACATTTTTTCAAGTTTTAAAAAAAAATTTGTTTTTCAAGAACATTTAGAGAAAAAAACATTATTTTTTTTAAGGAGCTGGTATGCACATGTTGGATAATGGTAAAATGCATATTTTAGTGAAAGAAAAAATTGAAAGAAGTTTGATAGGGGGCGCAGGATGAGCGAAAAAATAACGAAACCAAACGAAATATTTTCAAAAAAAAAATTTTTTTCAAAAAAATTTCTTTTTTCGTAAAACGAAAAAAAAAAATTAGGATCAGCGAAAAAATAACGAAACAAAACGATATTTTCAAAAAATAAATAAATTTTTATAAATTTAATAAGCAAAACCGCCCAGCTCCTGGAATCGACCAGAACATATAAAGGAAAAACTATTCATTTTTTTAAGGAGCTGAGTATGTACATGTTGGACTTTGGTAAAATGTATATGTAAAATGTAAAGCAGGGTAAAATATATGATTGTACCCATTTTCAAGTTTCTCGGATTCTTCTAAATACCCAGTCAGTATAAAAAAAAAAACAAAAAATACGGTAAAAACTACCCTTAGGAGTGGGGATGGGGGGTTAAAATATTTTTTATTTAGTAAAGCAGTGAAATATATAAATGTCCCCATTTTCAAGTTTCTCGGATTCTTCTAAATACCCAGTCAGTAGAAAAAAAACAAAAAATACGGTATTAACTACCCTTAAGAGATTCGATGGGGGGTTGAAATATTTTTGATTAGGTAAAACAGAGTAAAATATATAATTGTGCCCATTTTCAAGTTTCTCGGATTTTTCTAAATACCCAGTCAGTAGAAAAAACCAAAAAATACGGTACAAACTACCCTTAGGAGTGGGGATGGGGGGTTGAAATATGTTTTATTGAGTAAAGCAGGGTAAAATATATAATTGTACCCATTTTCAAGTTTCCCGGATTCTTTTAAATACCCAGAAAAAAAACAAAAAATACGGTTAAAGCACCCTTAGGAGTAGGAATGGGGGGTTGAAATATTTTTTATTCAGTAAAGCAGGCTGAAATATATAATTATACCCATTTTCAAGTTTCTCGGATTCTTCTAAATACCCAGTCAGTAGAAAAAACCAAAAAATACGGTAAAAACTACCCTTAGGAGTGGGGATGGGAGGTTGAAATATTTTTTATTCATTAAAGCAGGGTGAAATATATAATTATACCCATTTTCAAGTTTCTCGGATTCTTCTAATTACCCAGTCAGTAGAAAAAAACAAAAAATACGGTAAAAATTATCCTTAGGAGTGGGGATGGGGGGCTTAAGTATTTTTTATTGAGTAAAGTAGGGTGAAATATATAATTGTACCCATTTTCAAGTTTCTCGGATTCTTCTAAATACCCAGTCAGTAGAAAAAACCAAACCATACGGTAAAAACTACCCTTAGGAGTTTGGATGGGGGGTTAAAATATATTTTATTGAGTAAACCAGAGTAAAATATATCATTGTACCCATTTTCAAGTTTCTCGGATTCTTCTAAATACCCAGTCAGTAGAAAAAAACAAAAAATACGGTAAAAACTACCCTTAGGAGTGGGGATGGGGGGTTCAAATATTATTTATTGAGTAAAGCAGGGTAAAATATATGATTGTACCCATTTTCAAGTTTCTCGGATTCTTCTAAATACCCAGTCAGTATAAAAAAAAAACAAAAAATAGGGTAAAAACTACCATTAGGAGTGGGGATGGGGGGTTAAAATATTTTTTATTTAGTAAAGCAGTGAAATATATAAATGTCCCCATTTTCAAGTTTCTCAGATTCTTTTAAATACCCAGTCAGTAGAAAAAAAACAAAAAATACGGTAATAACTACCCTTAAGAGATTCGATGGGGGGTTAAAATATTTTTTATTTAGTAAAGCAGGGTAAAATATATAATTGTACCCATTTTCAAGTTTCTGGGATTCTTCTAAATACCCAGTCAGTAGAAAAAAACAAAAAATACGGTAAAAACTACCCTTACGAGTGGGGATGGGGGGTTAAAATATTATTTATTGAGTAAAGCAGGATAAAATATATAATTGTACCAATTTTCAAGTTTCTCGGATTCTTCTAAATACCCAGTCAGTAAAAAAAAAACCTAAAATACGGTAAAAACTACCATTAGGAGTAAGGATGGAGGGTTGAAATATTTTTTATTAGGTAAAGAAGGGTGAAATATATAATTGTACCCATTTTCAAGTTTCTCGGATTCTTCTAAATACCCAGTCAGTAAAAAAAAAACAAAAAATACGGTAAAAACTACCCTTAGGAGTAAGGATAGGGGATTGAAATATTTTTTATTAGGTAAAGCAGGATGAAATATATAATTGTACCCATTTTCAAGTTTCTCGGATTCTTCTAAATACCCAGTCTGTAGAAAAAAACAAAAATGTGGTAAAAAAATACCCTTAGGAGTAGGGATGGGGGGTTGAAATATTTTTTATTGAGTAAAGCAGGGTGAGATATATAATTTTACCCAATTTCAAGTTTCTTGGATAGTAGAAAAAAAACAAAAATATGGTAAAAATTACCCTTAGGAGTAGGGATGGGGGGTTGAAATATTTTTTATTGAGTTAAGCAGGGTGAAATATATAATTGTACTAAATTTCAAGTTTCTTGGATTCTTCTAAATACCCAGTCAGTAGAAAAAACAAAAATACGGTAAAAACTACCCTTAGGAGTGGGGATGGGGGGTTGAAATATTTTTTATTGAGTAAGGCAGGGTGAAATATATAATTGTACCCATTTTTAAGTTTCTCGGATTCTTCTAAATACCCAGTCAGTAGAAAAAAAAAACAAAAAATATGGTAAAAACTACCCTTAGGAGTGGGGATGAGGGGTTGAAATATTTTGATTAAGTAAAACAGGGTAAAATATATAATTGTACGTATTTTCAAGTTTCTCGGATTCTTCTAAATACCCAGTCAGTAGAAAAAATAAAAAAATATGGTAAAAACTACCCTTAGGTGTGGGGATGGGGGGTTAAATTTTTTTTTATTTAGTAAAGCAGGGTGAAATATATAATTGTACCCATTTTAAAGTTTCTTGGATTCTTCTAAATACCCAGTCAGAAGAAAAAAAACAAAAAATACGGTAAAAACTACCCTTACGAGTGGGGATGGAGTTGAAATATTTTTTATTGAGTAAAGCAGGATAAAATATATAATTTTATCCATTTTCAAGTTTCTCGGATTCTTTTAAATACCCAGTCAGTAGAAAAAAACAATAAATTCGAAAAAACTGCCCTTACAAGTGGGGATGGGGGGTTGAAATATTTTTTATTGAGTAAAGCAGGGTGAAATATATATGTGTGCCCATTTTCAAGTTTCTCGGATTCTTCTAAATACACAGTCAGTAGAAAAAAAACAAAAATACGGTAAAACTATCCTTAGGAGTGGGGATGGTGGGTTGAAATATTTTTTTATTCAGTAAAGCAGGGTGAAATATAAAATTGTACCCATTTTCAAGTTTCTCGGATTCTTCTAAATACCCAGTCAGTAGAAAAAAACAAAAAATAGGGTAAAAACGACCCTTAGGAGTGGGGATGAGGGGTTAAAATATTTTTTATTGAATAAAGCAGGGTAAAATATATAATTGTAACCATTTTCAATTTACCCCTTTACCCCAATTCGATTTTTAACAATGCAATGGTCCAAATTTGAAGAATATAGCCAAAAGCGTTCTTGAGTTACCGTGGTCACAAATTTCCGGGGCACACAGACCGACAAACAGACCAACAGACATATTTTTTTACCTAAATCATATTTTTTGGTTATAAAACATACAGAAACGTAAAAAAAAACAATAAATTTTTTTCGAAATGTTTATACTAACGCAAGACTTTCCTTAGGAAAAGTAAAAGTTACCCCCTAAAAAATTATAACAAAAGAAGGTCTTCACCTCCAAAAAAAAATTTGCCCAAATGATTTTGATGACTAAAAAAAACAACAAATCCCGGGAAGCACAGCGCAACTTACACTGTGAGCCTTTTGTAGTAGTAACTAGTCTTTTTTATTTTTGTTTTCTAAAAAAAATAGTTTGGATGAACCTAGACCTATAGGGATAGGTATTATTTTGTTGCCAGCAGTATTTTTTTCTTTGAAGCATAATATGATTGTATATTTGTGTCTTCGAAGGCAATTTTAGAACTATTTTGATTTGTTCGATAAACTCATATCTTTATTCGAATGAGTGAAAAAAGTAAAATAATTTTAAATTTGGCAAGAAGTAGCTAAGTAAAATTATTTATTTACATATTTTGATTTTTTGTTATTTTTTAAAAATTCTGGTGTGTAACACCTAAAATGTTAGCATACCTAACCTCAAAAAACGCCGAGTAAAATGCATTATAATATACCCAATAAACCGAAAATTGCAATACAAAAAAGTCTTTCTTTATTGTCCTAAAATCCTTAATGCCTAATTTGTATAATCCTATAAATACACCTAACAATATCTATAGTAGCCGATACATTAATATTGTCACTTAACAGTGTTGCCAAGTTTCGGATGCCACAACAAAGGTTTTTATCTAGGGTCACTTCGACGATTTTTATATTAGAAATTATATATATATATATATATATATATATATATATATATATATATATATATATATATGTGTGACACCAGAGCCACCATCGGTCAACTTGTGGAACCCAAGTTGTATAAGACTAGATGTATATAGTATCAAGTGACTCAAAAATGAAAAGGCGGTTTTCACTTTTATTCGATACTAGGCCTCAAGATCTATCCCAAAATCGGGTGTCACAACGTAAAAATGTGTGTCACTTCGTATAGATATTATACGTTTTGGGGGTGTATAAGACGTTTTTTATTTATATATATATATATATATATATATATATATATATATATATATATATATATATATATATATATGTGTCCCACGGTAGACAAATCAGTCAAATTGTGGCGTTATTATCAAAACTATTAAAATATATTTTTTACCAGTCAATAAAGACCTAGTTACCTTCAATTTACGCCAGAAAAAAGTGTTGTACTTTTTTCTGTTTTTAGGCTAGAGCAACAAACAGAATTTTTTTTAGTATAATAACATTTTTTAACGCCAAAATTTTAAAAAAATAATATAATTTCTTTATCATATGATAGTTTTTTTTACTAAAAACAATAGTTTTCTATTTAAATTTTTAATTTTAGAAAACGGTAAAAAATGGTAAGTGTATTATGGAATGACCCAGCTAATGTAAAAGAGAGGATGCTATGAAAATAAATGTTTGCAAATATGACGTTCACGATAAAAATAAATGTCAAATCTAATGTTATAAATTAGATTTTTACTTAGACTTAGTAAGGACCTTGTGGACTAGGGTATTTTATACTACAGAGTGTATTACTTAATTACTAATAAATTTTGATTTTTTGCGCTAAATCAAATTTTTTAATTGATATGATTGGATTAATCTTAGATTAATCTTAGCAGTTTTTTTTACAAAGTCAAGTCTATATCATAATGAAAGTATTGGTAAAGCAAGTTATTATAAAACCTATTGGACAACTTATGATAAAACATGTTTTATAATTATGAGATTTTAAAAAACATAATTAATTAGCTTGTAAAGAACCCCCTTCCCTCGCAGTTGCATGAAGTTGCAGCTGGTTCATATTAGCAGGGCCGGATTCAGGGGGGTGCAGGGGGTACAGATTACCCGGGGCCCGTGCTCGAAGGGGGCCCGGCGACAGAAGTTTTTAATAAACAGTTTATTTATTTATACTCCCCCAGATCGATAAGGCGTCAAAATGAGCAAATAATTAGATCTCGTTCCAAATAGGCAATAGAAAAAATTTCGCCGCGGCAGCGCTTAAGCCTTTTTGTATTTTTGTAAAAAATAATAGTGCACTGATACTAGTGTTTTAAAATTTGTAAAAAAATTCGCCCGCGGCGCTAGGGCTAATTTATCTACGTATTTTTTTTAGTTCAAGCTTGCAAAAGCTTAAAATTTGTAAAAAAATTGCCTGCGGCGCTAAGACTTTATTATTTTTTACATACTTAAGCTTGCTGAACTATGAAAATAAAACAGTCAGAAATTAACATAATTTGGAAAAATTTTCGACTGCGGCGCTTTGGCCATCAGTGCCTTAGCTGCGGGCCTGCATGGGACAATTATGTTTTGAAAAAATGGGGGCCGGAGTAAAAAGTTGCACCGGGGCCCGGGCTGGCTCTGTCCGGCCCTGCATATTAGGGTCACTTCATCTAGTCCTACTTCGTGCTTTTGTTCTCGTTTGTTTTGTTTTTTTGAACCCAACCAGACCAAAATTAAACCAAATACAGAAGAACAAAGGAAAAAAACTGTCATATTATGGGCAATTTAGTCAATTAATTTAATGTTATGTAATTAATTACGTACATTTTGGTTGGAATTAAAAAGAATAATTCTCATAAGTTAAAATTTCAAATTGATTGTTATTATTAATATTATTTATTAATATGCGAAACGCAAGACGTATTTATGATATTTGAATTAATTAACTCATCATTGTGTCAAATTCCATACATCTACACAATATTACGCCTTTCTAGAATATTTTCAGTTTTATTAGAATTGTTTTGTACAATATTTCAAATAAATCCATGTTAGTCCTTAGGTTTTCCCAAATCACTCCAGTTCTGATGAAAAAAGGTCAAAATTACGCATCTAACTTCAGAGAATCATGGGAATATAAATGCCATTTCACAAAATATATTATTAGCAAATAATTCTAATTCTTTGCTAATCTTCCACAATTCAAATGGATTTAAATCAAGCAGCAAGTTAATATGTATCTGCATTGATCCTCTTCCCCACATCGTCTACATAAGAAGCCCCCATTTTTAACACGATAAAGCAATTTAATTTTGTTTAGATGTCTGAGTCTGTCTGTGTATCTATCTGTCTTTTTGTAAAGTAGTTAGTCATAGTCGTTTCGTAAATGTTCAAAAGTTCTCCCATCCTTCTGAATACACATAAAAAGCCTACTTTCAAAATTATGTCTGACTCGTTGAAGCATTACCGGTGTTATTTCGTTAAATGCTTCAACGATTCTTTGACGCATATTTTCAGGAGTGGTGGGAGCTTGTCGGTAAACCCTGTCCTTTACAAATCCCCACAAAAAAAAATCACAGGGGGTTAAATCGGGTGATCTTGCTGGCCAGACAATTTGACCACCACGACCTCATGAAAAAAATGAGCAGGAGCCCTATCCTGCATAAAAATTATGTCATTTCGCAAATTTAGTGGTACGTCTTCTAAAAGTTCCGGTAATTCATCACGCAAAAAAATTAGGTACATATTCCCATTTAGATGCCCATTAAAAAAGTAAGGTCCAATAACCGAATTCCCCAGTACCCCTCCCCAAACATTTAAAGACCAAATCCGCTGGTTGTCAACATGCCTAACCCAATGCGGATTTTCAACAGACCAATAATGCATGTTATGCCTGTTGACAACTCCATTGCTTTTAAATGTAGATTCGTCACTAAACAAAATTTTGGTAGAAAAGTCCTCGTCATCCCCTGTTAATTCCAAAAGTTCATCACAAAATCGAACCCTATTTTCAAAATCCCTCCCATGTAACTCTTGATTAAGACATAATTTATACGGATGTAATTTAGAATTTTTAATAACCCTACTAACTGATGTGCGTGATAAATGATGTTCCCTTGCGATTATCCTTGTAGACGTGTGGGGATCATTGATAACTGCTTCTTGAATTATAGTTATAGTTTCAGGATCTTTTGGTTACTGGACTTTCGCAAACTTTTTTTATGTCCCTCACTCCTCCAGTATCCAAAAATAAATTAACAATTCTTCGTACGCTATAGTAACTAATACTATCATCGGGGAACTTTTCTACTATTGATATAGTAATAAAACTGCGTAATTTTAGGTATAAAATTTTTATAATAAAAAGTGGCCGAGCGCTTTCGATATGTTATATCATCATCAGGGCTGTGCCCTACAAGTAAAAACAAAAAACATGATTAAAAACTATAGTCATTATAAGGATTTTTATAAGAAATCTCTTTAGTTTTTAGGTTATGTTTTGTACTTACTTGTCAAATAGAAGGAATCCTTGTATTATAAGTATTGAACATAGCGGAGTAATTAATAAAAAATATAGATTATAAACATCTAAAGATCAAGAATAAAAATACAAATTAAATAAACAAACTTTGTGACAGAACGAAATAACTTATGTGTCAATATAAGGCGGTAAATTTAAAATAGGTGTAGGTGCGTTTTCTTGGTAGAATAAATAAATTATATTGAAAATTAATTTTTGTAAAATAGATAAAAGAAAGGTTTAATGGGTTAAAGGTTGTGGGTTGAGTGTATTTATAGGAAATTTTTAAAGAGAGGTTTGAAGATCCTCTTTTTGCCAAGATTTCTTTCAGTATTGGTACAGATGTTTTGTCCGTTTTTTGTGGCTTTGGAAATTTCGAGGTCTTCAAACAAGTCTAATTTTCGGGAGAAGACGGGTAAATGAAGGTTATGTAAAATTTTTATATTAAGGTTGGGGTCGAAGGTGTGGGAGTTAAATTTGAGGTGATGACCAAAAGAGGAGGATTTAGGTCTTTGGATGTGTTCTTTTGCCCGAATGCTAGTTTCCCGGGGCGTTTTACCAATGTATATCGTATCACAGGTTTGGCAGTTGAGTTGATAGATGCCGCTTTTGTCGTGGGTGGGAATTTTGTCTTTAGTGTTGGTAAAGAAGTCGCATAGTTTGTTCTCCGATTTAAAGGCTAAATTCTGGCGATTTTTTCACTTGGGGGACCTATATAGGGGATGGTCCTAAATTTTGGTTTTACATTATTTTTCTGGCATGCTTCTTGTTTAAGGATTTTAAATTTTTTCTGTCTTATTAGTTTATCTATGAGGAGGGGGTGTAACCGTTTGTGACTGCAATGTGTTTAATAATGTTTACTTCTTTATTATAATTTTCTAGTGAGAGAGGGGTGGTAAGAAGTCTATTAATATAGCTGTGAAATGCTGCCAGTTTGTGTTGGTGGGGGTGACATGAATTATTTGGGATTGCATGGTCTGTTTGGGTTGGTTTTCTGTAAATGCCTAGCTCTAGGTTCCTCAGACCTCTTTATACTATTCTTCTCGTTGTTTCTCTTAAATTTCGAGCACATTCTCTATAAGTTAAAATAATTTCTTTCTTTACTTCTAAAGTTATCATTTTGGCATTCAAAACTTGGTTTTATAAAAATCTTGCTTTGTTAATTTTTTGATTATAATGTAAAATCAAATTTGACATTTATTGTCATCATATACGACTTATTTAAAAAATTTAATTTCAAGGCATCCTACTCTTTTGCCATAGCGGGGTCATTCCATTATGCAATTGCCCTTTTTTAAGGTTTTATAAAATTATAAATTTAAATCGAAAATTATTGTTTTTAGTGAAAAAAACTATCATATGATAAAGAAAAATTGTTACTTTTTTTAATTTTGGCATTTGAAAGTATTGTTATGCTTATAAAAGTGCATGTGTGTGTTATGATCCGAATATTTTATATGTAGTTAAAATTTTAAAATAATATTTCTTTAATATTGCGCTATGATACAATCTGGCTTCACTAGATTCGGCTTCGGTAAAGTTCGGTTTGACCTACATTTGTTCGGACCCCTCCTCGGTAATTCTTGTCGGTATAACTTAAAAGTTGTCTAGTAATCTAAATTGTTTATACAAATTTAATTTATAGTCAAAATGATCGTTTTAGATGTCAGAAATAGCAATTAGCTTGCAAATTGATGAGACTGAAACTCTTTTGTCGGGGTAATTAAATATGCGCGGTATCTTTGTAGATATTTTGCGCTAATAGCATTGTCAAATAAATTTAACTAGTGACCTTCTTATTAGCTATATAAACTCATGAAAAGATTCATTTTTATCCAATTTTAGTTAGACTGCCTCCACGCCAGTTTCAAAAGTGAAAATGTAGTTTCTGTGAGAATTAATTTTGACATTTATTCTTGAATTAAAAATAGTTTTTAAACTTAGAAAAATTTTGAGACTTGTATTATCCGACATGAAAATAATTGGAAACTTATAAATACTGTTAGTATGAACACTGATAGAAATTTTGACGAATATTAATTAACTTTGAAAAATATTTTGTAAAATAATTTAAATGACTTATACGAACCAGTTTTAATATACACTAAGAAAAATGTGGAAAATAAATTGGGATTTGAAAATGATTGCGAATAGTTGGGATTTCAAACATAGAATGTTTTAAGTTAGTAGTATTTAATGGAAAACTAATATATAATGGAAATTAGAATTTAAGGGCTTTGCATAGAAATAGGACTTAGAAGTAAGAATTGATCTTTCATGTTCTTGGAGAATTTATTCACATTTATTTAATATATTATTCTCAAGTTAAGAAGAAATCGTTTTATCTGTTTCCAAAGCGCCGTCTCCTAGAATACCCGCTCCCGAATAAAGTGATAAGTGGTTAAGTATATTCTCCGCTCGGGTATACTTTAAATACGATAGAAGATTGTATGGCCAACCTAACTGAGTAAGTTATAATAAAAGTTATAATTAACTGCTGGGCTATAACCGAATTATATACCACATCACTAAATTAGTGATAGAATTCGACATGACTACATTAGTAGAAAAATATTTAATAGTAAAAAACCACTTCACTACATGTGGAGCTCTAGCTCAAAACCAAAAAAGAGTAGAAAACTTTTGTTTTAGGTCAATTGAAGATAATTAGGTCCATATTGACTGGTAAAAGTTTCATGTTGATATCTTTGTTAATAACGCCACAGTTTGACTGATTTGTCTACCGTGGGACACCGTGTATATATATGCATAATCAAGCTACGGGAAATATGTTTGGAATGTGTGTGCAAGTTTAAAAATGAAAGGAACACGCCTAATCGTGTACGTATGTTGTATACTTATTACTACCATTATGTAACGTATGTCTTTTACCGAATAAAAGTTAGTTCGTAATATTTACTCAATGGCTGCGTTTCTTTTCTGCCCAAGCTTAAGAAAAACTAACAATTTAACAGGTTATTCGGCCCAGATTAACGTTTCTGACAATTTTAAAAGCTTTGTTTATCAGTGAACAGTGTTTTTTCGCGTGGTTAACCGAAAAATAGTTCGATAAAATCGATGTAGAAAAGTTTTTATTCGGAAGACAAAATGGCGGTTAGTTATTTGTCTAGTGTTCCGAAACTTCTTGGGCGTGAAAAATACGATGAATGGGCTTTTGCAGTCCAAAACGTGTTAGTTTTGGAGGGACTAGAAAAATGTATCACCGGTGAGGTAGCAGATACTGTCCTAATAGCCAAAGCCAAGACAAAATTAGTGCTGACAATCGATCCATCTCTTTACGCACATGTAAAAGATGCAAAAACAGCAGAAGAAATTTTGAATAGTTTGAAGAAGCTGTACGATGATAGTGGGTCCACAAGAAAAATTACCCTTTTGCGTACGTTAATTTCTGCAAGATTAGACAATCATGATAGCATGGAATCATATGTAAACCAGGTAATAGAAACTTCACAAAAGCTGAAAAGATGTGGTTTCCCAATATCAGAAGAATGGATTGGATCCATTTTATTGGCTGGTCTGAGTGAAAGATTTGCCCCGATGATCATGGCGTTGAAAAATTCAAATATAGCGATTACTTCAGACAATATCAAAACAAAGCTACTGGACATGGCTGCAGATAGCAGCAGTAGCTCAGGAGGAGCGTTTGCCGCTGGCAAATCGATGTCAAAACGTCAGAATGTGTCAAAAGATGGCGGTGGTGGCCATACAAACAAAACTGACAGAAATATTAATAAAAAAAACAAACAAAAAAGGACATTATTTGTTACGGTTGTAGAGAAATTGGACATTATGTTTCCAAATGCCCAAATACAAAAAAGGATACTGAAAAAGTGGATAAAAGGTTTGCATTTAATGCAGTTTTTCTGGTGAATAAGTTTGATGGACACGAGTGGTATGTGGACTCTGGAGCCAGCAGAAAAGATTGGTTGACAGACAGAAAGGAACCAATACTTAAAGAAATAATGGTCGCAGACAAAACTAAAATACCAGTAAAATGCAGTGGCAATGTGGACATAGAAACTTCAGTACGTAAAACAAATTTTAATATTCAGGTACGTAATGCACAGTACGTTCCAAATTTATTGTCTGTTAGTGAATTATTAAAGAATGGAAATTCTGTTGTATTTGATACTGATAACTGTAAAATATATAGCAAAACAAATCATCTCATAGGAGTAGCTAGTCAGAAAAATGGAGTGTATAAGCTTAATACCTCCGAAAGGAGTCAAATAGCAGCACCTGCTATGGAAACTGCCATGGAGCCTGCTATGGAGACTGCCATGGAGACTGCTATGGAGACTGCCATGGAGACTGCTATGGAGACTGCTATGGGGAATGCTATGGCGAGCACTGTAGTCACAGATGTAACATGGCATAAACGTTTGGGACACATTAATCCTAGTTATCTAAATAAATTGTATAATGGATTAGTCGAAGTAGTACGTTTTAATGGATGTTCAAAAATTGATATGAATAGTTGTGAGATATGTTGCCAAGGCAAGCAACACATACTTCCTTTTTCATGTAGTGGAACAAGAGCTGAAGGTTTATTGGATGTAATCCACAGTGACGTTTGTGGTCCGATGAGCTCCATATCCATTGGTGGATCAAGGTACTTTGCTAAGTTCCAGGATGATTTTAGTCGTATGGTTTTTATTTACTTTCTAAAAACAAAAGAAGAAGTTCTGTCATGTTTTCAGAATTTTAAAAGTTTAGTGGAAAAACAACTTAGTAGAAAAATTAAAGTTTTAAGAACTGATGGAGGAGGTGAATACGGTGAATACGGGAAAAGATTTTGAAAATTTCTTGAAAACTCATGGTATAGTTCATCAGAAAACCACCCCTTATACACCCGAACAAAATAGTTTGAGTGAGCGTTTAAATCGGTCTATAGTTGGGAAAGCTAGGTGTCTATTATTTAAAGCAAATTTAGAAAAGCCTTTCTGGGCAGAAGCTGTGAATACAGCAACTTATATCAAAAATAGATCACCAGCAGCAGGTATCTCGACAACACCTTTTGAAATTTGGCATGGTTATAAACCAAATTTAAGTAACATAAGGATTTTTGGGAGTGAGGTTATGGTGCATATTCCCAAGGAGAAGCGTACTAAATGGGACAAAAAATCCAGTAAGATGATACTTGTAGGTTATGGTGAATGCCCAAAAGGTTATAGGGTCTACGATACAACCAAAAAGGATGTTATTATTAGCAGGGACGTAATAATAATAGAAAAAGCTGTTAAACCGAATAAAACGCAAGAATCACCTTTTTCAGTGGGGGATGACAAAAGAGATGAAGAACAAATTGAAGAGAAAAATGAAAATGAAAAAACTGAGGATCAAAATGAAAGTGTAGCGAGTGAAGAAATAGAAGATTTTGCAGATACATTACAAGATAGTGACTATGAACCAGAAGTAAATGTGGAGAATGTAAATAGTGTAAGAAAATCTAAAAGACAACCTAAACCGAGAGTTTTTGAAGATCATGTGACATATATGTGCACAGGCAACGAATTGGACCAAGATCCAGAATCCCTCCAGGAGGCTTTCTCTAGGTCGGATCAGGCAGAATGGCGGAAGGCGATGGCAGAGAAAATGCAATCATTTCATGAAAATCAGGCTTGGGAGCTTGTTGATCTTCCAAAAAGTGCTAGTGTTGTGCAGTGTAAATGGGTCTTTAAGAAAAAATGTGACAGTGACAGTTTTAGGTATAGAGCCAGGCTTGTAGCCAAAGGATTCACACAAAAATAAGGTATAGATTATATTGAAACATTCTCACCCGTTGTGAAATATTCTACTTTTAGACTGATGATTGCTTTATCTGTTAAGGTAGGTTTAGATATAAGTCACCTGGATGTGTCTACAGCCTTTTTAAATGGCGAACTTCAAGAAACGGTATATATGAGACAACTTGAAGGTTTTGGGTCAAGCGAAGCAATGTCTTGGCATGCGCATTGATATAGACAAAGCTCAGGGTATAATTACTTTGGATCAAACACAGTATGTTAATAATTTATTGAATAAATTTAAAATGGCTGAGTGCGGAACTGTAGACACACCCATGGAAAATAATCTAAAATTAGAACCAGGTCAGAATAATTTACAAGTACCCTACCAACAACTTATCGGTAGCCTAATGTACTTGGCAGTAATGACAAGGCCTGATATTGCTTTTAGTATTAGTTATTTGAGCCAATTTAATGACTCACTGGAAGGCTGCTAAAAGGATTTTAAAATATTTACAAAAAACAAAAGATTTTTGTTTAAAATTCACAAAAGATAATTCAGAATTAGAAGGTTTTGTTGATGCGGATTGGGGTAACAATCCATTGGACAGAAAATCCTTTACTGGCTTTTGCTTTAGGCTTTCAGATTCAATTGTATCATGGGAAAGCTCTAAGCAAAAGGTAGTAGCACTGTCCAGCACCGAGGCTGAGTATATGGCCTTAACAGAGGCTGCGAAAGAGGCCATATACTTGCGCAGTATTTTAAATGAATTGACAGGTAGTTTAAGATGTATTGTGTTGTTTAATGACAACCAGAGTTCACAAAAATTAACGTACAACCCAGTACATCATAAAAGAACCAAGCATATAGATGTACGATACCATTTTATTAGACAAACAGTTGCTAATAAACAAATAGTTTTAAAATACCTGCAGACAAATAATATGCCTGCAGATATTTTTACAAAAGCTTTAGGTACAAACAAGCACTATAAATTCTTAGAAAAAATAGGAATTATTCAAAAATAATATATTTTTGTTGTAAGTTTATAAGTTTTAAACTAGTGGGTGTGTTAAGTTAGAGTTTAAAAATGAAAGGAACACGCCTAATCGTGTACGTATGTTGTATACTTATTACTACCATTATGTAACGTATGTCTTTTACCGAATAAAAGTTAGTTCGTAATATTTACTCAATGGCTGCGTTTTTTTTCTGCCCAAGCTTAAGAAAAACTAACAATTTAACATATATAACGTGGAAAATTATCAGATACCGTGACGAAAAAATAACACTGAGCAACAAATGACAACTATTTTTTGCCTTGATCTGAAAGTAGATTTTTTTTACTAACTTTAGGCGAATTTTTTTACAATTTTGATGGTCTGTTAAAATTTTAAAACAATATTACATTTTAAAATTTTATAAAAATGTAAGAATGCTCTATAGCGGCAAATTTCACGCTTGAATTTTACACTCTGATAAAAAAAAAAACAAAAAATTCTAGCGCCTCGGGCGAACATTTTTTGAAAGACTATTTTAGATACACTATTTTAATTTAAAACAGTGTTACAGTTAAAAGTTTCACAAAAATTCAAAATGTTAAAAAATTTACGTTTAAGTTTAACAATCTTAAATAAAAAAAGGAAGGCTCAGCGCCACAGGCGAAAATTTTTATGAATTTGAAGGGATTTAGTCCATTTTTAAAAAGCCCTAAATATTTGCTCGTTTTCGAGCCCTTATTGTTCTAGGAGAATTATAAATAAATAAAGTATAAACAGTTTATAATAAATTAAAAGAAACTGTGGGTTCTCCTCAAGGCCCCTCATTCAGTGTACAGTGGGCAAAGGAAAACATTTCTAGAAAAGTACCACTTTTCCCCGCTAATTAGTGAGGAACAGAAAACGTTTCATGAAGAATTTATTTGTGAACTTTATGATAAAATAGTTTCCCAACTGGTAAATCTAGGGGCCTACCTTCTGGATGCAATATAATGCCTAATTATGGATTCTCTTAAGATTTTAGCTGCGCATTTAATAAAAATATTTTTTTGCTGTTTCACAGTAATATCACCAAATGTGACTGATAGCTTCCCTAAGGCTGGCCTTGTAGATTTAGTTGGCGTTTCTTGTATGAGGCTTTTCTATAGTCGGTGGCCTATAGATGGTATGCTTTGTTTTAGATTTTGTGCGGAAGAATGGTTAAAATGGGCCCCTTGAAGTTACAATTCCCGAGTAGAAAATATAACAAATGCTATTTTTGGTACATTGAAAGGCGTAGTCTTCATGATTTTTTAAGGGTATTTTCGACGCGTCGATGATCATGATGATGATGATATGCATTATTACTACTTTATATATTTGTATCCAAACAGTGTTGGGTACCCCCCCCCCCTCCCCCTGTCGGTAGGCGCTGGGCCGCCTACCCGGCCCATAGTTAATCAGGCACTGATAATAGCGAGATATTGGATTTAAAAGTGCATTGAGAAAATTAAATTAAAAAAGAATCCTCTCGACAGGATATTTCCTAGGCTGAAATTACCCATAAGAAATTTTTATTTTTTTATTAGCAATACTTACATATCGGATGGTTTTCTGGTAAATAAGCAAATTAACATAAATACCATTTTACTATTCAGTTACTTCCTACTTATTTTTTCAAAAAATGTGTTAATAGTAACCTTTATGCTGTTTACTTATAATTATGCATCGTTTTACATAAATATTAAAAAATACTCTACAACAACAGGAGATTGCATCATATTGAAAAAACGCATTTTATAAATACAATTTGTTTTAAAGGCCATTTTTTTAATAGTTAAGTGGGTATTTTTTTATGTGCAAGTTTATTAAAAAACACTTTCAATATCTTTAAATAGGAAGTTGCGTTTGTTAAATCACTTTATTAGTATGAATTACCTTGAAAACCTCTGAATTTAGTGACTGCTGAGAATTCCTAATAGGATAGTTTCTTGACGACAAAGACCGACAAAATTAGTTCTACAGTTTAGCCAACGTAAGAAAGACAAAGTAATCAGAGTAGCAATAAAAACTATTTATATTTACCTTATTTATTTTAACCCCAAATTGGGTCCCCAATTTAATTTTATATTATGCAGTTAAACATATTAGGTAATAATATGTATTCAGTACTAAAATTGTTGCACTCAGATTACAGGCAACTTTGTTTTTATGAAAACAGCCCTCTATTTACAAAGGCTAAAACTTTTTGGTTTGAATTCGTTTTTAATATTAGTAACATCCATTTTCTGGAGGGTAAACTTTTAGAACTCGTTTTTACCTAGAACAGTTTGGTAATGTTTTTATTAATGGACTGCGGGAAAATATCCCATCACTTTCAGAAAATTACAATAGGCAACACGGTTTCTTGCCCTGATTGGAGTCATATATTTTTAATTTTGGGTCGCTGAGGCTGAATCAGGCCTCAGAATGTTTCTATTGCCTCAAGTTTCTGATAAACTGAGATAAAAGTGGTAAAACATTATCATTTTAGCCCTTTTTTGTTCTAAAACATAAGAGATAAAATTATTGTGAGGTCAAATTTGGATTGGGCGACTTAGTATTAGTTAAATAATAACCAACTTAAATTATGGAAACTTTAAATTCATAGATAAAATAAATGTGGATACTAGGAAAAAAAAATATTTAAAAAAATAGATCCTATTATACAACTAAGTAGGGGTGGGCGTGAGGAGATCATCCCTCTAAAAGAAGACACAGCGCCACGTACTCATGCTTAAAAACGTCACAAAGCATCACTAGGGGGTCAAAAATAAATTTAAAAAATATTACGTAATTATTAAGGGACTTTTTACATAATATGTAATGACGTAACATTTTTATGATCTAGAACCATTAAAAAAACGACAAAAATAATCATTTTTTTTTATAGAAATTGTTTTTAAATTGGCATTACTGCCTGTACTAAAGTTATAAAAAATATATGTAGGATTTTTTTGAGGTCAAATACGGATTCTGGGCCTATAAATTGATAATAAAAAAATATATTTTTCTACAAACGTTAGTAAAAGTATAATTTTTAACGATTGCTGTCAGTGTCTAAAAGTAATTTACTTTTAGCACTGGTGTTAAAAGTAAATTTCGGTACATATTCTTCGCTTTTTCGCTTCAAAAAAGTAACAAGCCTGTTATATTTGCTTATGTCCTAATTCTTTGGACTTTTTTTTTTTGAATAATTTGACCAAAGCGCTGACGATTTCCATATTTTGGACTTTTCTTCAAAGTATGCCAAAAGTTATTTTCACTGAACTTGCCACTGACATTTTTGTCAACAAACGATCGAACTTTCCTTACCTTAACAACAATTACCTTCATGGACAATTAAATTTTAAAATGATATTTTATAAATTTATTGCGTTGATTTGTACTTTTAATAGTGTTCGTAGAAAAAATAGTATATGATAATATCATATATTATATGATAATATCATATATTATATGTGCTAAAAGTGATTTTATTTAGTTCGAAGGGATGAGACACTCCGCCTTCGGCGTCGTGTCCCAAACTTCCCTTCTCACAAAATAAATTGTCACCTTTAGCACTTATATATAAAAAGTATTTATATATACATCTTGGTAGAGAATTTTATAATCTACAAATTAAGTCCTATAAAATTTTTATACAAACTTGATACATAGTTTTGCATTTGTGGCAATTAAGTAAACTGTGCACTTTAATTTAAAGCTTTTTATTTTTTTTTCGCGTACTTACTAGTAAGTATACTGTATACTGTAGCAGTAGGTAAGGACACTAAATCTGTAAACCAAGATGGCTGGAGTATAACAAGGTGGCGGCTCTCCATTCATAAACGTTTGGACTAAAATGGCTACCGCCCGCCAGGGGCTCTTCATGTATGTTGTGGTTGTCAAAGTCGTAGTATTTAACGTCAAAAGTATGAAGTGACACGTGAAAAATAGAAACAGATAATTATATTGTAAAATACCTTATTCTTTTTGATAGTAAAGTAGCAAGTAGTAAAAATGTGTTTCGTTTTACGATGGACCGTTGCCAAAAATTTAAAAACTAGAAGAAGAAGAAGAATGTAGATTTTTATCGGTATTCACCCGAGTGTTTGGGTTATAAATTTCACTAAATTAGCTCCAGGTTTATCAAATTAAAACTATTTACACGATAAAACGGTGAAATTATTTAAATTCGACGATGAGACAACATTTTTTGACTCCATCATTGGATATTTACAAGCGGAGGTTTGTAAGATTTTTTTGTTTATTTTTTACATGTTTTTACTGTTTTTATGTATTTTAGATCTTAAATATGGTATATTTCGATAATTTTCATTATATTTTACAAACTTACACCATTTTAAAGGAAACAACTTGTACCTTTGATTGTCAAAGAAAGTATTAGGTAAAAGTTTGGACTTTTTATTTTTTACAACATTTTTCATTGCTTTCATGTTTCAGGTCTGAAATGTGAATTAGACTAATGCTTTTCATATGATTATTTATTAACATGCACCAAGAAAATAACTTTCCACACTGGAAGGTTCCAATCCCAAACAAGGTAAGGATTTCTTTTTCATTTATTAGAAATTTTTTCATTGTTCTTATTTCAGTGTGAAAAACATTTTCCTGCCTGTTCATCAGCAAACTGGCCCAGGTTGCCAAGTTTAAGAAGTGGCCTGGGACCCACCTGAGTTTACTACAGGCCGTCAACTGGCAACTTACTATTTATAATTATTTTTATTAATTGTGAAAGTGTAGGCTCTTGTATTAGTTTTTATATGATGATATTTTTTCTTAGCATAGGTACCTTATACACTGTCAGGACCATAGGGTGATCAATAACTGGCATGCCAAAATTTAAGAGGTGATTCTGCATCCAAATTATCAAAAAAAGTTCCTATAAAGGTTGGTCCGCAAATGAGCCCTAAGGGAGCTACGGCCCTTTAAAATTTTAATAAAAATATGGTTTTTAATTAATAACTCTGGTACCTTTTAAGCTAGAGCGACGAGCTTTAGCATGTATACTAGTATTGATAAGGGCAATAAGTTTATGTTAATTTATTTTCTTGAATTTACCCAGAGGCATCCTAGATGGATAAATGTATTAGGCTTAACACATTTTTGCCCCATACTTTTTTCTATGTACTTTTTTTGGACTTTTTGTAAAAAATATGGATTCCTTGAGTAAAAATACATAAAAAATGTCATATAGTGTAACACTGTAGGAGAAACCGTTTAAAAAAACTCAATTAAGTAACCTTTTGTGCCACCAAAAATGTTACTTTTTAAATGGCTATTACTCCTTTAATATTAAATTTAGGTGTTTTGGTGAAGACGATTTCACAAACAATATATAGGCCAATCAAAACGTTCCATTTTTAGTTTCTTGAACAATCAGATCAAAATGAATCTGATAATTTTTGCACATATGCAATTATCACTTGGTTACTATGGAAACAAGAAACTGACAGTTACTGACATCTTAATAAATGTTATATTTTTGCAAAATTTGTTTTTAATTTGTGAAGCTTACCTTTAGTTGATTTACTTTCATTGATAAGCAATATAAATGCTTATTTTATTACCAAATACCAAAACATCCTAGGTATAAACCCTAATTAATTTCAGATAATATATTATATTTTATGCACTTTCCATATTAAAAGATTTTGTTCGATCTTCTCGTTATTTTTGGTTTATTCATATGTTTTTTGAATTAATATAATTTAGCTTCATTTAAATATTTATCCGCGCTTATATGAGTATAAGTGCGCATGCCTGACTTTAGCCCTCTAGTGGCTCACCGCTCACGTACCTGTATTTTCTAACCACAAAAACCCGCGTGTGCATTCTAATGGTTTAACGTGCAACATAACTTTATATTATGCGCTCTCAATAGTGCCATACACCGCCTTTCACCGCAACTCATCCTAGCCGGCTAGATACTGCATGGACACAACATCTCAACGGTAAGTGCATCTTATACTCACGCACATTTGAATAGCAATATTAATTTGATCACCAGTTATCCTATGAATTACCATCAATACAGTCCCACTGAGAAGAGTATCAAACATTTTGGTCATCCGATCCGTCTTAAATCATTTTTATTTGCCGTTAAATGTCTTTATCGTATAAGGTTCATTATCGCATACCGTTTTTTTGGTTGTACACCGCTTTGCCATAAGGTTCAATTTCGCCTACCGCTTTGTTGCTACAATTTTAATAAAGTACAGTGACCCACGCGTGTAGGTAAATTTTCAAAATTCTCGATTTTTAAACAGCTGATCAGACTTGGTTGTTTGCATGCGTATTTTGTACTTTATTTAGCTAATTAGGGTGAATCGAAATATAACTTAATTTTATTACATGTAGTTTAATCAAAAATACTTATTTTCGTTATTTTAACCGCTTTAAGTTTTAATATTATGTATAAATTAATTGCATTTTTATTATAATTTTTTCTTATTGATTAGATTACGTGTAATTTTCCGATTACAATTATTGTATTTAAACCGCAGTTTACCTTTATTAGTACAAAAGGAAAACATTTCTTTCGCTTATAATTTTCTACTTCACGAGTTATGTTGAATGGAATAATATATAATAATAATAATCTTTATTGACCAACAGTATACACCAATGACAGGACAAGTATAAATAAACATCTACATATATGATACAAAATATACACATAAATAAATTTTTGCATTGCAAAAATACAAAATATATCTATCAATAAATATAATAATAAAATAAAATAATAAAATATTAATAAAAAATATTATGCGGGATTAGGATTTTCACTATAAAGAATTTGACCTAGACCACTAAAATTAATATCAATATCATTGCTTAAGCAATTGAAATTATTGCACATGATATACACCGGAGATTTGTAAAGAATATTAGTCCTGGCAGAAGGGATAGAAAATGTGCCTACTTGTCTCGAGTTACCACGGGGGACTAGAAAATTTATTTTAGTTAGTAAATATATGCAGTCAATTTTATTTCCTAAGAGATTGACTAAAAAACATAATGAAGCATTTTTTCTACGTACGTCTAAAGTGAGTATATCGTATTTGTTTAATAGATATAATTGATCGGTACCTTGTGGGGGATAAATTCTTTCAATTCTGTAATTTAACATTTTTAAAAATTTACGTTGAACTGACTCAATTTGATTTTTTTGACTCTCATAAATTGGATACTATATCAAAGATGCGTATTCTAATCTGGATCTTACAAGGCTAAAATATAGAGATTTTAGACAAGCTGGCGAGTTAAATGACCTGGTGTTACGAACAATAAATCCTAGTAATCTAGACGCAGAATTGCATATATTGTTTATATGTAAGGAAAATGTTAACTTAGAGTCAAATGTAACACCAAGGTCTTTAATATAGTTGCATCTTTCCAGTACTTGATTATTAATGCTGTAGTTATAGACTATTGGGTACAATTTGCGAGTATACGTAACGACTTTACATTTATTAATATTTAATTTTAGTCTATTTGCATTACACCAAGAATTAATCTTATCTTATATAACGTATATACCTACGTATTTACACTATAACTAATTAACGCTCGCAGATTTATTGCATTTTTTAATTAATTGCAAAATTATTGATTAGTGTTTTCTCGAAATTTCGCATTGGGCGAAACTAGAATTTTATATCGCATAATTTTAGCGATAATTACAGCAATTTGTATAATTTAAATACTTACGTACGCATATTTGCACTCTTTTACGGAAACTTTACTCATAATATTAGGGTGGGTTTTCTTAATAATTTTACAGTTACTAAATAATAATAATTATAATGTCTACTACAGACTCAAAATATAAGGCCGCTACAGTGCAGCGTGATGGCCTCATAAAACGGCTAGAGGCTGTCAAAAGGTCGGCTGATTTGGCGGTCGAAAACCCCGATGACGTAACCGAATTTAAAATGCGTTACGCTAATATTACAAATTATAATGTGCAATCTTTATATGATGGTTTCTTTAAGAATCATAATAGTATACTCTCCGCACTATCTTTACAAGATAAACCAAATTTAGATAAAGAATACGAAATTTTGCTGAAAATTTGAGGATATGTATTATTCGATTCAGTCAATTTATGACAAATTTAATATTCATGACGTCACAAATAAAACTCAGTTAGATACCACGGTCGGTTCTACTGTAAACATGAAGTTGCCAAGGGTTGAACTTCCTAGGTTCTCGGGCGACGTTAAGGGCTGGAAAACGTACATAGATATGTATCGAGCTATGATACACGACAATTCTAGCCTTACTGACGTAATGAAGTTCACCTACTTGCGTTCCTCTTTAGAAGGGGGGGCTGCATTGATGTGGTCAGTCAGGTACCAATGACTGATAATAATTATATAATCGCATATAATGCACTTATCTCTCGCTACGAGAACAAACGAATATTAGCTGGAAAGCTATAGAAAATTCGCCAAAGCTTTCTGAAAATAATTCATCACCCGAAAATGTTCGGTCGCTAGTGACGACATTTACTGAAAATGTTGCCGCGCTTAAAACTTTAAAATTACCTACAGATAAGTGGGACTTTGTTCTATTTCAGATGCTTCTTAATAGGCTAGACAGTACTATAACTACTAGATTGGAATTAGAACAAGTAGACTCACATTCTATCCCTTCTTTTCAATCTCTTGTTGATTTTTTAAATAAGCGGTGTGACTCGCTGGAAACGGTCGCATTCGCTTCTTCATCGATCAATAAAAACCGAAATTTATTAATAAACCGCAAAATCAGAACTTTCAAAAATTTAAAAATCCAAATTCTTTTGTAGCTACCGTTTCTCAAAATTTGTGTCCGCTTTGTGACGCAGATCATCCGCTTTTTAAATGTCCAAATTTTGCTGAAAAATCTTGGCGTGATAGATATGACATAATTAAAGGTCGTAAGTGGTGTGTTAATTGCCTCGGTAGGCATACAATCAACAATTGTAAGTCAAATAGTGTTTGTCGCACGTGTGGGAAAAAACATCACACTATGCTACACTTCACCGAGTTACCCCAGCGTATCCTACAGCCAGCGGTTCCGTCGACATCGGCCAACGCGCTCTCAGGATTCGCCGCAGTTCCCGCCCCTACCCCGCATGTCGTCCTTTTAGCCACGGTGGAAGGACGCATTTTGGACAGTAACAAAAAAGGCAGACTAACATCTCTACTCTAAATTTCTCTACTCCCTAACATCCCTACTCCATAACATCCCTACTCCACAACAACTCTACTCCGTAACATCTATACTTCATAACATCTCTACTCCGTAACAACTCTACTCCGCACTATATGCACTCGATTAGCCACTTGTCTTAACTCAAATGAATATTTGTCATGCTAAGTCACTGTCAAATATGAATTTAATTTATTAATTACTTACTTATTAGTGCATATTAAGAGTACGCGGTCATTGTGGCTTTTAGAATAATTCATTTATGATTGTTCTAGATTTGAATTTAAAGATAAACGTTTTCTACGAAAAAAATAAAATAATCTAGAAGAAGAAGATTCTTTGTTCTTTGAACTGCTCATTTATTATTAAGTGGCTAATAAAGTCCTTATAGTTTGGAGTAGAGTTGTTACGGAGTAGAGATGTTATGGAGTAGAGATGTTACGGAGTAGAGTTGTTGTGGAGTAGGGATGTTATGGAGTAGGGATGTTAGGGAGTAGAGAAATTTAGAGTAGAGATGTTAGTCTGCCACAAAAAATTTGAAAACGTTCGTATCTTACTCGATTCCGGTAGCGAAATAAATATAATATCCAAATCTTGCGCATCAAGGCTAGGCCTTAAAACTATATTTTCGCCGATTACAATTAGTGGTTTGGGACCTGGTAGCATAGACGCATCTTGGACCGCTCATTGCGAGACTAGCCCAGTCAACGATGCCAATTTAATACTCGATTTTAATGCCTCTATTATGGACGAAATATGTCCACCCGTCCCTCCCGCCCCTATAAAATTAGACCTTCCGCAAATCTCAAATTTAAAATTAGCTGACCCAAAATGGGACTTTCCGCGTGAAATTGACCTTTTGTTGGGGGCAGATATCTTCCCGCAAATACTTATTGACGGTCGAATTAAAACTTCTAAAAATCAACCCACTGCTATAAATACCGTATTTGGCTGGGTTTTAATGGGTCGAATAAATAATAATTTAAATTCTACTCGTGTTAAAAGTTTTTTTGCGATCTCAAATAATGAATTAAATAATAATTTAAAGTCCTTTTGGCAAGTGGAAGACGTTCCTAAAGTCTTAGCTATTTCGCCTGAAGAAAAGCGTTGCTAAGAAATATTTCAAAGTACGCATTCGCGTGACGCGTCAGGGCGTTATTGCGTCACTTTGCCGTTTCGTGACTCAACAGAACCATTTTTTAAAAATACTAGGTTCTTAGCTTTAAAACGTTTCTTTAGTTTAGAACGCCGACTTTTATCAAATCCTGAATTATACAAACAATATAGCGCCTTTATGCACGAATATTTAGAGGAGGGACATATGGAGGAGGTAAAAGGTAATAAAAATAATGTTTTCATAATTCCTCATCACCCTGTTGCGGGGAAAAAATTAAGGGTAGTTTACGATGGTTCATTTACCCCGTCAAATGGTGTGTCCCTAAATGATACCCTATTGACTGGACCAAAACTACATCAGGATCTCCTTACTATTTTACTTAATTTTAGACTACACTTAATAGCCTTTACTACGGACATCCGAATGATGTTTCGTCAAATAAAAGTCGCTGATCATCATCAGGACTTCCAACAAATACTTTGGCGTTTTTCGCCTGATGATGATGTAGCAACTTATCGTCTCAAGACTGTCACTTATGGTCTGAATTGTAGTCCATATTTGGCAAATAGGACTCTTAAACAATTAGCCCAAGATGAGGGCATAAATTACCCTCGAGCCTCAGAAATATTACAGCACGATACTTATGTTGATGACGTAGTTTCTGGTGGTGACTCTCTCTCTCTCTGACGCAATGTCATTACAAAATCAATTAATTAATATTTTAACTTCGCAAGTGGGCGAGTAACTGTCCTGAACTCCTCTCTCATCTACCCGCATCGCATACACAAACCGGTTCATGTGATCTAGACCAACATTCTACAGTTAAAATACTTGGGCTGCAGTGGAGTCCAACAATTGACGTTGTTTCTTACAATATTTCCCCTCAAGGGGGGTCATGCACGAAACGTGGGATACTATCCGATATTGCTAGAATTTATGATATAGTAGGGTTTCTTTGTCCGGTAATAATAACAGCCAAATATCTCGTTCAGTATTTATGGGCAGAAGGTATCGATTGGGATCAACCGCCCCCGCAATGTGTACTAGAAAAATGGACTAAATTCAAATCGGAACTACCGCTTTTGAGTGAAATAAAAATTCCTCGAATAATTTCTTTTAATAAAAATTCGATTTATGAATTACACGGGTTTTTGGATGGTTCTGAACGAGCCTACGTACCGTGGTTTATATCAGAGTTTTTGACCATGCCTCTCAGCAGACAAAAATATTTTTAATTTGTGCCAAGTCACGTGTTAGCCCCTTACGCAGTCAGTCGATCCCCAGGATAGAATTATTAGCGGCTACACTACTAGCGGATCTTTTAGATTTTGTTAAAACCGCCTTTCAAAATAAAATAAAATTTAATAATATTTTTGCTTGGTCCGACAGCAGTATTGTACTGGTATGGGTCAAAAGCTCACCGCATCATTATTTAACGTTTGTTAGTAACAGAATTTCCCATATTCAAGATAAATATTCTCCAGATTGTTGGGGACACGTCGCTTCTCAAGATAACCCCGCTGACTGTGCCAGTCGGGGGATAATGCCGTCGGAGTTAATTGATCATCATCTCTGGTGGTCCGGAGCCCCTTGGCTGTCTCAGCCCGCCAAGTTTTGGCCTTGTCTTGACGCTCCACCTTGCGAGGTCCCGGAGACCCGTAAGATTGTGCTAACCGCTAGCGTAAGCGTGGATTGGCGTGACACTTTAATTAATAATTTTTCCTCATTAGGAAAAATAACCCGCATTACCGCTTATACATTACGTTACTTTTATAATTTGCGCTATAATGATAAAAAGCGTACAGGATATTTAACGCAATATGAAATACATACCGCACTACTTTTTCTTGTAAAATATATTCAGAATATTCACTTTGAATCTGAAAAAACCGAACTTTTAAAAAATCGTGCTATTTCCAAAAATATCCGCAAATTAAATATTTTTGTCGATTCAGAAGGTATTCTTAGAGTGGGAGGTCGCTTACGACACGCTAACTTACCCTATGAACAAAAGCACCCTGCTTTATTACCTTCGAAAAACCGCCTTGTAGATCTTTTAATATTAGATACTCATAAAAAACATTTACACACTGGTATTCAAGCTACGCAATACTTATTATTTCAAAATTATTGGATATTAGGATCAAAACGCGCAATAAGAAAAATAATTAATCAATGTATACCGTGCTGGAAGTTAGATCCAAAATCGCCCCAACCACTGATGGGTAACTTACCCCCATTACGTGTTGCTCAAATTAAAGCTTTCAATGGCGCTGTCGGATCCGACTTCGCAGGGCCTGTTCTCATTTTAATGAGCCGAAATAGAGGCTCAAAAAGGCTCAAAGCCTATATATGTCTGTTCGTTTGCTTCTCCACAAAGGCCGTTCATCTAGAATTGGTCTTTTCTTATATTCTGATTGCGGAACAAATTACGTGGGTGCAAACAACCAAGTCATTAAATATCTTGCTGATGCCACTGAAGAGGAGCGGATTAAATGGAAGTTCAACCCCCCAGCAGCCCCCCATTTTGGGGGTCTCTGGGAGGCTGGCGTTAAATCTGTTAAGTCGCACTTACTCAGAGTCATCGGAAAACAGGTACTTACATACGAAGAGTTATACACTGTGTTAGCTCAAATTGAGGCCGTGCTCAATAGTAGACCGCTCTGCGCCTTTTCAGCGGACCCTAACGATTTACGCGCCTTAACCCCTGGTCACTTTTTGACCTTAAATCCACTAACTTGTTTGCCGGAACCGGACTTACGATCCGTTCCTGTGAACCGACTTACACGGTGGGACCTTTTAATGCGTCTCCACCAGGACTTTTGGTCCAGATATAAAAATGAATATCTAAATACTCTTTCACAACGTTTAAAATGGACTAATGATTCCATACCGCTTCAGGCAGGCACGTTAGTTTTACTCAAAAATGAGTTAACTTCCCCGCTCCGCTGGCCTCTTGGTCGTATTACCTCGGTACATCCGGGTATTGATGGCGTTATTCGGGTTGTCACTGTACAGACTAGTACTGGTACCTTTAAACGCCCGGTGGTCAAAATATGTCCACTGCCGCAGCAAGATTGTAACGATATAAATCGTCACTTTGTAATATAGCAAGGGTTAATTAAACTATTCGTTTACTTACGTTATAATTTATGTTTATTTTGTATATAAATAGTTACGTACGTACAGAACTATTTTGTATCTGGGACTATTTAGTAGCAGGAACTGAATTCTAACCATATGAGTCTCTATTCCATAGTTCTACCTGAAAATAACATAAAGAAAACATAATTAGAATATGATTTTTAATAATAAAGAATCATATGACTTATTTCTCTATAGTGCATTTGTCTATGGACTTACCTGGTTTTTATATGTTTCAGAGTCTATTGAGGGTTGGATTTCACTGGCTTTCATCTGTAGCTTGTTTCTCCTGGAAAGTTTCGTATGCTTATTCCTTCGGGATAATCCAGAATTTGTTGAAAATAGTTTGCTGGAACTGCTCACTTAGATTCAGTATTTTGTTTATACTTAGTTCACAGGACACTTAGTATTCTGTTCGTATTTTTATTAGTTTTGCTGATAAACAATAAGTATTGTTTATATTTGTTTCTTAGAGTAATATTTTGAGGTTAGATATCACTAATACGGATTGATTAGGAAATATTTTTTGGTTATTATCTTTGATGTAGTTTTCGTTACCTTTATTAGGAATCCTATACGGTAAAACTGTAGTTGATAATGACTTGCATAGATGTCGCTAATAGTTCAGAAATAGGATTTTATTTACCTGAAGGGTTCATACCGGTTGATAAGGTCGATTTTCCTCCTTCTTGAAGCAACTCTGTACAATGGTGGTCTCATTTTGACGAGTGTTTATTTTCTGTAATCATCGAAGTAATCCTTCATGTATTTTTATTTAAAGTTAGTGAAAATGAATATTTAAACAATGCGGAAGATATTATAACTGTTATTTTCTACAATTACGCATTTATAACGTTTCGATGGACATCGAAGACTTAGAATGACACGTAAGTTAAGTTTTTCTGTTTCTTAGAATATTTCTGAGATATAATTATTGTTTTAACACCATTATTACTACATTAATTAATTACCATTAATTACTCACCATTTCTATACCATTAATATGGAATTACATTAATTTAAGTTGAAGTATATTTTGGTATATTTGATATACAAGTTCTCCGCATGGAGTGATGTTCTGTTGGAACATGGTTCTGTATTTTTCGGCATAGATAAATTCTATATGACCGTCTAGCAGACAATTTTATATTGGACATAATTTTCAAAAGCATATTTAATCCCGGACAACATTTTCAATCGTACATTTTATCCTGGAAGATAATTTTTCCAAAGTAGATGGGACAGCCTATATTTTTTTTTTCTTTCATTTGAGAAATGAATTCATCAGCATAGGGGAGACTTGCACAGATGGAGACGATGGAATTCATACCTCATGGATTTTGCAGAAACCAGCTAAGTACTCATTCTGAAAACTTTTGAAAGCAATATTTCATATTTTTAAATTCTTTTATTTCAATATTCTTATAACTGTAAACTTTATCAGATCTGATATAGTATTGATTAATACTATATGCCCTTCTGGCTTTTGTTCATTTTTAGGTACTTATTTTTTTTTAAACATTTAATCTCATTTATTAATTATTAAATATCATACTTTTGATTAAATGATTTTTAATTTAAGCATGACTTTTATACACTGCAAGAAATGATTGTTGTTTACATACATTTCTTATAACTGTAAACTTTATCAGATCTGATATAGTATTGATTAATACTATATGCCCTTCTGGCTTTTGTTCATTTTTAGGTACTTATTTTTTTTAAAACATTTAATCTCATTTATTAATTATTAAATATCATACTTTTGATTAAATGATTTCTAATTTAAGCATGACTTTTATACACTGCAAGAAATGATTGTTGTTTACATACATTTCTTGGTGCTTGCTGAACTTCATGTTTTCTTTATACATTTAAGTCGAATGATTTCTGAATTTAGTAATTTTTATTAAGATTTCTTTAATTATATCTTAATATAATTACACATATTTTTTATATATATTAATACATTACTTGATGTGCTTTCATTAAGTTTATTTATAATAAATTTCTCAAATGAATTATCTTATTTTATTTAGGGGTTATATTTTCTCAAACTGAAAAGCTTAAGTATTTACACTAGGTTGTTACTTACCTAAAGGAGTAAAAGCTAAAGTAACTGGCGCCCCTAACAACATTAATCAATTCTTTCTATTTTTCCCTTGCCCATACCCATTGCTCCGCTGTCAAAACTAGCCGTTGGCAGTGAACGTATTAATTACGGTACAAGATATTGCTAATTAACTTTAATACTTACATAATATTAGTTTAGTTTTAGTTACATTAATTTTATTTTTAGATCTCACATTATTTTTATTTTTTTTTAATTAAAACCGCAGGTTTTAATTGGCTGCCAGAATGTTCGATCTTCTCGTTATTTTTGATTTATTTATATTCATTTAAATTAATATAATTTAGCTTCATTTAAATATTTATCCGCGCTTATATGAGTATAAGTGCTCATGCCTGACTTTAGCCCTCTAGTGGCGAAAAAGGAAGTGAGACAAAATAACAAGAAAATCTCTCACCGCTCACGTACGTGTATTTTCTAACCACGTGCATTCTAATGGTTTAATGTGCAACATAACTTTATATTATGCGCTCTCAATAGTGCCATACACCGCCTTTCACCGCATCTCATCCTAGCCGGCTAGATACAGCATGGACACAACATCTCAACGGTAAGTGCATCTTATACTCACGCACATTTGAATAGCAATATTAATTTGATCACCAGTTATCCTATGAATTACCATCAATACAGTCCCACTGAGAAGAGTATCAAACAGCTTTAAATCACTGATATTCATAAATTTTAATTTATTTAATTGAATCTTAGTATTAAAAACAGGCCACTAAAAACTAATTTAAACACTTATTTATTAAAAATATATTTGCAGTAAAGAATTACGGAAATCAAAACATCAAATGACTGCGCTGCAGTACAGCGTTGCCAAAGTTTATTAAAAACCGATAGAAAATTGTTTTTTTACGGGTGGAAACACCCGTTATTTTATTTCTTTTCAGTTGAAAACTAAACTTTTTAAACAAAAACAGCAATGATCTTTATTTAAATGCTAAAATATATGATAACAACTATTTTATTGGAATAATCTAAAGCATAAAATATCCCTCGAGCAAAGTTTAGACTTGTTAACATTCGCGAACAAGTGAAAATCGTGGATTTAAAAAGCGCGGCAAATTTGAGATTTAAATTTTTAATTATAGTTGTAAAGTAATATTGTTTTTAGTTCTTAAATTTTTAATTTAAATATGAAACAACATAAAACATTGTAAAATTATATACTTCCTTATTTTGTTTGTGAAATAGTCTTTCAAAATACCATTCGTGCATGTCGAATGAATACATAATTTTTTTACTGTATATAAAAAAATATTTTACTTAAGGAAATTTTTTTCGTGCATTTTTCGGCAGACTAACATCTCTACTCTAAATTTCTCTACTCCCTAACATCCCTACTCCATAACATCCCTACTCCACAACAACTCCACTCCGTAACATGTCTACTCCATAACATCTCTACTCCGTAACAACTCTACTCCACACTATATGCACTTTATTAGCCACTTAATAATAAATGAGCAGTTCAAAGAACAAAGAATCTTCTTCTTCTAGATTATTTAATTTTTTTCCTAGAAAACGTTTATCTTTAAATGTAAATCTAGAACAATCATAAATGAATTATTCTAAAAGCAACAATGACCGCGTACTCTTAAAATCCACTAATATGTAAGTAATTAATAAACTGAATTCATTTTTGACAGTGACTTAGCATGACAAATATTCTTTTGAGTTAAGACAAGTGGCTAATCGAGTGTCTATAGTGTGGAGTAGAGTTGTTACAGAGTAGAGATGTTATAGAGTAGAGATGTTACGGAGTAGAGTTGTTGTGGAGTAGGGATGTTATGGAGTAGGGATGTTATGGAGTAGGGATGTTAGGGAGTAGAGAAATTTAGTTACAGTAAAAAAATTATCGATAATTCAACATGCACTTATGATATTACTACTGAATTTTTTTTTGCTCAGTTTTAAATGAAGAATCACCCTGCAGCATTAAAATTTTATTGATGCTTTTTTTTGTTTCCCATTCAGTATGTCCTATCTACATAGGTTTAACATACACAGAGAGGACCTTTCAGCTTAGGAAGGCACATATTCAAAGGGCCTTAGCTCCCTTAGGGCTCATTTCTGGACCAACCCAGAAACTTTTTTTATATTTTTGGATGTACAATCACGTCTTAAATTTTGGCATGGCAGTTACTGATCACCCTAGGGTGATTTCAATATGTATATACAGCTGTATATATATTAAAAATTAAATTGAAGCACACAGAGCCAGATTAATAGTGCAGTGGGCCCTGGGGCGCATAATTTCTGGGGCCCCCTATTATCAACTTAAACCTATTATAGTTTTTACTAAATAAAAATTACAGTATTTTAATTTTTTTTTATAAAAAACAAAGAATTTGATTCCCAGATGGCCGAACTAAAAGTTGCTAAAAAGTTATTGTGGGTGTTACTTTTAAAAATAGCATACAAAAAATGATAATTAATTAATTAATAATTAATATTTAATTAACAAGCTGTGTTCAGGGCCAGACTGAACCAGCTAGGACCCTTAATTTTTTTTCCGGGTCCCCATATTTCAAAAAAAAAAAAAATACTTTTTCATCCAGGGTCGTAGCGACTAAAAAATGGTTAGCGCCACAGGCGATTTTTTTTACAAATTCTGTTAATTTCTGACGTATTCTTTTTAAATTCAATATTTTAAAACTTATGCTTTGCAAAAACTCAATAAATCCCTAGCGCAGCAGGCTTTTTTTTACACTTTTGATGCTTTATTTTAATTGTTACAATTTTAAATTTAATAAAAATGCAAGAAAGCTCTATCGCCGCAGGTGAAAATTTTTATAAATAAGTTTTACAAACTCCTAAACACGGATTTAAAAAAGGCCCTGCATATTTGCTTGTTTTGGAGCCCTTATCGTTCTGGGGGGAATATAAATAAATAAAGTGTAAACTGTTTATAACTTAAATAAAATTAAAAAAAAAAACTTAAAAAGTTAGCGCCGCAGGCAATTTTTTTACAATTTTGATGGTCTGTTTTAATTTTAAAACAGTATTACAATTTAAAATTTTAAAGAAAGCTCTATCGCCGCATGCGCTGCAGACAAAATTTTCTACAAATTTCACGCTTGAATTTTAGACTCGAATAAAGAAACAAAAAAGCATACAAATTTTAATTTTAAAACAGTGTTACAGTTTAAAGCGAGGGGCTGACCGCGTCTGAAATTTGTACAAAAGAGTTCATTTTTGCAAAGAGTTCCTCAGAGTTCCTCCGAGTTTTTCGGAGTTCTTTCTGTGTTCCTTAAGAGTTCCTCTCTGGAAGGGGTAATTTTTGGCAAATAAGCCGTAGAAATGACACTAGCACTACTGCAAATAATATAGTGCTTTCCAAAAAGAGTCTTTTATTTGTGCAAAAAATTTCAGGGAAATTTTGCAGGCACAGTCCAAACCAGAAAAAAATCTGAGGGGGGCTCAACCCCCAGGGAGGCACCCTCAAAAAATAAAAAAAAAGCTTTGTCCCTGACGGTTTCAACCAAAACTTGGCGCCCCTAAAAAAAATGGCGCCCAAAGGTAGGTGACTTAAAAAATACCAGGGGGGGCTCACCCGAGCTATATGCCAATATTTATAATGTGGATGTTTTGATAAGGTGTTTGTAACGGTAATAAATAATAATTGTTTCTGACTTCTTAAGAGTTCCTTCGGAGTTCCTCCTGAGTTCCTTTGGCTTGTACAAAATATTTCCTCGCAGTCAGCCCCTCGATTTCAAAAAACTTTCTTTTTTTGTAAAACGAAAAATAAATTGAAAAAAAATGTTTTTGCCCCATTTTACCCGTTTACCCCAACCCGATTTTTACGAAACTAGAACTTTGGATAATTAACCTCTGGTCCAAATTTGAAGTCTTTAGCCTAAAGCGTTCTTGAGTTATCGTAATCACAAATTTCCCAGACACACAGAGCGACCAACCAGCCGACAGACAGAATTTTTTTTTTGACGGAAATCATATTTTTTTGATATAAAAAGCCATAAATTTGGTGGTCTATTTTAATTCTAGAATGAGAGTTTTATAATTTATATTATTATTTATATATTTTATAAAATTTTACAAAGATTCAATCTTTTTTACTGCAGGCTTTTTATGAATTTAAAAGTCTTTGGTCCACTTTCATACCTTAGAAATGCCTTGCTGCAGGGTCCATGTAAATTTTATCGTGTAAAGCCCCTTACCAAATATTTACACCAAAGATTTGCTAAATGGAAACACTTTGGAGGTCATACAAGGATGTATTTTTTTCTATGGGGGGTGGCAATACCAAGATCGTAGTTATCGCAGGCCCACACAAAAATAAAAGATGTTTACGCCCTGGATAGGACCATGATATACCTGTATATCGCCCGTTGAATTTCAGCGGCTGAAATCAAATCTGTTTAGCACCTACACGTCTGGATTTTTCTTTATTTTTTAAAATATTTTCCATTGAAGATTTAGAGTAAAAAGGAAAAAAAGGGACAACTTAACAAAATTATTTTATTGTGTATTTTAACTTTAAATGTAAATAGTAAGACATAAAAAATATGTTTTTTAATTTTTTAATATTTTCCATTGAAGAATTTATTAAATAATAATATTATTATTAAAATATTAAAACATTAAAAAACATATTTTTTTATAATTTCTTGTTGTTCTTGTTCTATAAATGTATGTTAATTTTTTTCTTGTTTTATTAGAACATAAAATAATTAAAGAATAAAGTAAATCTTTTTTGTTTTTGCCAAAGTTTCGGTCTTTATTGTAAGGCTATCTTCAGGGCTTGTTAGATAAATATTGTAAAATTATATAAAAAATATTGAGTAAAAAATATAAATTGATGACATTGAAGGACAAAATAATTTGAAATTGAAAGATGTCAAAGAAAAAAAAAGGTAACAGGTAAAAAATAATCTTAACATTTAGCATCCATATTGGCATAAACGTATTGTCATTCCCAATGCTAATGATAATTACAAATGACATTAAGATATACTTAAAGTTAGTAATGTAATGTATGGTATAGTGTATCATAGTAACTCATTATTAGTGGATGTATGTATTGAATAATTGATGTGGGTGCGTTTGGAAGTGTATGGTTGTGTGAAGTGTTAGATCCCATACAGCACCTAAAGCGAAACGTCGTCTAAAAGATGACTTATTTAAGTAATCTTTTAGTCATCACGAAAAGTCGTCTAAAAGAAGACTTATTTAAGTCATCTTTTAGTCAGATGTCTAAAAGATATCCTAAAGGTGACAAAGATATCTTATGGACTTGCTAAAGACATCTATAAGACATCTTTAAGATATCTTTAAGACATCATATTTAATCAACATCAGCGCCATCTCTATCAATATCGGTAGCAACATAAACAGCTGACTCTTACGACGTTGCCGCCATGTACCCATAGTTTTGGAAGGTGCACGTTTTATGGGTAAATAAATACATTTTTAATAAAATTAAATAAATATTATTACAAGAGTTATTTTATAATAAATAAAATTATCATTTAAGTATTTTTTTTAATAAAATTTATAAATATTTTATTAGAATACAGGTGACTGTAATCTGTGCACAAGCTGGCAACGCAAGATTACCACTGCGCTGCCCAAAGAACGCCGCACGTGACGCCATTACAGTGTACTTTGTGGTACGAATTTTAAGTTTTGTGCTGTGGTTTTGTGAGTAGTTTTTATAGAAAAAGATAGTAGTTTTGTAACCAGCTTAGAAAATTATTATATGGAATATAAATAAGGTAAGTTAATGATTTTATGTAGGTATGGTGTTATAGACATGAATATTTTTGTTGTTTCCAATGTCTCTGAACTTAAACTTTTTCCTGCAAATCTAATAAGCAGAAAAGGAGTGATGCTCCCATGGAAAAATGAATTTTGCGTATTTCCACTGCTACACTCCGATATTCAAGGTATACCTGAATATAGATATTTTTTATTCTATGCTTTTGATCGTTTTTATTTTTCAATTAATTGCATTTATTTCACGCTTGATCGTTTTATTTTAGGCTTCATTTTATACTTTACTGTTTTTTATTCAATTTACATTTTTTTCTTTTTTTATGTATATTTCAGATGTATAATGTTATTGTGGTGGATGACTGGTGCTGCGCTGTGCCACAAATATGGATAAATAAAGATCAAAATACATGTTTATGGCCTCCAAAAGGAGTAAAAATTTCCAATGCAATTAAAAAAATGCTAAGTCCAAATGCATCTTGGTCAACTTTAAATCTGAAATATATTTTGGGACCTTATGGTTGGTATTTGTAACTTAATATGAACAAATTTTATTTTTTTATGTTTTAAAATGTAATTTTAGAATCGTACAAAACTGCTAAAAATGTGGAAAAAAACACAGAATTTTTATCATCAGATGATGCTCAGTTAAACAATATGGACTTAACTAAAACTGATTTACCTAAAAAGAGAAATAGAAAAAATAAAGTCATTTCTAGTTCTTCAGATGATGATGATCCACTAGACAAGAAATATAAACTTAAAAACTCTAAACAAGGTATTTACAAAATCTTCTTTTTCGTTAATGTAGGTACTAATCTGTCTGATGGTAAATTGTACATGGATTTTCAAAAAAAAAAAAAAACAAACAAAAAATATGCACATTTTAAATATGTAATGCTTAATATACAGGGCAAATCCCAAACATATTTTTTACTTAGTATTGCCTTGAATGTAAAATAATGAGATTTTTTTGACCACTTCTTATAATTAATTTCTAACAACAAAGCATTATGTTTAAAATGTTCATTGTCCAATTAATAATTAAAAATATATAAAAATATTAAATACGTTTTTCTAGATTATTTTTCCGATAAAGAAATTATGGCCAATAAAGAAAATGAATGTAACAAAAGTGCGAATGAAATTTTAATAGGTATATTTTTTCTTTATTATTTATAATTTTTTCTTCTTTTTCTAACTCAGAGTTTTTTATAATAACTTTAGTAGTTGAAAACAATCCAAGCCATAACAACAAAGCCAATA
>OY294044.1:37445662-37471668 GCA_958510825.1 Brachypterus glaber
TTTTACCCACTTATAATAAACGTAGAGCTAAAGTTTGCTAAACATGTGCATGTTTAAGCATATGCATGTTTAATATAATTTTAAATAAACCTTCCTTGCCCCTAAAATTGAAATAAACCTTTTCTTTATCGATAAGATAAGATAATTTAAAACTAAAATTGTGTTACATACTTAACAAGTGTTGATAAAAAAAATAAATAATTAATATATAACATATCATCGTGATCCCCCCAATCACCCCAATGTTGCTAAATTAACCCCTCTTTGTCTCACCCACTTAGAATAAATGTGGGCTCTTATATCGTCCGGACACTGGTCCAATTTATTAATAATTATAATAATTCTAATTATTTGGGTTCCCGTATTTTAAAAAGTCCAAACCAAGTAACTACCCTTTTTTTATAAATAATTAATAATTACACGGTACAGTTTATTTTTATAATTTCTTAAATTAGTTTTTAAATTTCACAAAATGAATTTTAGTATTCTATATTATATTGTGTATGTAAATTTTAGTTTTAAAAGACGTGCTTTGCCTAGAGTGAAAACATTGTAAAAAAATATTTTAAACTACTTTATATGAAATAAAGAAATTTTGGGTCTCAGATTTCGAATCTGTAATCAGATTTTTCGGATCATGTCAGGATTTTTTACTATATGCACTTTTTTTTTCAATTCAATAGTTTAAAAGTTTTATTTTTTGATGTTTCCTGAAGTTATTTTTATCTGACCAATTTATTAAGTCAATTTTGGGTCTCAGATTTCGAATCTGTAGTCAGATTTTTAGCGTCACGTCAGGATTTTTTACTATATGTACTAAAAGTTTTCAATTTAATAGTTTACAAGTTTTATTTTTTGTATGTTTCCTGAAGTTATTTTTATCATTTTTTGGGTAATTTGGTACGAAAAATCTCAGAAATGTAAAAAACAGATTTTAAAGACATGCCATATTTATTGGACATATTTGCACAATAAATTGGAAACGGTTAAATCCTAAACTTGGTATGAAATCGTGGCAGGACAGTAAATTATCTAGTTTAAACTATGTTTGTCTTAAATGGGGTGAAGAAGGGGCAAATGAGTATTTTCATATAAAATATAGAGAGGTATATTTTTGATATATCCGAAAGTTTTACGAAGTGAAAATTTCGAATGTATCGAAAATATACAGAATCTGGAGGTGTATTTGCAGGACTTTTTTCAAACAATGTTTTAACAATTTAAATCTTTAAAAGTAGTTTAAATAATTAATAATAAGTAATTTGATGTTAATTTATTTTGACAGAATAAATTTATGTTTGATATTCCTAATTTTTGGAATAAAAAAGATCTAAATTCATAAAACTTTATTAATACTGAATAAAAATAAGCTAATTACCTTAAAATTGCATTTTAGTTGATATTTTGTTATAATATTACATATTAAGCTGTTATGATTTCAAAAAGTTATAAAAGTGGTGTTTCGATTTTCTGGAATATATTCGAGATGAAAATATCCCGTCGCTATGGTTATCTGTGTTTTTCATTGGTTGAAAGTGATATTATGCTAGTTGTGAAAATCAGTCTAAGATATTTAGATAATTGTTAACCAAAAACTTATTTAACTTATGCGAAGTAGTAGGCAGTCCCTTTTATTTATTTATAATTCATTAGATGTATATTTATATTAAAAACAACGTTGGTATCAATTACTTTTCTTTTTTAACTCTTGTTATTTGTCTACTGTACCGGGTTACGTTTGCCTAAACCCAGAAATACTCTGCTAGCATACGGGTTCTTGCCTTTTGTTTTTATATATAATAAATTCACTTAAAAAACTTGGTTAATGTCACAAACGCTCTAGCCAATGCCAGATTTTTAGAGAAATTATGGAAAAACACCATATAAAATTTAGTATAAATTAACAACTTTAAGTGAATATAGAAAAAAATCCTGACGTGACCCGAAAAATCTGATTACAGATTTGAAATCTACTTCCCAAAATTGACCTGATTAAATTGGTCCGATACCAGATTCAAGTGTTTAATAATACCTACGAATATTCAGAAATGTTCTGGCAAAGATATACAAATATATCATGGGCAGTAAAGATTGGTAAAACATATTTATGCGCAAACGTGTTTAATAATACATACGAATACACAGAAGTGTTCTGGAGTTGCTAGAGGTGAGGAAAGGCAAAGGAAGTGTGACAAAAGGTGTGTAGACCATTTCCACTATTCTGTTCGTCTAAAATATAAAAGTTTTCAAACGCTTTCAGATATTTATTTTTTATTTTGAAAGTTTTTTATAAAAAATTTTACCAAAATTTTCAACCTATTCAAACATCCCAATGTTTTTTTTTTCAAATTTTAACTTAACTATTGTAACATATTTTTGGAAAGGTAATTTAATAAGCTTTATAAAGATGTATGATTAAGCCTAATTTGGTGAAGGTCTTATGAAAAAAATGGAAGACCTTCTAACCCAAACCTTCCTGCATTCTCGTTTTGAAATCTTCCAATTTTTAATAGGCTCCTTACCCTTTTTTTTAAGCTTAAGTAAGTAAAAAGAAGGTAAAATTTGTGTATCTCGTTTTTATATGATAGAAACGAACAAAAAAAAATAACAATATAAAATTATATAAATCACCAAAGTTTTTTTTTTATAGAATGTAAATTAATCTTAATTTTAGTGGTAAACATAAATAAAACTCACCCGGTACAGAGCGGTCCAAAAGTCACCCCCCTCTTGACTCTTGAACGAGTGTAAATACTGACTTAAAACTTGGAACACGTTAATAAGATAACTTAAACTATCTTTTTTATGGTATCTGATTTTTGAACCTATTAAAATGTTGGCTGGGGGCTATGGGGTGACTTTTTTAATTGTAAAGGGGGTTGTTTGACATCATACATCGAATTCTCTATTTGACCAGAGGGGTAAACCGCAAAAAAATGTATGCCCGAATTCCTTCAGGAGGCAATCCCTTAAGATTTCCTTGAGATTTCCTTTAAGATTATCTCGATTTCCTTCAAGATTACCTCGAAACATTACCTAGAAAAGGTTCCACGTTTGGTAAAAATGAGATTTTATCGAGAGATTACCTTCAAGATTTTCTATTTGTACACCTGAATTCTTTAGCGATTCACCCCTCGATTTAGACATATATTTTATTTTATTTTTTTTTTCACATATATTTTTGCTCTCCTAACCACATTTTAAAAGCTAAAGATATCAAATATACGCCCTAAGATAGTTCAAGTTGTTTTATTGTCGTGTTTTAAATTTGAAGTCGATATCTCAACTAGTTCAAAAGTTAAGAGGGGGAGAGCTCACTTTTGTAACTCACTTCATTTGTAAAAAGTAATATTTTTTTAATTCATAATAATGACTGTCACATGTTGAAGAAAATAGCGTGAAATGTGCGCTGCTCTGGTTAATTACAAAGTGGAATCCACCTGTATATTTTTTGTATGATATATACATTTAAAAAGCAAGGCAGCATCCGATATTCTGCTGTGCATCCATAGCAGAATGCTAACATTTGCGCTACATATATCGGATGCGACTTTGCTTCTTAAACTTCATTTGTAAAAAGTAAGATTTTTTTTATTCATAATAATGACTGTCACATGTTGAAGAAAATAGCGTGAAATGTGCGCTGCTCTGGTTAATTACAAAGTGGAATCTACCTGTATATTTTTTGTATGATATATACATTTAAAAAGCAAGGCAGCATCCGATATTCTGCTGTGCGTCCATAGCAGAATGCTTTGCTTTGCTTCTTAAATATATAAAATATACAAAAAATATACGTGTAGAACTCTTCGAAATAACCTTTATAGACTTATCCAAAAAATTTAATGGAACTGACTTTTTTCAATTTTTTTGATTATTTTTAGAGCGGTTTAACTTTGCAAAAAATAATAATAAATAATAATTATTTTTTGTTGTTTTTTATTTTTAAATTTGGATTTATTTATTTTTTTTTAATTCGATTTTTTTTATTTAGGTTTTAAACTTTTTGTATTACTTTTTTTTTGTTTGACCTTGATTTGATTTTTTTTTTATTTTGGTTTAAGGTCTTTTTTAATCTGTTTTCCTAATTCTAAAAAAATTGTATATATTTTTTTAATTTTTGGAAAAAAAGGTGTAAAAAAAGATTTTTTTTTTTAAATCGATGAGTAGGTAATTAAGGTAAAATTGTGCCAAAAAAAAAAGTGTAACTCAAAAATCTTTAAGTGAAGTTTAAGGGCTTTAAACGTACTTCTTTCATTCTTAGTGAAACTAATGATTCGGGATGGAAAGATGGCTCAACTGATCAAGTTTAAATTTTACAGGGTTATATTATATTGAGCATACATTAAACTGATAAAAAAACCTGGAAATAAAGGTACTTTTAGCAGTATTTGGAAATTTTCGGTAGATTAAAAAACCAGAAAGTCACTTTTTGTAAATTTTTCAAATAAATAGTGAGGGTAAAAAAAAATGTTTTCCCCTAAAACAAAAATTGGCGTAAAAAAATATTTTTGAGGAGTCCAACGTCCAAATGGATAATTTTTGTTCAGCAACTATTTTTATGATTGAGCAAAAGTCGTGGCCAAAAAAATTATTTAAAAATAGAAACTTCAAGCTCCAATTTTTTTATCTTAACACGATATTTTTTTTCATAGTTATGGCGCTCTAAAAATCATCAATAAATTTGAAAAAATTTTAGTTTCCTTAATTTTTTGGATGTGCATAAAAGTTATTTCAAGGATTTTTACATGTACATATATTTTTTGTATATTTTATACATTTAAAAAGCAGTACGGCGTCCGACATATGTAGCGTAAATGTTGGCATCCTGCTATGGACGCTATGGATGCTGCCTTGCTTTTTAAATATATATAATATACAAAAAATATACAGGTGTATTCCACCTTGTAATTAAACACAGAAGCGCACATTTCACGCTATTTTCTTTAACATGTGACAGCCATTATTATGATTAAAAAAATCTTACTTTTTAACTAAAGTACAGTGAGTTTCAAAAGTCAACTTCCCCTTAACTTTTGAACTAGTGGAGATATCAAATTCAAATTTCAAAAAACGAAAACAAGACAACTTAAACTACAACGTATATGGGTTAAAATCAGAAAAGTACTTCTTTTCAAGTCAGAAAAAAAGGTCAAAATTACAACTTACTAAGGAAAAAATTATACATGTGAAGTATTTATTAGGCAATAAGAAATACAATTTTCATAGTAGGCGCAAACTTTACCCACTTTTGCGCACTGTGGTGCGCAATTGGCTAGATATAAGTTAAAATTTTCAAAAAATTTATTCGAATATCAAAATTGAACAAAACTTTTTAACATAGTGTTTTTGGGGTCAAAAAATCTGAATCTGATGTCAAAAATTGATAATTTAAAATGGCGAATCCAATATCGATCGAACCTTTTAAACAAAAAACATTGTATTTATGGGTTTTTGTGGTCGGTATATCCAAAATTGTTGTCAAAATTTTTAATTTAGATATATAAAATTATCATATTACTTTTTTAGTGATTATCAGGTCCGGTTTAAGGGCCGTTACCTCTAGGGCCTAGGCGTAAGTTAACTGTAAACAGTAACTTTTGCTATGTTTTAAATTAAACTGAAATTTAGAAATATAAAATAATCTTAGGTTTTTTTAATCAATATCAGGCGCGGGTCAGGGGTTTCTGCCACTAGGGACTCATAGGACATAGGCTTAATATCAAATTTACTTCTTTTTAGCAATTTATTTTAACAAAAATGCTTTAAAACAAGTTAAAAATATACCGCAAAATTTAGGGGCATTAATCGAAAAATAGAATAATAATTTCCCATCAACTTTCCCTCAAAAAAATGGTCAGTTGCGAGTTAAACTGTACAGTATTTTTCTTATTTTTTTTTCGTTTTCTTGCCTCTACGTCAAATAATCCTAGCCGTAGCACAATAATGCATAGGACATGTTTTGAAGAGAATTAGGTAAGCTTTTATTTGGTTCTCAACTTTTTTTCATAGGGTTAAGTAGTTATCGAGTTATCATGAAAAAATAGAATTTGTACTATATTTTTCTGACTTTTTTTTCTGTGCGAATACCTTAAACAGTCCTAACATTAGCATAAATGCATATAACATTTATTGTAGGTAATTATATATATTCAGTGACATATTTTTTTTGCATTCGATAACTTGTAAGCGTTTTATAGCAAAAAAAATTGGTTATATACTGTATTTTTCAGATTTTTTCTCTTTTCGTGCCTATGCCTCAAAGGGTCCTAGCCGTAGCGCAAAAATGCATAGAACATTTTTTGTAGAGAATTTTACAAGCTTTCTTTTGGTGTAAAGTATTTTTTTCCAAGTTAAGTGGTAAGCGACTTATTGCAAAAAAAAATAAAAATACATATTTGCCACGTATACGGACATTAACCACGTAGATGGACATTTAAAGTAGCGACTCAAAAAAAATATTAGATATTCATTTATTTTTCTAAAAATTTTATCAGAACATTGGATCACAAAGGCCAATTGTTTAAGACCAAAAAATAATAATTTTAAAATTCCATAGTCGGAAAATTAGAAAAAAAACTGTAACCACGGTGATGGACATTTAAAAAGGTACGCTCCTTTTTTTTCGAAAATTCCTCCCCAATTAAAAAAGTGGGGTTATTAAAAGAAAGTAACATTAACATTTAAGTACTTAATAAATAGGGTTTATTTGGGCATAATTACATATGTGATAAAACATTTCATTGTAATGTAATAAACGACTACGTTTTGCCACGTAGATGGACATAAATTTTTTGGGACAAACTTATTATTGATACCAACTTTTTTTGTTGGATTTCAAAAGCTTTGCTTAGTTTATAAAATAATAGCACTATTAAGTGTCTTTTAAAAAATAATTAGAAAGAAGTAAATATAATGCAACACTTTGTACACATAAAATAAATATGTATATAAATGTATATAAATCTTGCTGGGGACAACAAAATTTCGATAAAAATTACTATTAAACCAATATTTCCTCTCAAAATAAAATATTTATTACACTGTATTTTAAGTTTTGAAATAAAACCATTTGAGTAGTACTAGAATATGTAAGATTCTTAAAAAAAAAAATTGAATAACTTTTTTTTAGGGTGGAGACATGAAAGTAGTAAAAATTTGATTTTGACCCATATTTGATATTTTTAGATTTAGAGAGCAAAAATATTTCCAAAAAAAATTAAAATAAAATATACGGCTAAATCGAGGGATAGCCCGCTGAGGAGTTCAGGTGTATAAATAGAAAATCTTTTTTTTATTTGATGTTTTTTCCCTAAAAATTGTGGCATTAACCAAGTTTTTTAAGTACATTTATAAGATATAAAAACAAAAGGCAAGAACGCGTATGCTAGCAGAGTATTGCTGGGCTCATGACACAAACGTAACCCGGTACAGTAGACAAATAAAAAGAGATAAAGAAGAAAATTGATTGATAAACTAGATATCTTAGAAAATAACCCATTTCCCCACTCTTCACCCCATTTAAGACAAAATTGGTTTAAATTAGCTAATCTCCTGACCTGTCACGTTTTCACACCAAGTTTAAGCTTTTCCAGTTTAGTGTGCAAATATGTCAAGTAACTATGACATGTCTTTAAAATCTGTTTTTTTACATTTTGGGATTTTTCGTACCAAATTGCCTGAAGAATGATAAAAATAAATAATAAACTTTAATAAACTTTAGAAAACATACAAAAAATAAAACTTTTAAACTATTGAATTGAAAATTTTAAGTGCATATACAGGGTGTCACAGAACTGGCGCACTTTCTTTTACGGACTGACTGTAAATAAAAAAATATGAAAAAGTTTTTATAAACATATGTCAGAAAACGACTCGTAGGGAGCTACACCCCTTCAAAGGGGTTCTAAAAATTCGATTTTTATTTAAACCCAGGAACCCTTTGTGTTAAAGCAACAAGGCTTTGCATGTGATCTTTCCTTATTAAGCCCTATTAGTCAATGGTATTTACATGTAGTTACTTCAACCAGGGACGTCCTCAATGGAGGGGTCTTACCACCTTTTTGCCCCTAAATTTTTGCTGCTTAACTTTTTTGTGGGTTTATTATTAAAACAATATTCACCAGGTAAAACACATAAAAAATTACTCTGTTCCAATATCGTAGGATTAACCGTTTTCGAGAAAAATACAATTAAAGGCAAAATTACACGTTTCGAGAAACAAAAAATAAAAACTAAAATGTCGAAAACCAAAATTCCTATACATGTAGGTCCAAAAATCCCTTTTAAGGGTCCAATAGTCCTTTAAAAATTGTTTATTTTGGGAGAAGGTAATTTCCTTAGAATCGGTTTTTGGAATTACAAGTTTATGTTTATGTTTATTTTTAACCTAGTACTATTCTACTTAATTAAGCATCCCCTAAGTCCAGGACTTTTGTGGGCTAGTATTAGAGGGAACCACCGGCTTTAATTGACTTTCGAACCAATATATCTAGGGAGTACGCCTTCGCCAAATTTCAATTATTAATTAACTGAAAAAGGCAATCGGCGCCAGTGAGGTTTGAACTCACGATCATTAGCTCATTGTCAATGTTATATCGATGCCTTAGACCGCTGAGCTAATCTCCCATTTGGACTTTTTTTATAGAAACTTTTTTTCTTGGTTTTTGATTTACAGTGACCCTACATCACTAAAATCTTGGTTTTAAATATTTTAGTATTTAATTTTTGGTTCTCAAAATCTATAATTTTTCCTTTAACTGTATTTTTCTCGAAAATGGTTGATCCTATGGCATTACAACAAGAGTAGCTTTTTTATGTATTTTTACCTGAGGAATACTATTCTAGTATTAAACTTACAAAAAAGTAAAACAGCAAAAAGTTTGGGGCAAAAAAGTGATAAAACCCTCCCATTTTCTACGTCCCTGGTTAAAGTAAATACATTTAAATGGCATTGGCTAATAGACCTTAATAGGGAAAAATCACATGCAAAATATTGTTGCTATAACAGACAGGGTTCCTAACTTATTAAATAAAAATCGATTTTTAGAACCCCTTATGAAGGGGCGTAGCTCCCTTACTAGTCGTTTTTGTATATAGAATCGCTCTGTGAAGGAAAGTGCATCAGTTCTGAGACTTTGTATATGTATATAGTAACTTATTTATCTTGGTTTTTGAAATTTTGTTTTTTTTAATTTTTTTTTGTTGATTTAGGTTTTAATTTTTTTATTTGGTTTTTATTTATTTTTTTTTTGAATTTTGTATTTCTTTGTTTTTGTTTTTATTATTTTGTTAAATTTCATTTTTAATTTTGGTTAATTTATTTTTTTTTTATTTTGATTAAATTTTGTTTTTTTGATTTCGATTTTAATTTTTTTTTCTTTAATTTTGTTTTTATTTTTTTTTAGTTGATAAATTTTATTTTTGATTTTGGATTTAACTTTTTTTTTAATTCAGTTTTTTTTTCGGTTTTAAACTTTTTGTTTGACTTTGTTTTTTTTTATTTTGTATAGTCGTATAGTCGTGGAGTGGACGATCTTGGATGCAAGCTTGCGAGTACTTCGATCAAGGTTGAGCAGCTCATTAACCGTCCATTTAACTACTCCGAATGAGTACAGTATTATCGGAACAGCAAGCATATTAGTAGCAGACACCTTGTTGGGCCCCGGCAGCTCAGAATACCAGATTTGTCGGAGTCGGTGTCTGTACTTACTGCGGAGAGCGTTTTTGATTGTTGATACTTCCTGACTTTGCTCCATCCCCAGGTAAGTATATTTCTCTCCGGCATCCAGATGGTGTAGGATGCTTCCGTCTACAAGCTGCGCATCTTCACCGAAGTCCTCTCTTAAGATGCACCAGTGCACATTTGTCCATTCCAAATTCAAAACCGATCGCGTAAGTGTACTACCCTTAGGAGTTGTTTAAGGTCTTTCTCTCCTGAGGCATACAGTTTTAGGTCGTCCATATAGAATAGGTGGGTGACCTTATTCCTTCTATTTCCGGGAGTGCCGCAGGTATAGCCCCGGGTATTCCTAAGTACAACGGATAGTGGGAGAAGTGAGATGCAGAATAAAAGAGAGCTAAGGGAGTCCCCTTGAAAGACGCCTCTTTTTAGTGTTACCAACTCTGTTTTAACTTTGACATTACCTGCTGTTATAGTAAATCGGGTCTTCCAGAGCGGTAACAGTTGTTCTAAGCATCTCACTATGGGCTCGGGTACCGCAAGACATCTGAGCAGGTGTATTATTAGCTCATGCGGTGTTGAATCAAATGCCTTGCGGTAGTCTATCCAGGCCATTGAGAGGTTACGTTTGTACTGCGTGGAGTCCTGCATGATGCATCTATCTATCAGCAGGTTCTCCTTACAGCCCGCAACCCCTCTTTTTGACCCTCGTTGTTCATATAAAGCGAGGAATACCCGGTTATATTTACTATGCCATCCCTGTGGATGCATATGAGTGAATACTGGCATCAGTCCACATTATGACATCTTGCACAGGATGCCATAACTTTTTTGGTTTATTTTCCTAATCTAATGCACGTTATTTATTTTTTTAATATAGAAAATACAAATTTTGCAATTAAAATGATTCATTTTGGTAGTTTTAGATAACTAAAAACTAATTTTGAGCCAGTTTTTTTTTTAACGAAATTCTGTGTAAGATGCCATAGTTTGCTCTATTTTATTTAAATACACAAATCTATTAATGGCATCATAGCATGACTATGTACAGTGGCGACACTTGCGTTACTTTTATGAACTAGTTCTAAAATAGATTCTATTTTTGGGTTTAGTTTTTTAGTAACTTGTGCACATGTCAGATGTAAGATGCCATAACTTTTTTTAATTACATTATTTAATATGGCAAGTAACAAATATGTATTTGGTGAAGCTGGAGCTAAAGTGGTCTAACTAACAAAATGTAAATATGGAGAAAATTAAGAAAACGCGTTTCGACTTATAATTTAATCACTTTAACCTTTAAAACTAAACTTTTTGGGCATATGTTAGCATAAAATATAAAAAAACTTATCTCATTAAAATAACTTTAGTTTTGGGTGCCTTCAATTATTAAGCGACACTTTTTAGGAAAAAACTCATAGTCTCTTTTTACACAAAAGTTTAATTTTTTTTTTGGGGTAAGTTGGCACAGTAGGTGTAAAATAATACTTAAACCTGGCACTTGGCCGCAGGAGCGATCGTTGCTAGAGACCATAATTTTTTATTTTTTTCTGCTGCACCCACAATTTTCATTTGCGAATAATTACATGTTGTACAATGATTAAAAATATTAAGAGGGTCATCCTGTAAAAATCTGAAGGAAATCGCTCGTGGCACTTGGCCGCAGGACGATCGTTGCTGGAGACCATAATTTTTTATTTTTTTCTGCTGCACCCACAATTCTCATTTGGGAATAATTACATTTTGTACAATGATTAAAAATATTAAGAGGGTCATCCTGTAAAAATTTGAAGCAAATCGCTCTTGGCACTTGGCCGCAGGAGCGATCGTTGCTGGAGACCATAATTTTTTATTTTTTCTGCTGCACCCACAATTCTCATTTGCGATAATGATTAACAATAACGATTAACAATAATAAGAGGGTCAGGAGCGATCGTTGCTGGAGACCATAATTTATTTTTTCTGCTGCACCCACAATTCTCATTTGCGAATAATTATTTTTGGTACAATGATTAACAATAATATTGGGGTGATCCTGTACAAATTTGAAAAAAATCGCTTGTGGCACTTAGACTTTTATTTATCAAAAAGTAAAAGTCGGGATTTTTTTGTGGCTTAAGTCTAAGCTCATTAGAACCATGAAAATCATATTGTGATTCCTTTTACTAAAATCATAAACTACTGCATCACAGCTGGGGTATTCCCCGACGAACTTAAGCGTGCCGTGGTTATTCCAATTCCAAAAAATAACAATATAAACGATACTAACTCGTATAGACCCATATCGATTTTTCCAATAATGTCCAAAGTTTTTGAAAGAATATTATTTAATCAGATTTGCACTTATTTTGAAAGTTATGACCTTTTTACTAAAGTTTAGTTTGGTTTTCGTAGGGGTAAATCTACTATAGTAGATTTATAGCTATTGATGCTATTCTGAGATTTGTTAATATGATCATTGATAGTTTTGAAAATAAAAAATTTAACTTTTCTGCTTTTCTAGACTTAACCAAGGCCTTTGACTGCGTGTCTCACGATATTTTAATAAGGAAACTACACTTTCTAACTTTTGTCCCAATAGTATTAAATTAATTAGCTCTTATAGCTCAGAGAGATAACAACAAGTTTTATTTAACAATTCCAGGTCCGGTAACAGGCCATTAGGGTACGGGGCCCCCAGGGGTCAATCCTGGGACACCTACTCTTCCTGATTTTTATCAATGTCCTCCCGGATTTTGTGTCTGATGCTGAGACCACCCTCTTTGCTGATGACACAACTTTCTGGGTAGATAATGGTGATTTTGATATGGGACTTATTAAAATTCAGGATATTCAGTAAAAGGCCAATGAATGGTTTTTGGACAACAAACTTAATCAAAACAAAACTATCAACATGGTATTTACACTCAGAAACTTTGATGAACATGATTTTGACTTTAAATACAACACAACATTTTTGGGTTTACACCTTGATTCTGGTTTGACTTGGAACTATGCAAACATATTTATTTGTTAAGATCACTGTCTTTTTCTCTGTCCCAGTCCATATTAAGGAATACATATTTTGCACTAATTCAATCTAGTTTAAACTACAGGATTTTAGCATGGGGTCATTCCACATGTAAATTAAGAGTTTTCGGGCTGCAACGTCAGGCAGTTAGGGTGATAGCAGGCTTAAAGTATAGAGATGACTGTAGGGAACATTTTAACAGTTTAAAAATACTCACGTTTCTTTGTCTCTATATTTTAAATTGTCTAGTGTATATGAAAAACAAGCTTGAGAATTTTACTCAACTTTCAAATGTACATTCTTACAATAAGAGAAATAATAATTTTTTTTTCCAAAACCTTTTGTCCCTAAATCTCGAGAGTAAAAATGGCGAAATTTTGTTCATGTTTTTTTTTTACTTGTTAATGTCCGGCCTTTTTTTAATTCAATGTAGTAAAACTCAAATTTTAAAAATTTAAATAAAAAAAAATAAAGGAAGCCCTAGCTCCCCAGGTGATAAAATTTTACAACTGTGCTGGTCTATTTAAATTTGAAAACAGTGGTATAAGTTTATTGACAAAGAAGGATATCGTTTTAAAGGGCTTTTGGGCTAAATGAGAAATATAAGTTTTTGTTTAAAGAGTGCAAAATTATAAAAAAATGATAAAAAACTGTTTACAAAGCTTATTTGAAGAAAAAAATTATATAAAAAAATATTTCTCATTTTTGTGTTATCGTAAACCTGACAACAATGTATCATTTAACACTCGTCATGCGCTAAGTGACTCTTTAGCCTAATGTTGACAATTTAAATTTTTTCAATTTTTTGTATATTTTTGTGTTTTTTGTAATAAATCCACCTTCAATCATTTTGTGCTTTTGATTATAACCTCGATATATACATATTATTCTGCAGCTATTAAATGTTTTGGGACAATAATTTTAGTTTTGAGGTAATATATTTTTGAATTAAAAGAGAAATGGGTTGAAACTTTGCCCTTAGACCTACAGGAAAAATACATGTTTTTGCTTGGTATTCAATTGACACATTAATGTGCAAAGTTATTTTTATTTATTTTTTGTTTAAAAACTAAATATCACAAGTGATTACATAGACACTTCCTTTTAAGCAAACATATACTACTACCTACCTACTTAGGTATTTGAAATATCCTCTCTAATTTTATTTATCGTCCAAAGGTCGAAATAATATCCTCTCTCTCTCTCTGTTTATTTGGTCTTTTTCTTCCGAATAATTAACCAGGGTTTCTCTATATAATCATGAGGTTTCCAGTGCGCAAGTACTAATCGGATATGTATCCTGACTTGCGCACTATCACTGATAAATTACTACTGTAGTAATTTCCACGCTAATATAAAAAGTTATCATTAAAAACACTAAAAAAAATATCATCAAACGTCCATTATTATTGACTTAAAATTCAACAGTTCACACGATTAATAACCACAAGTATATGGTTCACTTTAACTTGTACATAATGCATTAATATAAAAATACTCTAGGCACATCAAAGAAGATGGTAAAACAAAAATACATAAGGCACATCATAAAAGATGGCAAATTCGCTGCACTGGAATGTGCCAAGAAAGATAAACCCATCCCATTCAAAGGCCACGCTGTAACTCTAAACAATATCCAGTAAAGATAAACCAATTATTTTTTTCATATTTAACAAAGAAAACATTACCTGCATAAAATTCTTGTATTTTTTAATAGCTTTTTACATTTAAGAGCATTATTTTTAACACAAAATACAGAAAAACAAGTTTTAATAGCATGTTAATGTGCAATGTTGCTAAATCGTGCATTGATATATGTCAAAATTCGTAATTAAAATAATTAAATAAAGTATGTTCCGTAACATAAGAAGGGCTGAAATTTTGGCTTGTATTTATTTTTTATGTATCTATAAACATTTAAAGTCTTCGTTCAGGCGATTTAGCCCAAAATACGATACTCTCCTTTCAAGGTTAGGTTTTACAAACTCCAATAAAAAATAACATAAAAAGCTATAGCGCCTTAGGCGATTTTTTTTTAGAAATTTCATAGCCTTTTTTAGTTTCAGAAGTTTTACTATTTAAAGTTTAAATGCAAAAAAAACCCTAGGGCCGCAGGGGAATTTTTTTACGAATTTAAAGCTGTATGGTCAACTGCATATTTGCTTCGCTTTGTGTCCTTATCGTTCTGAAATTTTATAGTCTATTTTAATTTTAAAAGTGTTACTATTTAAAGTTTAAATGTAAGAAAAGGCTAGCGCCGCAGGCGTTAATTTTTACGAATTTGAAGGTGTATGGTCCACTTGGAAAAGAGCCTGCATATTTGCTTTTCTTTGTGCCCTTATCGTTCTTGGGAAGTAAAAAAGCTATAGCGCCGCAGGCGAATTTTTTTAGAAATTTTATAGTCTATTTTAATTTTAAAAGTGTTAGTATTTAAAGTTTAAATGTAAGAAAAGGCTAGAGCCGCAGGCGTTAATTTTTACGAATTTGAAGGAAAAGAGCCTGCATATTTGCTTTTCTTTGTGCCCTTATCGTTCTGGGGAAGTAAAAAAGCTATAGCGCCGCAGGAGAATTTTTTTACAAATTTATAGTCTATTTTAATTTTAAGTGTTACTATTTAAAGTTTAAATGCAAGAAAAGTCTAGCGCGGCAGGCGTTAATTTTTACGAATTTGAAGGTGTATGGTCCACTTGGAAAAGAGCCTGCATACGATACGATTATACGATACGATAAAATTATACCTGGGTCGGCCTTCAAAAACAATTAACAATGACGATGCATCTGTAAGATTGTATGCTTTTTAATGAAAGAGTGCATTTTTTAAACTGACAAATGGTGTTAAATACACCTGCTTTGTACATTTTGCAAATGTGTTGGGTTGAAATTAGGTTACCTGAGGAAGGTAAACACTATATTCTTATCTTTTCGTATCGATTTTTTAAACTTTTAGCTTGAAATTAATTACGTAATTTTGGCACAATTTTTCACCTGCCAATTTTTAACGATGTAAGTCAGATGTGATCTCTTAAGGTCATTTTACTACCTGTCCTAATGATACGGTGCATAACATAAAATCAAACCGTGAAAATATATACATTTTTGCATTACAAACTACTTTTTTCCATGATTAATCTACATAAATTTATAAGTTTCCACAAGGTTGTGTGTTAGGACCAATATTTTTTTTTATATTCATTAAAAATCGGACAAATATACAATGTATTTAACATTACCTGTAATTATATTTTCATTAATATCAGAACACCTAAATATTTGTAACAAACGTAATTAGTTTCCCAAAATTAGCTAAATAGCTGATTTATCCTAAATTTAGAATATATACCTAGTCATCAAAAAAACTGATAAATGTATAATAGCCCCAAATATATAGATAATGGTCCCAAATATAAGATTATGAAATTTACTAAACATTATTAAACATCAATAAATTGTATATTCGTGGTATATATCAAATCTGTGGCTTGGTTCTAAAAGGGCCAATGTCACTTTGTCAATAGCAGCGTTTTCAAAATATTAAATCAGAGTTGACTTAAAAACGCTGCTATTGACAAAGTGACATTTGCCCTTTTAGCACACATTTAAAATCAGTATTTAATTCATTGATTACAATTAAATATTTATTTACCATAACAAACAAACAAAAAAGTCCAAACGAAAATTTCCTTGTGATTTTAATACTGAATGTTATTTGTTAATACATATTTTTTTATTTATATCGCCACCATTGGTATTTAATACTTTACTTGTGATATTATATACTGCAAGTGTGTATTGTATACAAAATGTTGTCATACTAACATAGAGACCGTGCTGGTAGACTATTACACGCCCGCATATTTACTATGGCATCTGTGCATCAGGCGACAAAATGGCATAATTGAATCTAAGACAAGTATAGTCTGCGCCACAAAAAGAGTATTACGACAATCTGACCCGAATCTTGATACACTCGGTATAAAAAAAGAAAAATGCATGTCATACTTTATGGAGTCTGATGCCACATGTAGTTCTCTAAAGAATCATCTATGCATGATGCCTTATATACTTTCTGTATGCTTTACACCTCACAAAAAATATTTGTGGCATCTACCTACATCCATGAATTGAATTTAACTCGTTTATGGCGTCAGATGCCACATGTATTTCTATAAAGAGATTATCTATGTATGATGCCAAATGAACTTTGTGTATATTTGACATTATAATATTTCTTGTTCTTTTTATATAAAATAATGAAAAAATCTTGCTGTTAAGAACACTTTAATAAAAAACTAAATATATATAAACAGTGCCAACGTTCCGAAGGTAATATTGTCCCTTCTTCTTCAGGGTAAAAATTAAAAATAGAAATAAAAAATTATATAAATTTAAAATCTAATTGTCAAAAAACTGATAGACGAAAATTAATTAAAATAGTTTTTTATTAAAGTGTTCTTAACAGCAAGATTTTTTCATTATATTTGACATTATACATAAAAGTATTTATGGCATCTACACTCCAAAAATTGATTTAAAATCGTTTATGGCATCAGACCGATGATTAAATTTTCAATTTTGTCATATATTTTTATATCTCAATGTAGTTATAATCAATTTATTCAGATATTATTACATTCAACGAATAACAATAATATTGTTATAATAAATTATAATTTTAGTCTGATAAATAAAATAACACGTTCGGTATTTTGGTAAAAATTTTTGCAAATTATTATTTATCCAATAAAAAGTAAAATAACTGACTGTTTATTGAAATTTTCAAAATAATCTATCTAACGTAAAAGGATAAAAATTTTGCTAGACTGCTCGCTGCCGCGATTTGCATGCAATTAGCAGAAAAAAGAAACTGAAATGCTTTAAGCTAAAATTGAAATATACATTTTAATAAAGAATATCTGGTTATTTTGACAATATTGTAATAGTATATTATGTACCTAATATGCGAACTAAGTTTTAGTGTTCGAGACTGAAGTTTTTTTGCTGTGACGGAGTCGAGGCAAACAATCAGTCGAGAACACTTAAGACAGTTCGCATACGTGGTGCATATAATGTTTTTTCTCTGCCTAAAGTAACTTCAAATATCAGTAAAAATATAGTTTAGAAATATAATCTACAAAAATTGCGTTGATTGGATTGAAAACAACCTAATTTAAGACGAGCTGAAAGTTGTCACACATTCAAATTGGTACAGGTGATGCAAGTTAACAAGTAGTTTAAGATAAAAAATCAAACTTTGAAATATCGGAGGAAGACGATGTCAAATTTATCTCGTAAATAAAAAAAAATCATAGCGTGACTATTAGAAGGTGTCATCCTCCTATATTTGGATGTCTGTATTTTTTTTCTTAAACTACTCGTTAATGTTTATTTACTGTACCAATTTTAATGTCTGACGCATTTTATTAAAGAAGTTACCGAAAAACCGTTGTTGAAACCCGTTGCTAGAATTTTTTTATATTAAGGGTAAATTTGATCCCCGCATCCTCCGATATTTGGATGTATGTATTTTTTTTAAAACTACTCGGCAACATGCATCACCTGTACCAATTTGAATGAGTAACACTTTCTAATAGTAACGCTATGAATTTTTTTATATTTACGAGGTCAATTTCGTCATCCTCCGATATTTAAAAGTTTGATTTTTTTTCTTAAACTACTTGTTAACTTGCATCATGTGTACAAATTTGAAGGTGTGACAACTTCTAATAAGAAAGCTATGAATTTTTTCATATTAGAGGACAATTTAACCTCGTCATCCTCCGATATTTGGTTGTCTATATTTTTTTCTTAAACTACTCGTTAACGTGCAACCTGTACCAATTTGAAGGTATGACACCTTCTTATAGTAACGCTACGATTTTTTTTTATATTAGAGGCCAATTTGACCTCGTCATCCTCCGATATTTCGATGTCTGTATTTTTTTTTTCTTAAAACTACTGGTAAACGTGCATCACCTGTACCAATTTAAAGGCGTGACGCATTCTAATAGTAACGCTATGATTTTTTTTATATTAGAGGTCAATATTGCCTCGTCATCGTCCGATATTTGGATATCTGTATTTTTTTTCTTAAACTACTAGTTAATGTGCATTTACTTTACCGATATTAATGTCTGACACCTTTTATTAAAGAAGTTACAGAAAAACCGTTGTTGAAAAACCGTTGCAGAAGATGCTATCTTTTTTCTTTCATACAAAAAAATCTCATAAGCTTTTAGACAGGTGTCATTAAAATGTCCTTCGTTACAAAAGATACATATAAACTTATTTTTATTCTGCACCAATAAACCAGAAGCTGTTGGAATCGATTGCTGAGTTTATTCAGAAACTTTCTTTATTTTAATCAAATCGAATCCTGTAGTGGCCAAAGCTATACGTTATTCATTTTCTACTTCTTTCATAAGAAACTCCATTAAATAATCTAATTGTAACTGTAACGTTATGACTGTAGAAAACTTCTCGCTCCTTTGCCAAACACGAAGAACTTCTTCTGGCAAACACGATTCAACTAAAGGATAGAGAATGGCAGCATATTTTTCGGAAGATATGCCTAAAGTTTCTAAAGCACGTAACTGGGTAGACAATTTGTCATAGAAAGTACTTAATTTGCTTTTAATATTCAAGTTATTTGTTATTAATTTTAACAACTCCCTTACATAAACTTCGATTAATAAATCCTCCCTTCCAAATCTAGACTTAAGACTATCCAAAGCCTTCTCATAATTATTAGCTGTTGGAGGATAGCTTTCAATTAGTTGAGCTGTCGAGACTTTGGTATAATTGCCTGTAGTAGGTACTAAAACTTATCTTCTGTATCTATATCATAATTTTCGTGTATTCTCTTAAAGTTGCTCCAAAATGGAAGCCATTCTTTTAAATCTCCACCAAATTTATAAATATCAATTTTGGGCAATCTTATTTTCGTCTTATTTCTATCGTTCGATTTTGCCTCAAAATTATCTTTTGAAAGTTTTAAATCTAGTGTAATACTAATAATATTAAATCTCTTTATTATCTTATATTTTTCTTCTTTCATTTTATCTAATTCTTCATCTTCAACATATGGTGAATGTTTCATCTTGTAACATCATTTCAATTATTTTCGTATATGAACCATGGTATGGTTGGTATGGTTATTAGGGTGGAGGGTAGCTATCTACACGCACTTAGGCCACTTAGCTGGGCCCATTGTACTACCTCCCTTTGGTCGCAGCATTTAATTTAACCTCTCAGCCATCCAATTCTTTGAATATATCTAATATATGAACCATTTAAAGTCTCATAATTACTCTCGAGTATCTTCATTTCAGTTTTAACTACACAAATATCCATTTGAGTTTTATTACTTTCTTCTTCAACTATCTCGGCGTTTTGTTCAAAAAAATTTAAATACATTTCCTTTTCTTTAACTAATCTGTTCATCTTGTTGATCACGTCGGGGTCACCTAATGTAAAATCTAATCGTTACAATATTCACCGAATAATGCACACGATCAACGATCAAGTTCCTTTATTCTAAATTAAAATATATGTGACATATATTTTCTGTCTATCAAAATCTAACAATTAATTAAGGTAAAACAGGTTATAGGTAAAGGTAATATCTAAATCTTACACTTAGAGTTTCAGGAGAGGTGTATTATACTGAATTAAATTTGCATATTTGTTTGCATACATAGAAAGTCTATAAAAGTATTTTGGATTAATATTGCCTTAAAGAAAAAATAAAGAAGTTAAGTCACAATTGTGACACCCTGGAGGGTAAGGGAACGTTTAAGTATTACGTAACGCAAATTGTACAAAAATTCATACACTTCATACCCCGGTTCTCGCGTTATTATAGATTATAGAGATTTCATATTTTATATACCCCCCCTAATAGTGGGTGTCTTAGGAGTGGTAGCCAAAATATGAAATCTCTACAGCCTTAAATAACGCGAGAACCGAGGTATGAAGTGTATGAATTTTGGTACATCTTGGGTTACGTAATAGTTGAAGGTTCCCTAAGGGTTATTACGTTTTTGGTCTGCAATAATCGATGCGACAGTTAGCACAATTTTACAAGTTTTTATAGTGGAAGAGCGCGAAACACGAACTGCGTTTTTATATACACCATTGCCAACTGGATACATATACATCATATTTCTTCTTCTTCTTCTTCTCTTTATTTTTGGCTTTTGCTTTTGTCAATTAGCCAGCTCGCTACTCTCTTTTGTTAATTTCTGCAGATGGTTTGCCTGGTTGCTACCATACCATCGCTTTCTTTCGGCCTGGTCTTCTGTAAGACTTCTTGTGTGACCTCCCAATTCTGTTTAAATGTGCGTAGGAATAAATAAATTTCTTCTATCATAACATGTGGATAAACCTAATCCAGATTCAACCACTAAATTACATCACATATACATCGCTTTCTTTTTGGCCTGGTCTTTTGTTCTTCTTGTTCTTCTTCTCTTCATTAATTATGACCTTTTGGTCATTTTTGGTCAGGTACAAGTGTTATCCTTGTTTCAAATAAATAAAATTTCTTCTATCATCTCAAAAACATGTGGATAACCCTAATCCAGATTCACTAAATTACATCACATATACTAGCATTCCATTGTAGAATCAAAATCAATAGTTGTACCGATTGTAGATTTAATAATATTTTCTTAACAAACACATTTTTAAATAAATTACTTGATACATTTGGCGCGAAAAACTTACGCCATTTTTAAATATCACCTTAAATGTATAACTCCCCCACCTTCGCGTCGCCCACGCGAGCGAATGATACATCATATTTCCAGCCATCTTTTCGATATAACATATATACTGGAAGTGTCATCTATGTTACAGAGCACGAACTAATGTTAACAAGTTTAAGAGGGGGTGGCAATATTAAGAACATGGCAATAATTGGCTAACCCGCATTATTTAGATTACTAAGATTTTTAAGACAAGAAAAGTTGATTTTGTCGACGATTCAATTCTTGTCTCGTTTCGTGAGAGTCTTGATTTTCTCGATACGTAAACATGTAATCTGTGAAGAGTTTATTATGGATTGCAAAGCATTAAATATCTTCACGGCTTGCTTCCTATTAAATTATGTTTTACAGAAGATTTTCATTATATATATATATATATATATATATATATATATATATATATACATAATAAATGTTAAACTCACACCCAGTGTATCTACACCGTTGTGACGCCCAAAATGTATAATACACGTCAAAGAGACACCCAAAAACTGGCAACAATGTATTTAAAAAAAAAATTATTTTAATAAAATGGGGAACCAAAAAGTAAGTAAAATATTAAATATATGAATTCATATCGGAAAGAATATATTTATCTTAAAGTATTGCTTAGGTATAGCTATTTGAATAAAATTATAATTTTAGATTTGGTACCATTACGTAACGGGACAATTCTTGGCCCAACTTTCGTTCGCAGGAAATCTGATATCGTTACAAATCACATACCAGCTTATGTAATAGACCCTTCTGAGTTCAAAAATGATAATCTTGTTTTGCGGAAATGCACCGTTTTTTTTTCTATGGCGATTTTTTATATATTTTTTGTTTTGGCAAAAAACTGTTATGGAAATCTGTTACTATTGGAAACGAAGTATATTCTATTTATTTTGGCCCCTCTGAATCTAAAAATAATAACAATTCTTTTTCCATGGCTGTTTTTTATATTTTTTTAAATTTTTGCAAAAAAACTTTATGGAAATCTGTTATCGTTAAAAATGAAGTGTATATTACCTATTTGGACCCTCCTGAATTTGGAAATGATAACCATCTTTTGCGGAAATTCGTAGTTTTTTTTTCATGGCTATTTTTTATAAATTTTTTGTTTTCCCATAAAAAACGTTACGGAAATCTGTTATCGTTGGAAGAGAAGTATATTCTAGTTATTTTGCCCCCCCCCCCTGAATCTGAAAACGATAATCGTTCTTTGCGGAAATACACCGTTTTTTTCCATGGCTATTTTTTATATATTTTTTTATTTTTGAAAGAAAAACCTGTTATCGTTGGAAAATAAGTATATTCTACCTGTTTGCTCCCCCCCTTAATTCGAAACTGATAACCATCTTTTGAGAAAGTTCTTCGTTTTTTTTCCTTGGCTATTTTTAAAAAAATAATTTTTTCGAAAATAAAACGTTATGGAAATCCGTTATCGTTAGAAATAAAGTATATTCTGACTAGTTGGACCCCTCTGTATTCGGAAATGATTAACACCTTTAGCGGAAATTCTTCGTTTTTCTCTATGGCGATTTTTTACATAGTTTTTGTTTTTGCCATAAAACCTTGATATAAAGTATTTTGACCCCAGATCAATTAATCATCGCTTCTTTCGGCTTATATAATAATACATTACAAAATTTAATTTTAATTTTATATGTGAATATTACGTAATGGCGGGCTTGACCACAATTTAGCCGCGCGCGCGCGCGGCTAAATTGTGGTCAAGCCCGCCTCGCTTCGCTCGGCTTAAATTATATTTTTAACCCTCCTCGCTTGGCTCGGTTCAAATAATAAATTATACAATTTTAATTTCATTTAATATTATTAATACGTAATGAATTGTGGTCAAGCCCGCCTCGCTTCGCTCCGCCTGATTTATGTTTTTGACCGTCCTTGCTTGGCTCGGTTCGAATAATAAAATTATATTATTTAAATTTAATTTTATATTAATAATACGTGATGAAGGGCTTGACCACAATTCAGCCGCATGCGCGCGCGGCTGAATTGTGGTCAAGCCCGCCTCGCCTCGCATAAACTATATTTTAATTTTATCCATATGCATTTAATTATAAATATTTTAATATTATGCAGAGAATAAAATAGCAGGTTGCGAACATTTATTTTTGTTAAAAATACAAATATTGAAATTAAAATAAAAAAAGCAAAACTTATGAAAAAAAAGTTGTCAATTTAGGACTCAGGGGGTCCAAACAGGCAGAATAAACTTTATTTCTAAAGAAAACAGATTTCCATAACGTTCTTTTGCTAAACCAAATAAATATAAAAAAAATAGCCATGAAAAAAAACGGTGTGTTTCTTCAATGAACGATTAATATTTTCGGATTCAGGGGGGTAAAAATAACTAGAATATATATCGTTCTTAACAATAACAGATTTCCATAACGTTGTTTTGGCCAAAACAAAAAATATAAAAAAATCACCACAGAAAAAAAAACGGTGCATTTTCCTAAAAAACAGTTATCATTTTCGGATTCAGGAGGGTCAAAATAAGTAGAATATACTTCGTTTTAAATGACAACAGATTTCCATAATTTTTTTTTGCCAAAACAAAAAATATATAAAAAACGGTGCATTTCCGCAAAGAACGATTAATAGTTTTGAATTCAGGGGGGCCAAAATAACTAGAATATACTTCGTTTTAAACAATAACAGATTTCCATAAAGTTTTTTTGCAAAAACAAAGATAAATTATAAAAAATCGCCATTAAAAAAAACGGTGCAATTCCGCAAAGAATGATTAACATTTTTTGATTCAGGAGGGCGAAAATAAGTAGAATATACTTCGTTCCAAACGATAACAGATTTCCATAAAGTTTTTTTGCCAAAACAAAAAATATATAAAAAATCGGCATAGAAAAAAAACGGTGCGTTTCCGCAAAGAACGATTAATATTTTCGGATTTAGGGGAGCCAAAATAACTAGAAAATACTTAGTTTCTAACGATAGCAGATTTCCATAACGTTTTTTAACCAAAACAAAAAATACATAAAAAACCGCCATAGAAAAAAAAACGGTGCATTTCCGCAAAGAACGATTATCATTTTCGGATTCAGGGGGGTCCATAAAGGCAAAAAATTTTTTTTTTGAAAATGTAGCTGATTTCCTGCGAACGAAAGTTGACCCCAATTCTTTAACAAAGAGACTCCACCAAGGGAATATTGTCACATCAAAGTTATCTGCATGAACTAGTTTCCGCATGCTGACAAAAATGAATAAAAAAACTGCAAAACAAAAACAAAGACTGCAACATCAAAGAAACATTCCAGATCCAAAAATAAGTACATTATCAAATATGAATAAATTTGCTACAAATATTTGCCATTAGGCTTTCAATTTATTTTGTATAATTAAAGATTACAGTAATAACATTATCTATTCTCTACTATTTTATAACTCACCTAATGTATTCTACCATGCATACATAAGGTTTGTTCGTTGGTGAACTGAACTACACCGAGCTACACTTTTCAGCCAACCATATACTGTATTTGTTTTTCATATAACATATATTTATTTGGTTGGCTGAAAACCTATATAATTTTCGATTTTTTTATAAAATTTATCACAAATGCTACGAGCTATAAACTTTAAATTTGCTAAAATTTAAAACGCAAATAAAAACCAATTATAGGCTCTTAAAGGTAAACATGATTGTTATCACCATTTTTGAGGTTGTATGCCAAATTTTAACTGTGTATAAGGGAAATTTGATTGACTCAAAAAGTGACAGCACATCCCAGTAAAAACCTATTAAAAACAATAGAATTCCTAAAGTTTCCTATTATGTTTTTTTTAAGTCAAGTATAATTGAAGTAAATTGAAAATTTTTCCTGGTAGGTTAACATTTAAGTCACGGTGCCCAGGAAGAAAGATTTAGTTTGACTTTCGAATAACCCAATTTTTGTTTTATAGCATTGTTACATGCTACCTTGGGTATCGTTTTTTATTTACAAAAAAAAACCGAATATAGAGCATTTTAACCGGCCACCCGGGTGGCACCCCTTATTTTATTTTCCCCTATAAAAAAATGCTTCAGACCAAATTTTGCAAAATCGAAAAATTCCTACCAGCAAAAAAGTATTTTTTTGTAAAATGCATATATTTTTTAAAAAAATATTGGAAATACATTTTATAAATGGATAAATTTGGATTTAAATTAATCTAGGTTAGTTGCTTTACAAAAGTTATTGTCACAGGTGGCATGGGGGTTCACGTGGCCTACCCTAGGCATCGAAATATCAATTTAAAAACAAACAAAAATTTTCCAGTTTTCACTATAAATCTTACGTTGGTCTCCTTCAAATATTTTTTTTGTTGCTTCCCACCTATATCTAGCCGAAATATTATAAAAAATTTATATTAACACAACTTTTTTACATTTACAGCGCGAAAATTCGTCGAAGAGTTTAAATAGTGACCCTTACAACTTTTGCCCCCTCCTCTGGTCCCTGGCCAAATTAAACAAAATAATAAAAGCAAATCAAAATTTTGTTGATGCAGTATTGCAGTACCTATAATTTGTGGCACGCATCTG
>OY294044.1:37471868-37498611 GCA_958510825.1 Brachypterus glaber
GGATAACATTTTAACAGATTAAGATTGTTTTTTATGAATGGCTTGACGACGTTTTTAAAACGTTTACGCATGATTAATGTACAAATTAAACGGTGTTAATCAAAAACAAATGAGAGACAATGTTTTTTTCAGTAAAATATTTTAAAAATGTCTGGACCAAAATAATATTTTATGATTCTTACTAAAATACCCTGCTCCATTATGTCTCTCAAATTCGGAGCTGAAATGCTTGGCTAACTCATCAATCAGTCATCATTTATACTGAAAGCTTATGAAAAAGTCTAGCTAAAGGAAAAGTATCCCCGTCCGCATATATGCAGACGTTGATAATTTTTTAATCAACGTCCGCAAATGTAAATTCTACATAAGAGTTTGCCGACGTTGATTATTTTTTAATCAGAGTAGCAAATGTAAATTTTTTAATCCACATCGGCAAATTTTTATAACCTTAAAATATCTGCGAGTCTTGTGAAAAAAAAAAGAGCGAAATTTTATTATGCGAAATCTTGATTTATTGATAAAATTTAAACCAAAATTAAAATTTTTGAATATAATAAAAAAAATTACGACCAAAAGAAAAAATTTAACCCCCTTTTACCTCCTTCACCCAACTGATTTTGCTCAAATACGAACTTATCCAGGACAGTATAAAAATACATCTGCATACCAAATTTCAAGTCGCTAGCTCAAAGCGTTCTTAATCGTGGCTACAGACAGACAGAAATCATTTTTTTGTAGCTTATTTTGATTTTTCTCGACTTTTCAGAAAGACGTAAGATGATTTAAGCAAAAAAAATTGTATGATACTTTCTTTCATAAGAAAGTAAAAATTCGCCTAGAATGAGCGACAGTACTTTCTCATAAAAAAATAAAATTAATCGTTGATTAATATGATTAATAATGTTTGTTATTTTATTTTCTATGCATATCGCTGTAAATATTTTTTACATTTTGGAGCCCCTCCTCCACCCCGTCATGGAAAAAAATTATGTTTTTTTTTTGTGTATTTTTTTACCTTTTAGGTGGTTTTTAAAATTTTATTGTGAATAATAAAATTATGTCCAGATTTTTTTTTAAATGGTTTTTAAACTGTTGTCTTACCGTGAATAATAAAAACGTTAAGGCTAAAACAAAAATTTAACCCCCCTTTTACCCTCCTCCTCCATGACCGATTTTGCTCAAATACAAAAAAGTCCAAGATAATATAAAAATATATCTGCATTCCGAATTTCAAGTCTTTAGCGGACGGACGGACTTTTACCTTTTAGGTGGTTTTTAAATTTTTATTGTGAATAATAAAATTATGTCCAGATTTTTTTTTAAATGGTTTTTAAACTGTTGTCTTACCTTGAATAATAAAAACGTTAAGGCTAAAACAAAAATTTAACCCCCCTTTTACCCTCCACCTCCATGACCGATTTTGCTCAAATACAAAAAAGTCCAAGATAATATAAAAATATATCTGCATTCCGAATTTCAAGTCTTTAGCGGACGGACGGACGGACGGACAGACGGACAGACGGACAGACGGACAGACGGACAGACGGACAGACGGACAGACGGACAGACGGACAGACGGACAGACGGACAGACGGACAGACAAACAAAAAAAAAGGAAAGGAGGGGAGGGCCCCGTACTGATGGTACTGCCACCAACCCCTAAGTAACAGTAAAGCTGACTACTTAGTCTGCTCTCTAAATCCCTTTCCTTTTTGTGCACAAAAAAAATCTTAATTTTAATTATAATTTCTTACATAAATTAGGTTATAATTTCTTATATAATTTAGGAGCTAGGTACAATACATTCCTGTAAGGGAACATCCTAACCCTCTTAAGGTTTGCGGGATAACCGCAGGAGGTACCGTAACCCTTCTTACTATACTACGAACTAACTAACTAACTAACTAACTAACTAACTAACTAGCACCTGCACAAACTGCACTTCAACTAAACTAATCCGTAATAAAATCTCGATAGCCCTCACTCGTCCACATTATTGTTCACTCTATCCTCGGGAGAGATAAAATCTTTTAACAGTTCTAAACGGTCTAATGAGCATTCGGAAACCACTTCGCTGATAACAATGTCATGTCCCAGAGTATTTACCATTGATAATCTGCTATGCACAAACGCCGGGCAGTTTATGATACGGTGAATGGGATTCTCTTCTGCACCTTGTCCACATGTAATGCAGTCGCTGGATGCACTCTTTCCAACCCGTTTCAGGTGAATGCCAAAGTGTCCGTGGCCGGTTAAGACTTGCGTAACTTCCCTGTCTAGATTTAGATTTAAAGCAAGTCTTTCGGAAATGTTCGGGAAAAAACTAAATGTGGTCCTGCCATCATCTGCCTCCTCACAAGAAACCTGCCACCTTCTTATCGTCTCCTCTCTGGCTATACGTGAGATTGTAGTTTTTGGTATACCTCGTCGTGCATTACCATATCTTAAAGCGTTTTTAAAAGTTAACTCGTCGATTAGAATGGATAAGGGTGGTATTTTTGCTAGCACGCATGAGGCTTGAAACGACGTAGATGAATACGTCCCTGCAATAGTTTGAGCACAAGAGCCACTTATGCTATCAATTTAATTTAACGCGAGTATCCAGCTTTAGCTGCCCAGATTTCAAGTCCATAAGTAGCCAGTGGAATGATTGCATGCTCGTATATTGTGTGAAGCGCATCCATGGGTGGTTGGTAAAGCGTCCTTTTAAGGGCTCGAATTCTGGAAAAGTATTCGTTGGCCTTGTCTCTAGCGTACTTCATATGAGAGGCGTAATTTCTTTTCGAGTCAATTATGACGCAAAGATGCTTGGCTTTCTGAACTCTTCTGATTATTTGACCATAAATTCGTAACGAGGGTTGCCTGACAAGATTTGGCCCAAAAAGCAGATATTTGGATTTTCCACCTGAGAAAACGAGCTTATTTTGGTCGGCCCAGTTAGATATTCTACCTAAATCGGAGTTTGCTCTGTTTTCTAGCTGGACTCGTGTAGGTCCACTTGTTACGTAACCTAAGTCATCGGCGAAAGCTTGAATCTCTCCATATTCCAGCTCGAGCCCTAAAAGTTTTTAAAGGGCTTTATTCCAAAGCGACGGTCCTGATACTGATCCCTGTGCACAGTCACTTTCGTTTTCCTTATATACTGTCACGCCTGCGTACTCTATAAAGGATACTCTGTCTTCAAGAAAACTCTTAATAGTTTGAAGTATATAATTTGGGACTTCGTCATCGGCTAGCGAGTTGATGGTGGTGGGCCACCAAACACAGTCAAAAGCCACTTAGATGTCAAGTAGTACTTTGCTTTGTACTTATCTGGTTGGTTGTCTACTGCAGCTAATGTGGAGTTAAGAGCGGTTATAGTACTTCTTCCTTTCGTAAAGCCATGTTGCCTCGTGCCATATGGATCGATTTGGGATTCTTCCAGTCCCTTTACGATTAGCTTTTCAAGTACTTCACCTAGAAGTGGTAAAAGAGTTATAGCCCTGCAATTATTCTTCGCTGCTGTCCTACATTATTATTATACATAGTAGTATGAACTTTTTATACTAGCCAGGCACAAATCTAAATAAAAGCAAAACTGCCCACTGTGCGCTCAGCGCAATCCCCCACTCCGCGTTCCACTCGACTCAAACCGTTCTCTAGCGTCATTATATTTTTTTTTATTATTATTATAATTTTATTTACAAATTGGCTAAATAAGAAAAGACTCCTAAGTGATTTTCCACCTAACCATAAATGGTTGTTTTGTGTGATTCGCCCAGAAGGCTTTTCAACCATACTTAAAAATATATACAAAAAATACATTAATATAAAATATGGTAAATATTTATAAAAAATACTAATTACGATCACAGGACAAGAGAAAATATATGTAGAAAAAAAATTCTTGAGGTAAGCTGGAGAAGTTACTATCATCAGGGACAAAGGACAAGAGAAAGAGAGAGCAACATATTATATTATTTTTCATGGAAGTAAATACCTTAATTTTAGTAAAAATATTAATATGGTAAGTATAGTTAAATTAAAAGTATTGTAAGAATGTATTAAAGTTTTGCAAAATAAACTGTTTTAATAAATTTTTATATGATTTTATTTTAACCTTTTGTTTTATATTTTGTGGTAACTCATTATAAAATTTGGGCGCAAAGTAGAAAATGGATCTTTGTAAATGGGATTTATTTACTAATGGAATGGCTAAGTTAGCATTTGACATTGCTCTAGTATTATAAATGTTAGTATTATATACTAATAAATTAGATTTTAAGCTTTCACGGCCATTAAGATATAAAGAACTTTCACTTTCGGGTTTAGACCGTGTTAATGGATTTTCACTTTCCGACGTTTCGTCTCTTACTACTAGAGACATCTTCAGGGATTAATCTGAAACTGTTTCAGATTAATCCCTGAAGATGTCTCTAGTAGTAAGAGACGAAACGTCGGAAAGTGAAAATCCATTAACACGGTCTAAACCCGAAAGTGAAAGTTCTTTATACTAATAAATTATCGAGATCGAATATTTAATAGACCAGCTTCGCGATACAACTCATCAGTTGAGTCTTATCTGTTTTTTTTTAAACATAACTTTAATAATAGTATTTTGAGTTGTTTCAAGCTTTTTAATAATATTACTGTATAACCCTCCCCATATTGTGATACAATATCGTAAGATCGACTACTAATGCATCATACACTATTAAAAGTAGTTTTTTATTAGCAACATCCCTTAATTCAAAAAATTTGCATATTAAAATCTTGATTTTTTTATTTATGTAGTCCACATGTTCAGCCCATTTCAGAAATTGGTCAATCATCACTCCGAGGTATTTTATTTTCTTTTATTGCATTCACAATTACAGCCTAAATTACCTTTGCAATTGCTTTCATGAAAGACCAGTTCGTTTATATCCGATTGATCAGCATTTGTGAGGGAAAAGGTCAAAAATTTGGTTTTCTCTGTGTTTAAGCTTAATAAATTAACTTTTAACCAATCTTGTATTTTTAGAAATTCTGTTTGTGCAATATGTTTAACCTCCTCCCACGTATCAGCTTCAAATATAACTACTGTATCGTCTGCATATGAAATTAAATGCCCCGAAAAGTTTTTAATAAATTGTATATAGTTGATAAATATAAGAAAAAGTATAGGGCCTAAAATAGTTCCTTGACGCACACCTATAGACACAATTGAGGAATCACTTATGCAATCCTCAATTTTAACATGTTGAGTCCTATTCATTAAATAATTTTTCAGTAATATTAAAGTAGGGCCCCTAATTCCTATGCTCTCCAGTCTTTGAAGGAGAACATCATGAGATACTGTGTCAAAGGCCTTAGCAAGGTCTAAAAATATTGCTAGACATTTTTTGTTTTTATTTAAAGTAAATATAATTTTATTGTATAAATCCATTATAGAGTGTTCTGTGCTTTTACCTTTTCTAAAACCATACTGTTTCGACGACAGTAACTCATGATGTTCTAAAAAACTAACCAATCTATTTTTTAAACTATTTTCAAAAATTCTGGCAAAGTTGGAGATTATAGAGATAGGTCTATAATTATTTACATTTTTTTTATCACCTGCTTTAAAAATCGGTGTGATAATTGACTGTTTCCATTGAAATGGCATATCTCCTTGTTTATACGTTAAATTAATGATATGTTTTAGTGGAATAATTATATTTTGATGAACATTTTTTATTGTTTGGGCTGTAATACCATCATGCCCAGGTGAAGAGTTTGATTTTAAACTGGAAATTAAAAGAATTATTTCGTTATCTGTTATTGGCATTAGGAACATAGATGATTGGGTTATTGGATTGTTATATATTTTTTAATTAATTTAGGTTTTTTAATTTTTTCAGTCATTTTCATGCCAATGTTTTTAAAATGATTATTAAATACATTTGAAATTTCTTTTTTATTTTGAATTAAAATACCATATTCGTTTGCTATTTCTAAATTTTTGGTTGATATTTTTTTTGGTTTACTATTTGTTGCGCTATTTACATGCTGCCATACTTTTTTTAAATTACCTCTATCATTATTAATTTTAGATTTATAATATTCATCCTTAGTATTTTTAATAATAGTTTTTAGTTTATTTCGATAATTTGTAAATTCATTTTTAAGCTCTTGCGAGTTGTGATAATTTAGTCTTTTTTAAGCTTATCTCTCTTGTGAATAGAATTAATAATGCCTGCTGTAATCCATGGTTTCAGTTTTTTTAATTTCTTATTAGATTGCTGTTTTACAGTAGTTGAGTTATTTAGGTAAACAAGTAATTTCTTAATAAATAAGTCGTAAGTAATTTGAAAGTTGTTACTATTTAAGACTTCCTCCCAATTTTCGTTTTCTAAATAAGAATTAAGTTTATTAAAGTTTATAACTTTATTTTGACTCAATGTAAGATTTTCTTGTTTTATTTCATTAGATTGTAGTTTCAGGTTAACAAAAGTTGAAAAATGATCAGTAATATTTGTATGAATTACAGCAGGTTCAATTTTAATTTTTTTATACTTTAATTCTAATAAATATATGATCAATGATACTTTTAGATAATGTACCTCCTGCATTTTTATAAATTCTTGTATATTCATTAATATAGGATATATACCCACTCACATTTATAAGACCTAAATAATCAGCCGGATGTCTGTTGTTCAAATCGTTAATTGTATAATTTATGTCCCCTAAAAAAATTTCTATACATTGTTTGTCCAGGTTTGTTATATAATATTCAAGTTCGTTTATATATGTATTAGCGTTTGTTGCAGGTAGTCTGTAAGAAGCACTAATACCAATTTTTATATTTTTATAAGTTATTTGTGCTCTTAATATTTTTGTTTGACTTAGTGGTAATATGGATACATTTGCGTTAATTGTGTCTTTAATATACATTACAAGCCCATCGTTTTGGTTAAATTTTGAATAATTAAAATAAAGATTATAGTTGGGAATAAAAAAGTCACTTACCTCCTCAATGTCCCTTGTTTCTGATAGTACTATGATATCAAAGCTTACTTTTGTAGATTGTAGAGTTATTAGTAACTCATTGAAATTTTTTCGAAGACTCCTTACATTAAAGTGTATTACTTTTAAACCACAGGAAATACTATAATTTGCACTAAAATCGTTTATATCTTCATATACTTTAGTATTTATTTCATCTTGTCCTATATCTCTTAAAAAATTTTGCATGTGTACAATAAATTGAGAAAAAAATATATATATAATAAACCTCGTAATAAACGAAAAATACGCGTTAACCCATAAATAACCCTTAAATAATGTAAAGTTACTTTTAAAGAAAAATGAAAATAAAAAGCTTAAACAAAACATGAGTCAAAAAATAAATTTAAGTAAAGAAAACTCCAAAGTATATCAGTAATAAAAGTTTTAAACTATGGTATAATCCGTGAGTTGGTTTAAATTATTAATTTTAATAACACTATCCTTATATTTGGCAAAAATTATCCCATTGGAAGACCAAACTTTTGTTTTTCCTAGCACATTTTTAGCAGCATTCATCAAGTCTAGTCTTATTTGAGATGTTCTTTCTTGTGAAGGTCAATTTTTTTGTTACTTTTATTTAAAATAATTTCTATAAAATTATCGTCGGTGAATAATTCTTTCACTGATTCTTTGATCAATTCTTTCATCTCGATTTTATCCATTTGACCACGTGTTGGAACCATTTTATAATCAAATTATACCGACTACAACTTAACAATAAATTATAATTTATATGTATGTAACTTGTTTTTACTTGGAAATGTAAAATTTTTACGGGAGCACGTTCGAACTGTGTTTACTCGACGATCGCCATATGAATATTTATTTGTTTAATTAGATCGAAGGGACTATTTGGGAAAAAAAGGGGGGGTTATAATAATAATTACAGACAACAGCTCAAATAATTACGATCGATCATCCTACAGGTAAGTCGATCAATCTATTAATTATTCTTCGCTGTTGTCCTACATTATTATTATACATAGTAGATATTTAAAGCATAACACGATCTAATTAAGTTTTCAATCAAAAATAATATTTTATATTACTTATACATAGATAAATTACCAAATAATTATAATAATTAAATCTGAACTAAATTGTTCTTAACGTTAAGTTATTATTTAATACAAAATATAACATATATTTAATAAACTATTTTCCTAATAACTTTGTTTCAGTATAGATCTGGCAAATTCTTCCGGACAGGCGGTAATATTTCTATTATAAAATTGCACAAATACGTTGGACCTTTGGGTCCAACCTGCTGCATTTCTAATAACCTCTATATTTACCCCTGCCCGTAGTGCTGCAGATGTACTAGCGTGTCTAGTACTATGTGTTGAAAAAGTTGACATATCTATACCGCTTTTGCTTAACATACTTTTTACCCATCTACTTAGGGTTTGTGTACTAGCTGCATGATGGGGTTTTTTACAAGTTAGGAACAGCATATTTTCTCCTTGAGGTCTTAAAGATTTTGTCTTTTGTATATATATATATAGTATGACAATGTTTTAGCAACACATAGGCTGGATTTGTCTTGGAATACTATTAAATCTGAAGCTAAAAACACAACTGATAAAATAAATACTAAAATTGAGGAAGAAAATCAAAAACTACAAGATAACCTAGCCGAAAATTTGAAGAAAATTGAAAAACTTGAAACAAAAGTTTCCGCTTTAGAAACAAAAAATCGTCTTCTGGAGAGGGAGCTACGTAAAAATAACATCGTTGTATTTGGCTTAGACGCATCTAACGAAGCTGATATTTTAAAGTTTTTCATAGCTAAAATTGATGAGCTATTGAACGTCGAAATTAAACCAGAAGAAATTAGTAACATATATATACCCAAAAACGGAGCAAATACGATTAAAGTAAACTTTGTAACATACCTCAGAAAATCACAATTATTCAAAAACGCTCATAAACTGAAAAACACCAATATCAGTATAGCCAACGATTTAAGTTACGAGGATAGGCAGGATCTAAAAATTCTTAAACAACATTTAAAAATTGCCAAGGAAAAAAAGTATCAAGCCAAAATAGTCGGACACAAGTTAGTAATTAACAACGAAATATATACGGTGAATGATCTGGACCCCATACTAACATCAGACTCCGAAGCAAGCGAAGAAGAATCTGATAAAGAAGACAACGCACAAAAAACGGATTTAAATAAAACACAAACAGGAGAAAAGCCTGAAAAAACTGGAAAAAGAGGTCCCACGTCCCCACTAAGCCTTCCATCAAAAAAAGGCAAGCCTGAAGCAACCTCCAGTACAGTAAGATCAAGCTCAAGAACCAAAGCACCAAAAAAATAGTTTTTCGGTATATATACATACTTTTTAGTATAAGTAATTATTTTATTAATATTTGTGTACTATTTTTTTTTTTCTCTTGATTTTCTTTATTTATTTTCTTATCAATATTTTATTACCACTTTCTTTCTTATTTATAAATATTTGTATACTAATTTTTCTTTCTTGATTTTCTTTATCTTCGTATTAATATTTAATAACACTATTGATAATACTAATCAATTTTTTTTTTTTTTTTAATTCTTTATAAACATAAAAGGGAAAAACAAACATAAAATTAAAATGAATAATAATTGCATTAAAAAGAACTTAAAAGTAGCACATGTAAATTCTATATCAGTATTAGCACACTTTAACGACTTAAAGGAAGTCTTAACTAACAATGATTATGATATTTTAGGTCTCTCAGAAACATGGTTAAAACCATCAACTCTAAACAACGATATATCTATACCCGGCTACAGAATTTTGCGCAAGGATGTTAAAGAACGCTCAGGCGGTGTCTTAATGTATATAAAAGAAACAATTTCCTTTAAAAAACTCTGTGTAAGTACAAAAATCGAACAAGTAGGCGCTCTAGTTACTATTAATGATGTATCTTTTTGCGTATTTACCTTATATAAACAACATAAGTATAAAACAACCCAACTAATAGAAGACCTAGAATCTATCCTCATGAGCAGTATAAGTAGATCTGAAAATTTATTTATACTTGGCGATATGAACACTAATTGTCTTAAAGATGCCAGTGATATAAAAAAATACAACGATTTATAAGATACCACAGGTTTAAAACAAATCATTGACGAACCAACCAGAATCACAAAAAAATCATCAACTCTCGTAGATCATATTTTAATTTCAAATATATCCCTTCTCTTAGACAGTGGCATTAAAAACATGCAATTTGTAGATCATGACCTTATATATTGTACTATCTGTGTAAAGAAACCAAAGTCAGAACCCATTTTTCGAATATCCAGAAATCTAAAAAACTTACATCCCGATTCATTTAATTCAGATCTTGATAAACTTGATTTAGATAAAATGATTATTATAAATAATATAGACAAAAAAATTAAATATTTTAATGAATCCATTCTCAGCCTTTTTAACAAACATGCCCCTCTAAAAAAGTCGAAATTAACTAAGCGTCCTGCTCCCTGGCTTACAGAAAATCTAAAATTAATTATGTCTCTTAGAGATAAGGCAAAAACCAAATTAAAAAAAAAACAAAAATCCGCAAGATTGGGAAAACTATAAATCTTTAAGAAACTACACAACACTAATTACACCATCAGAAAAACGAGCTTTTTTCGACTTTAAGGTAAAAAATACTCCCGCTAAGGATATGTGGAAAAAATTCGGCCTTTTTCATTTACAAGATAAAAATAAATCTAAAATTCCACTAGAATTAAGCGATGTCGAAAAAATTAACAATTTTTTTATTAATAGTATACCAAAAATTAACGACGCCCCTCAAGAAACAATATCATACTACAAAAATCAACCTAAAACTATATTTGGAGAAAGCTTTAGTTTTAAATTAGTACCTGAAAATACAATATCAAAATATCTTATGTCAATAAAAACTACCGCCTGTGGAATAGACGAAATTAATATAACTATGCTCAAACTCTGTTTGCCTAAAATATCTAAGTACATCACACACATCGTCAATTCATGCATTTTAGAAAACTATTTCCCAAATTTATGGAAAACCGCATTAGTAACTCCTCTGCCCAAAATCAATGAACCAAAAGACTTTAAAGACCTGCGCCCAATCAGCATACTTCCCATAGTGTCAAAAACCCTAGAATACGTTATGAATACCTAACTCACCGAATATTGTGAAAAAAATAATATCATCCCTGAAGCACAGTCAGGATTTCGCAAAGGCCACAGTTGTACAACAGCACTATTAAAAGTCACAGATGACATATTAAAATTTATGGACGAAGGATTAGTAATCATTCTCATTTTATTAGATTTCAGTAAAGCCTTCGACAGTATTAATAGAGAAATACTTTTAGCTATTTTAGAAAACTATAACCTCGATAATACTGCCCTACAACTCATTAAATCTTTTTTGTCCAACAGATCTCAAAGAGTAAAATTATATAACAAAACGTCTATTCCCTTAAATGTCGAACTAGGTACTCCTCAAGGAGCAATACTATCTCCTCTCCTTTTCGCAATATACACATCAAAACTAATAAGCGTTATAAAACATTGTTTATACCACATGTATGCTGACGATACGCAACTGTACCGTGCTTTCAAAATTATGGATTTAAAACAAAAATTAGCAGAAATTATATCAGACCTAGAAAGAATATTTACGGAATCTAAAAAACATTGCCTACAGCTAAACCCAAATAAATCAGTTGCTCTAGTTTTTGGAACAAAACCACAATGTGAACTCATAAAGTCAGAAGGAATAATCAAGGTAAATAATAGCACTATTCCCTATGTAAGTAGTCACAAAAACCTAGGTCTCATAATCGACAACACTTTTAGATATAAAGAACACCTCAAAAAATGTATAGGTAAAGGTTATGGCAATTTAAAAAAATTATTTTCTCATAGAGCGTACCTAAGCATACCAACTAAAAAGCTATTATGCGAAGCACTAGTTTTATCTCAAATTCGTTTCTGCGGTACCGTATTCTATCCGTGTCTAGATCAAGAATATAAAGAAAAATTACAAAAACTTCAAAACTCATGCATAAGGTTTATACACGGTGTTAGAAAGCGGGAAAGAGTTTCGTACTATCGTAAACGCCTCGGCTGGTTCAAAGTATGCGAAATGTTTCAACTCCAAAATGCTACCCTTTTCTATAAAATAATTGTCAATAAAAAACCTAGTTATCTAGAAAGGAAAATTAAATATCGCACCGATATTCATGCATTAAGTTTAAGAAATAAAAAGTTTAACTTAGCTACTGTTCCTAAACACAAAAAAGAGTTATTTAAAAGAAGTTTTTCCTACCAGATTTGTTCATTCTACAATAAATTTCACAATTTCTTTAATTTTAGCCTACCAAGATTTAAAAGATATGTCTCTGAAACCATAAAAAGTTGAAGTATTTTTTTCTCGCTAAAATGATTAACTGATCAATAAATATTATAGTTTATTTATATTTGGTTTTTTTAATATTGTTTCTTGCTTTTCACACTAATTTCGAATTTTGATGCCTCATATATTTTATTTTATTTTTGTATTTCCCATAATCATTTATTATTTTGGTGTCGGGAAAACTATATAGTTCATATATTTATTTTATATTATTTTTTTTAAGGGTTAAGTGGTAGAGCAGAGGATGCAATTGGTTCTATGTGCATATCTGTATCACAAACTTGCGCGCATATTGTGCACTTGATTGTGCTTATTTATTTATGTACACTGGGATCATTTGAATCCACCTGAACTTCGCCCTTCGGCTTAATTTGTTGTAATACTTTATTGTAATTAATCTGCCGTAATAAAGACAATTTATTATTATTATTATTATTATATGGAAAAAACCATTAGTGGTTGTAACTTTTTATAGCCCGAAGATTTAATTCTGTCTGGAATTCTTATTTCTAAGACGTTATTTAATTCCTTAATATTTTCGAGGCGAATATTTGAAAATGTCTGCAATCTATGGGCGGAGGTAACCGCCAATAAAGTTATAAGCTTGCAACCCAGTAAATCTAAAAACAGATTTTCCAAGGGAAGCACTGGAATTGGCTCCCATGTTGCCGCATATATAAGTTAAATGCTCCTTTAAAAAAAACGTTTTAATATATTTTCATCTGCTGGGTTCGGACCAAATAATAAGGAGATGGCAGCTCTGTGAGTATTTAAAGAAGAAAATGATATACCTTTATTTTGAGTTTCTAGAAAATATTCTAAAATTATATTGATATTGTATTTATACGGATCATAATAGTTATTTTTGCAAAACTGCCACCACTTTTTTAAGCATTGGTCATATTGTTTTATTGACCCCTCAGCTAGCGAAGCCATTAAAGTTGGGATTACCCCATCTGGTGTTCCTCTCATAGCAAACGACCGACCGCCGTATAACTTCCCGGCCACCAGGGAAATCTTCCGCAGCGGATGCTTCATTAATCTACAATTTGAAAAAATTAGATCATCAAAAGGCTGAAATTTAATTGGTTTTTCAATTAATAACTCATTAAAGCGAGGATACCAAAACTGACTAGGCCATTCTGGTATCACTAAAATTCCGCACGCTCTGTCCTGGATAATCTTTGCTAAAACTTTCCCAAATAGTGAAAACGGCGGAAACGCATAAAAATTAAGTGAACTCCAATTTATTGTAAATGCATCCACGCATATGCATTCTGGATCAGGAAGCTACGATATAAATTTAGGACATTTTTTATTTTGGTAACTAGCAAACAAGTCAATATTGGGAACACCAAAATTTCTTATAATTTCTTGAAAAACATCATCGTTTAATTCATATTCGCTTGAAATATTTTTTATACGTGACTCTGCATCAGCTATTACGTTATTTTCAGAGCTTATATGCGATGCAAATACAAAAATATTTCTTAACTCGCACCATTCCCATATTTTTCGAGAAACTTTATTTAAATTTTGATATTGTACGCTACCCATTTTATTGATACTGGCAATAGCTGTAACATTATCTATTCTTAACAGAATATTCTCATTGTTAATGTGTTTTGCAAATGTTTTTAAAGCATTAAAAGCTGCCAGTATTTCCAAATAATTTATATGATAAAGAATTTCTTCTGTATTCCAGAATCCATGCGTTCTTTGGTTACCGCAACTTGCCCCCCAACCTGACATGGAAGCATCTGAGAATATTTCTATTTTAAAAGAATTATCCCCAATGGCTTGTTTACTATTAGGGATATTGCTTATCCACCAATTAAACTCAGTTTGTAAATAGTCCGGGAGAATTATTTTTGCATTATAGTCATTATTTTTAAGAGAAAGAGCTATATATTTTTCTCGTTCCATGTTTTTTATATGGAGCCAGCCAAATTTTACAGCTGGTTTCAAGGCGACTAGTGTACCAATAAGTCTGGCTAAATCTCTGATTTGACAACATTTTTTATTTAAAAAAGATAATAGCCTTTCTAATATTTTTGTTTTTCTTGTCTAGGGTAAACTTATTGTCATCTCTATGCTGTTTATCGTAAAACCTAAATATACTATTTCTTGTACCGGTTCTAGTTCACTTTTTTTAAAATTTATAATAAAACCTAATGTTGTAAGTAAATTAACTACGATTTTTACATTTTTTCTACATTCTTCTTTACTTCTGCAAATAATTAAAAAATCATCTTAATAGGCTGAACAAATAATACCTCTTTCTCTTAAATATTTTAAGACAGGTATGCAAATTTTTGTAAAAATATATGGTCCCAGATTTAAACCAAATGGTAAACAATTGAATTCGTATATTTGGCCTTCAAAACAAAAACGTAAAAATTTTCTATATTTTTTATGTACGTTTAAAGAAAAATATGCGTCTTTTAAGTCGATACTAGCGAAAAAACACGACTGTGTTAATAACTTTTGAACTGTTCTATGGTCCTCAAGTTTAAAATGAGGAGCAGTTATAAATTTATTTAAATTTTTAAGGTTTAACACAAATCTGTATTCACCATTTGGCTTCTGGACCAGAAAAAATGAAGATAAAAATTGACCTTCTACTGAAGAACATTTTGAGATAGCTTTTTTGTTGAGTAATTTACTAATGACTTGTTTATATCTAGGTATTTCAGATTTAGTTATATTAACTGGGAAAAACGTACTGAACTGGTGTTCTATTTAATGAAATTGAAATGCCTTCAATCCAGTTTACAACTATAGGATTTTTAGTTATATTTTTCCACTCCTGTACCTGATTTGCGAGGGATCCAGCAAAACCATTGTTATTTATTGGTATGTTTTTCGCCCCTGATTCTGATGGTATTTTGGTTGTTTTCTGTAGTCTTTTTTCGTTATTCTTCTCTTTGAGTTTTTCTGAAGACGCTGGTAGTTTAAATAGCTGTTATTTTTTGGTCTTGCATTGCTTTACAGTTGTTTGGAGAAGGATATTTTTTAACTAATTCCTCAATCAAAGTTACTCCCTTTAAGGCGTAATTTTCCCATCTTATGGCTACCTCATCATGAAAATCATCGCCAACTTTATTTTCGCAGCTGGGATTTGCCCCTAGGATCTGCAATACCTCTGGGTCCGCCCCTTGTTTAGTATTTTCGTGTGGATCTTCAGTTTCAATTTCTGAAGCGAAAGAGAAAAAATACGACATAAAGACCCTGTTTACTATACTGTAGATAATACCTGATTTTTGTATTTCCGGCACTTTAAATTTAATTTTTACTCAACATGCAATAAGACATTCGTAAATCATTGCCTTTTTGTTATTAAATAACAAAGCATAAATAATAGTAACATAAATTTTATATGTAAAAGTTAATGAGACATTCGTGAATCAGTGTTTTTTAATAACTTTACTTGTTACGCAACATGCAATAAGACATTCGTCAATCATTGCATTTTTGTTGTTATTTATGTGTAAAAAATCAATGAGACATTTGTCAATCATTGTTTTTTAATAACTTTACTTGTTTAAGCAACGTGCAATAGGAAATTCGTCAACCATTACTTTTTTGTTGTTATTTGTACAAAAGTAAATGAGACATTTGTCAATCATTGCCATTTTTGCTGTTTGTTGTAGTTGCGTAATGGGTAAGACATAGTCAATTAGCCAATGCCGTAAACAAACCGAAAAAACAATTACTTATTCTTAAAAACTAAACCTACCTTCTTCAGAATTACTTGCCTGAGACAGTCATTATACTGACGGGTTAGATAGTTTATGATTGCTGGTAAAATCATTTTGATAAACGTAACAGATATGTTGTCAGGCCCTATAATTTTTTTGTTACTAACTGCCTTGATAAAATTTCCCACTTCTTCATCGGTTGCCTCGCGCAAAGGTAAGTCTGGATTGACTACTGTTCTAGCTCTTTCCCTTGCGGTTCTCTGTTCTTCTGAGTCGTGTATAAGGTCATCGAACTTGATCCATTTGTTTAATAGAAATGCTGCTGTCTCTTCTCGACCCGTAGTGGAATGACCGCTGGAGTTTATCGTGAGATCCAGGGAAAGTGGTCCACGTTTTTTAGTTGCTAGTTTGTATGGTAAGCTCCAAGGCGATGCTCTTAACTCAGTGTTTACGAAGTTGCTCCATGATTTATTTTTAACTTCTTCAATGTTGTTGGAGTACGATTCTTTAGCAACTAGATAATCAGCTTCCATCCTGATTCTGTTGTCCCCTCTGGATTTTTGATAAGACTTACATGTTGAATTGAGACATCGTTTTGCATTTTCGCAACGATCATTCCACCACACTGGTTTTTGGGGAAAAGCTTCCTTTTGGCTGTGCATTCTTCGGCTATTTTTTGTAGAGCTTCAGTAAGAGAAGTAACACGGTCTTCAATTCCTCGACTAACGGGTATCCACGGTATACGCTCCAGTCTATCGATGGCTCTGATGCTCATGTCTATGGCTTTTTCTTTGTTAATGTTTGTCTTGCTTATTACCCACTTAAAACGTAGGTCTCTGTCTACCCTGCAACTAACTTGGAAGGTAATAAGGCGGTGGTCACTGTCTGACTAGTTGCTATGAACCGTCCAGGCTGAAACAGAAGGACAGACGGACAAAAGGACAGACGGACAGACGGACAGACAGACGGACAGACAGACAGACAGACAGACAGACAGACAGACAGACAGACAGACAGACAGACAGACAGACAGACAGACAGACAGACAGACAGACAGACAGACAGACAGACAGACGGACGGACGGACGGACGGACGGACGGACTGACGGACGGACTGACGGACGGACGGACGGACGGACGGACGGACAGACGGACAGACGGACAGACGGAAAGACGGACAGACGGACAGACGGACAGACGGAATAAAAAATCCATTTTACGCGCGGTGGTGAAAAATAGGAAAGCTTTTTTACCGGGAACTGTATTTGTATATGTTTGCTAGAACACTTTTGCGCATTCGTATGTATTATTAAATACTTCTGCGCATAAATATGTTACACCAAACAGTTCTACGCATAGTATATTTGTATATCTTTTTCAGAATACTATTGCTCATTCGTATGTATTATTAAACACTTTTGCGCATAAATATGTTTGGCCAAACACTACTGCGCATGGTATATTTCTATATGTTTACCAGAACACTTTTTCGCATTCTTATGTATTATTAAATACTTTTGCTCATAAATATGTTTGACCTAACACTTTTGCGCATGGTATATTTGTATATGTTTACCAGAAGACATTGCGCATTCCTATATATTATTATACTTTTTTGCGCATAAATATGTTCCACCAAACGCTTCTGCGCATGGTACATTTAAATGTTTGTCAAAACACCTTTGGGCATTTGTATATACTATTTTAATATTTAAAAATAAATCTGCGCATAAATATTTTCCACCAAACACTTTTACGCATGGTATATTTGTATATTACATTACATTACATTTTGTTTAACCTCGTACTATTCTACTTAATTAAGCATCCCCTAAGTACAGGACTTGTGTGGGCTAGTAGTAGAGGGAACCACCGGCTTTAATTGACTTTCGAACCAATTTATAGGGAGTGTCCGCTTCACTTACGCCTTCGCCAAATTTCAATAATTTAGAAATAACTAAGAACATTCTTAGAAGATTTTTAGCTGATGATAAGGTTACCCTGTGCAGTTTCTTAAAATATGCATAAAGTAATAACTAAGAACATTCTTAGAAGATTTTTAGCTGATGATAAAATTACCCTATGCAGTTTCTCAAAATATGCATATTTAGAAATAACCAGCAAAATAAAATACGGCTCATCCTAAAGGCCACAAAAATCCATCCTGCTATTCTAAATAGCGAGATAAATTTCTGTAGCCTTTAAAATGAGTAGTATTTTATATTTTCTATTTTTATGCGCAAGAAAATATTTTAAGTGGCTTCGAAAATCTTAGTTTTAGGCATACAAAAGAAGCATTTTGGAAAATGGCTAAAGTAGGGGTAATTATGATACAAGGATAAAAAGTACTGTTTTTAGGGCCCTAAAATAAAGGTTCTTTGGTGTATCATACACACTCTTTTATTCGATTGTAATTACCCAAGTAAATTTTAAATTTTTGACTAGTTTGACATTCAAGTTCAAATATTAACAATTGCTTAATATATTAATTAAGCAATAAACGTAGACAATTTTACTTTTCGTCCTATGCCAAAAAATGCAACTTTTTGTAGACAAAAAGTGTTACTTAGATACAATCGAATAAAAAAATATTTTTGTATGCAAATAACAGAAAATGTGTTTTTAAATAAATAACTATATTAATACTGGGTGAGTTTAATTTATGTCCACCCCAAAAATTAACATTAATCTTCATTCGATAAAAACGAAACTTTGGTGATTTATATATGTGGCTTAGTTTTAAAAGGGCTAATGTCACTTTGTCAATACCAGCGTTTTCACGTCAACTCTGATGTAATATTTTGAAAACGCTGTTATTGACAAAGTGACATTAGCCCTTTTAGAACCAAGCCACAGATATTTTCGTTTTAGTTTTAATCATCTAGAAACGAGATACCTACACATAATTTCCCTACTTTTTACTTACTTACTCTATAAGTTATAAACTTGGCATAAGAAAAATAGTGGACATTAAAAAATTGGAGTTTTTGACAAAAAAAACAACACGTTGTGCTGCCCTTAGCCGCTGGTTTCAATACAAGCGTCACTTTACCTTAACGTTGGTTTTGCATCTGTTTGGTGTATTTTTTTTGTAAAAAATTGGTTTGATTTAGAATAATGCATTGAAAAATGGCCAGGGCAGCTTGGCAAGGAGCGCTGTCAAATGTTATAGGAGTATCTTTTAAATTTTATGTTTCTACTATTGGATCACTTGTATTTTTTAAAAAGGAGCGCCTAAATGCAGCTCTTTATGCAGACATGCGCATCACATAGCTAATGTTGACCTTCAGACTTTTTTATTTTGTTGAAACAATACTTTCCCCTATAGTTACATGAAAATAGTTATATGAAAAGATTTTTGCAATTTAACAATAAAATTTAATTTTCAAAAAAAAAATGTTTTTTTTTTGTTTGACTCAACCTCTTTGAGCTCCTTACTCCACACCAATTTTCATCAAAAACATGCCAAACTGAGAACTTTGGAAAAATATATGTTTCAAATTTAAAGTCTTTAGCTCAAAGCGTCCTCCAGTTATCGTGGTCGCAAATTTTCGCAGACAGAGGCCCTCAGGCATATAAATATAAAAAAAAATCAAAAAAAAAAAGAGAAAAGTAAAATAATAAAATACAATTTCTTAAAAAAAAATAATAAATTTATTTAAGTACATTGTATTTACAAAAAGTTGTTAATTGTAAATTATATTCCGCACATCGCCTTGTAAATTCCGAAACATCGTATCTGAAAAATGTTGACAGGTATAACCTTTTTTAAACAATTAATAAGGTTTTTATTTAAAACTTTATTAATTACATATAAACAAGAAGTTCTTTTTCATATAAATTAGTCAATTATTGAATTATTACCCTACTAATTCCATAAAAAAGAATAATTTCTAGTCTCTGACAAATTCCCATTTTTCAGATACGATGTTTCAGAATTTACAAGGCGATATGCAAATTAAAATAAATTAAATCAGATACACATTTTCAAATAGTTGCTAATTGCAAATGATATTCTGCACATGCGAATCGAAACGAATTAAAACATGTTACGCATTTGCAAATAGTATCTTATTAAAAATAAAATTTCGCATATGCAAATAGAAATGAATTAAATCTGATAAGCATTTGCAAATAGAGGCTAATTGAAAATGACATTCCGCTATTCGAATAGAAACGAATTAAAATGTTACGCATTTGCAAATAGAAACGAATTAAAACATGACATCCCATATTATACGGATGTAATCTGCAAATTAAAACAGGTTAACTAATTGAAACGGTTAATATTAAAATTTACTGCAAATAGAAATAATTCAAACTTATTCAAATGGGTTAAAAATATTTTATTTTTAATCCGTTTGAATCTGAATTTTTTTACAGGGATCCCTATCCCTTGTAATAGAGTACAAGTGATCCCTTGTACTTGAGTACAAGTGATCATGGCTATGATCATTATTAATAAATAAATGATTTAAAATGGTGCACGCTGTTCCAGAAGAACTTTTAAATGAAATGACAACTTCCATTGTTTTTTCTTTTTGGAATTTGTTATATGAGCTCTAATTAAAAAAATAATACCAAAATTTTAAAAATCGTTAGAGCCGTTTTTGAAAAAAATGTGTTTTTTAGAAAATATCTCTGATATTTCACGCTAACATACTCGGTTTGCCCTCGATATCTTGGATTTTGACCAAACTTGGCATAGTGGTACCACTATGGTACGTGAGCACTCTATCTAATTTTTTTTCAAAACGGTCCATCCGTTCACGATACCGGGTGTCCCACCAACCAAGTTCTTGACAAGTTATATCTCCGTTATTTGGAAAGGTAAGTTTTTTGTAAAAAATAGCGTTAAATGGAAGCCAAAAAAGATTTTATTGACTTATTTAATCCCCCCCTCCATTTCTTACTCACTCCCTTGTAACCACCCCAACCTCTGATTTTCAAATAACACCTCCCACCCTCATTTTTATCTAAGAATATGAAATTACATTTCATTTTGAATTAAACACTGTATTATAAATAGTATCTTATTCTTTTAAGGGGCTTCCAATAACAATTATTATTTAGTAATAATAATGTCCCACCAGGTTTTAGATGGGCTATATCTCCGTTATTTAAAAATATAAAAAAGTTAAAAAAAAAATAAAATAAAATTGGAGTCAAAGTAGAATTTACTGACATATGCAAAACTACCCCTTATTAACCCACCCTCTTGGAACCACCTCCAACTAGTTTTTCAAATAGCACTTTCCTATTTTACTAAAGAATATAAAAGCACATTTCATTTTAAATTTAACCAGAAAATTTTCCAAAAAATTTACGTTAAATTGTACCCAAAAGTAAATTGATTTTTATATTCAAAACCAACTCATAACAATCCAATCTCCTGGAACTACCCGCAATTTTGTTTTAAATACCACCCTTCTATGAATAAATAATAATTGTTATTTAGAGCCCCTTAAAATCTAAGATACCACTTATAATAAATGGTTGAATTCAGAATAAAGTGCACTTTCATAGTCTTTAATAAGAATTAGGGGGTGCAATTTGAAAAACAGAAGTTGGGGGTAGTTTTAAGGGAGTGGGTAAGCAAGGGGAGGTTTTGAATAAGTCAGTAAAATCTTATTTGGCTTTGATTTAATGCTATTTTTTGCAAATTTTAATACCTTTTCAAATAACAAAGATAAGCTATTTCAAGAACTTGGTGGGACACCCAGTATAGTGAACGGATGGACTGTTTTGAAAAATTTTTGGATGGAGTGCTTAGGTACCATAGCGGTACCACTATGCCAAGTTTGGTCAAAATCCGAGACATCGAGAGCAAACCGAGTATGTTAGCGTGAAATATCAGATATATTTAAAAAAAAAAACACATTTTTTTCAAAAACGGCTCTAACGATTTTTAAAATTTTGGTCTTATTTTTTTAATTAGAGCTCATATAACAAATTCCAAAAAGAAAAAAAAATGGAAGTTGTCATGTCATTTAAAAGTTCTTCTAGAACAGCGTGGGTGTCTTCTATCACTTTTTTTTTCCGCTTCTTTTCCATTAAGTAGGTGTACCCTCTCATTTTTATGTGTTATCGTATTTCGATTTTGGTCAAGTATCCTGAAATAAGTAATTAGTATTAGTTTTCAGTATTAGTATTCAGTGTTAGTATTTAGTATAAGTATTTAGTATTAGTATTACTCACTTGTTTTCTGACACACCAGCAATTAACTTATTAACAATTTGTGTTGTCTTCTTTACTCAAATGTAGATGTTGAATATCATTTGAATGATATTTTTTCTAAGTACTATTTGACTTGTGCAGTGGTGCTCTAATTTACTTTGACCTTGCGCTTTTTCTGCTCTTATCCGATGCTTTTACCTGTAATATAATTTGTACAATTATAGTGATATACATAGCTTTGGTCACATCTGTGGCATGTAATACTATGCATAGTACCTATTACATACCCCGGGCTACTAGGCTTCTGCTACAATTTACCTATTACATACCCCAGGCTATTAGGCTTCTGCTACAATTTACCTATTACATACCCCAGGCTACTAGGCTTCTGCTACAATTGTAGTATGTTACAGATTCATGCTGTCTGTTAAGCTCTCCACGACATTGCACATATTGAACATTCTCTTTATTTTCTGTTTTCGACAACCATTGTTCAAAATCTAAAAAAAAAAAAAACAAAGTTGTGGTTAGTGTTAATGGGGTGAGTTATAGAGGTAGGTTTTGATAGGGTAGTCCCATTTAATTAAATGTTAAGATTATTTTTAGGTCGGTTTTTTATCTTTTACAATACAAGATATAGGCTGCAAAAAATTGTAGGACACCCTGTGTAAGGTACAGTACTTACCTTGAAAATCATCCAAACTAAATTCTTCAACATTTTCTTCAATATTATGTCTTGTTTTGCAAGAGTAAAAGAGATTTTTTAAAGTCATTAAAGTTTGTATTATACTTATTAAAAACATATGAAATTGGACTTGGTTTTTTCTTGTGAGAACTTTTTATGTGCCTATTTAAAGTAGATCTCCTGGAAAAAAACTTATTGCACTTAAAGAAAAAACTGCCATGACAATCTGAAACTGTCAACATTAGCTATATGACGCGCATGTCTGCATAAAGAGCTGCATTTAGGCGCACCTAACTGGCTTTGGTTTATGAAGCTACGACTTACGTTCTAATTCAATTCACAGAAAATTATTTTGACCAGTATTTTTTGCAATAAATCGTAGTGACAATAATAAATAGTTAATAATCATTGCAGTGGTTTATGTGCGTTATTTTCCTGTAGTGATTAGACAATTTTTGTTTAATATTTCAAGTTTAATACCTATCCCAACCATTCTAATGCAAAAAAGTGTTGGAAATTGGAAAGTGTTGTGTACATTTTTTTACTTTATTATTTAATAAATCGTATAGTGATTCAATCGCTGTGGTTGATAATTTACAAAAATCAGTGAAAACTTCTTGTTAAGATAAAAAACAAGGGTTGGGGAAATAGTTCGACGGCATCCAGAGGATACCTAAAATATTATTATTACCTAGGTGATAATCAGGCCTATTCACATGTACCATTGAGATTGAGATTTGTGGCAATATTGAAGAAAATTGCAAGGTCATTTACGTCAACTGTATTAAAACTGCATGGGATTGTAATTTTTGTCAATATTGAATAGATTTCAATGGTACGTGTGAATAGGCCTGATCGAGATGTTTACTTCTTGAAAACATAGCCCTATAATAGGGCCCCTATTTTACTACGGTAGGTGAGTTTAAAAAAACTTTTCTCATCGAGTGAATCTGGCAACGTTGGGAAGATTTCATACATATTTGCTACAAGGTCACCATTAATTTAGAGAATTTCACAGCGTGACATTGACGTACGGCTAAAAGGTGCATTTTTTTCAAAAAAATCCCACTCTGAAACTACTGCACATATTTTTTTAATTTTCACGGAAAATGTTAGTTATACCATGAGCTATTCGTGTATTTCAAATACACGGTGTATATATATATATATATACACGGTGTCCCACGGTAGACAAATCAGTCAAACTGTGGCGTTATCAACATGAAACTTTTACCAGTCAATATGGACCTAATTATCTTCAATTGACCCAAAACAAAAGTTTTTTACTCTTTTTTGGTTTTGAGCTAGAGCTCCACACATGCACTTTTAAAAGCATAACAATACTTTAAAATGCCAAAATTAAAAAAAGTAACAATTTTTCTTTATCATATGATAGTTTTTTTCACTAAAAACAATAATTTTCGATTTAAATTCTTAATTTTATAAAACCTTAAAAAAGGGCAATTGCATAATGGAATGACCCCGCTATGGCAAAAGAGTAGGATGCCTTGAAATTAAATTTTTTAAATAAGTCGTATATGATGACAATAAATGTCAAATTTGATTTTACATTATAATCAAAAAATTAACAAAGCAAGATTTTTATAAAACCAAGTTTTGAATGCCAAAATGATAACTTTAGAAGTAAAGAAAGAAATTATTTTACCTTATTGAGAATGTGCTAGAAATTTAAGAGAAACAACGAGAAGAATAGTAGAAAAGTTCCCCGATGATAGTATTAGTTACTTTAGCCTACCAAGAATTGTTAATTTATTTTTGGATACTGGAGGAGTGAGGGACATAAAAAAAGTTGGCGAAAGTCCAGTAACCAAAGATCCTGAAACTATAACTATAATTCAAGAAGCAGTTATCAATGATCCCCACACGTCTACAAGGATAATCGCAAGGGAACATCATTTATCACACACATCAGTTAGTAGGGTTATTAAAAATTCTAAATTACATCCGTATAAATTATGTCTTAATCAAGAGTTACATGGAAGGGATTTTGAAAATAGGGTTCGATTTTGTGATGAACTTTTGGAATTAACAGGGGATGACGAGGACTTTTCTACCAAAATTTTGTTTAGTGACGAATCTACATTTAAAAGCAATGGAGTTGTCAACAGGCATAACATGCATTATTGGTCTGTTGAAAATCCGCATTGGGTTAGGCATGTTGACAACCAGCGGATTTGGTCTTTAAATGTTTGGGGAGGGGTACTGGGGGATTCGGTTATTGGACCTTACTTTTTTAATGGGCATCTAAATGGGAATATGTACCTAAATTTTTTGCGTGATGAATTACCGGAACTTTTAGAAGACGTACCACTAAATTTGCGAAATGACATAATTTTTATGCAGGATGGGGCTCCTGCTCATTTTTTTCATGAGGTGAGGACTTTTTTGGATGAGACTTATAAAACATGGATAGGTCGTGGTGGTCAAATTGCCTGGCCAGCAAGATCACCCGATTTAACCCCGTGTGATTTTTTTTTGTGGGGATTTGTAAAGGACAGGGTTTACGGACAAGCTCCCACCACTCCTGAAAATATGCGTCAAAGAATCGTTGAAGCATTTAACGAAATAACACCGGTAATGCTTCAACGAGTCAGACATAATTTTGAAAGTAGGCTTTTTATGTGTATTCAGGAGGATGGGAGAACTTTTGAACATTTACTAAACGACTATGACTAAGTACTTTACAAAAAGACAGATAGATACACAGACAGACAGACAGACAGACATCTAAACAAAATTAAATTGCTTTATCGTGTTAAAAATGGGGGCTTCTTATGTAGACGATGTGGGGAAGAGGATCAATGCAGATACATATTAACTTGCTGCTTGATTTGAATCCATTTGAATCGTGGAAGACTCGCAAAGAATTAGATTTATTTGCTAATAATAGATTTTGTGAAATGGCATTTATATTCCCATGATTCTCTAAAGTTAGATGCGTAATTTTGACCTTTTTTCATCAGAACTGGAGTGATTTGGGAAAACCTAAGGACTAACCTGGATTTATTTGAAATATTGTACAAAACAATTCTAATAACACTGAAAATATTCTAGAAAGGCGTAATATTTTGTAGATGTATGGAATTTGACACAATGATGAGTTAATTAATTCAAATATCATAAATACGTCTTGCGTTTCGCATATTAATAAATAATATTAATAATAACAATCAATTTGAAATTTTAACTTATGAGAATTATTCTTAGTATCATTTAACTTTTGATTCCAACCAAAATGTACGTAATTAATTACATAACAATAAATTAATTGACTAAATTGCCCATAATATGACAGTTTTTTTCCTTTGTCTTCTGTATTTGGTCTAATTTTGGTCTGGTTTGGTTCAAAAAAACAAAACAAACGACTAAGAACAAAAGCACGAAGTAGGACTAGATGAAGTGACCCTAATATGCAGGGCCGGACAGAGCCAGCCCGGGCCCCGGTGAAACTTTTTACTCGGGCCCCCATTTTTTCAAAACATAATTGTCCCATGCAGGCCTTCAGCTAAGGCACTGAGGGCCGAAGCGGCGCCCCCATTCATTAACTAAGCGCCGCAGTCGAAAATTTTTCCAAATTATGTTAATTTCTGACTGTTTTATTTTCATAGTTCAGCAAGCTTAAGTATGTAAAAAATAATAAATATGTTTTTCAATTTTGATAGCTCTGGCGTCGCAGGCAATTTTTTTACAAATTTTAGGCTTTTGCAAGCTTGAACTAAAAAAAATACGTAGGTAAATTAGCCCTAGC